>CM053560.1:30942196-30977946 GCA_028646485.1 Cryptoprocta ferox
TTGATGGACATTTAGGCTCTTTCCATGATTTGGCTATTGTTGAAAGTGCTGCTACGAACATTGGGGTACATGTGCCCCTATGCATCAGCATTTCTGTATCCCTTGGGTAAATCCCCACAGAATGTTTTTTAAACCAGTTTATACCTCTAGCCAGAGTGTGGTAGCCTTGTTACCATCAAGGTGTGTGTTGTGTTCCTTGTTTTGTAACTTCGCTAATTTAGTAGCTGGGAAAATGTTATCTTTAATTACAGGGAGATGGAACACAGTTATAAATTGGTTCTATTTCATGTTCTGTAAAATATTTATTCATGTTTTTTGCCTATTGTGAATTTAGACTTTTTCTTATCAATTTATATGAACTCTTTATTTAAAAATATTTTTAATTTATTTTTATTTTTTACTGTTTATTTATTTTTGAGAGAGAGCGAGCGAGCAGGGGAGGGGCAGAGGGAGAGGGAGACACAGAATCTGAAGCAGGCTCCAGGCTCTGAGCTGTCAGCACAGAGCGCAATGCGGGGCTTTAACTCACTACCCATGAGATCATGACCTGAGCCAAAGTCAGACGCTTAATTGAGCCACCCAAGCACCCCATTAAATTTTAAATTTTTAAAAAAATTTTTTAAATTTATTTTTAATGTTTTATTTATTTTTGAGATTGAGATAGTGCAAGCAGGAGAGGGTCAGAGAGGGGGACAGAGGATCCAAAGTGTGCTCCATGCTGACAGCAGAGAGCTCGATGTGGGGCTTGAACTCACAAACCGTGAGATGATGACCTGAGCCGAAGTTGGACACTCAACCAACTGAGCCACCCCAGCGCCCCTATATAAACTCTTTAAACATTACAGATGTGAAACCATCGGAAATCACACATGAAAGGGCATTTAAAAAAAGCCAAATCTTTATTTAGTACAATATAAACAGTTTAAACTGATTCCTAACCGATTAACTGCCTCTACTTCTGCCCAGCAGGCTCTGCAAAGAGCTGGCTGGCTCTCTTACCTGGTAAAGATGGTGGTGTGCTACTCAGTTGTCTGTCTCTAACCCAGGCCCTCTGATTCAGGTCTGTGCCCTGCTGGTGTCTGGGGCTCTGGGAGGGGCATTTAATGCCATCATTAGCAGGAAGAGTTACATCCTGTCCCTTGTCTGACGTGGACACTGTTCCTCCTAACCTCCCCCACCCGATGTGGGCTCGGCAGAGTTACCCGCCCCCCGGGAAGCAGCAGCGCTGCTCTGTATCTTGTTGGTCATACAGCAGCACACAGTTTTGCCCTCACTTTCAAGGAAGGGGATAAGGTCTTCGAATGTGATTTCCTTAATGGAATCCACTCTTGTTGGAGGGGTTTGTGGGAAGCCGACCCCAGTGGACACGGGCTCGGGATATCGGGAGTTCCTGGAACTTACTCCTTCTCATGGTTCTGTTAGGTTCTTCCTGCAGTTAGTTTTTCAAATTGTAAAAAAATATAAGATATTCGTTGGATACCAAACTGTTAGCTGAAAATACCTTGCCATGGGGCCGGGTTACTGTCTTCTGGTCTGGAAGCAGGTGGGGTAAGGAATCTACGTTTGTTGGATTGATTACCTTCTGATGTCTACACTGGGTTTTGGGTGTGGGTGGCTATTTTGAGAGCTGTGATTGCCCAGACTTCCCTGACTCACAGAGTTGCCAGAACATTGGTGATGATTTGGAAACCTCTCCTTTCCCCCTCCGTCAGGCTGGTGAAGATACCCCTTTCTCTCTGACCTTCCCAAATGTACCCAGTGGAATTGATCCCATCTGCCTTGTGCTCATGGTCACCCCCAAATAGACTTCTCTCTTGGCACCTGTGATACCTGATTATACTTTAAAAACCATACCCATCTCTCCTGAGAAGTGGGGCTGTGTGGTCTTTGGTTCACTACATGGTATGCCCAGGGGTGTGGGCGCTCTGGGAATTGTAACTCTGCCCCTGCCAAGAGCCATCCTAACATGTCCCTATGACATTTCTGTAGAAATCGTGGATGGGAACGTGAAAATGACCCTGGGCATGATCTGGACCATCATCCTCCGCTTCGCCATCCAGGACATCTCTGTGGAAGGTGGGTCTTCTGCTCTGTCCCTTAGTCCCCAAGCCCCCTCCGCTTCCCTGCCATTGCCATCACATCTTCCTTTCGGGGGCTCAGCCTGGAGAACTCCCTGACCCCTGGCAATGGGGGCTTAATCGTGGGCCAC
This sequence comes from Cryptoprocta ferox, assembly GCA_028646485.1. Classification (NCBI taxonomy): domain Eukaryota; kingdom Metazoa; phylum Chordata; class Mammalia; order Carnivora; family Eupleridae; genus Cryptoprocta; species Cryptoprocta ferox. Next base: position 30,944,406 of record CM053560.1, read on the forward strand.
ATCCTTAGCTTCTGACCCTTGGCGGGTATCTGCCCTTCCTCCTAGTCTGTAGAGAAATAAGAATCAATTAGGGTTCTGGTTTCCGCTGGTATGTTGGCCCCTGGGGAATCCCCCTCACTCTAGGACCACCGGAGATAGCTGTGAGGAAGTACTGGAAACCCCTCCTGGCTTTTGGGTTGTCAAATCCGAAAAGGGTAGGGAAATAGCAGCCTGGAGGGAGAGTCTTGGGATTCTGAGTTGACCCCAAGTCCTCCACTTTGCTCCCACAGCACCCTCTGGTGGCCACTTCGCAGATCTTTAAGAGGCCACCATAGTCTAGGGCCAAGAGCTCTCTAAACTTTTGGTTCTACACTCCAGCAGTTTTTGAGCTTACGATCTGCTCTGCGTGTATTTATTTTGTAATAAATTATATTTGTGTGTTGGTATTCATATTATGAAACACACATACCAAAACAGATTTTTTTCAAAAAGATGACACGGAGATAATATGTTCAAAATATTTTTTATTCATGGGTGCCTGGCTAGCTCAGTTGGTGGAACATGTGACTCTTATCTTGGGGTCATGAGTTTGAGCCCCATATCAGGTATAACGATCCCTCAAAAAAATAAACTTTAAAATACATAATTTTAATTCATTTTAATGGCCAGAAATCTTTTTTTTAAATCTTTATTTATTTTTGAGAGAGAGAGCAAGCAAGGGAAAAGCAGAGAGAGAGGGAGAGAGAGAGAATCCCAAGCAGGCTCTGCACTCTCAGTTCAGCGCCTGAAGCGGGGCTCAAACTTACAAACTGTGAGATCATGACCTGAGCCAAAACCAAGGGTTGGGTGCTTAACCAACTGAGCCACCCAGGTGCCCCTATGGCCCAGGAATCTTAGAAAGATTTTTATTCAAAGTGGTTTTTTTAAGAAATGTGGATTAAATTGCTTTCTTATGGAAATCTTGGTTTGACACATGATAATACAGCCATGTGAAGGTCTAAGTTTGGTTTATAGATGCTTGGTATATAGGACTGAAGTGGTTAAAAATGTGTCCTTAGTAGTCACTTTGAACATGGCTCTTGTTAGTGATGATGGATTTATATCCATTTTCAAGTTGCCTTCTTGATAAATCTGATTTTTTAAAATGTTTATTTATTTTTGAGAGAGAGAGAGAGAGAGAGAGACAGAGCATGAGCATGAGCATGAGCAAGGGAGGGGCAGAGAGAGAGGAAGACACAGAATTCGAAGCAGGCTCCAGACTCTGCCCTGTCAGCACAGATCCCGATGCAGGGCTTGAACTCACAAACCACGAGATCATTACCAGAGCTGCAGTCAGACTCTTTACTGACTAAGCCATCCAGGCACGTGATAAGTTTAATTCTTTTCAGCTGCCCTTGTCAGCTCTGGTTAAATTGTCATTGTTTTAATCTTGTAATATAGCTGATGAAAAGCTGGAGTAGAAACATTAGCTTTGCTGATTTTTTTATCATTTGCTTGTGCTTGAAGTACTATCTTTGCAGGAGTCATTTAATGTCATTTTAAAGTCCATTTTGTGAATTGAAAGTAAATGAGATCATCCATGAACCCTCTCTGCTGGGTACCGTATCTGCAATTCACAGATGCGAACACAGGGGGGCAGTGTAGTTTGCAGCCCTTCTGTGCTGGGAGCTCCTGGGGTCCCCTCAGATACCTGCCTGCTTTATCTTACAGGCAGCTGTCTGCTTCACCCATACAGCAGTGGTGTCCATCCATGCATTAAATATACGGCAACTTTATTTTTTAGACAATCTTAACGCTTTTACCCCATATAGCTGTGTACATTCATCATGGCCAGTGTACCTCTGTCTAGAGATTCTGGGACTTTGATTTCACAGACCAATCAAACACTGACCTGATATAGGTTGCTGATTTATTTTGTACTGCTGCCGTGTCTTTGAGTAACAGGGAATGATGGGGGAGATCTTCTGAAAGTTGGAGAGGTCATTGTCTCAGTATTTAAATATGTAATGAGGCCAGCCCTTAAAAGCTTCCTAGCTTGCTTCTTTGTGTCTCAAATAGCTTCTCAGCCTTTGTCAAGGAAATAGACTTAATGGCCTGGCAGCAGCAGGGTTGCAATCTAGGGGGTCCTTGTATGGACCCCTTATGTGAACAAGCACATGGACCCCGGGGTCATGGTGGGGCCTCCCCGTGAGCCAACACCCCTCCCTCCACCAGGCCAGCGCACTGACCTTTGTGCCCGTCATCCCCTCCCTCACAGAGACTTCCGCGAAGGAGGGGCTGCTCCTATGGTGTCAGAGAAAGACAGCCCCTTACAAAAACGTCAACATCCAGAACTTCCACATAAGGTGAGTGGCCGAGGGCCGAGGGGCTCTTGCAGAGCCTCAGCTGCTCCCCCGGGACGCTTTGGCCCCCTTTGGCTGGGTTAGCCTCAGCCCTAGAACAGAGCAGGGGGCCTTGGGGAGGAAGCTGCTTTCTCAGGGAGTGCCGCAGACCTTCCAGTGCCACCTTCCCTCCCTGCCGTGCCTTGGATGTGGCTGCTACTACTTAATTTGGGTTGACGCCCCAGCTATTGGGAGCTCCCCAAGGAGAGTGTCCTGGAGATTCTAGCCTGGGACAGAGCAGGGAGGACAGAGACTTGGCGGAGAGGAGAGTTGGATGTGGCAGGTGTCTGAACGGCCCACGGCCCACAGAACCTTGACCTCAGTGCCTGGGATTGTGGCAGGAAGGAATGTGCCTTCCCATCCTGTCTTCTCCTCACTCCCGCTCCGAAGCACTATGTGTTCATCTCTGGTAAAAAGGAGGGGACCCCCCCCCATCTTTGTTTAGAGCTTTACCCTTAGAGCCCGGCTCTACTCACCAGCTTGCCCCCCACCTTTCTCTCTCCCTTGGGCAGCTGGAAGGATGGCCTCGGCTTCTGTGCCTTGATCCACCGACACCGGCCTGAGCTGATTGATTATGGGAAACTGCGGAAGGTATGTGTGCTTGCCTGACTTTCCGGTCACCGGGGTCCCTGCTGGGGAGGGGTGGGGGAGGGAAGTGCAGGACTGAGCCCCTGTTCTGAGAGCTTGTGGCATGGAAAGGGGGTGTCGGTCTCCTTAGACTAGACTGAGAGATAGCCTACAAGAGAAAGAGAAAAACATCCTCACTGTGAGGACTGCTGGAGTACCTTCTGTCACAACGTGCGTGTACTTGCTGACCTGAACAGCCCACAGAATGTCTGAGCCCCTGCAGCCTTTGGTTGGGGTGTTGGAACACTAACTGACATCTCCCCCTTCTATCTTCCGGGTTTTATAAAATGGATATAATACTTTCATAATTTAAACTGTTGCATGTTCTTATTTACTCCCATCCATGTCCAAGACTTGCTGTGAATGGTCCCAGCAGGTTCTCGTCACCACTGAAGTTTGGCTGGGCGATTTTCTCTTTTCTTTTTTCTTTTCTTTTCTTTTCTTTTTTTTTTCTTTTTTTTTTTTTGTTTAACTCTATTTATTTATTTTGAGAGGAAGAGAGAGAGCACAAGCAGGGGAAGGGCAGAGAGAGAGAGGAGAGAATCCCAAGCAGGCGCAGAGCCCAACTCGGACTCAATCCCACGAACCGTGAGATCATGACCTGAGCCAAAATCAGGAGTCAGATGCTTAACCGACTGAGCCCCCCAGGCGCCCCATGGCCGGGGGATTTCCTGTAGCTGCTGCCTGATTTCACTTAGGCTCTTGGCATGGAGCTGCTGGTGGGTTTTCCTGAGTACGTGTATGCTTCGTGGAGCAGACCAGGAGGTGGGAGCTGTGTTTCTAACCTTGACCTTGGAGAGGCCTGTCTGGGACTGCTCTGACCTCACTCACCAGCTTCCCATCCCAGCACCAAGAGGCCACCCCTGGTGCCCTCCCCACACCCCCAGTTGATGATCTAGACCTTGGGTTGAAATGTCACCTGTCCGTGTGTGTGATTCTCCTGACAAGGCAGCTTCTCAGAATGGCTGTTCTTGTATTTCTCCACTTGACCTTGACACTTGGAGAGCACAGTGTTCAGTGAAGACCCCCATCTGGCCTGTGCCCCCAGAAGCAAGGCTGGGTGTTGGCAGTACGGGAGCTGCTCTAGGAACTCCATGACGGTGTGAAGCTCCCCATTTCCAGGGTGTCAGGGAGGAAAGGAGCAGACTCCCATTCCCTCCAGTCACTCTAAGTCAGGCCTAAGCCTGAGGCTGGGGTCCGGGCCCACCTGCTGAAGGAGAGAAGCCTCCCCCCTGCACGTAGCTTTGGAAGAGGGTCCAGCTCTTCCCAAGCCACCCTCTGAGTGGGTAGGAGGGTCCCTGTACTCTAAGTCAGCTGCCTTGCAAGGAGCAAGGAAGGAAATCAGGTTGAGAACCCCCTAACTTACCCGAAAGCTGTGTGGCCAAGTCAAACAGGGCTAAGGCAGAAAACCCTAGAAGCAGTGATTTTTTCTTTAAGAGGCATCCTCACATACTAGGGTGCCCGGGTGGCTCAGTCGGTTAAGCGTCCGACTTCAGCTCAGGTCATGATCTTGCAGTTTGTGGGTTCAAGCCCCGAGTTGGGCTCTGTGCTGACAGTTCAGAGCCTGGAGCCCGCTTCAGATTCTGTGTCTCCCTCTCTCTCTGCCCCACCCCTACTAGCGCTCTGTCTTTTGTCTCTCAAAAAATGAATAAACGTTCAAAAAAATTTTTAAGAGTCATCATCACATACCTCCTTACTGTTTGCCTGATGCTCTTTGGTGACAAGTGTGCGTGTATTGCTATGCCAGTGTGTGGGGTGACAGCCACTTAATCCAGAGCTGTTGGCCACCCCGTACAAAGTGGGGCCCTGCTGGCTGTGACTCTACAGCCCCTCCCCCATACCACCGACTCCAAGAGCCTCAGCCATTTGGGAGGTGACAGTCTAGGAGCCTTGGTCTGATACCCGACCAGCCACCCACCCCCCTATTTCACTGTGTCTGCCCTCTCAATTCAGTAGCATCAGTAAAATCCAGCCCAAATCCTGGCACAGACTTGGTCCTACTGAAGTGTGGATGCGTTCCAGAGAGCACAGGTTGCCAAAGCCAGCAGGCATTTGGACACAGGGGAACGCCGTGGGGCTCTTGACTGGGAAGCTCTTCCTCCTGATGTGGCCTTAGGCGGGGACGGGGGCCTGGCGGTCCCCGGGAATCGAGTGGGGCAGGCGCTTGTGCAGAACTGCTTGAGGCCCCGGACGGAAGTGACTTTCACTGCTTGGCAGTGTTTTTTAAATCATTCTGGAAGCTGTCAGAAGCTTTCCCAGAAGGACTCCACCTTCTCTATTTTAAGCAGTTTCTTCCTGAAAGTATCCGGAGTGAGTGTATTTATTTCTTTGTAACTTTGTGATTCTGGTCTTCGCCAATGGGGAAACGGGGTCCTGGGGTGACAAAAGCAGGGGGCACCGAGACGTAGAGCGGGGAGGGCCAGCCAGGAACTCCCGTCACTAGGTTGTGGTGTTTCCCCACGTTAAAAAAAAAATTCTTTTAATTGCGGTAAGATATACATAACATAAAACGTAACATGCATAAAAGCACAAAACATATAATCTGAAAGCTTGAACCGCGTCGAGGTGTTCAAGGTGGTGATATTCGGGGTGGTGACATTCAGGGTGGTGACACAGTGCACCCACATGACCGTGCCGCCATCACTCTCTCCCTCCAGGGCTCTCTTCATCTTGCATGACTCCACCTCAGGACCCATTAAACCACCACTCCCCACCCCTGCCCTCCCCCAGCCTCTTTACTTTCTGACTCTATGAGTTTGGCTACTCTAGACGCCTCATGTCAGTGGAATTGTCCCATATTTGTGTCTGGCTTATTTCACTTAGCGCGATGTGTTCAAGGTTCACCCTGCTTATGGCGTGTGTCAGAACTTCCTTCTGTTTTCAGGCGGGGTAAGAGTGCATTGTATGGATTGCACATTTGCTTTACCTCTTCATCTGCCAGTGGGCATTTGTGTTATTTCCACCATTTAGCTCTTGTGTGTCTGGGTGTCTGCACATCTGTGTGAGTCCCCGCTTTCAATTCTTTGGGAGATATGCCCCAAAGTGGGCCTGCTGGGTTAAAGGGAACCCTGTGCTTAACTTCCGGAGGACCCTCCGAACTGTGTTCCACACCCTTATATATTCCCATCAGTGGTGCCCCTGGGTTCTGATTTCTCCACGTCCTTGCCAGTCCCCGGTGAGTTTCCTGGACGTGGCGGCAGAAGCCAGAATAGGCAAAAGGTGGTGGCTGTGTGAAGGTGCCCTCAGATTTCGTGGGATGTGGGCAGCAGAGGGGCTTGAGAGTGCCTAGTCCAACTCTTGAATAACGGCTGGGGAAGCTGGTTACCGGTCCCGCCAGCTGGTGACAGAGCTAAAATCAGAACCCAAGACGGACGGTGCCCAGGCCAGCACTCTGCTCTCAGCGTGTTGTTCTTAGCAGGTCTTTCTTGAGCTGCAGGCCACTATTCTTTGTCCCATTTGTGACAAACTGAGGCTCGAGGAAGAAAGACGGCCTTTTAAACGCCCACGCGGCAAGCCCTGGAGGTGAAGCCAGTGTTGTACACACAGAGCTTGACCCCGAGGAGCACACCTTGGAGGAGAGAGGACTGCAGACGTCCCCTCTGCCACCGCCCCATCCGTGGTCACCTACATGGGGGTAACCAGTGACTTCTTGGGCCGCTCACATGCTTTCACCCTCTCTTCCCTCTAGGATGACCCACTCACCAATCTGAACACAGCCTTTGATGTGGCGGAGAAGTACCTGGACATCCCCAAGATGTTGGATGCTGAAGGTAAAAGACATCTCCGTCTGTGCCCAGCTCTTTTCTCACCTGAGAGGGGCAGGGCCCAGCAGCCCTAGGTGGGAAGGGAAGAGGCCCGGTCTCTGGGACCTCATCTGGGGAGCCTGGGGGTCACCTGCCTGTCGGGGATTCCTTGGTGCCCTGGGGTTTGGAAGGGAGGCTAGCGGGTGCCGAGAGGCGGTTTCTGCACCTGCAGCCTGAAGATGGTTCTCGTCTCTCTCTTGGAGTTGAGGTGTCAGGTGCTGGGTTGGGACTCAGTGTCACCGTGTTGTGTAGGGGAGGGGAAAAGCCTTTCCCCTTAACCTCTTAGGCTGTCCAGCTGGGATCCTGTACATTAGACTGGCAAAAGACAGATTAACAAGAGAAAAGCAAACAGAAATCTCTTAACAAGTGTGTCGTGTGTCTGCCCATGAGAGCTCTCAGTGATGCGTACTGCACAAGCGTGGTTAGGAGTTCGGGATCCATATCCATCCCTAACCTGTAGGGAATTGGAGGGGACAACTGGCATTTATGGGAAAGCAAGTGGCTTTTTAGAAAGACGAATGGGCCCTTAGGAGAATGGGAGGGAGAGGTGGTAGTTTGTGACGATATCTCTCTGGGACCATTTTCAAATATATGTAAGAGCAGGGAGAATAGTGTAGGAATTTCCATTCGTTCATCGTACAGATGTAACAATTAGATTTTGTCCCTTTTTTTCCCTTTTGCTGTCTTCATCGAAATATTATAAAATAAACCCCGGACATCACAGCATTTCACCACCACATACCTTAAAATAGTCTTACGCAGCCATGGAACAAATGTCATACCTAGTAAGGTGACTGTAAATCCTTGATATATCTACGCGTAATTCAAAATCAAATTTCCCCAATTGTTTCTTTTTAGAGTTTTTTGTTTTTGTTTTCTGAGAGAGAGAGACAAAGCACAAGCAGGGGAGGGGCAGAGAGAGTGGGAGACACAGAATCCGAAGCAGGCTCCAGGCTCTGAGCTGTCAGCACAGAGCCCGACTCGGGGCTCAAACTCATGAACCATGAGATCATGACCTGAGCCAGATGCTTAACCGACTGAGCCACCCAGGCGCCCCTAGAGTTGGTGTGTTTTAACCAGGATCCAAATGAGGTCTGCACATGGCGTTTAGTTCTATTTCTCATGTCTTTTTCGATCTGTAGCACTGCCCTCCTTCCTTCATCCCTTTTTTATTCCTGCCATGGGACTTGTTGCACAAACGGGCCAGCTGCTCATGGAATGTTCCTTCTTCTGGGTTTGTTGTTTGCTTGCTCGGGGCACTGTTTCTCTCCTCCCTTTACCTCTCATATTCCTGTAAGTGGAAGCTGAGGCCAGAAGCTGGGGAGATTCAGGCTCAGCATGCGGGCGAGACGACTTGGAGGTTCTGCAAGCTCCTTTCCGCATCCCACCAGGAAGTGCATCATGTGTTCGCCAGCTGGCTTTTAACTCCAGATATTTCTTGACAGACATCGTCGGAACCGCCCGACCGGATGAGAAAGCCATCATGACTTACGTGTCCAGCTTCTACCATGCCTTCTCTGGAGCCCAGAAGGTACCCGGGCCCCCCCCCACCCCGCTCCTTCCTTGCGCAGCACACCTCGTGCCGGGCCCCAGACCATGCACCCCTGCCCCATCCGCCTCTCCCTGGCAACAGGGTTTGGATGGCGTGTCTCTCTGGTAGAGTTAGCTCCCGGTGCCAACGTGGCGTGCTGCTCTCGCTCGGCTCCTCTCCCGCCCTGCCCCTCCGCTCCTTTTCTCCTCTTCCTCTGCAGTCTCTGAGATGACTGGGCTCCAGCTCGCCTTCTGGGGCCCAGAGGGCTGGCTTGAGCAGGAAGAGCTGCATGTGTGAAATCGGCCTGGGGGTTCTGGACTCCTGGAAGGTGCAGTAGGCAGCAGCCCTTCTGCACCCACCTTTGTTGAAGCCACAGGCTCTAGCACAGCAGCCGGGCTTCCCCTAGGGAGGCATCTCCTGTCTTCACTGACCTATTTTGCAGAGGTGTCACGAAGCCCCACCTTTCTCCCACTCACGGGCATGATTTAGCAAATCTGTCCACAGCTTTTTTGGGCCCTGGTGCCTTCTGTATCCTGCCTGGGTCCCACATGTGGGGTCACTCTGCACTCTGTATTCTCTGGCATAAGCACAGCCCCTTGGAGGGGGAAGGGAGGAGGTGGGCAGCTGTGAGCCCCTTCAAATGTTCTGGCTCAGTTTTGCTCGGGGAGGCCTGAGCAGTTGTGCAGGTTGTGCACTGCACAAGGGTACCACAACTAAAGAGCAGTGAATATTTTTGTTACCAGGCTTAGCTCAGGCAGCAGGAGCCTCCCTCCCAGACCCCGCTCACAGGCAGGACCCTGGAAACACAACATGCAGGTTGACACGACCACAGGATGGGCCTTCATGGTTTCGGGCTGTGGACCTGTCACATCAGGTTGGATGTGCTCAGGCAAATTTCCCACCCTCCGCATGGAGTCTGAGTGACCTGTCTCCAGATGCATGATGGGGGCGCTCCCCCCACCTCTGTCCAGCCTCCCCCCTCTGCTCTCTCTCTCTCCCTCCCTTTTCTGTCTCAGCCTGTGCTCTCCACCTCCCCACCCTCCTCTCCTCCCACCATCTCATTTCGTCTCTCTCCGCCCATTCCCTCATCTGCTGTCTGTGCATCTGTCCTGTGCTCTCCCTGTCCGCCACGGCTGTTTGCGTTTATTCTGTGCTGCTGCTGCTGCTGCTGCTGCTGCTCTCTTTCTCCTCTCAACCTCTTCTCCTTCTCTGTGCAGATGTGTAGGCACGCTAAGGCTGGATGGGAAGGCCATGTGACCTAATGTTTCATGTCACTGCCACGCCTTCTTGGGTGCGCAGAAGGTGAGCTCTCCCTCGGCCTCGCCCGCTCTCCCTGCCGCCCTCCGCCCACCTCTTCCTTCCTCCCGGGATGCTCGGGCAGCAGTCCGTGGGGCTGCGGCCCCTGCAGGGACAGGAGGGACCAGAGCAGCCCCTCCTCCTCTTGTAGGAGGGTAGGGTGCTCTCTGAACCTTGGCCAGTTGGAGATGCCCGAGAGCCCCAGCCTCTGGATGGCCCCCTGTGTCTCTGACCATGCACACGGGGCTTCGTGGAGGTCACAGATGGGACAGAAGCTCATGGTCTCAGCTCCTTCCCTGGACCCCGAGTCAAGAGCCCTCATCCCAAGCGATACGGCTCTTGGCTTCCTGACTGTTCCCTTAAACATTCCCTTCATTTTCTCTCCTTCCCGCTCAGTCAAGACCATCCTTTCAAATTACCCAGCAGACAGGGCCGGGGAGAAGCCTTCCTGCCTTCTCCCTGGTATCCAGGCCAGAGGCTCAGAGCCCTTCCCAACCAGGCCTGCCACGGACGTGGTGCAGGTTGCACACTCTACGAGGCTGCCGTGTGCGCACCGTAGAGCCTGGAGATCTGAATATGCGTTACGGAAGTCATCCTGCAGAGGGCAGCAAACATACTCTCTGACATGTCAGTATGACAGTTTTCCGATAGGAGTGCCTTGGGAAGAGATGCCTTTAAAAAATTACACAGAGGCACGTGGGCTTGTAGCAGCCCCTTCCCCTGGCTGGGTGGGCACCAGAACCCTCCTCCCCTTCCTTCCAGGCCTCACTGGCACTGAGACAGGAGAGCTGCCCCGCATGGAGGCTTCCTCACAGGTGCCCTGGCCCCCACTAGGCTCCCCAGCCCCTTCCAGTCTCTTCTCTGGCCTGCCTCTTGCTTCCTCCTGTTTCTCTCTGTCCCACCTCTGCTGCTGCTCTCTTGTCAACTTCTTCTGGCCCCTCTGACCTGCCACCTGTCAGCCAGGGTGTGAGCAGCATCTGTCCCCTTGCTTGGTGGGCTCCCCAGCGCTGATGACCACGGAGGGCCTGCTTGCCCGCCTCCATAGCTAGACCGCTCCCTGCTGTGGGGTTTTCCAGCTCCTCCTCCCTGTCCCCTGCCCCTCCAAGGGTTCTCTCCTGGGCTTCATGCCCGCTGACACTGGCCTTCCCTGTGTCCTGGCTGATCATAATGCCCGGACGGGAGTGTGCGAGAGCGTGTGTGTGTGTGCGCGCGCGCGCGCGTTTGTGCGTGTGCATTAGCAGCCTGCTTTTCTCCCTCCCAGATCTCATACCACCTCCCCCCATGTCCCCTTCCCTCCCTCTCATCCTTGTTGCAACCATTTCACGCTCCTTTTGTCCACATTCGAGGACAAGGTCACCAGTGTGGGGGTGGGGGGATGGCGTACCTCTCATGTCCCGGGTCGGCGGCCTCTAACCACTTGTAAGGATTCAGGCAACTGCTTAGAGCCAAGCAGACCCGGGGGAGGGCGAGCTTCCCCCGCTCCTGCGGAAGAAGGAGGATTCATTCCGACTCACACACTCTTCTTGTCTTGACTGTCTCCATGTCTGGTGCCGGGTCCGTCCTCTCCGCTGCCTTTCTCTTGTCAAGCCTTGGGCGGCGGAACTAGAAAGGCAGCACCGCGTCACCCATGCATGCGCGCATGCGCGTGTGTACGTACACACGTGTGCACGCGCGTGTCCCCGTACAGGTGTATGGCACACAAGGGCACGCCAGGGCTTTTCCTTGTCAGGTGAGGACCAACTTCTGTTTGACGTGTTGCTTTGGGTTCTGACTCTTGCTCAGTTTTCCTTTGCCTTCCTCGTCCCCCCATGTCGATTTAGAATCAACAGAAAGCAACAGATTTTACGTAGTTTGTGCTGTAAAGCGCACGGTCTCTGGGGAATGTTCGGGAGAAACAACCATTCAAGGCGCAGGCGGGATCCGCTGCAGGTGTTTCTGGATGCTTTCAGGAGTAGGTGGGGATGTTTGCATCTCTCCATTTGGCCCCTTGCTTGCTTTTGTCCCATCGTGAATCTCCTGAGGGAAGGAACCAGCCATTGCTGCCCTCGAGGGATTACGGCCCGTCCGGGGAAACCCTGAAACACGGGGGCCAGCGATGGCTGCGGTCTCATCAGTGCCTGCTCTGCTGCGGGCGAGCAGGGGAGAGGCGGGGCGAGGGCCGCGGGGCTGCACCACACGGAGGGAGGCTTTCTTCACAAAGGAGGCACCTGATCTTGGGGGTCTTCAGGGTTGAGTAGGGGTCCTCAAGAGAAGGCGGTCACGGGTTGTGTGACAGCTTCGAGGTGTCACAGCTCAGCCTGCGAGGGGACAGCGAGTTAGCCCAGGTCCCCTGCCTGGGGTGAGGAGCACAGGGGGAGCCAGAGGCGGCCGCTGGGGAGCGTGCTGCACCCCTTTGTCTGCGGGCCTCGCTGGCTGGGATGCTGGGGCTGGGTGCTGACTTAGACACGGGGAGAGGCTAGGCTGGGGGAGGAAGGAAACGGGCAATTCCAGATAGATTTGGGAAATTTTTGACTAAAAAGGTCACAAATGACATTTTTGTGGCATTCATGTGAATCTGTGGGTTGTGGGCGGCAGAGCCAGTGTGCGTCATTTGGGCCACATTTGGGTATTAGATATTACCTTAATTAACTACCTTGTAACAGCGAGTTCGATGCTGCATGTTAGCACAGCATCGTGGCTTGGGATAGCAGAGTTTGTTGGGACCGCTAAGTTATTAGTACTCCAGAAATAATAGCCTGTCACTTTAAAAAAAAATTACTGATATGAAGTCAAATAGATTGTTCTGTGTTAAGCTGTATAATAATATAACTTAAAGTAAGTCGTGAAAATATAAACCAAGGAAAGGTAAACTCAGAGATCTAGAAGCCTTTTTTTTTTTTTTTTTTTGCGTTTAGAAGTAATCCTTCTGCCTAGTGTTACAAAACTAGGCCCATTAATGATACTTACACTGACATCCCTTGTGCAAATTCTGCCAACATCAGAAAGGTCTGGGCAGTCTGGTTTTGCTTCTTGGGTTCTGGAACAGTCTCTCTCCTCTTGCGGGCACAGCCCAAGGTCAGGACTCTCCTCCAGTTGTTCTTCTGATAGTGCTTCCATTTCTGTTTCTCTCAGAGAACGAATCTTTCCTCCCCCAGAACCGATCTCTCCTTTGGGCAGTCTCTTTATGACTTGGCAGTGCTAAGTACCTCTCTCCTAAATCCCCCATAGTGATGGGGTTCTTGTGGCTACGGGAGAAACAGTTTCTAGGATGCTAGAAAGTGGGGTGCTCCGGCAAGCCTGGGTCCCAGGCTCAAGAGTTTTGCTTGCCTTCCACCCCAAGGATCCCAGGGACTATTTCACATTAGTCTTTCCTGCATAGTCTCTGTGACCTCCTGGGCTGGAGGTGGTGGATGTTTATTTATTATTGCGAGACAGAGAGAGAGAGAGAGAGATACAGAGCATAAACATGGGAGGAGCAGAGAGAGGAGGAGACACAGAATCTGAAGCAGGCTCCAGGCTCTGAGCTGTTAGCACAGAGCCCAATGCGGGGCTCAAACCCACAAACTGCAAGATCATGACCTGAGCTGAAGTCAGATGCTTAACTGACTGAGCCACCCTGGCACCCTGAAGCCTTCTTTGTAAAGGGACCTTGTAGGCTTCTGCAGGGCAGGGCTGCCAGCCTGAGGGAGGGAGTTAAGCAGTGAGCGAAAGAGATGGGTCAAGGTCTTGAGGTTTCTACCTATCTTTTTTTTTTTCTCCCCTAAAATTAAGTCTGGATTCCAGGAGCCTGCTGCCTTCCTAAAGGTAACCATGGAAGTGGGGCTGTCCCTCGAGGGCAGAGGCAATCCTGATGGAGTTTGCCGACGGGCCATTGCCTTTTCTAAAGAAAGTACTCGTGTTCCGTGATGCCCATGCTTTCTTTCCAAAGGCAGGTTTACTGGTTATAATGAGTGGTTTTCTTAGTCTCTGCTGGGGAAGCCGCCTAGGAGTGGGGCAGGCTGAGCTGCAAGCTTGGGAAAGAGGTGGGTCTCTGTGAAAAGTCCCCAGGTGGCCCACTTGGGAACGTCCCCCAGACGGCATCCAAGAGGAGCCTCTGTTAATCCTAGAGCAGCCAACAGACTCTGAGGATGGGCAAAGGCTCCTGAGGCTCATGGGATTATCTCCTAGAAGCCCATGAACACAGGTCTCGCTCAGTCCACCAGTTTGACCAACTGACACACAAGTCAAAGCTTATGAGCACTGAGCCCAGGATTTCAAGATGAGTCAGGGGGACATCAGGGCCCAGGAGGGCTTTGCCCATGAAACCTCACAGTAGCAGCTGCTTCTTGCCTGTGATGCGTGACCACCTCTGATTCTTGCCCACTTGGTTAGCGTGCTGGACGTAACTTACTTATGTCCGTGCAGAGAGCGCTGGCCCCCCTGTGTCCCCCTCCCCAGCCTTCACGGGAAGTGGCCCTGGTCACTTCAGGCAGATGGCTGCCCGCAGCCCTCTTCATGGGGGACATTGGCGTGTTTCCCATGACCTTGCTCTTTCCAAGGGCCGCACACATCTGCACAGTCTCCAGGAAGGAATTTCCCTATTGTCACCTTTCGGTATTCCCTGTGGTTGCTTGTTGGTTCTTAAGACGAAGGACAGTCAATCAGGAGTCCCATGGGAGAAGTGGTCATGGCATCCCCAGGGCAGAGTTCGGCTAGAGGGCGGGGCGGTGAGGGTCTAAGGATGTGACTTCTTGCCTCGGTTTCTAGAGACCCAAGACTCTAAGTGTCCATCTTGGAGACCCTCTGGCCATTCCTACAGTTGACCCGGTGGAGGCCTACCTGGCCTAACACCTTGTCCTGGGGTGGAAGGTGTGATCTCCTGACTTTGAGCTTGAAAAGACCTTTATGCTGACCTCTTTCTGCATTACCCCCTCCCCTACATCCCAGCAGCCACTCCCAACCCTGGGATTTGGCGGGTGGGTGTCCTATTTGAAAAGTTCTGCAAAGAAAGAACATTTACATTTTAGTTACTCCTTTTCAGTTCAAAGCACCCTCATTCTCAGGAAGTTCTTCCTTATGCCCAGCCTCAGTTTATCTTGCTGCAGTCAAAACCTATTTTGCCTTGTTTATCAACCAGTTGTGAGGTCCCATCTTTCTATTCCTTAAACCCTTGTCATCTGTAGGCTCGCCCTTCTCTCATAGGCATTATCTGCTCCTATTCCCAGGCTGTCTTTCTATCCCAGCACCCCAAAAAGGCTTTGAGTTCCCCTCCCCTTGGAGTCCGGTTATGATGTGCACAAGAAAACAGATGAATTTAAAGGTTACCTGAGTTCCTGGTGATTTAGGACCGCCTGGCCCTTGCTGGCGTTAGGCCTGTGGTACCTTCCATGGCCCAAGAAGGCAGTGTCCCCTGGAGGTTCCGGGCCTTTGCATCTGATTGCCATTTAATCCTCTTTCATTCCTCTTGTTGCCAAGACCCATGTCGGGTGTCTGCTTGCCCGGCGCTCACTCGGCACAAGGCCTCTGCTTTCCCAGCGGTGCCTGTGCCCAGCTTTCTGGACATTCTGTGCATGCTGGGTTGGTCTCTTCATGCAGTAGGGGTCCCCGATTCTTCTCTGATGTTCTTTGTTCCGTAGGCCCCATTGCTTCTCAGTCAGCACCTTATTCCGGACTCCCAGGTTTGAATTCCTGCATCTCCTAAGATCCTGGCAATTCCAACCTGAGAGCCTGAGCCTTGGGGATCCCAGGGCCTCCCCTGGGAATTGTAGGCTCGGCATGAATTTTCTCCCCTCTTTACCTGAGCTGACCGTTTTGATTGTATCAGTCATCCCATTAGTTGCTTCCCAACGGGCATGGTTGGCCTCAAACTCTGGTCCTTTACCAAGGGCCCTGGTTCATCCCCCAAGATCTCTCTTCGGGCTCACTTGACCTGCCATGGGCTGGCAGAGGAGGAGGAGGAGGAGGATGTGGACTCAAAGCCTCAGGGGTTGCCTTCCTGCCGTGTAGAGCTGCAGGGCGGGAGCTCCTGCTGCCGGGGGCTGACTGTGACCCCCACGCCCTTTCTTGTTGCCAGGCGGAGACAGCAGCCAATCGCATCTGCAAGGTGTTGGCCGTCAACCAGGAGAATGAGCAGCTCATGGAAGACTATGAGAAGCTGGCCAGTGATGTGGGTACCTCTTGAGTTCTCCCAGCCTGGCTCCAGCAAGGCTCTGCTACCCCACCTTGGGAGAAGAGGGAGGGCCCAGAACCTGTACCTCCAAACCCATCCATGGGGTACAGTCCAAGGCTGGGCATAGTCCTTGGTCCCAGCACAGCTGACCCAGGGCAGAGGTGGGCCCGATCTCTAGGCTCCAGAGAGCTGGGTCGTAGGCTGTTTTTCTCACCGACGAGCAGTGAGCATGGGAAACTTTTGACATCTCTGGGTCGTGGGTTTTTTCACTTGTCGAGTGAGAGCTAAGCCAAGGGATCTCAGGGGCCTTTCTAGCCTGGTATACTGTTGTTCTGCGAGTTGCTTGGCCTAGAAAAACAGTATGCCTGGTTCTGGGAGAATATGAACTAGAGATGGGTCAGTGCTGGCTCAGGCTAGCTGAGCAGCTGGGCCTACCCAGGGGGCAGGAGGAGACAGGGCTGGGTTTGCTGTTCTGCCGTTGACTGTATTTGGGTTAAGGCTCCACTTGCTTCTTCCTTAAACAAATTCAGCCTTCTGAACAGCTCAGCCCGGCCTCTTGGAGGATCTGCCATCCAGCCTAGTAAGAATGCAGATGCCCAGGTCTAAGCCCTGCTCTGCCATTCTGGCTTGGTCACCTTGGCAAGTCACATAACCTCACAGTGCCTTGGTTTACCCCTCTGCAACCTGGGGCAGGATCACAGCACATAACCCCCACGGGATTCCAATCCTCATTCCGATGAGTCAGTCTGGGGGACATGCTGGCACCTTGCAGGTGCTCGTTCTATTTCCTGTCACCCATCCCACTCCTCCTCCACTTTCTCCACCGTCATCACCGCATCCAGGCTGTTCCCTGACTGCGCCCCAGAGGCCAGCCTCTTCCTTTTAGAGTCAGAGACCCACATTCTAGAATTCTAGACAAGGGCCTCTGGAAACAGCTGTTATGGTTGTTACTTCCCTGGGACAGAGGAGGACACTGGGGCCCAGCCAGCTGGTGGAGCTAGACCCAGAGCTCGGGTCTCCTCCTGGTCAAGCCGACTTGCTTGACCAGGAGGTTCTTCCTTCGGTCAAGGTTCTTCCTCTAGCAGAGCAGGGAGATTGAGTTAACCCCTTCCCCTGGCAGAGAGGAGGCTGGTGGCCAGACTGCATGAAGCTTGTGACTCTCAGAGGGGACCCCCTGGGGCCTGGCCCTACTGCCAGGGAGTGGTAGCTGGGACTGGACGCGCTGTCAGGAGAGACATCCCCCAGCTCCCCCTGTGAGGGAAGGGCCAACAAGCCAGAGGAGGAAAGGGAAGCAGCCCTCAGCGCCCCCTCCCAGGCTCCTCACGCCTTCGGCGTCCCCACCCCCAGCTGCTGGAGTGGATCCGTCGCACCATCCCATGGCTGGAGAACCGGGCGCCGGAGAACACCATGCACGCCATGCAGCAGAAGCTGGAGGACTTCCGGGACTACCGGCGGCTGCACAAGCCGCCCAAGGTGCAGGAGAAGTGCCAGCTGGAGATCAACTTCAACACGCTGCAGACCAAGCTGCGCCTGAGCAACCGGCCCGCCTTCATGCCCTCCGAGGGCAGGATGGTCTCGGTGAGCGCGGGGGGCCCCAGCCCGGCCTCCTCCAGCCCTGAGCCGCTCCTGGCCGAGGGCGGCCCCGACGGGGCAGGACGGGCTGCCCTCCACCTGTATATGCCGTTCCAGAAACCAAGTCTCCCTTCCCACCCAGGCTCAAGCCCCCTCTCTCCTGACCATCCCAGGTCAGACCTGCCCTGCTGGCCCCCTGAATATCCACCCGGGCCTCCCAGCGCCTCCTCCCCCCCACCTTAGAAAACCATCTCTGCCCACAAAGTGCCTCTTGACGTTTTGAACCAAATGGCATAATTCAGTAGCAACTAGGATAACTTTTACTTTAAAAAATTTTTTATTTTATTATTATTATTTAGAGAGAGAGAGAGAGAGAGAGCACGAGAACACGAGTGGGGGAGGGGCAGAGAGAGAGAGAGAGAGAGAGAGGGAGAGAAAGAATCATAAGCAGACTCCACTCTTAGTGCAAAGCCGACCCGGCACTGGAGCCCACAACCCTGGGATCGTGACCTGAGCCAAAACTAAGAGTCAGATGCTCAACCCACTGGGCCACTCAGGTGCTCCTCTGTGAAATCTTTTTTAAGCACTTTAAAAAAAATGTATTACCTTCAACAAGTAATGAGTTGGTTTTTTGGTTTTTTGGGCTTTTTTTGGTATGATATTTCAAAGATACAAATATGCAAAATACAGAAAATAGAAATTACTCATAATCTTAACTATCCAGTATCAACTTAAAAATGTTTCTTAAAAAAAGTGATTTTTTGGAAAAAGATTCTTTTAGTCTGTAAGTAGGATTTTAAAAATGTTTTATTTATTTTGAGAGAGAAAGAGTATGAGTGGAGGGAGGGCTGAGAAAAAGAGGAGAGGGAATCCCAAGCGGCACGGAGCCCGATGCGGGACTTAATCCCACAAACCCCGTGAGATCATGACCTGAGCTGAAGTCAGAAGTTGGACACTTGGGGTGCCTGGGTGGCTCAGTTAAGTGTCCAACTCTTGATTTTGGCTCAGATCATGATCTCACAGTTCGTGAGTTTGAGCCCTGCATCTGGCTCCATGCTTACACTGTGGAGCCTGCGTGGGATTTCTTTCTCTCCCTCTCTCTGTCCCTCTTGCACTCTCCCTCTCTCTCTCAAAATAAATAAAATAAACTTGAAGAAAAAAAAGGAGTTGGGCACTTAACCGACTGAGCACCCAGGCGCCCTATGTAAATATGATTTTTAAGGGAATTTTAAAACATGTTTTATTTAATAAGCTGCTTTAAAAAAAAAAAAGCTAAGGGGTGCCTGGGTGCCTCAGTAGCTTAAGCATCTGACTTCAGCTTAGGTCATGCTCTCACTGTTCATGAGTTCCAGCCCCACGTCAGGCTCCGTGCTGACAGCTCAGAGCCTGGAGCCTGCTTTGGCTTCTGTGTGTTATGTGTGTCTCTGCCCCTCCCCAATCGCATTCTGTATCTCTCTCTCTCTCACAAAAATAAATAAAACATTAAAAAATATTTTGAAAAACAACTAAAGTTATATTGGGAATAGCTTTCCAAGTTGTTAAATTATCTCCTTTTACGTTACTTATGTTATTTCCCCTTCCTTCTTGCCCTCTGTCAGACTCGGGGAGAAATGTTATGAGCCAGAGAAACATGCAAAAGAAAATTTAAAAATCCACCAAGATAGAGCTTTTGGCTTTCAAAATGAGAAAGCATGAGGTGGCATGGGCATAAGAGGCAGGAAGGACAGGGAACGGCCAGGCCGGCAGACAGCATTGGGAAGCCGGAAGGACCCCGGGGAATCTGGAGGACAGGAAGTAGGCCCTTGAGGACAGGAAGTTGGCCCTTGCCATTGTGTATGCACTTTGGAAAACTGCAGTCCTTTTACAGATTCCAGGCTGCAACTGCAGCTTTTAGGTGGCTAGAGCCTCGGCTGACCAGAGGGTGCTCTGAGTAAGTTAGAAAGAAGCACCCCCTCTGGGTGGATGCAGCCTGTCCCCCGGGCCCCCAGGTGGCACGGAGGCTGCCTTCAGCCCACATCTGCGCAGCGCACACCCTTGTGCTAATTATAGGGATGACCCTGTGTGTGGCTCCCTGTCTGAAGGGCTGTGGGTTGTGCTCAGCAGCTGTCACTGTCCTCAGGTCCATGGCCAGCTTGCCCAGACCAGGGTTCCTGCAGGCTTCAGGCTACTGCCCAGAGCCCATGAGCAGATCCAGAAATGCAGGGAGGCTGGGAGGCTCCCATGCCTGCTTGCTTCGTTCAGTTATTGTTCTTTTCCCCTGGCTGGCCCTACAGCCTGTGTGATTGGTCAGAATTCTGGGCCACAGAGGGCCTTGGGCTCTTTCTCCACAGGGCTGAACATCCACAGCCCTATAGTTGGGTAGCCCATGCAGACTCGGGCCTCACTCCCTGCCCAGGAGACCAGGTAACACCAGTAGAGGGCTGGGTAGGTACAACTGAGATGGGAAGGGGGCTTCTTCTAGAAGGCTGCTGTGCGGGTCTCGGGGGCCAGGTGGGGCTGACCCCGTGCCTTTCATCCCTACAGGATATCAACAATGCCTGGGGCTGCCTAGAGCAGGCGGAGAAGGGCTATGAGGAGTGGCTGTTGAATGAGATCCGGAGGCTGGAGCGGCTTGACCACCTGGCAGAGAAATTCCGGCAGAAGGCCTCCATCCACGAGGCCTGGACGGACGGTAAGGCCAGCCCGACCTCCTGCCTCCCCGAGGGTTCTGACCCTCATGCTCTGCTACCTGAACTGCCAGGCCACGACTCCTTTCTCTCCTGCTTTTTGTTTGTTTTGGTTTGTGTCTTACTGGTTCCTTGACATTAGACAAGTTCATTAGCTTTTTGGTTGCCTCAGTTTCCTCGTCTGTAAAGTGGGGATAGTCAGAGTACCAACTTCATAGGTTTATGAGAATTTAATGGATTACTGCATCTGAGGCATCGAGAAGAGTTCCTGGCATAGCATGATGCTGTGTATGTCTAGTTTGTTGATGGTTTTTGTCATCATGATGATTTCTTCTTCCTTGAGTCAGTAAGGTTGGGGTTCGAATCCCAACTCTACCACCCAGAAGCAGAGTACCTTTGGACCAGCGACTTCTGTGACATGCAGACGATCATGCGCCCTCCCCTGTGTTAGCTTCCTGGGGCCATCAGAACAAATGGCCACATACTGGCTGGCTTAACACAACATAAACGTGTTTTCTCACGGGTCAGGAGGGGTCCTAAGTGTCAGTGTCAGCAGAATTGACACCTGGAGGCTCTGAGCGGGAGACCATCCATGCTGCTTCCTGGCATCTGGTCGTTGCTGGCCATCCTTGATGTCGTTGGCCTAGTTCAGTGCCTGCCTCCGTCCCCACATGGCTGCTTTTGTGTCTCAATGATGGAATTTCTCCTTCTTTTGCTAATAAAGACACCAGTCATTGGATTTAGGCCCTCCCTAATCTTGTATGACCTCATCTTAACTAATTGCATCTACAAAAACCCTATTTTCTTTTCTTTTCTTTTTTTTTTAATATTTATTTATTTATTGGGGGAGTGAGAAGGGACAGAGAGAGGAAGAGAGAGAATTCCAAGCAGGCTCCGCACTGTCAGCACAGAGCCTGATGTAGGGCTCAAACTCATGAACCTTGAGGTCATAACCTGAGCCGAAATCAAAAGTCAGACGCTTAACCGACTGAGCCACCCAGGCACCCTGAGACTCTATTTTCAAATAAGGTCAGATTCTGAGTTTCCGGGTTGACATGAGTTTTGGGGGACACTATTCAACTCAGCATACCTCCTCGTAGGATCGCTGTAGGCATAAATGTCACAAGTGCATTTTATGCTTAGCGTGGTGCCTGGCACATAGAACATGCTCAGTAAATGGTAGCCTTGGATGTTTTCCCTCCACTGCCTTCTGGCCTCCAATTATAGTGACCTAGAGCCTTTGTCCCATTAGCACAAGTGTGTCTCCATCCCTCCAACTCAGAGGCACTTGCGGCCATATCTGATGTCTGCTTGTTGGCAGCTGAAGTTAACTCCAAAGAGAGAGAATCACACTTGGAATCATCTTTTCCTCAGAACCTGGGCCAGGACTGGAGAGGAATCCACCCTGCCCATCTCCTAGGGTCCTGCGGCGACTCCAGCTGGAGCCCCTGTGGCAGACCCTGTTGGCCGGCAGAGCACAATGTCCCCCGACTCCCCCATTTGGCTCCATTGTGCTCCTCTGATCATAGGCTGGAGACGATTAGGGACCACCATACGCTGTGGACACTCAGGCTTGCTCGGATTGGTAGGAGATGGGAGTGTGCTTGACTCAGCCTGAGGAGGCTGGGTTTAGCTCCATGTTGTAAGAACACTAGGATGTGAGGTTGCTGCCCTCCACCTCCGCTACACATGCACGAAGTTCTTTATGTAGGTGTGGGTGGTGCAGAGTAGTGGGGACTGTACCAGTTCACTCATGTACTTCTGCCGTGTCCTCTCCAGGGCCAAGGAACTGCTCACAGAAAGGTATAGAGCGGGGACCCCATCAGCTGGCCAGCCACCAGCAAGGACATGACAAGTGCTGGCTTACTGGCAGTAGACGCAGGTGCAACCTCTGGGCAAAGCAGTCTGGTGACACACATCCACACCTAACAGTGTTCTCACCTGCTGACCTAGGAGTTCTTGAGATTGTCTAAAGAATTAACCCTAAACGTGAGGAAGTCACATGTCTACAGAGGGTTCCCATGAGACCCTCTATAATAGCGCAAGCTGAGGGGCTTGAATGCTGCACGTTAGGGCGGCAGCGGTCACACCAGTGGTGGTTCGGCCACGTGATGGAATGCTGGCCACCGGAGAGGGCACATGGGAAAGCTGGAGCTGAAGCAGAGACTCTGACGGTGTGCTGCTGAATGTTTGAAAAGCAGGAAGCATGATTTACATATACCCTCTGGTTTTACCACAGTAGCCATATAAGGAAAGACTGAAAAGGAGTGGCTAAGTAGGCTCCTCGGTAATTTTTTCCCCCTAAACTTCTCATATTATTATTTTGACTTAAAGAAAAAGAAAGTAGAGAGATGCCTGGCTGGCTCAGTCGGAGTTTCGTGCAACTCTTGATCTCAGGGTCATGAATTCAAGCCCCACGTTGGGTGTAGAGATTATTTAAAAATAAAATCTTAAAAAAAAAAAGAAAAGAAAAGTAGAGGGAAAGAAAGAAGGGCCACATCAGGCACAGTCTCCGGCCTCATGGCCCAGCTTTCATTTGCTGAGCAGGGCTGAGTATCCCTGATGGACGCAGACGTGGAGGGTGGGTGTACGGGCGAAGCCAGGGCAGCCCCAGGCTGGTACCAGGTGTTTCACGAGACAGCTGTCAGACATGTTGTGACAGCCCCAGGAGGGTCATTTCTCATCCCATTTCCTCCTGGGAAACAGGGATCCAAGAAATGCAAGCTCTGCCCTACTCCTCAAGAGAGGGCAATGTCCCTAACAGAATATTCTGGCCAGTGATGGATTATGTGCGGAGGGCACTGGACATGCTGACAAACTGAGACTAATTAAGGGGAGGGGTCCCTGCAAGGCTACTGGGGGCCAGCAACAATAGCTGGAGAAACTCTAAAGATGGGATACCCCTGAGGTGCCTGCCTGGTTAGGGCATAGCCCGGCACACCTTTGTACGTATGGCTCCTCGTGGCCATGGAACATGGTCCATGTTCCATGGAAGCTAGTAACTCCCTCATCTGGCCTCTTGGGGGTGTTCAGTTGTACATCTGTTTTCTCTAGCTGCAGATGATTGATAGTTTTCTGGTGGACATCTTCTGGGGAGGTACTCTTGGAAATGGGGCTCCGGGGGCCCCGAGGGGTGGATCATTGGGGCCAAGAAGACGGGGCTCCTGGCTTCTGCTCAGCCTCGTGTCCCCTCTCTTTGAACCCAGGCAAAGAGGCTATGCTACGGCAGAAGGATTACGAGACTGCCACCCTCTCGGAGATCAAGGCCCTGCTCAAGAAGCATGAGGCCTTTGAGAGCGACCTCGCCGCCCACCAGGACCGCGTGGAGCAGATTGCCGCCATTGCGCAGGAGCTCAAGTATGGGAGGCCCAGCGAGGGCTGGGGCTGCGGGGGGAAGTGGGGTGTGACTGTGACAAATGAGGAGGGTGGGTACAGCTGGTACCTCACTGGGAAGGGCGTCAATACAGAGAACTCTGGGCATCTCCCAAGTGGAGAATGAGTCTGTGGCCGTTCATATGGAGGGCCTCTGGTCCTTACCTGTGACTAGTGCAGGACTAGAGGATGACCATGCACCCTGAGCTCTCGCCAGGCCTAGATGGATCCCTGCCATTGGGCATTAGTGTAAAGACTGGCATCACCTCCAGCTCAGGTGCAGCAGGGCCCTTAGAACTGATCTTCATTCGTCTCCCAGTGGTCCTCTGAAAGCCACGGAGATGGGGGCAGGGGGCACGTGGAAGGTCTTGATGAAGGGAGCACACCCCCAGCCCCAGGGAGAAGAGAGCAGGCCATGGAGGTATCCTGGGTCACCTGACTCTTCCTGTCTCTTTCCTTCCAGTGAGCTGGACTATTACGACTCACCCAGTGTCAACGCCCGGTGCCAAAAGATCTGTGACCAGTGGGACAATCTGGGAGCCCTAACCCAGAAGCGGAGGGAAGCTCTGGAGGTGAGGCCTCCTGAGGAGATGGAGGCCGGCCTCTAGCAGCTCTGTGTGCCTCTTCCTGCTTTGTGAGGCCCTTTGCTTTGGGCCAAAAGGCTCCACTGTGTTGCCTGGACCTGCCCTGGCCCCACCGTTGAAGGTTCACCCTGGCACTGGATTTGCCTTTGCCTTAATTGGAGATGCCTCCTTTCTGGCCATAACCATACCTCATCCTCATGGTTCAGTGCAGTTCACAGCTCAACCCCAGTCATTTGAGAACTTTCCTATTGACAAGCCAGTCTGGGCACCAGGCCGGGTGATTCCAATGTGGGATGGTCCATAGACCCCCCCACGTTAAGAACTAGTGTCCCAGAGAAAGTCTGCTCTTTCGGTCTGACTTAGTCTGGTTCTTCCAGACCTGGACCCCTTGTGGCTGTCCAGGAGGACCTTGGATGTTCAGGGGTGGGGAGAGGGGTTGGGGGGAGCAGGGAGTGGTGATGCTGGGTCTGACTCTGCTGAAACCTTTCTATCCACCCCCTCCCCTCAATTGCCATTCCTAGCGGACGGAGAAATTGCTGGAGACCATTGACCAGCTGTACTTAGAGTATGCCAAGCGCGCTGCTCCCTTCAACAACTGGATGGAGGGGGCCATGGAGGATCTGCAGGACACCTTCATTGTGCACACCATCGAGGAGATCCAGGTGTGCCACAGTCCCCTCACTCCCGGAAGCCGCCCCCCCCAACACCCGTGGAAACCTCATTCTGCAAACCTTACTCCTACAAGACTGCTCTGTAGGGAGAGGATGGAGGGATGGGGACAATGTCCAAGGAGTTGATAGATTTGGAAGAATTGCATTTTATTTATTTTGACTAGGTCATCTATGCAGATGGTGCAAAATTGAAAAGATAAAAAGGATAGGTAATAAATCCTCCCTCCTGCCTTTGTCCCCCAGCCCCAGGTCTCTGCATAGGCAGGCAAAGATATTTATTCATTAACACGTTCTTCCCCATACCCTTTTGAACACAAAAAGTAGCTTTTATTGGATACTGTGCTCGGAACTTTTATCTTTGACTTAATATTTTGGAGCTCATTGCGTTGTAATAAACCCCTTCCTCGTTCTTTTATACGGCTGTAGAGTATTCGATTTAAAAGATTCTGCAAAGGAAGCCTGGGTGGGGGGAGGTCACCAGGGGAGCAGACTTGTCCCCAACCTGACTGTGGGACCACACTCTAGGATGGTCGCTCCTGATTTCACCAGCCCTAAGCACGAAGCGTTGCTTTAATGGCTCTGCCTTCACCTCCCTGTGGCCAGCCCTGCTCTCCTGGTTCTCAGCCATGAACATCCTAGGTTGATGCTCCGGGTCTCCCAGCTGGCGTGGGGCCAGGCCTTCCATGGCCTTCCCACCCACCTCTACCCTGGGACCTGTAGGGCTCCCTTTGTTCATCTTGCCCACACGAAGCACTGGTCACTGTGTTTCTCTTGCACCCAGGGACTGACCACAGCCCATGAGCAGTTCAAGGCCACCCTCCCTGATGCCGACAAGGAACGCCTGGCCATCCTGGGTATCCACAATGAGGTGTCCAAGATTGTCCAGACCTACCACGTCAACATGGCGGGCACCAACCCCTACACAACCATCAGTCCTCAGGAGATCAATAGCAAGTGGGACCACGTAAGTCCAAGGGCTGGGTGGGACATGGTGGCCGAGCCATTGGAGGTTTTAAATTTTTTTTTAAGTTTATTCATTTTTGAGAGAGAGAGAGAGAGAGAGAGAGATAGAACATGAGCAGGGGAGGAGCAGAGAGAGAGAGGGAGACACAGAATCCAAAGCAGGCTCCAGGCTCTGAACTGTCAGCACAAAGCCCGACGCGGGGCCCAAACTCACAAACCACGAGATCATGATCTGAGCTGAAGTCAGATGCTCAACTGACTGAGCCACCCAGGCGCCCCATCGGAAGTTTTATAAGGGCAGGGATTTTGTCTTTTTTGTCGTTGTTTTTCATTGATTTTATTTCTTTTTATTATTACACGGTGAGCACTCATCTGTCAAGTTAATAATGAATGACTGAATTTCTGGAACAGGTCAACATGTTCACTCCTGCTCTATTACTGACTGGCCCCTTTCCTTCATGACTCTTCCATTTCTGCATCTGAAGTATGGGGCAGGTGGCTGGCCCTTTCCCAAGGTCCCATGATTGTCCCCACCCCAGGTGCGGCAGTTGGTGCCGCGGAGGGACCAGGCCCTGACGGAGGAGCATGCCCGTCAGCAGCACAACGAGAGGCTACGCAAGCAGTTCGCAGCCCAGGCCAATGTCATCGGGCCCTGGATTCAGACCAAGATGGAGGTGAGTCCATCATGGGAGGCATGGGTGGTCGTTCCCACCCATTCCCAGCACCATCCCAGCCTGTCAGGCTTGCCCGGTCTCCTCCTTGGCGAGGCTCATGGAGGAATGCGAGTCCTAAATAAGCTCAGAATCGGTCTGCTGCCCTATTTCGGGTATGGAGCCTGTCAGGGAAGGCCGGTGGGTTGGTCCCGATGTCTGGCTTGGGAGCGAAGACCCATACAGGGATGCCGCTGAAGAGCCACCTGAAACAGTCCCACCAAGGGATGAGTGCCTGCGGAACTGACTAGCTTACCCTTTGTCCTTTGGCTTATTTGGCTGACCAGGCCTCCCTTCCTCCTGAGTAGAGAGGAAGATCTTTCCAGAGAGAGAACCGAGACTCGGGCAAGCATGGAATGTTTTGCTGAATCGTTGGGCCAGATATCGGGATGCTGTAGATCAGGGAAGGGGGTTCTGCTTGGGTTAGAGCCTGGTGTCCCTCTGAGCTCCTTGAGGGCAAAACCATATCAAGGTCGTGTTTGTGTCTCTCCCGTACCCCAACCCCTCCTGCTTAGCACACTGTGCATAGTAGGTGCTCAGGAAATATTTGCTAGGTTGAACTGAGTGCACAGAAAGGGCTTTTATAAATGTTTGTTTACACGGATGAAGGACAGACAGAAAGGAGGATTAGGTCTGGCTCATGGGGCAGGTGGGACTGAGGCAGGCCAAGGCAGGCATAGCCACTGAGGAGGTTAAGTCCAGTGCTCTGAGGCTGTGAGGAATCTGGCTCCCTGGGCACAGAGAGAGTCCCTGAGGTGGGTGACAGTTGGGAACAAGGCTTGGGCAGGGAGTTGGAATGGCAAGCAGAGGAATGAGCATTTAGGTTAGCAACTGGCCTTGCAGCCCCTTGCTGAGGTTGAGAGCTACTCGAGAGACGAGGTATTTCATCTGGTGATGACAGTGTTTGTCATACCCCTTTGTGATGCTATTTCCGTGCCAAAGTGCGTCCCTGCTGGATGTGTCTTGCTCTCAACTTACTCATTACCACTGACGGGTTCCCTGGTGTTGGGGTGGGAACCGAGAATCATCTGAGGGGCTGACCAATGACCTAGGCTCCCCAGTCCTTACCCTAGGGGCGCAGAGTGGGGTGGTCTGACCAGGGCTTCCTTCCCGGTGAGCAGGAGATTGGGCGGATCTCCATTGAGATGCACGGGACCCTGGAGGACCAGCTGAGCCACCTGCGGCAGTACGAGAAGAGCATCGTCAACTACAAGCCCAAGATCGACCAGCTGGAGGGCGACCACCAGCTCATCCAGGAGGCGCTCATCTTCGACAACAAGCACACCAACTACACCATGGAGGTGGGTGGCGCCGACTCTGCTTCTCCGGGAAGGGAGCCCCGGATCACGTTCTGCTCCCTCCTCCCCTGGGCTGGGGCAGGGGGCAGTTACCCACCTTCCGAGGAAGCTGGTCCATACTAGGAGGACAGACTCTTTGGAGTGAGGGGATGCTCGTGGCTCCTCACTCCTGCAGCTCAGGGTCTTCAGTCTTCAGGGCCTTCTGAATTTCCCAGGGAGCTTATTGAGAATGCAGACTTCCATTCTCCATTTCCAGAATTTGATTCTCGAGGTCTGGGGTGGGGCTGAGGAATCTAAGTTTTTAACAAGCACCCTGGTGATCCAGATGCAGGTGGTCTCCAAACACTGGCTTAGGCACCCGCTTTCTAAGTGTTTGGGCTGTGAAGGCACGTATGTGAGGTCACAGCGGGATGTACAGGGGGAATTGCCCGGGCTTTGTTCTTTAATCCTTCCTTCTGCCAACCTTACCCCCCTTCCTGACCTGACCCACGCTGTCAGTTCTGGTCTCGGCTATCACAGGCAGAGGCCACCGCCCTGCCTCAGCTTCCCTTTTCACCATCTGGGGTCTGTGTCCTAGTGTGTTGTCCCTGTCCCGGTGATGCTGTCAGTCTGGACAGAAGGCTGGATTTGATTGCTTGGGCCATTTGGACAGTTGGGGAAGGATATCCAGGAGCAGCCTGGGTCCGGGCCTGGGGCCCCTTTGCTGACAGGCCCCTCGTGTGTCCCCAGCACATCCGCGTGGGCTGGGAGCAGCTTCTGACCACCATCGCCAGGACCATCAATGAGGTGGAGAATCAGATCCTGACCCGCGATGCCAAAGGCATCAGCCAGGAGCAGATGAACGAGTTCCGGGCCTCCTTCAACCACTTTGACCGGGTGAGAGCCCCCGCAATTAGAGCAGCCCCCAGCCCCTGCCCCAGGGCCCTGGAGGGCACTGCCCAGGGGGTGGGCAGCCACACCGGGCCGGTCCCTGGGCAGGAAGTGCTGACAGCTTGTTCTGGTGTCCTGTGAATTTCCCTGCTTTTCTGGAGCAAGAGTTCATGGAGTGGACGGAGAGCGGATCTTTGGCCCATGACACTGCTCTCTTGCCATGAGGGGTCAGCCCTTGGGAGCAAGGCTACCATGGCCTTAAGGGCAGGCCTGCCGTCCCCTGGCTGTGGGGACTATCGCTTGCCTCTGCCTCAGGACAGAGGGGCAGCAACTTCCTCCCCACCGCACCCCCACCCCTGCAGCCTTTGGGAGACGCTATGGGGGAGTCAGTGATGTTAGTCTTGGGTTCTTATCCTAGCTCAGGGATAGGTTCTATGTGGGCTGCCCCTCCCAGTGCCCTGGGGCTCCGGGGCAGCCAGAGGGGTGGAAGCATGGGGCCAGGTGCTGCCCACCACCCCTGCGTGCCTCAAGGTCCTCCAGCCTCCTGGGTGGGGTGGGGGAGGCCCTCTTGGAAAGCCAGGGCTGGACACTGGGGCTGGGGTGGGCTGGGCACCCCCATGGCTCACTGAGCTCCCCTCTGGCCTGCATCCCGGAGCAGGGCTGTGTGCGCCAGGGAGAGGGCACCCTCTGGACCTCGTCCGTGTGTCTAACCGTGTGCACTTTTATTTCCCCTCCTCCCCTGCCCCTTCCACCCTCCACCCTCCCCATCCGCATGCCTTTGTCCCTGTGTCTCCCCACACACACCACCCTCCACCCGGGGCATGGCCCACCCCCCTCCCCTCACGGCCTCCACCTCCCTGGCACCGCATGGCTCGCTGCCTGGCGCACGGCGGCCCCAGGATCACTCCGGCACGCTGGGTCCCGAGGAGTTCAAAGCCTGCCTCATCAGCTTGGGTTATGATATTGGCAACGACCCCCAGGTACTTGCCTCTGCATGGAGCACGCTCAGGGGTGGCATCCGGGGCGAGAAATAACGCGTCTCTCCTTTTTCTTTTCTCTCTCTGTCTGGATCTCCCTGTCCTCCCTTTCCCGTGGGCCTCGGGGCTCGTCCTCTGCTGCTGTCCCTGCCTGGCCCACGTCGGGCTCCTTTTCCCACTGCTCCGACCTCTGACCTCTGCCCTTGGTTGTCTTTCGTGGGAACCTGCTTGGGGCCCACCCTCCTCTCTCCTCGTCGCTCTCCATCCTGTGGACGGACTTTTGCATCTCCCTATTCTTTCTCCTCCCTGTGGACGTGTCTCTTCCTGTGTTCCTTTTCCCCTCCTAACCTCCCAACCGAACACCTCGACCTCCCCTCTGGCCATCTGTGCCCTGTCTTCCTGGCCCCGGGCCGGCCCTTCCTTCTCCTGCCTCTGACCCTCCTGTGTCTTGGCGCCACTGCCCCACAGAAGAAGACAGGCATGATGGACACGGATGATTTCCGCGCCTGCCTTATCTCCATGGGTTACAACATGGTAATGTAAACCCCACCCTCTGTTCTGACGAGGGCCAGCCAGCTCCTGGCCAGGGCAGGCTGGAGGCCCCAGGCTAGGGGCTGCTCTCCCCGGAGGGGCCTCACGATTCTGGTCTGTGGGGAAGATGGCACCCTGAAGTCTGGGCCCGGCCTTGTGGCCTGCGCGTGTCCCGGAGGCCTGGCCTTCGAGCCTCCGTCTCCGTGCTGGCGAATCTTTTGGTACTTACTGTGGAGATGGGCTTTTTCACTCCCATGGTGGATGGCAGGGCTGACCCCCAAGGCTAGCAAGAAGGACTGGTAGTTTGGCCTTTCCAGGGTGGGGTTGGCTCTACTTCGTCTTTTCATGGAGCACAGAGATTTCTGCCTCTGCCCTGGTGACGGCTCCAGCCATGCCTGCCCACCCATCCCCCTTCCCCCGCTTGGCCTTCACAACCTTCTCAGTTGTCTGCCCTCGTGCAGTCCTTCTGAGCAGAGCGGGGGCCTTAGCTGGGCGGCCAGGCAGCTCCTGGGCCCTGATGCAGAGCCCAGCGTGTGGGCTGCCCAGGGCAGAGCAAGGGCATAGGCTCTCTGTGCGGTGAGCCTGGGAGTAAATCCCAGCTCCGCCAATCACCAGCTTGGGGACCGGGCTGAGGTGAGGGGAACGCTGCAGGAGTGTCGTCAGGGTTAAATGAAGGAACTTCCATGAACGCTGGGCATGTGTCTGACACACAGAAAATACAGTATGGTGGGGAGAGCACAGACTGGATGTGAACCATCCAAGTTCAAATCCTAACTCTACTACTCACTGGCTGTGTGACCTTGAGCAAGTCACCAAGCCTGTCTGGGCCTCAGATTTCTCCTGTGGAAACCTGATGGAAATCAGGAATACCTGTCCTCTGATTGTGGTGGGGGTTAAGTGAGATGAAATCCGTCTGGCAGCTAGAATAGCGCCTGGCATACAGTATATGCTTTGTGGTGTTCGCCATTGCGGCTGTTACCAGCACTATCAGCATTTGCTCCACCGGGAACCTGTCGGGGGCAGGAAGCCTGAACCAGGTCTCCACTCCCGGATGTTGTGTCCCTGTCATGCCCTAGGGACAGCCCAGGTTAGGCCAGAGGGCCGCTGTGCTGCCCTCTGACAGCTTTGGGCTACTCTGAGCCCCCTGGGGCTTCCGGACCGTATGAGAGGTCCCCAACAGGCTGTGGCAGAGAGGCTGACAGGCCTGGGGTTGGCTCTTCTCTCCAGGGAGAGGCAGAATTTGCCCGCATCATGAGCATTGTGGACCCCAACCGCCTGGGGGTAGTGACGTTCCAGGCCTTCATCGACTTTATGTCTCGGGAGACGGCCGACACAGACACGGCAGACCAAGTCATGGCCTCCTTCAAGATCCTGGCTGGGGACAAGGTGGGTCTGCTATGGCGTGGGCACCGGGCAGAGTGCCGCGTGATCTGGAGGGGAGGCCGCCTGCACCCCATGGCCCCTTCCTCCTGCTGGGCCTCCCGCTGCTGTCTACCTGTCCCCATTTTTGTAATGTCGGGGCGTCCACTAAGGTGTTAGGACACAGTATTAGCTTAAAGAGGTCTCCTGCCAGGGCGTGGGACACTTGGGATGGAGTGATGAGTGGCAGAGGTGGGTAGAGTGGGGTGGGGTATGTGACAGAGTGATGTAAGGGTGACATCTAAGTTACATCACTCTGAGCACAGGTGTGGAAGGTTGGTGGGGAGCAGGAGAGAAGCATGTCCCTCATTTTTCTACCCTGAGCGGCAATATTTTGGTTTCCAAATTTCCCAAGTTCTGTGTAATGCCCTGCCTGGCGATGGAAAAGTGGGAGCACCAGGGGAAACTAGCAAAGTGGGGGGATGTCTAGAGGCCAGATTTCCTTTCCACACAATTCACAGGATAATCCCTAATGCCATCCTTTTTTTTAGATCGAAAAGATTCAGTTATAAAAGATAAAAGCCAAAAGGGACTATAATTTCAGAAATGCCTCAATCTATAAGGAAAAAAGACTGAACCTATAGAGGTTTCTAAAGGTCTGGTTTAAGTTCAAGGACACCATAGGGGCGCCTGGGTGGCTCAGTCGGTTAAGCGGCTGACTTCAGCTCAGGTCATGATCTCACAGTTCATGGGGTCGAGCCCGGTGTCAGGCTCTGTGCTGACAGCTCAGAGCCTGGAACCTACTTCTGATTCCGTGTCTCCCTCTGTCTCTGACCGTCCCCTGCTCACGCTCTGTGTCTCTCTCTCTCTCTCAAAAATAAATGTTAAAAAAAATTTTTTTTAAAAAAAGGACACCCTATCAGAGTCATACCTAGAGCCGGAATGACCCTGAGAATCCACCTTGTTGAAGTGACTCTGGGTCTCCGAGGCCCAGAAAGGGGCTTGGTGTCCTGACTTCTGGAGTGACCTGAGGCCAACCCCACCCTCCATGAAACTGGTTCCTGGGGACTCTGGGAAGAAGTAGGACATGGGACGAGGGGCCCACCTTGTGGGTCAGATCCGTGAGTGAGCTCCTTTGGAGCCTACAGCTGCCAAGAGAAGCAGCTTCTAAGGAGGCCTGTCCCGGGCAAGCAGACACCTGGACTGGGAGCCTGCCGAGGCAGGGGCAAGCCCACGTCCTGCAAACGCGGTTGAGATAGCTGTCTGCCGCCAGATGTCAAACTTGGATGCTCACTGTATTTGCTGAAATGACATGACCTCCACAGAGCCCAGCTGGAGTGGGTATGAGGTCCCCTGTGTTCCACCAGAGTCCCTGCTGGTGTCCCTGCAGACTAGAGGGATGCATGAAATTACAGGTGCAGTTACCACTTTGAATTAGCTTGGAAGCAGGTGCAAGTAGGTATTGAAATGGCAAGCGAGATTTTAAATGCAGTATGTGTTTTGTGGTGTATATGTAGGCATGTGTATGCATAAGAAACACGTGTGTATGTGTGTGTGCACCCACGTCCGCGTATCCACAGGCAGGAGGCGGGGGCCGCCGGGGGGGCGGGGCACTTCCGGCCGCCCTGAGTGACGGTCCCGGCCGCCCTGCCCGCTCTCTCTCTGCAGAACTACATCACGGTGGACGAGCTGCGCCGGGAGCTGCCGCCTGATCAGGCGGAGTACTGCATCGCCCGGATGGCCCCCTACACCGGCCCCGACGCCGTGCCCGGTGCTCTGGACTACATGTCCTTCTCCACGGCGCTGTACGGCGAGAGCGACCTCTAACCCGCCCGCCCTGGCTGGCGCCCTCGCCCCGCCCGCTGTGCGCCCCCCCTTCCCCCGCCCTGCGCCCCCGCCCTGCCGCCTCCCGCCCGGGTTTGGCCTCCTCGCTCAGCCTCGACGCGGGCGAGCCGGGACCCACGTGGCATCGAGCCTCCCCGCCCGCAAAGTGACAGTTTACAAAATTATTTTCTGCAAAAAAGAAAAAAAAAGTTACGTTAAAAAAAAGTATAAAAAAACCAAAAAACCACATATTTTATTATAGAAAAAGTATTTTTTTCTCCACCAGACTTCAATGGAAAAGAGGAAAAATTAACTGTTTGCACCGAAATGTTTTTTGTTGTGACATAGGAAAATAACCAAGCACAATGTTATATTCCATACTTTTTATCGATTTTTTTTT
>CM053560.1:30978446-31166499 GCA_028646485.1 Cryptoprocta ferox
GGGGGTAGGGGGGATCTCGTCAGAAGGCACATTGGTGCATGTGTGTTTGCTAGCTCACTTGTCCATGAAAATATTTTATGATATTAAAGAAAATCTTT
This sequence comes from Cryptoprocta ferox, assembly GCA_028646485.1. Taxonomy (NCBI): domain Eukaryota; kingdom Metazoa; phylum Chordata; class Mammalia; order Carnivora; family Eupleridae; genus Cryptoprocta; species Cryptoprocta ferox. The sequence goes on from CM053560.1 coordinate 30,978,545, forward strand.
TGAAATGGCTGTTTTTTAAGGAAGAGAATTTATGTGGCTTGTCTTCTTGTTTTTAAGTCCAGAGGTGTGGTTAGCTTCTTTATCAGCACACACTTTTTTTCCCCTTTAATTTAAAATTGCCAATTGAAAATGGTCAGAACAAGATTGGAGAGTGCGGACAACTTTGATATTGCTTGTCACACACCATATTAAAGCGACAGCGTTCCCATGACAGCTTTTTGCTTGCTCTTTGCTTACTGTTTTCCAGATGTGGGGGGGGGGGTCAAGGATGATGTGGGGCACCTGTACCCAACCTTAATATGTTTACGACCTTGGCACAGCCAATCCAAGAGTCGGACACTTTACGAACTCAGCCACCCAGGGCACCCGTCTTTATTTTAAAAAAGGAAAGGTGGTTTCCTCAGAAGGCTCCTATGAGTGGAGAATAAGGTCACGGATGTGTAAGGAAGGGACTCTTTAATGATAAATCCTACCTTTGTTTTCTACGGCATCAAACAGCTCTGTGACATCTGTGTGCCCTGTCCTTGCATTTTAGCTACAAGGGAACACACTGAACTGTCTCAGTAGGAGCCCTCCGACCCCTTGCTATGTCCCGCAGACGACAGCTGTCCAGCATCACCTGGGAGCTTGCTAGAAATACGGAGTCTCAGGCCCCACCCCCAACTTTCAGATTCAGAATCTGCAATTTTTTTTATGTTTTTTTTTTTTTTTTGAAAGAGAAACAGAGCGCAAGCGGGGGAGGGGCAGAGAGAGAGAGGGAGACACAGAATCGGAAGCAGGCTCCAGGCTCTGAGCTGTCAGCACGGAGCCTGATGCGGGGCTCGAACTCATGAACCGTGAGATCATGACCTGAGCCGAAGTCGGACGCTTAACCTACTGAGCCACCCGCAAGCCCCCAGAATCTGCATTTTAACAAGATCCCCAGGGGATCTGTGTGCACTGCTCTAGCTTCTGTTTTTTCTCCTTACCTGTCTCTCCTCCCTGAGGCTGTCTTTTACTTCACTTCAAGTACAGGGAGTGAACACGAACACGATCAGTGATCATACCAGTAATAGCAGTGCAGTAGACTGCCATTTCCCAGATGGGTAAACTGCACCACAGTTTCCTTATCTGTTAAGTGGGAATAATCGTGCTCTTGGAAAGCCAACGCGGTAACACATAGAGCTCCAAGAATGTTAGAACATTCTGGAATACGCACTGCTCAGGGAAAGAGACAGGAAGGCTGTTCAGAAGGAAGGACGTCGGGTAGAGGTTGGCATTTGCTTTGGGAAACATTCCTGTAGGTTTTACCACTGGCTGGTAAAAAGTCGGGCAAATGCCAGGTGTCGGTCTGCTGTGGGCGTAGCTGTGTGAGGAAAGCTCGTACACGGCCAGAGCCTGGGCTCGGAGTCCTTTGAGAGAGGCCAGTACCAAGGTGCCTTCTTTTAGCTGTTTATACCCAAGTCTAACCAAGGGCACAGTGGCATAGAAGTTGAGGAGAAGGGGAAATTGTTCCAACCAGAAAGTTTCCTCTGCCCCGGGGTGCGAGCACTTTACCGTACCTCGGTTTCCAGAGGTATGATCAATCTGTTCAAGACGTAAAAATTTTAAACCTATTTCTTAAGCCTTTTAGGTCACCACACTTTTGTCTTATTAACAACATGATTTTTTCCGTAAAAATAAATACACTCTTGCTTTTCCTAATCATTCATACATTTTAAGTTACCCGCCCCCAAACAACCCCATTTAAATCTCCCAAAATAATTAACTTCCTTTAAATAAACATAGTTACAAATTTTAATAATTCTTTCCAGTACATCAAACTCCCAGCCAAGGCAAGTTCAAATCGAAGCAGCAAAGTCTTGCTCAGCACAAAGCAGTTGAAATATAAATGTAAATCAAGTTCCCTGGAGCAGCGCAAAGCCGTTTACTAACAATTCTCTTACACCTCCAAAATGAAAATAATGCATCTAATTTCAATTACACATTCTAGATGAAAATCCCAAAGCAGATATATGCTGGGTTCTCTTATGTGTTCAAACTCCTTAAATTAATCCACAGTTTGTCATGGATATAAAACTGCTGAACTCCCCTCCCCCCCACCCCACCCAGAATCTTAATACTGAGAGTCTGACTTACTTCATCCATTTACTTATTTCTATATAGGTGATTTCAAGTCTTCCTATTGCTCACTGCTGAGTTTTTGGGTCACAGGTTCAGAATTGTGACATATATCAGGTGGAGATTCCAAACCAGGACACAAGATGAAGTGCTCACCCACTTCTAGATTTCACCCAACGCACCGGTGAACTTCCTTGACTCTAATAGTCAAACGTTGTTTGCTGTGTCACCAGGGTCCCCGAGCCCATGTCCCTCACCTGGTGCATCTTTTGCAACACGTTGCCTCACCTGCTGGTCATCTCTTATATTTCACCCTTGGCCAATTCTCATTGTCAATGATTCCAGCTTACTTTAACTGATTGGGTAGACAGAATTTTCTACCCCGATGCAGGTGGCAGTTGATTGTTCCCGCATCACTGGGATGAACTCATTGAATCTCTTTCTTGCCTACGTAGAGCATGCATTTCTTTTGTATTTTTATCTGCCTCTGTCCATACATTTGGAGGGACTTTGCTGACAGCCTGATGAAGGCCACTCTACAAAAATAGCTCCTCTCTGACCTGTCAAGCATTTGGTTAAGATCCTATGACCATTCCAAGTCCCAGGCTTGTCTCAGGAATCTTCCGTGTCCTCCATCACTGGACCAACTCAAAACTGTCCCTTGGACACAAGACCAGTGCCCAAAGGGTACAGTCCGTATGGTGAGTGAGTTACCGGAACTGAGAACAGTTAGGATTTCCTTAGGTTGTGAGGGGATCAGAGGCTTTGGCAGTTGCTTGGCCTGCGCCAGGTAGGGTTGCCGAGTATGGAGGATGTCCAAGGGTGGCGTGTGTGGTGGGGAGTGCGTCTGAGCCATCCCACCTAAACCCAGCCCTAGACTAGGGTCTACCTTCCTGTCACTGAGGGAAGAAATACAACCTCTTTTGACATCCGTGCCTTTCAGAGGAGACGTGTGGGCTCAGGTGTGCCCTGCTACTCCCCAGCCGGGTAAATAACCTCCCCAAATAGTGTCAAGATGCCACTTTCCTTTTGTGCCTGGCACATGGTAGGCATTTAATAGGTGACAGTAAGTATTCATGTAATTTTTTTAAAATTAGCTGTGCTTTGTTATTTTAAATATTCTTGGGGCTATTTTAAATATTCTTGGGCTATTTTAAATATTCTTGGGGCAAAAGGCCTGATTCTAGAAAAATACCATTAAGGGGAGTCCTCTTCCGGTCTTTGAGCTCTGTGGTGGGCTTAATAGTCCCCACGAGACGTCCCGTCCTAATCCCTGGAACCTATGACTGTTACTTTACGTGGCAGATGGGACATTGCAGATGTAATTAGGGATCTTGAGACGGGACAAATATTCTGAATTATCTGGGTGGGCCTTCATCAAGAGGTAGGGATGGTGGAGGTAGAGGTTGGAGTGCTATAGAGCCATAAGCTGAGGAATGTGGATGGCCAGTAGAAGCTGGAACAGGCAAGGAAACGGATTCTCCCCTAGAGCCTCCAGAAGAAATGCGGCCCTGCCGACTGACTTTGTGTTTCCGATCTCCAGAATTATAGGCATACCCTGATTCGTGGCACCTCACAGATACTGTGTTTTGTACAGGCTGAAATTTTTTGGCAGCCCGGAGTCGAGCAAGGCTATTGGCACCATTTTTCCAACAGCATTTCCTAACTTCATGTCTCTGTGTCAATAAAGTATTTTAAAATTAAGGCACATGCGTCGTTTTTTTAGACATAATGCTATCGCACACGTGATAGGCTGCAGTGTCATGTAAACATAACCTTTATATGCAGTGGAGAACCAGAAATTTGATTTGATTTGCTTGATTGTGATGTTTGCTTAATGAAGCGGTGGTCTGGAACCAAACCTGCAGTATCTCCGAGGTGGATGCCTGTATCAGATAATAAATTCGTGTTGTTCAAAGCCACTATGGTTGTGGTAATTTGTTACAGCAGCAGTAGGAAGCTAATCCATGCTCCATCGTCCAGGCCTCGCGGAAGTCTGCGTGCCTCCCTGACGTCCGTGGCCCGTGTTACAGCCTTGCAGGTCTGGAGAAACCACTCTTGCTTCAAAAGCTTGAGGTTGCGATGTTGGCCCTTGGGAGGCTGCCACAACTGTTGGACCAGAGCCCCCAACCCTAAAAACACCAGTCCACAGAGGATGAAGATAGAAGCTACAAAACCCTGAAACCCTAAAAGGGCCAGAATGGCTGGGCCCATAGGAAGTAGGTGGGCTGGTTAGCGGCCCTGGGCTGAGAGGGCTGAGGGCTGCGGGCAGGGCACAATCTAGGACATTGAGTTTTGTGAGAAAATTAGGGGCTGAAGTGTCATTCATTTTCATTCTCAGGATCAGAATTAACGGAGACATCCCCTTGTCCATCCAGAATTTTCTGGGGAGCCTCCCAGGCTCTACTCGCTGCAAAATTCTTTTTAGTTCTAAATTTAGAGCCAGTGCTGAAAGCAGCATTTCAGGAAGAAAGGGAGGAGCCATTCTCCTCACAAGGTAATAGCAGGAGGGGTGGCTGAGAGGTGTCCAAGGAAGGTTAAATGGGCCTCGGTGACGAGCTAAATGTGGGGTGAAGGACAAGAATGGCTGTGGAATGTTAGTGTTCAAGAACCCACGAGGTCACAAAGTCCAACCTGTCCATTTGACAGAGGAGAAGATTACAGCCTGGGAGCCATGCCTTGCTCCAGGTCATGGGGGGTAGGTTGAGGCAGAGCTAGGGTGAGAACCCAGGTCTCCCAACTCATAGCCCAGTGGCCTGTGCAGAACAGCCAAGTGTGGGGCCAAGGTGAGTGGGAGGAGAGAGAGGCAGGAAGAAGAAGAGAGAAAGGGCTATTTTGTTTTCATACACAATCCGCATGAGATGATTAGAGGTACTAACTCATTACCCAACTTCATATCATTTGTGGATGATAATCAGGAACCATTAGGTTATGTATTGATTAGGACACTTCTGGTTGCAAGAGCCATGAAACCCAACCTGAGTTTGTAAAGCCAGTAGGGTCGTTTCACTGGCTTGCATAACTGGAGTGTCCAGAGGAAATGCTGGCTTCCCAGGTGCCTGAGGCAGGGGCTCACAAAGGCCAACAGGACATGCTTCCCCTGGGTGGACTCCATTCTCAAACGGGCTCTCCTTCTGAGGTGGCAAAACAGCCAGGGGCTCCAGCCTCACCATCTTGCAACTTCAAGTCTAGCCAAGAGTCACTCTTGAGAAGAGAATGACATCCCCCAGAGGCATGTCTCCTGGTGGCCTCAGCCAGGGCAAGGAGATCTGCTCGTTGGCTTCGGCCTGGTCTGTGTGCTCACCCAGATTGGAGGGCACAGCCCCACCCGGGCCGCCTGGACTCGGAGTGGGTGGTCAGGATCCATTGCAAGCAACAGAAAAGACTCTGCCTCCCCACAGAACTTACACAAGGAGTGGGTTCTCCAGATGCTGATGCTGGCCAGCGAGCGAGCATGACATCATCCATGAAAGTGGGAAGGAACGGGTTCCCATCCCAGATCAGGGGCTGTGGCTGGAGGCAGGGGGCACTGGGGGTCAGCACGACGGCCAAAGGCAAAGGCCCAGGCAGCTGCTGTCACTGCCCCACCCATACCCAGCAAACTTCCACCTACAGTTCTTGAAACTCTGTGCCTGGGCACTTTCCCCCCAGAACTGCAGAAGGCCACTCTGCCCGAGGATGAGGAAGGCTACCAGGAAGTAGCACCTAGGAAGAGTGAATACCAGCTCGCTCACCCCTCGGATGGGATGATTGTGAGGCACGGGTTTTGCACTGTTTCACAGCGTTTCTCCACTCAGTCCCGCTGCCCACAGAGCTCACAGCGCAAACAGCCATCTAGAGGCTGCTTTGGGAATAACCCAAATAAACACATAGCCCATTCTCAGGGACGTGCCTGGAGTGTGACTTCACCTGGGAGCCCCTGTCTAGACCCTTGAGATGAGCGCCAAGGGGGTCCCATGCCCAGTCCAAACACAGTCCTAGAACACTTGGACCTGCATTGGAGAATTCGTCCCTGCTGCCACGTCGAGAAGGGGACACCGAGGATGCAGGGAGGGGCTGCCGCCTGCCCCAGGGCTGCCAGCGGCTGGCAGGGTGGGAAAATAGCCTTCTGTGCGCCTGCAGAGGACTGGGGGATCCTGGTGGCCAGGCATCCGGACACTCAGAAAACCGTCACTGGGCACCCGTGGGAGACCCCAGGTTTAGGAATGAAATTCTCATTTTATGACTCAAGGCATTGGGAAAGCAGTTCTTTATGGAAAACTTGTCTCTGCAGGATATATTTTAGCACATACCTCTGCATTAAGCGCTGCCTGAAGTAGAGTGGATGTTAGGTAAAGCAACGAACCCCGGAGTCCTGTAAGCCCCATTAAGCCTTCCACCCTCCGCACACTACTACCCGAAGATGCTTTTTGAAAAAGCAGGTCTTAAAACCAGCTAGGTGGATGTTGCCCTCCAGCGGCCAAGTGTGTCTTTACAGCGTTTTACAGATGAGAGCTGCCAAGGGCAATACCAAAGCTCTCACCCTGACAGCCTCCCCTGCTTTCCTTTTCCCTGCTCCCAACATGTGTCAACTGAGTAATTTCTGGGATGGCGAGGACCTTGATCTGTGCCACAAAGGGACAGCAGACACAACCAGGCACACTTAGCAGGAAAAAACAATGGCTAACATTTGTTGAGCACTTGCTTTGCTCAGGCCCAAGTCTTAAGAAATTTACATGCATTTAAACTCCACACCTACTACTATTATCCCTTTAAAAACCAGGAAATCAAGGCATAGACATTTTAAGTTAGTGACAGAACTGGGATTTGAACCCAGATCTCTCTAATCTCCAGAAGCAATGTTTCATTCACCTTACTAGTGGTTCTCAAACCCGGCTGTACTCAGGAAATGTTTGGGAAGTTTGTCAAAGAGTCCAGGGCTCTGTCCCCGGACAATGTGATGGAGTCTGTCTAAGAGGAGCAAAGAGAATTGGGAATCTGTCCCTAGGATGTTCCGGGTAGAATCCAGTAAGTAATCCAAGCAGGTTCACAGGCCACACTTTGGGAAGCACCAACGTAAAATCTCATCATTGTCTGGATCCAAGAAAGAACTGATAGTTATAGATGTGGACTCGATTAATGTCCGCATGCCAACCATTGTGACAGGTGCTCTTATATACACAGCCTCGGTTCCCCTCCTTGGTAACTCTTGGAGGTCAGTGTCCCTAGTGCACAGATGAGGACGCCTCCACGAGAGAACAAGCCCTCCTCTCTCTGCTCTCTTCTACGTGGGAAATCCGTTCACTCGGCCTTCCGATACGGGTTCACGGGCATCTCCCAGGACGCCGCTCCAGAATAGGCTGATTCTGCATAGGGATTATTCTCAACGGAAGGCGCTTGAGAAACAGAAACAGATACAAGAAAAACCCCCTGTCCGATCTGTCTGATTGTGAGTGTCCCCTTCTCCCCTCTCTACTAGGAAAGACAGAAGTTAGTCACCGGAGAGAATTCTACGTACCCTATCTTCCCCCACATGGCACCAAAGAAACCTATATAACAAAGCTGGCTAAAACTAGCCCTTAACATACCTCTCCCCATTTGCCTTCCCACGATTTGCTGCCCTAGAAACTGAAAGCCCTTTTTCTGCGTTTCGTTGCTTCTCTAAAAATGAATTGTTCTTCAGTCAAGATGCTATATAAGCCCAAGTTCTAACTACCTTCTTTTTAAAAAACATGTTTATTTATTTATTTACTGAGAGAGAAAGAGAGAAAGAGAGAGAGAGTACTAGTGGGAAAGGGGCAGAGAGAGGGAGAGAGAGAATCCCAAGCAGGCTCCGTGCTGTCATCACAGTCCCATGTGGGGCTGGATCCCATGAACCTTGAAATCATGACCTGAGCTGAAACCAAGAGTTGGACCCTCAGATGACTGAGCCATCCAGGCACCCCTCCATCCTTCTGAGTTATTCAACTCTAAGTGCTCCCATGTGTATGTGGGAGGACTATGTTAATAAACTTCTGTTTGTTTTTCTCTTGTTGATCTTTCTTCATCAAAACTCTACCCTGTGTCATTAACTTACATTTACTTCATTTGGTGCTTCAAAGTGAAAGCATAACTTGATATATTGAAAAGTTAATAAAGATTAAATATTATACCAACGTTCTTTTTCTGCTTTTTAAAGCATTAAGTGAATTTCTTCTGTTTTGAGGCTTTTCCTCTGAAGTACAATAATCGTTATTTCAGATTTGTGATTTTCACAGAGAAATGTGGCTTGAATCATTAATCACCCATCTGATTTAAGGAAGATCTACCATTTAAAATAGACAAACATCGGGGGTGCTGGGTGGCTCAGTTGGTTAAGTGTCTGACTTCAGCTTAGGTCACGATTTGTGGGTTCGAGCTCTGCGTTGGGCTCTGTGCTAACAGCTCAGAGCCTGGAGCCTGCTTTGGATTCTGTGTCTCCCTCTCTCTCTGCCCCTCCCCTGCTCGCGCTTTGTCTCTCTCTGTCTCTCAAAAATAAATAAACATTTAAAAAATAAAAAATAAATAAAATAGACCAACACCTGAATCCTTCCAGAAGATCTATCATTTGTTAACCTTTTTTCCCAACTTTGTGAAGTAGATGTTAATTTTTTTTTTGAGAATCTGAGTCCAAATACCCGTGGAAACAAAACTCAGAAGAAAATTTTTGTTCTAATATTACATTTGCTTTTATAGGAGTAGTTCTAGATAAAGCGGAAAATACTTCTGAAATCAGTCTTTTGTTAGTCTAAATATGCAATGCCCCAGCCAATGAACCTGAGATGGGTAGAGGAAAAAAAGGTGTTTTTTTTTTCCCTCCCCTACACCCCCATGGAAATTAAGCACCTTGATGTTGTTGGGGACTTTTGCATTGGCAAGGGGCCCAGAGTAAGAGCAGGTAGTATTGTTGGGCTGAAATGCCCCATTGGCTGTGAGCAGGCGTGAGGAGGGTTTGCCAGGCCTGTGGGACAGCTGTCCCCAGGTGTTGCGGGGGTGAGGGAACATCAGTCCCCACATGAGGAATAGCTAATCCCTGGGACAGACCTCTCAGGGGGAAGATGAGGCACTGTGACAGGCCATTTGGGATCTAAGTCCTGGTCCCTGGGGGGCTGCTTTTCACAGGAGCCCTCGGAGTGCTCTGAAATGGGGACTCACCCCTGCAAGGAAGAGGTGCTGTGAGGTAAGCTGAGGAAGCAGAGTGGCAGGGAAGTGCCCAGCAGGTGGGGAGGGGGAGGCCAGCTGCTTCACAGTGTGGGCCCCCCCATGATTGCTCCTTGCCACCGTCCCTGTTCTTCAGTCCTTGACTCAGGCTCTGTTTTGAGGGACAACTCCAGCCAAGCCAGTGGCCCTCCCCGGGCCTAGGGTCCTTGCTCTGCACGTTGAACCTCTTGTTGTGTGGCAAACAAAAAGAGCCCAGGTTGGCAGCATTCGCTGCTCTCCGTTGCTGCCATGGCTGACTTCTGTCTACTGAGCTGATGGCCCTGACAGCAAGTGGAGAGGAGGTGCCCATGGTTGGCGAGCCAGCTCTGCACATCACTGCCCCTGTAACACCTGCCCACACTCTACTGTTTCGGCTCCTTCTCCTCGTCCCCTCTGTGGTGTCCTGTCCTCTCAGCACTTGGCAGAGTGTCTGCTCGTCGTGGGTACAAGTATTTGTTGAGCCAATGAGAGTAGCAAAGCCACAATGGTAGTAGAGCTGAGAACTGGTGCCAGGGAGTGTGTCCAGGCAGAGGAAAGGGGACCCGTCAGCCTGGGAGAGCCGAAGGCTGCCTGGAGGTGGTGGTCTTCTGGCTGAGACTTGAGTCTCCAAGCATAAGCTTTGAATCCACCTGGCCTGGCAGGGAGAGGTTGAACACACAGGGATCATCAAGAAATAAAGCCCAGTTGGGGGGGGGGTGGTAAGGGGCACGTGTGGGGAGTGCCAGATCTCTGGGGGACAGCGACCCTGGTTTGATCTGCGATCCTGCTGGCTCCGCCCAACCCCCTGGGCTGGAACTCACACAGGCCTTGCCAGTGGCCTCTTCTGTCACCAGCGTTTTGAACGTGGGAGCCCTGACCTCACCCTCCTGCGAGTCACTTCCAGTCTGACAAAGAGAACTTGCAATTAGTGTCTCTTGCCAAACTACCACCTTTGGGATCCCCTCCAAGCTGCTTTCCCCAGGGCCTGCGGTGGGCAGAGAAGCAAGGAGTAAGCTTGGTCACTAAAGACCCAGTGGGTCTGGGAAGGCAGCAGGAAACCCACAATTAGAGCCTGGGAGGATGGGCGGTGGAGACAGGTCAAGGAGACCAAGTTCACTGACATGCAGCAGAATCAGGTGAGCTGGGAGCCATGAACCAGGGCTTCCAGAAGCTTCTGAGCTTGGAACTGACTACTAAGTATTGAAATAGAGCAGATGACAATGACCTACCTACCCTGGAGAATTAGCCAGGGCCTGAGGACAGAAATAACAAACTGGCTTCGGCCTTGCCCCTCTCACTTTATCTAGAAGGCGGGAGACTAAGACAGCATGATGGGAAGCATAGGAGCTCAGCAAACCTGGGTTTGAATCCTGCCTCTGCCGCTTACTGGCTTTGTGACCTTGGGAAAGTTATTTCACCTGAGTCTTGCTCCTCCTCTGTGATAGAAGGTTCCTGGGGGTATTGCTAATGCATGCTAACTGACCAACATGTGCCCGCAATATAATTAGGGTTCAATAAATGATATTGGATTTCATTGACTCTAACATTCATCAATTTTTTTTAAATTTTATTGAGACATTATTGAATGCCACCAATTTTAAGAGGCATCTTTGGGGGGGGAGGATCCTTTTACAATGTGTACGTGTATCTTGTATACTTTTTAAATTTGTCAGTTATGCTTTGATTAAAAAATAAAGTCTTTTTTTCAAATTTTTAATGTTTATTTTTATTTTTGAGAGAGAGTACAAGGAGGAGAGGGGCAGAGAGAGAGAGGGAGACACAGAATCTGAAGCAGGCTCCAGCCTCTGAGCTGTCAGCACAGAGCTGACACAGAGCTTAAACTCACAGACCCTAAGATCATGACCTGAGCCGAAGTCGGACGCTTAATTGCCTAAGCCACCCAGGCACCCTTAGTCATCTTTATTTTTTATTCAAACGTTTATATATTTATTTTGAGAATGGGGGAGGGGCAGAGAGAGAGGGAGAGAGAGTGAATTCCAAGCAGGCTCTGAGCTATCAGCGCAGATCCTGATGTGGGGCTTGAACCCATGAACTGTAAGATCATGACCTGAGCCAAAATCAAGAGTCAGACGCTTAACCCAGGTGCCTTTAAAATCATTTTTATTTTATGCTCTTCTAAGAAAGAAAACAAAGCTGCCAATTAAGCCGACCTCCCATCAATTGGAGGATAAACCCAGATTTCAAAGATAATAAAACACGAAGAAAATGTACATCTTAGCATTGATGAAATGTTGTAGTTCTTTTTTCTTCTCAGTTGTGGTTTTTATGCTTCAGGACCTTTTTGCTGCTGGAATATTGTGGGGTGCAGTAACCCCTCACTGGGCACCCCCCTCCCACCTGCCCCAGCTGGGCTGAAGAAGAAGTAGTTTCCAATCCTTTGCCCTCTTACCCATTTGCATATGCTGCTGCCCTCCCTCGGTTGTGCTTGAGGTCTGGGGTCTGCATGTGGTTTCTGGCTGCTGTGAATGTCTGTCTTGACATCTGTCTCAAGGGGCCCGGAGGTCAAGGTCTGCAGTGGCTCACACTGTCCAGGATTTTCTGTCCTGGGGCTGTGGCTGGGTCTCCCATCTTTTGGGAGGCTGATGGGCCTGTCTGGTTTCTCCCAGCTACTGCACCAGAAGTTGAGGATACATTGAATCAGGACACAGGCTCCCTTGAGCCGCAGACCTGATGGTTTGTGCCCCAGGGCTGATTACGGCATGTGGTGGTCTCTGAGCCTGGCGCCACCCAGAAACATGCCATGATTTGGCTTTCTCTTCAGTTCTGTCCTGATGTTTTCTTTCTTTTTAAAACAATTTTTAATGTTTTTAAATTCATTTTTGAGAGAGAGACAGAGCATGAGCAGGGGAGGGGCAGGCAGACAGAGATGGAAACACAGAGTCCAAAACAGACTCCAAGCTGTCAGCACAGAGCCCGACGCGGGGCTCGAACCCAGGAACCGTGAGATCATGACCTGAGCCGAAATTGGACACTTAGCCAACTGAGCCACCCAGGCGCCCCTTAATGCTTATTTTTGAGAGATTGAGTGTGAGTGGGGGAGGGGCAGAGAGAGGGGGGACAGAGGATCCGAAGAGGGTTCTGCTGACAGCAGCGAGCCTCATGTGGGGCTCTAACTCACGGACCATGATCATGACTTGAGTTGAAGTCATATGCTCAACCAACCGAGCCACCCAGGTGCTCCAAGCTCTTTTTTTTTTTTGTCTTTTTTTAAATTGAGGAGTGTGAGTATCAGAATTCGATGGACGCTTCCTGGTGCTTTGCTGTTATTAATGAGGTTACAGAGGAAACCCCTGAATCTTATCTTTGTACCCATGAATGTGGGTGTGTCTGTAAGGTTCATTACCAGTAATGGGATTGCTGCATTGATGAGTATGTGCTTTTATAATTTGATAGACTGAAAATTATCTCTCATTTATGTTCCCACCTCAAGGTTTGAGTGAGCCCATTTGTTTAAAGATGAGCTTAAGATAATCTAAGAGGATAAAAGCTGCATAACTAATTTGATATAAGAAGTGGTGGGGATTATCATCAATTAAATGTCAGCGTATTTGTGTGTGTGTATACAAATACCTAATCTTTTCATTGCCTAAGGTTTATAAATTGTGTGTCTGGTACTTAAAAAAAAACTGCTTTATTGAGGTCTGATTGAGAAAGAGAAAGCTGTGGATATTTAACGTACACAAACTGATGTGCTTGTGTCTGGTACATTTTAAGTTTCTCTGTCCCTGGAAATCCCACAATTAATGTATGTGGGGGCCAATATATTAGACATTGGTTGTCACGACGCTTTATCAAATCCGGCTGGGAGGCCCTTGCCGCAATCCTTCTTTGGGCCAGCAGATGGCGCCTGTGCTCCCTAGTGGCCACCCCGCTGTGAAACTGGACTTTAATATAGTAACCAGATGTTGCCCTGAACATGTAATTTTCAAACCTCCTATCCCACCACAAGGAAAACCTCGGAGGATTTTCTTCTGGGAAGAGCAATTAGCCTAACCTCTTAGGAGGAGAAATTGTATCCCTGAGCTTGACTGGGAAAGTAAAATATCCTCCCTAAGCGGTCTTGGGGGGCGGGGGGTGGGGTGGAGAGAAACCACCAAAGGCCTTTGGGAGGGGGAGGGCTGGGAACTGCAGGCCTGGGGTTAGGGCTCAAAGTGGGAAGTGCCTCGGGTCTAAGGACATCAGTCCCCAACTTGTCAGCCTCTGGATTTAGGTGGGAGGGTGATGGAGACACTGAGGAGTGGCAGGATCACCTGGGGTGGGTGAGGAAGGTGCCTCTCATCTGAGTCTGGTGCAGACTTATGGGGACCAGGCCAGCGCAGGAGATCTCTTTACCACCACCACCACCACCACCACCCCCCGCCCCCGTCTATCTACGGTGAGCAAATGCCACTGGGGATGCAACTATACAAGGTGGGTCTGGTCCTGCCTTCACAGAGCCTATAGTTTGGGGTGGGAACAGAGCAACCTTTCATGGGGTCTCCTCCAGGTCAGGGGACCCCAGATCAGCTGCTTTATACTCTGGACACCCTGAATTTGGAGAGAAGACTGCAGGGAGTGATCTGAACTGGAGGGGATGGCCTAGAAAGACCCACATAGCAGGCAGAGAGCTGGCTACATGGGATCAGTGGGGGAGAGTTGGGGGGCTTGGAGCTGGTGGTGGGGGTGGGTGCTTGTCAGCATAAGACTGTTCAGTAATTAGAACCAAAGGAAGCATCCGCATGGCCAAGACTGTGTGACCCTGGGCGAATACTTAACCTTTCTATGCCTCAGTTTCCTCATCCATAAAATGGGAACAAGATTTGTACCAACCTCATAGGGCTATTAAAAGGGTGAAACCTAAAATAATGCTTGTAAAGCACGTAGCACAGTCCCTGACACCTAATGAGGTCTCAAAAGTTTGCTGTTGCTATCATGTATCAGTATCATCATGATCAAGTTTCATCTACTGGAAGAGGAAGGATGGGAAAAGGTAGGACGTGGAGGGGCACGGAAAGGACAAGTCATGGGGTGGGGAGGGCAGAGCAAGCTGGAGAGGGAGGAAGCAGCGGGAGCGAAGGCCAAATGACCAACGTAAAGAATTTAGTGATGAGTTTGGTATCTTTCATTTGAGGGAAAACAGTCTATGGATGGGGGAGGGGGTGGAGTGTAGTACCTCACAATCGTGGAGTGGTCTTCCTGAGGGATTTGGGCCAAGGGTTTCACGTGAAAACGGGACCTGATTGGCTACAAGCTCCGTGATTCCCTTAAAGGCTAGCAGGCCCTATTCCCTAGGGTCAGGTAAACGAGTCGCCGAGCTAGCTCTGAGTTGGAAGATCGTGACTGGTGCATATTCGGTTTCCTGACAGTGACGCATTTCCTGTTAATTGCAGCCTGACTTAGGTTTAGATTTGTGATGTGGGCCAGGCCACTGGGGCGGCCTCTATTTTGTGGGTCCTGATATATGAATTACCTTTATCAGAAGGTAATATGTTAAGTCCTCGCTACTCAAAGTGTGGCCCGAGGACCAGCAGCGGCCACACCTGGGGCTTGTTAGAAATGCACACTCTTGGGCCCCAGCCCAGGCCTTCTGACTCCGAATGTTCTGCTTATCAAGCCATGCAGATGACTTGTCTGCACGTTGGCATCTGTGAGGCACGCTTTCAGCCATGACTCGTGGGCGGAACCAGTTTGGTGGGGCAAGCCGAGAGAAGACTGGAGAGACAGGTTGGGACCAATCAGTACGCTTCCCCCTGAATACCTCCACATGCAACTTGTTAATTAGGATTCACTATTTGTAGGGTCTCTTTTCCCCTTTGAGGTAACACTTACATACCATGAAATGCACACATTAACTGTCTCTTTGAGTTTTGGCAAATGCATCTACTGATGAAACCAGACTCCAATCAAGACATAAAACATTACCGGCAACCAGTGACTTCCCCCAGCCCTCTTCCCAATCCAGCCGCGCCCCAGTCCCCAAGAGGCAACTGCCTTCTGATTTCTTTCCCACCACATATTATTTTGCCAGCTTTAAAATATTTAAGTTTATTTGAGAGAGAGAGAGAGAACAGGAGAGGGGCAGAGGCGGGGAGGAGAGAGAATCCCAAGCAGGCTTCACACTGTTGGCACAGAGCCTCATGCTGGGCTGGATCTCCACAAACGGTAAGATCATGACCTGAGCTGAAATCAAGAGTCGCAGGCTTAACGGACTGAGGTGCCCCTATTTTGCCGGCCTTAGAACCGAATATAAGAAGAATCACACAATAGGTCTCCTTGACAACCCTTTCTTTCACTCAGCATAACGTTGTTGATACATCCATGATGTCACATGTATCCGTGATATGTCCCTTTTCATTGTGAAATCGTATTCTGTTAGAGGTGCCACAGTCAGTTTATCCACTAGGGTGTGCTGATTTGGGGTTATTATGAGTATGGGTGCTAGGAGCATTCCTGTACACGTCTTTTTGTGAACATATGGCTTCATTTCTCTTGGTTACATACCTAGGAAGTGGAATTGCTAGGTTATAGAGGAGGTATATGTTTCGTTTTCAAAGAAACCACTAGACCTTTTCCAGAGTGGTTGTGCCACTTTACACCTTTACCAACAATGTACGAATGTTCCAGTGAACATTCTCATCAGCGTTTGGCTTTGTCAGGCTTTTCGATTTTCACCACTGTGGCGCGTGTATAAGGGTATCTCACTGTGGTTTTATTTTGTACTTCCTAATGGTGACTAATAATGATGACTAATAATGATGACTAACGATGTCGACTATCTCCTTTTATATGCTTATTGGCTATTCACATATCTTCCTTTGAAATCTTTTGTCTAAATCTTTTGCCCATTTGAAAATGGGGTTATTTGCCTTTTTATTACTGAGTTATTATTCCTATATCCTGGATACAAGTCCCTTGTCAGATGTGTTTGGCAAATATTTCCTGTGAGTGGATTTTTACAGGAATCCCACGTACTGGGTTTGGCCCCAGGTCGGGTTGTATGGGTATGGGGCCGGAACTTGAGTGGACTGCTGACTTTGGGGGTGCGTGTTATGTGGCACACAGGGCTAGTGTGAAGGGATAATGAGACAGCACAGGTAAAAGTCCTTCGTAAAGTATAACAAGATAAGCAACGGCTTATCACTGACACTTTATAACCACAACAGACGGAAAGACCATTCTGCTGTCTTTTCCCCAACAGTGCTGTCTCTCTTGGGAGGAGGAGACAGGAGAGAAAAAGCCACCCTTTGGCTCGAAATGGCCTCTCTTGTTAAGATCCGAGTGGTTAGAGTGGAGTGCCTAAAACACAGTACAAGTTTGGTATCACGTCTAGGCTCAAACCCAGGTTCTGCCAGATACTATCTGTGATGTCTTGTGCAAGCCCTCATTTCATCAGGAAACTGGAAATAACACCTGCCTCAGCACGGTCACTGTGAGGATTCAAACAATGCTTACTCTTGGTGTTATTATTATTATTTGCAGAACGTTATGCAAAGAGGGCTGCAGATGTTGCGCAGTCCTCACAATGACTCTTTGATGTAAGCTGTATCACCTTCTTTTTTGGTTTTAGGCAGTTGCTGGTTGCTTTGAAGATGCTCCTGGGAGCCGTGGGAGGCTGCCTTGAAGCTGTGCTCCCAGGAGTCCCATTGGGGGCGTGCGGCTCTATGCGCCTGTCCCACAACAAGCCACCAGAGGGCGCTGGCGTCCCCACTCAGGGCCCTTGCTGAGACAGGGATGGGAGGGCCCCAGCCCCAATCTCAGCTTCCCCTGCTCCGTGTTCAGACTGATCTCTGTGGCATTTTCTGGGATGGAGTGTAGTCTCCAGAAGGTCCCTATTTGAGGATATGGGGCTAACTAGGCCAAGAGACTCTGCGCCGGAAGGCCAAGGAGGGCAGTATCGGTCTCTGTCCCCTTAAAGGTTTCCTTGGGGCAGGGGGCTCATGGAGGGCACAGGGGAGGAGCCAGGCCATTGGAGCCGCTTTCCATGTGCCCTCCCCCCACCCTTCACACCCTGTTACCTCCCTGGACCACATGTCACACACACCCCCACACACCCCATTGGAGGTGGGGATACAACTCATGGCTAGGCAGGGCTGTGCCTGACCAGGCATGACTCTGGGTTGAGGAGTATCCGGCACTTGTTTTCCAGAGATTCCTGGGCTCCCTCCTGCCTCTTGCTTACTTCTGTCTCCCCCAGAGAGCTGACTGGGGGTGAGGAGTCCCTCTATGTGCCCCTCAATGCACAGAATTGTCCTTGACTTTCCCTTTGGGCTTCATGGAAGGTGTTGGGAGGTAGGCTCATCGACCCCTAGGGGCCCCTCCTTCCAGCTCTAAGATATACAGCCTCATGTTTAGCAATCGCCTTATCCTCACCCCCTTTCTCACACTTTATCTTGACTCCTGGCTCCATCTCGCCTGCCCCAGCCCTAGCCCAGAGCCCAAGTGAGGCCTTACCCCAGAACGAGGGGCCCTTGGCTCACCTTGGCCGTGGCAGTGAGTCACCTCCACGCCAGCTTGAACCCACCCCCTTAGGCAAACAGGCCAGGGCACTGACCCCAGGCCCAGCGGCCATTGGACAGGGGCGCTATCCTGGCCAGGTCTACCTGCCTGTGCAGGGCAGCAGTGAGGGCCTCTCGGCCACCCACCCCCACCTACACCTCGGGCAGGGCCAATGGGTCTCTTGCTCCTCTTTTCCTCCCAGAAGGGGTGGGCAGGTCGATACCTGGCCCAGGGTCCTCTTAAGCAATTGAGCTCTCAGTGGCCCGTTGATGATTGACCAGGCCAGTCGGATACCTGGTCATCAAGTGTGCATGTGTCTGGCAGGCAGGGGCCCTGGGGCCTCCAGAGCCCCTTGTTCTGGAGACTAGCTGTCTAGGGAGGGAGACCTGGGGGGTATTCATGGTGAGCCAGCACACCACTGGGCCACCCAGTTTCTAAGAAGCCACATTCCTTCCTGTCTCCCAGAGGCCATGTGACACAGCAGCAACTGCTTTCCCCTCCAGCTGAGCTGTTAACCATCCAACTGCTGGTTTACTAGTTTACTCGTCCACGTAGGATGCACTGGTCCCTCCCTCCCCCATCCGCCCATTCACCTGCCCACTTGCTCACCCACTGGGGGCTGTGGGACAAGTGGACCCACTTCTCCACATCTCCCCATGCTTTTCCACTTGCTTATCCACTCCCTCCCTCATCCGGTGAATGAATACATCAGGTGCCAGGCCAGTGCTGGGGACAGCCAGCAAGGAAGCACTAAGTTGTCAAGGGCAGAGCCTTTGGGGTCAGAGGGACCAGATGTAAATCCTGATTGTATTGTTGCCTGGGCACGTGACTATGGGCTTATTCTCAAAAAAAAAAAAAATATATATATATAGATATATAGATATATATATATTTTTTACATTCTCAAACTTCTTTTTTTGTTTTTAATTTATATACAGAGAGAGCACGTGCGTGAGTGGGGGAGAGGGGCAGGAGAGAGAGACAGAGAAAGAGAGACCAAGAATCTTAAGTAGGCTCCATGCATAGCACAGAGCCGGGGGTGCGGCTCGATCCCATGACCCTGGAATCATGACCTGAGCTGAAATCAAGAGTTGGATACTCACCTGACTGAGCCATCCAGGGCCCGTACGTTCTCAAATTTCTGAGTGCCGGACTCCTTATATATAAAATAGGAACGCCATGCACCTTCCTCCTCCCAGAGTGGATGTAAAGATTGGATTCAGGATGAATTAAAGTGCTTTAACCAGCGGCCAGGAAATGGAGCTGTCGTTACTGGGCGTCTCAGTGGCCATGTCCTGGCTCTGGGGACTGCGCTTGGCCTATTTCCTCACAGCTACCCCATCTCATCCCTGCCTTTCAGTCAGGCTGTGTTCTTTGGGCAGGTGGCCCCCACGCCCTGACTCAACATGGAAGGTGATAATCACTGCCTTCCCACGCACCCCTTCCCTCTGTCTTCTTGCCCAAGGGGCACTAGGGTTGTATCAGGTCGGCCAAGACACCTGGAAGATCTAGCTTGCTCCTTCCATTTTTGCTGCCAAGTTCTCCATGACAGCTGTGGGGTGGGGACAAGCCTAGAGGACTCCCATCTGGGGCCCATTCCTGGCCAGGACTCAGCCCCAGCCCTTGGTGTGGACTGTTCCCTTCAGTTCCTCTGGGGGCTCCTTGGGGGCAGAAGGTGCTTCCTGGCTGCAGAAAAACTGGCTGAACTGGAAGGGTCACGGGGGGGGGGGGTGGTGGAGGTGAGAGGGTGGCTGAAGTGGAGCTCTGTCTGAGGGATTTCTTCCCCTTCCACCACCCCCATCCCCACCCCCAGGCAGCCTGGCCAGGAGGCTGCACCGTACAAGGGGGAGTGTGCTGTGTTAGCCTTGGCTGGGGAAGGCGTGTAGAACTGTGGGTTCGGACTTTGGAGTAGGTCAGACCAGTCTGCAAATCCTCCGCCAGCCCTGTGACATTGAGCAAATCACTGGTAAAAATCTCAGTGGTTTAAGACACGCACGTGAGGTGCTGAGCGTGAGGCTGGCACCTAGGAAGTGCTCTGTCATCAGGGGATGCCACAGTGGGCAGCGGCAGTGTACCCGCTGGGGTGTCCCCTGGCCATTTGGCTCAGCCCGGTACCCCGCCGGCTGCCTCCTGGAGCCTGAGACGGGGCCCTCCCCCACCCCTCAGCCCATCCTCACTGGCACCTTTAGGGAAGCTTTCCTTGCTGGGAAAAGCCTTCTGCATCCTGAATGGGGGTGCTGGCATGGGTGGTGGTTAAGGAGCCCACAGCCCACAGCTCGGTGTTTTCAGACCAATTTACTGAATGGACCCGCCTTGGGGGATCACAGGCTAAAGACCGGCTCAGCCGTGGGATCCACGCAAACACATGCGCACCCACCTTTCAGCTCCAGCTGCCCACGCGGTTGGGGCCCGGCCTCTGGGCACCTCACTCCTGGCCACATGGTCATTCTTAGTTTGCTTAGTTTGCTTAGTTCCCTCACTTTTAAGCTTCTAAAGGACAGGGACTATTTTTTCTTTACATTTCAGTGTCCTGGTTGCCCAGTAGTGTGACCGGCACTGACTGAATGGAATGAACGGCCACTAGGCAGGCACAAGATCAGAACGGGTCAAGGGAGAGTGAATACCATTTCCTGCTTGGGCGTCGACTGAGCCAAGGTGGGCATCCCAGACAGGGGTTCTAGAGCCCTGTGCGTTGCCCGCCCTGGGCGCTCTGTCTGTGCTGCAGTGGGGGTGGGGGTGGGGGCGCTGGCAGGCCCAGCCTGTGTGCAGCCTTCTGGAGTGAGGTCAGAGATCTCCTAGGCCCTGTTCCTTGGTCTCAGCCCCCTTTCTATTTGGCGGCTGGCGCCCTCTTCAGAAAGGGGGTGCTTTAAAGGCCTGGCATCAAAGGAGCATTTCATAAACGCTTTTTCATAAACGGAGGTATCCACTTGCTGGCCAGGCCCCGCAGCTCTGCCTGGGGAGCTGGCTGGGGACAGTGCTCATGACCTGGCCAGCCCACCAGGCTAGCCCCAGGGCCGAGCCACCACCCAGCCTCATGACCCAGTTGAGAGGGGGGGCTTGAACCCCAAGAGTGCCCTCGCCCGTGGTTGGCCAGGAGCTGGAATTTCCCCTGAAGTGGTGGCCTCTTCTGCCGGGCTCTGGCCTCACCTGGAGCAGGGTGACTGGGAGGCCACCTTGCCCACGCCTGTGAGCCTGCATTGAGAAGAGGCCAGGTCACGGTGGGGGGAGCCTGTAGCGGCAGCCCTCCTCCTGGGACAGTAGTGTCGGGGTGGGGCCCTCTGGGGAGCAGGCCTGCTTGCACGCCACGTTTGCACAGTGGGGACTCGGGATGCCACAAATCCCACTCGGCCACACACGGCTGCGACCTTTGGGTGTTGATTATTTGCCCTGAGTCTGTTTCCTCACCTGTAAAATGGAGGTGCTTACACACAATGGAGCATTATTCTCAGCCATAAAAAGCAACAGAATACCAGCTCCGTGCTGGAGTGTGGATGAACCCTGAACACATGCTAAATGAAGGAAGCCGGGCCCCAAAGGTCTGGATATATGGAGTATCAGAAGAGGCAAATCCAGAGAGACGGAAAGGAGATGGGTGGTGCACCCTTTGCTAGCTCAGCTGGTAGAGCGGAGGACTGTAGACTAGAAAGGAGACGGGGGGGGGGGGCAGGGGGATGTGGGGAGCAGCTGCTGAATGGATAGGAGTCTCCTTTTGGGGTGAAAATGATTCACAACGAGGCAGGGGTCCGGGCTGCACAACTCCGTGCACATGCTAAATGCCACTGAATTGTTCGCTTTAAAAAGGTTCATTTTCTGTCGTGTGTCACCTCAATAAAAATAATGGGGTTGCTACTGACCCACGAGGTGGCTGGGAGGATCCAGGGAGAAGGTGCATGTGAGGCCCTGGCTGGAGGCCAGGGTCGGGAATGGAGCTGTATCACCCCCGTGCTGCCGAGCCAGGCTCCAGCCTCCGATTTGCAGGCTTTGGGCTGACCCTTCAACCCTGGTGCATTTCTTAAT
Source organism: Cryptoprocta ferox (assembly GCA_028646485.1). Lineage (NCBI taxonomy): Eukaryota > Metazoa > Chordata > Mammalia > Carnivora > Eupleridae > Cryptoprocta > Cryptoprocta ferox. The sequence goes on from CM053560.1 coordinate 31,000,334, forward strand.
CTGCTCATACCTGCTGCTACCTGCCTTGGAAAGTGTATTTGACCCTAGCGTTTGGCACGTCACCCCCGTCACATCCCTGTGTCCTAGCTCTCGTCTTCCTCGCAGGGCACACCATTGCTGGGCAGCGTAGTAGGAATCTCCGGGTTCTTGTCTTTATCGTGTGTCTTCCCTACAGAATGTGAGTTCCACAGGAAGAGAGCCTTGATCTCTTTTGTTCATGACTGTATTTCCAGCACCCACTGCCTGGCACGTAGTAGGTGCTTCATAATTGTTAGTTGATTGAACAAATACACGAACCCTCCTTCTTTAACAGTGGGTGCCAGGTGTTGCCTGTACTAAGTGTGCCGGTAAATAGCAGTGAGGTCCAGGCTATACTTATGGCCACTTTGCAGATGAGGAAGCTGAGGCTCTGGGACATAACGTAGCCACTGTGGAGCTGGGATCTCCACCCAGGAGCCTGGCATGAGCGTCCTCACTGTGACCCACCTTACCCTTGGCTGTCTGTCTCCTGCCCTCTGAACTCCTGGTCTAGAAGGCAGCCTGGAGCCTGGAGCATTCTGCCCCCTCAGCCAACTGGCACCTCCCACTCCCAGGACCTGGGCGGCCCCATACCCACGGGCCTGGAGCCTTTTTCTCAGGCTCACAACCACTTCAGCCCAGCTACCTTCCCTGAGAATCTCTGTCATAAAGAAGGCGAGGCCCTGATCTGGCCTGTCTCTCCACCCCCGGGCCTACCTCACCCAAGGGAACCTGGGTTATAAATATGGGGGTCACGCCTTGCATTTGTATTAAGCACCTTTCATCTGGGGAGCTCCTGGCTGTGAGGAGGCTAATTAGCTGCTCTCTGGGAAGAGTGAGTAAGAGCTGACATCCCAGCATTGGCTGACTAGACCCTGGGCTGGCCCTCCTGGGAGGAGTGGGCGTGCCATCATCCAGCCACTTACCCCTTCCTCCCCCCCCCCCCCCGATTTCTCTTTGCCACAGGACCTCTTCACAAGGGTCCCTTTCCTCTGGCTAAAAACGAAGGCCACCATTTATTGAGTGCTTTCCAGGTTCCAAGCGCTTGCTAAGCCCCTTCTGGTGAATGTACCCACATGTACAAAGCACCGGGGGCTGTTGTGAAACGGTTAACAGGCTCCCATGATTAAACCTTACTCCTTGTGGCACCTCAAGTAATTGAAGAGAAGCCCTTAGCGCAGGGCTTCACATGGAATAGCACTTGGCAAATGGTAGTTGGTACTATTAATCTTCAGAACAACCCTATGCGGTAGGTATCGTATTATCCTCATTTCTCAGAGGAAGAAGCTGAGGCTCAGAGAGGGTAAGCCACTTACTGGAGATCACACAGTGAGTTAGGAGCAGAGCTAGTATTTGAACGGGACTAATTTGACTCTAAAGCTGCATGTAGTTTTTCAGGTGTTCTTTCCTCCCTCCCCTTGAGGGTATTAATCCAAAGGCCTTCCTTTGCATCGTCGTAGGGTCACTGAGCAGGGGCTTCTATTCATCCATCCCTCCAAAAGTGTGCCGGCCGGCTGGGCTTGGACCAAGATACCTTGGGGATCATCTAATGATGAGAAAACTGGGGAGACCAGTGATGGTGCAAGGGCCTAATGGGAAGAAGCCTCCGCATCAAAGCGCGAGGGATAAAGAGGCAGCGGAGAGGGGCTGGAGCTTACCTCTCCCGCTCCCATTAAACGCACTGATACCAAGTAACAAGCACACTCACAACACCATGGCTGGCTTCCATTAGCCAGCCTGGCCTACCCATAAGGAGCTGCTGGAGGGACGTGTGGGTGGGGTGAGCGTTCGTCTTGCAGGCTGGGGACGGAGACTGGGGGTGGGGGATGGTACTCCACCTACTGCCCCGCAAGAGGCTTGCGGCAGCAGGACAGTCCTGGGCAGGCCCCCTTCCTGTGGCATGCCTGTCACATCACTGTAGGGACTCTAGTACAGACCCACAGTGGGAACGGAAACATGCTCATTGGAGAGATGGCTGGATCCCGGACCCACAGGAGGGAGATAAAATGTGGAAGGTCCAGATGGGTAGATGGTACACCATGTCTTCTCCCCACTGCTCGGTGACCCTGGATGCATCAAATGCAGCTCTGCTCTAGGCCTTGGGAAGGGGCCTAAGCGAACCTGGTTCAGGCAGCAACAAGCTGGTGGGCCTCGGGCACTTAGCTGAGGTCTCGCAGGTGGAATGCCATTCTTGCTGAGGTGGGTGGCTAAGCGCTCAGCATCCACCTCCTCTCCTCCTCTCCTCTGAATGTTGACCTTTCTGAAGAGGCAGGCAGGTCTCTGGGTACCAGTTGCGCTGATCTGGGAGGGGGGCTGTGACCGTCTGCCTGCCCCCCAGCTCTGTCCCTCCAGTCTCTGCCCCTCCACTGAGACTGCCCCCCAGCTCTGCCCCTCTGCCTCTTCTCCCAGCTCTGGCTGCAGCCACACCCCTCCTCCTTCTGGCCTCAGTTTAAGGGTTTCCTCAGGGTGGCCTTCTCCAATAGGCCATCCCAAATGGAAACCAGTCCCCATCACCAAAAAAAAAAAAAAAAAAAAAAAAAAAGAGAGAGAGAGAGAGAGACCAGTTTCCCATGTATGTATGTATGTTCTCTGAACACCTTATTCTCTTCCTTCACAGGAATTTGAATACTTTTTTCAAGTGGAATCTTATAACTGTGTATCAAATTATTTGTTTAAAAAAAAAAGTCTATCTCCGTTGTTAGAGTAAGCCACACAAGGGAGGGAACTTGGTCACGGTCACTTCTTGTCCTCAGTGCCTAGCAGGTGCATTATATATTCAGCAAGTGATGCCAGACTCTCCAGGAAAGGACCAGCAAACCCAGCCAGTTGCTCTGTAAATGTAGTCCCAGCACGGGGGCAGCAGCAGCCCCTGGGAACTTGTGAGAAATGCAAATTCTCTGACCTTGGGTGTGGGACCCAGTAACACGGGTTTGACCCAACTGTCCGGGGGCTCCTGGTGCATACTGAGGTTTGAGAACCACTGCAGCAAGCAAGTCCCCTGCTTTTCCATCAGTGTGCACTGTGGCCAGGGACCGCTTGGGCCGCCAGTAAGGAGCTGGGGGTGAGCAAAGCCAAGGGTTCAAATGCAGCAGAGGGGCAGCCCTTCTTTAAGGAGGCAAGCCTGGAGAGAGGATCCACACCGGCCCCCGCACGCCGTTTGGCCGGCCGGCCACTGGAGGGCAGTGCGACCACGTTCATGGCACCCCTGCGAAGGCCGCCGGCGGGAGCGGGAGCAGCCCTCGGAGGCCGGCCTGAGACCAGGTGGGGTGGTTTCAGCCCGGGGCGAGGAAACGCTGAGCGAGCCGGTCCAGGCAGCGGCAACGGCCCTCCGGCCCCCTGTCCCCCGCGTTCCTAGGGGCCGAAGGGCGCAGCCACGCGCCGCCCTGTCCCTGTCTCCCCGACGGACCTCCCTGCCTCCCTGTCCAAGGGCCTGGTGGCCAGTCTGGCTCGCCTTGGGCCTGGAAGGTTCTGCGGGACTGCAGGACGCGCAGGGGAGGAGATACCGTCAGGCTGCCTGGGGCACAGCGCCAGAGAGGGCGGCGGGACCTTGACAGCCTCCCCAAGGCAAAGGGCAGCCTCCCGCGTGTGACCCCTCCGAAGTGCAAAACAAGTCGGCCATCTTGGCGGCCGCTTAACCCCCTCGTGGCCGGGGGCGGCGGGCTCAGGGCCCAGGAGCCCGTTCACCACGGGGAATGGGGAGGCAAATTGTAAGAACTTCAGGAAAACCCGAGACCCTGGCAGCTTCCCCAGGCATGTTTGGAAATCCCATCCCACTAGCCATTCCAAAAGCCCCAGCTTTTGTAAGTGAATTGGATTCTTCGCAGGGCACCCTCTTTCTTCTTGCCCCATGTTCAAAGAGCATAAAGTCAGAGGCAGTAATGTGGCTCCTACTGGTCAGCAGGTGTTGGTCCGGCAGCCCTGAGTCAGGATCTGAGAGGAGCCTGTATCCAGGTGTGGGATCTTGTTGCTCACAGCATGAAGGGCCATTCCTTCCCAGGTCACACGGGTGTCCAAGCCAAGGGTCAAGGACTGGCAGCCTGGGGCTGAATCTGAGTGGCGGTTTCCTTTCAGCCCCCATCCACCATGAGGAGCCAGAGCCCCTACAGACCACGCCCCTCCTGTTGTCTTCTATCTGACCTGGTTCCCACATTGATATGGTCTCTCTGTCGTTTGGTACTCTTCAGCATTTAGAATACTCTTCTTAATGTCGTCAGTCCTGCAAGGTCAAACTTAAGTATCAGCTCCACCAGGAATCCTTCCTCGGTTTTCCTCCCAGTGTTGCCTGCGGAATCTGTCCCCTCCTCTGCCCTCCTCTGTACCACCCATTAGCCTTTGCTACCAGGACTTGCCTGTTTTCCTCCCTGCCTCTTCCCTCACTGAACTGTGGGCACCATGACAGGAGGGACCATGTGGTAGTTGGTAGTGGTCTGCTTGTCCCCTGTGGCACATCACACACACACACACGCACACACACGCACACACGGTAGGTCATTCAGGAAAGGGTTGTTGCAAGAGAATCATGAAATTGTTGAATGGGTCTTGATGTTGGAAACAAAGTTCCCAAGCGTTTTGAACCCTGGGTGAAGGAACAAGTGATGGTGTTTTCTCAAGCCCTGTAATGGAATCCTTTTGTGTTTTTAATTGCTTTAAGTTATTTTTAGTGCAAATGTCAGGGTGTCATAGGAACAAACACTGTGGGTCCAAGCTTGACCAAGAAAACTAACTGCTGAACCCGGGTATGTTGCTTCCTCCCGTGTGCCCTTGGGGTGGGAGCCTGTGACAAGGGATGCCAGTCTGCAGGTCAGTCCCCAGGGGCCAACCAAGGAAGGTCTAAGCTGGACTTGAGGTCATGATTTCAGGCCGAGGTCTCCAGAGGAGGCAGAAAGAAATGTCTTAGAGGAAGCTGAAGCTAAAGGAAGAATCCTTTTTCCTTCCAGAAGAATAAGCCAGAGTTACTTCATGAAGGACTCCAGAAAACCCCTTTCATGCCTCACCCACAGATGATTTGCTGAACGCTCATTAAGGGGAAAACAAAGAGGTAGTTTTGTTTATTTATTTAAGAGGAAAAATGAATGAGCTGTGACAAAACAATTTGAAACCAGGCCCCTCCGAGACCTGGGCTTTCACTTCCTTGATGGGAAGTAAAACAGAGAATCGAATCCCCCTCCAAATAAAAGTGAAGTTAATAATCAGACAGCTAGAGCCCTGGCCACATCCTGTGTCAGCTCCCTCCCTCCTCTGGCTCACTGTTTATAGCTGCAAAGCCGCCCTCCCTGAAGCCCAGAGCCGGTTTAACTCTTTCCTTCCCATCCCAGAAAAGCCCAACCCTCTGGTGCAGGCCTGGCCTCTGCAAGGCTCCCTCTCCCCAGGCCTGCCCCCCTTGGGCCTGTCCCCCACAGGGCAGCCAGCCTCCCTCACACCCTCTGGCTGATCAGTTTAATGAGCCCTGCTTAGAATTGAGTGATGTTTTCTGCTTGTCCAGCACAAAAACCAAAGTGGCCACAGGAGGGCTGCACCCAGTCAGTATCCCTTTCCTTCTCCACCCATCTAGGGAAACACTAGGTAACATTTCTACTCCAGACTCAGGGCCTCTGCCCCACGCAGCCTGCACAGCCCGGTCGGATTCCGGGAGCTGCATTGTGTTGGAAAAAAGCACAGCTATTTGGGGCTTCCGATTTACTTGAGAGGTACCTTGTGCATGTCCTGAGCTGCTTTCTATGAAGACTTTAGGCTTCCTCTCACTACCTTCCCACCTTGTAGCACAGTTATTTCTTCCAGGAAACATGGGGCTGTGAGTAGCGCATCCCCACTGGGCTGAGGACGAACCCTTGCTAATATTTACTGAGGGTTTTTCTGTCCAGCCATCGCTGTAAGCCCCAGCTCTGCCCTATAGAGCCATTTGTTACCCTCACTTTACAGCGAAGACTGAGGCCCAGAGGGCTAAGTACCTTGTGCATGGTTATGGGGGGAAAAGTAGCAGCGCTGGGATTCAAACTCAGGCCCTGTGGCTCCACAGCCAGTGCTCTTAGCCTCTGCGGTCAAGGTCTCACGACAGAGATTGCTCTTTTCTCTGGAGCCAGGGGGCTTTTGGAGAGTTTAGAATAATCCCATGGATGCATTTCAAAGTTCCCAAAGCCCAGGCCTTTTTGAGAGTGTTAAAATCTTTTGTAGGGCCCCCTCCCTCCATTCTGGTTCTTCCTAGGGGAGAAGGTGCAAAGAGCCTGCCGCCCAGGTTGGGTGGACAGTGGTGTGAAGGACAGACTGGGGCCTAGGGCAGGTGGGCATGGGGCAAAGACTTTCATTGCTTGGCAGGAGGCTGTAGAGCAAGAATCTAGAGACTTGGGGTAGCTGCTTTCTCAGCGACAGGACTACCTTCTGCTGTGTCCCCTTGTCCCTTCCAGTCCTATAGCCCTCACCTAAAGTCACAAACACCCACTCCTGGTTGGCACCTGTCTCTAGGAACCCACTTACCAGTTGCCTGGGGACAAGTGGCAGAGACTTTCGAACTGGCTCTGTGGGCCACCTGCCTCTCCTGACATCCCTTCCTCTGGATGCCATGGCTACTGAGATTCATTCTTGGAAGGGTGTTGGTGGTCCAGTCACCTTGGCCAGCCATTTGGCACATCCCTGTGACCTGGGAGGGTGTGTTCCACTGCCCGTTGGGGTCTGGAGGCTTTCATGATGCTTGCCTATAACAGGCTGGGGAAGGCTCCAGAAGCTCCCTGTAGGGGGGAGCTGCTGAGCACAGGACCTGCTATCTACCTGGGTACCCCGAACTACTCGCCCCTGTGTTTGGGAAGGAGAAGATCAGGTGAGTATCTGTCTGCTTAAGATGCGTTTTGCCATTCAAAGCCACGGTCCAGAGTAAGGAGTGCCCTATTCTTCATTTTCCAACTCATCCTTCAAGCAGAGAGAAAGCAGTGTGACTCCATCCCAAGTGGCCTGTTCTTCCCAGAGCAGGGGTGGCTCCTCTGGGGAGGGAGAGGACAGCAGGGCCTTCTGTGACACCCAGTAGGATTCCTGGCCCAAAGAGCTCTCGGCATATGTAGGCTTTGGCTTTTAATTTAGATGGTTAAGTGAAGCATCTGCCGTTGAAACAGAACCCCTAAGGTGGGGTGTTTCTGCTGTGGCCCTGAGAGGCTAGAGGCTGACACTTGTCGAAAACCCCTCAAATCAGATCCATCCTTTATCACAAAGGCCCTTCATGCTCATTGATCTCATTTAGACTCACAGTCTACCAAGTGGGGCATGTGTGACTCTCCCCATTTTCCATTCGAGGTTGGAGAGGTTGCCCACTCTGCTATAATAGCGCTCTACTGGAAAAAAAAATTCATTGTGCTTTAAAATACATTGAAACCAACTTAAAGATAATTTTCACTGAGTTTAAAAGCAGTGCAAAATGAACACCAGCCTCTTTGAATGTTTCTTTCCAGCCTGGGAGGCCGAGAGGGACGGGACCCCACTCTTGGTTCTCATGGGGGGGGGGGTGGAGGGTTTGGGGCACTTTTCTGCCCCCTGGACGGTGGTCTCCCTGCCTGTTCTCCAGTCCTCCCGGCTCCTGGCCGGTGTCCCACAGGCTCATCTCTTGTCCAAGAGCACATGTCCTCAGGAAGTAAATATCATGTTACAAGAACCAATAAGACAAGAATCCCTGAGTTAAGGTTTTTTCAGCTTTGATGAACTGAAGATATTTTATTATGGAAAATTTCAAACATATACGGGAGGAGACAGAGTAGCGTGATGAATCCCCGTGTACCCATGACCAACATCACCAACTCCTGGCCAAGCTTGTCCATACCACCATCTGCCTCTCCACCTCCTGTATAATAGTGAAGTAAAGGCTATGTATCGGAGCATAGCATTTTATCTGCCAGTAATTCAGGATGTATCTCTAAAAAAAAGGGCCTCATTAAACTTAGCCGTATTGTCTTTATCTCACCTAAAAATTAATAATACCCCTCAAATGTTCACAAGATTCCATTCGTGTTCACATTTCCAGAACATTTCTGAACCCTTTGCCTTTCTACTTAAAGAAAGAAAATTGGCCCTGAAATAAGAATTTCTCAGCATCTGGTCATATCCTCACAAGTCCGGCTCCTGAAAGGACAGATTTCTGAATTGGGTGACAAATGCCTGGATGTGAAGGCTCTGAGGCCTGTGATCCTTTATTCAGCTTGCTCCCCCTACAGCCCTCGGCCTGGCCAGTGCTGTGCACACAGGGGGCGCTAGTGCGGGGTTTCATGTTGGGATGAGCACACGCAAGGGTGGGGATGCAGCGGAGTTGAGCTAATGCAGCAGGACTGGAGTGCAGCCCCCTGCATCCTCCCACCCACGCGGTGAGTGGCTGTCCTTGGCTCTCCGTGCAGTGCTCCACCCACCAGCTGCCTGCGCTTCCTCTGGGACCCTCTTCTCTCTCTTGCTTGGGATACTTGACTGTGTTCCAGTGACTCCGTGGAACCCCACTTCGTGGGGCCTCCAGGCTTCTCCTTAGTCTTGCCAATTCACTGCTTAACATACAGCAACAGTTGACCGGGGGTGCTGTTAGAGAGGGGGGGCTGCTCACATGTGCCAAGCGCCTTGCTCATCTGTCCTCACAGCAGCAGCCCCAGGAGATCAGGATTGCTGTCATTACCATTTCATAGTGGAGGAGACTAAAGGAGGCAGGTAAGTGCCTTGCTCGCCTAGGAAGCGGCAGTTCAGGATTTGAATGTGGTCTGCCTGAGCACTGGGTGCTCTCCACTCCAACGTTGGTTCCCAAATGTTGAGACTCATCTGGCAAACTGCTAGGCAGCTTGGCCTAGGACCAGGCACTTACCCTCTTGAGGACAAATCTCAGCAAGTTAGGATCTGCAATCACCATGCGCTTTCCCCTGCAATGTTCACATCTTCCAGAACAGATATAGCATGACATTATTATACACACCCTTATTAGGAGATTAGCTCAGTTGAATGGAATAAATTTTCGGTCATTCAGCCTCTAATTTCCTGGTTTGTCTTTTTTCATGGTTAAATAATAGTTTGAGTCAGAGATTATATGACTGTGGCAGGTTTGAAGTTGGGAGGGATGAGAAGAAACCAGGTTGAGTATCTGAGGCTACAACCTAGACGTGATCCCTTCTGTTCATTTTGTCACATGTCTCAGTGTTTGCTAGAAGAGAAATATGACTTTTGGAACGTACAGAACCAGGGTCGAGCTCTTAAGAATTCTTGGGGAGAAGGGCTAGTGCAGGCACCGTTTTCTTTGTCCTCGTCAGCCAGAGTTCAGTCTGTGTGGCCTCCCCTCGCTGAACTTTGGAGGAGCAGTTTCAGGTGGCCTGGTGAGGCTCGGACCTCTGTCCATCAGGAGCCTGCCTCCGTCACTGCAGACAGCCCCAACGCTGGCCGCTAAACCCAACTCGCATTTTTACTTCCTCTGCTGCTTGATTTTGCTTTGGTTTGCTTTACCCTTTCTCCCGACTCCTGCTGCCCTAGGGAAATGGCAGAGTGCGCAGAGGTGGGTGTGATTCAGTAAGGGAAATGAACGACCTAAGCAGACACAGAGGAGGGACACTGGCTGACTCCAGAAGAAAGAGAGGCAACACAAGGCTGAAAGGCCGAGCCAACAAAGGGAGAGGAACGAGCATCTTCTTCAAGTGCTCATGGAGTTTATGAATACAAGGCATTAAAGGTGAGCTTCAAGAAGCTGTTTGCCGGACTAGCAAGGGAAAACTGTGGCTATCTTTAGGTCCCCTTGGGAATGCCTGGAAACTAAATCATCTAAGTTGTTTCCAAAAGTTGCATTTGCCGGGGCTCCTCTGGCTTTGCATGGAGATGGGTGTGCGGGCTTCCAGGAACCCCTGCTGTTCCAGGAGCCCCTCTGTTCCAGGTTAGGCCTGGTCCACAGAGAGGTGGCTGGGATCAGGCCTTCCCTGGAAGATGAAAAGCAGGTAGCACAGCTGTCACACCCAGGGCTTCTCCCTCCACGGGGCTCCTCCTGCTCAGATCCCCTAGCGGGCCCTCCAGGGGGCACCATGAGGGAAGCCACCAGAGCCTGGGGCCGACTGGAACGGTTTTCCACATTGCCCCAGGGAGATGAGCAATAGTGGGGGTGCGTTGGGGGGACTGTAGGAAAAACACACGCTCAGAGGAAAGCTTGCTTTTCTGGGATTGTCCTTTGCTCGGTGTTTGAAGAGTCTGAAATCGACAAAGAGGACTAAGACTCAGCACATCACTGAGTGTGGCTGGTTGAGGGTCAGAGCAGTTTCAAACTCACTGCTGCCTCTTTTTCTCTCCTGGGTCTCTATTTTTTATTTTTTTCTGGTGTTGTCTGCTCGCACATACTTCTCTCTTTTCAGAATATTTATAACTGCCCACCCCCTTCTTCTTCATTCTCAATTCCTTCCCCACCCGGACTCTGCCTTCTTAGCATAATTTTTCTTTCCTTTTGCCTTCCCCTGTTTTACATCTGGATTCCCGGATGGTTTATTTTGTCTGTTTCCTAAATTCCCCTCCTCTCCCGCTTCTTAGAGTTCCTCCCCTCCTTTGCCTTCAGCGGCAGTTCTTTCCTCTAAAGCTTTCTTCGGGCCACACAGGCTTTTATTCTTGTTCATCTGTTTAAGCAGTGCTGGCAAGAAGGAGGCCACAGCCGGCAGGCAGGGCCATGGTGGCAGAAGAGGACCTGAGCATCTGAAGATTCTCACCGCAGCCCTGGTGTCCCTGGAAGAGGAGCTCCCTTCTGGAGAGGCAGGGCTGGGGACAGGGCTGCTCTCCCCCTGTGGGGGTTGACATCGGCTGCCAGGCCCCGGGGTGAGGGTTGGGGCAGATGGTGTTTCCTCCACGGTGTGTGTGGGCCTGGGCCCCACTGCTCAGGGAGGCAGCGGAATCCGTCCCTCTCTGCGAGGACAGGTGGTGCCTTCACCAGGTTCCACCCTAAAGGCCTGAGCTCAGGGGATGTTCGCGCACTGGGAATGTATTACTCGCAAAGTGAGGTGCTGTGGGTGGGCGACTGGCAGCATAGGGGGCTGCCTCTTGTAGGAGCCTGGGGGTCTTTTGATACCCGCTCTCTGCAGAAGACCGAGGCAGTTTCCCAGCAGAAGGCCCTTCCTTCCCAACACCCCCACTCCTGCCAGCGCGTGGTTTTGAGGGGACACGGAGAATGCGAGTAGTGGCAGATAATTGCAAGGTGTCCAAAAGGCTGTCTGTCGGCCACTGAGGAGCAACACAAACCCCACCTGTGGGGGGCCTCAGGGTCAGCCCCATACTGATAGAAGCAGGTGGTGCTTCTTGAAGGGTGTGGGCGCAGTGGCAGAGAAACCCAAGAAGTTGCAGACGCGCCCCTCCTTGTCTGGCGTGATGGGGGAGGGAGGAGAGGCGCGTCCTGGCTCTGCTCCCCAGCTGTCTGAGGCAGATCGACTGGAGTCCATCTGGCTGTCCCCCCTCACCCCCCACCCCCGACCCAGGCTTGCCTCCCACCCTGGGACATCAATGCCATTGGGTCCTGGCGGAGCACTCAGTGGCCTAGATGAGGGGCAGCTGAATCGACGCGCACCTGGGGCTGAGCTGCATCCAGGGATCACGGGGCCCAGGAACACCAGGTGGATGGCCGTGGGGCTGTGCTGTCTTTTCCTAGGCCCCGTGGTGATGGTGGCCATGTGCTGTTCTGGAAATGCCCTCAAGGGCTCCCTCACCTTTTCCACACCTTGCTCTCTTGCCAGTCTCATTGCTCATCACCATCAGAGTACCATGTTACTGCTACTTTGGAAAAGTATCGCTGATTATATAGAAGCTTGAGAGACATCTTTGCTTATTTTATATTTTGCTTATATTTTCTAAGCCTTCAGCCCTAGAGTCCAACTCTTGGGGCCGAACATCCTTTAAGACTCTAGAACCATAAGCCCCAGGGGCCCATAAATCCTTAGTCCTGGGCTCTGTGGACCTGCTTTGTCTCTGGTTGAAGGCAGGGCCTCCTTCCCGACAGAGAGGTCTATCCTAGCCAGGAGGAACGAACCGTTAGGAGACTCAGGAGAAGGGTGGTGAACTTTCTTCTAAGTTCTCCTCGCAATTCCGGCAGGAAGGCTGGGGGCAAAGACTGGCCTCTTTGATATAGGGGTTTGGGGTGTTGAGGGCAATTAGGATCCTAGCAGCCTCTTGCCCTTCCCACCTGAGCGCAAAGAGTAGGCTCCAACACTCTGCGGTCTCGGGGCCACCTCGTTCCTGCCACCCCCCCTCTGCCCACACAGCACGTTGTATAAATATTTACACCCTCAGGCTGGCAGGAATCTTTCTCTAGCCACTTCCCTGGTCTCTGGGAGAGCACTGTCTCTCACTGAACAGCTGCAGCAGATCTGGTTGCCTTTGGTCAGACAGGGGCAGGCTGTGGTTTGGGGGCCCGTGGTCCCCACAGGGTGGAGGGCGCATTTGGCAGGAGAAACTCGTCTCCATAGAAGTCACAGGGCTGTGGCAAAGGTCCATCCTCTCTCCCGCTGCCTATGGGCGACCCTCCCAAGAGTTGTCTGCTCCCTGCTCCGGCTGGGGAGGTGGATCCTTCTTCTCAAAGTGGGGTTGGTCCCACTCTGGGCTGGAGGATAATTCCGAAGCCAAGTGGCTGGTGCTGGGACAAAAAAGAAACTTAGTTTACTTGTGAGCACTTTACAGTTTATGTCTATGGCCTTTAGTCTCCCCGAAGCAGCCACCCTCCCTCCCACCAGTGCCTGCCCAGTCTTTTGACCTGAGGGCTGGGGAGCAGAGAGGACGATGATATGTCCCCCATCTTCCCTGGTGACCCAGGAGGCAGGGGTTTGCCAAAGAACGAGGCGGCCATTTGTTGGGCTCCCATGGGCCGAGCACTGTGTGAGGTACTTCCCCATATTCTCGTGTAATTATTTGAGTCATAAGCCTAGCAGCTTGTGCAGCTCGTGTGTCTCCTCTTCCTGCCCTCAGACAGCGGGTCGCACCGTGGCAAGTTCCCAGACACAGGGCCCTATCTTTTCTGACAGGTGTCAGGCATCGTGAAAAATGTGTGTTCAGTGCTTGGGGAGAGGCTGAGAAGGAAGACAGGATTCCAAAGACCTGGATTTCATATACAAGAACCCCCCACCCCCACCCCAAATTCAAATAGTAGAGCCTTGGAGGATGGGGTAAGGGATTGGGTAGGGGGTTCTAATGGGGCCAGGGACAAAGGTACCCACACTCGTGCCAGAAAGCAAACAAGCAGGTTCAGTCTCTCTCTCTTGTTCTCTTGGAATGTTCAGCCCCCTTCTGGGAATGGGAGAAGAGCAGATGTCAAAGGTGTGTGGGTGAGACTGCTTGGTATTCAGTGGGTAGAGAGCCACCCTCGGGTGAGATGGGAGGGGGCTGGGTGGGCCTGCTGGGAGTGCACAGGGAGAAAGGTGGAAACCCCGCAACTCAGAAGCCGTGCAGCCGTGAGATATTCCTGCTGCTTGCCTGCCCGCCTCCCCACGCCCAAAAGGTGAAACAAAACCCAAATAAGAGCCTGACCCGGCAGATATTAATACTCCAGAGCCAGGGCTGGTGTGCAAGCAGCCACCCCCTGCTTCCCCCTTGTGTTTCTATAAGCGGCTGAAATAAATTTAGCGAAACAACCCCACCCATCTGAGGGCCTAAGATTTCAGAGCAGTGTGACTCTTTACCCTGAAAGCCCCTGGTTTTCAGAGCAGAGAGCTTTTTGTTTAGATTCCCTTTGGGAAGAGAATGCTCTTATTCTGAAATAATGATTTGACTGCACTCATCTATTCCTGATAGATCAATGCTTCGACACAGAATGGCTTGCTAGAAAGCTGCAGCTTCAAGTAGCCAACTCCATGGGGCTAATGCCGGGTTGGATCCACTGGGGTGTTTATTGTCCGATCATTCTTCACAGTGTCTTAACGTTCAGCCAAGTCCCTCCGCCGTCTTTCATAAGGGCAGTGGTTATGGCTGGCTGGTTACTAAAATAGAGAATTACTACTGTGTGTTAGGTATTGTTCCAGGCACTGTAGGTTGAGTTGAGGGCAGAGAGACTGCTCTCATGGAGCGTACATCCTAGTGGGAAGGGAGATGTCAAAAAGTTACATGACTATAAAAGAACCAGCAACCAATGCTGTACTTGATAGTCAAAGACTGAATGCTTTCCCCTAAGATTGAGATCAGATGAGCGTGTCCACTCTCACTATGCCTATTCAATATCATACCGGAAGTCCTAGACAGAGCAATAAGGCAGGAAAAAGAAATGTAAGGCATAAGATTGGAAAGGAAGAAATTAAGCTGCTCCTATTTGCAGATAATTGTCTTATGTTAAAACACACACACAAACACACAAAACAAAACTCAAGGAATCTACTAAAAGAACCTTCTTAAAACTAAAGTGACTTTTCTAAGATCACAGGATACAAGGCCAATGCACAAAAAACTATTTTTATAAACTAGTAATCAAAAATTAGAAACTGAAATTAAGAAAAATATAATAGTTCCCCCAAAGGGGGGGAAACACTAGGTATAAATCTAACGAAACATGTATAGGATCTATAAGTTAAACACTACAGAGGGGTGTCTGGGTGGCTTGGTTGGGTAAGCATCCAACTCTTGATCTTAGCTAAGGTCTTGATCTCAGGGTTATGGGCTCCACACTGGGTAAGGAGTGTATTTAAAAACACATATAAATAAAAACTACAAAACTCTGATTCAAGAAACCTTAAAGACCTAAATAAATAGACATACCATGTACATGGATTAGAACTCAACATAGTAAAGATGTCATTTCTTCTTGAATTGATCTATAGATTTAATGCAACTCTAATAAAATTTCCAGTACAATTTTTTTTGGTACGTATAGACAAGATGATTCTGAAATTTATATGAAAAGGCAAACTACTGAGAATAGCTGTTAATTAAAAAAAATAAGAATAGGGGCACCTGGATGGCTCAGTCGGTTGAGCGTCCAACTTTTTGGCTCAGGTCACGATCTTGTGGTCTGTGGGTTCGAATCCCGTGTTGGGCTCAATGCTGACAGCTCAGAGCCTGGAGCCTGCTTTGAATTCTATGTCTCCCTCTCTCTCTGCCTCTCCTCTGCTCATGCTCTGTCTCTCTCTGTCTCTCAAAAATAAATAAACATTACAAAAATTTAAAATAAAATAAAATAAAATAAAATAAAAAATAAGAATAAAGTTGGAGGAATTACACCACCTGATTTAAGACTTCCCATGAAGCCACAATAACAAAGACAGTGTAGCACTGGCAAAGGAATGGACACACAGACCAGTGGAACAGAATGAAGAGACCCATACTACTATGGCCAACTGTTTTTGAATAGGTGCAAACAATTCAATGGACAAATGATAGTGTCTTTAATAAACAGTGCTGGGGGGTGGGGGTGCCTGGGTGACTCAGTTGGTTAAGTATCCGGCTCTTGATCTCGGCTCAGGCCATGATCTCACAGTTCGTGGGTTCAAGCCCCACATGGGGCTCTGCGCTGACAGCACAGAGCCTGCTTGGGATTCTGTCTCTCTCCCTTTCTCTGCCACCTCCCCTCCCCCCCACCCCGTTCTCTCTCTCTCTCTCTCAAAATAAATAAACTTAAAAAGAAAAACAGTGTTGGGATTGGACGCCCAAAGGCAAAAAAAACAAACCCCAATCTAAATTTCCCATCATATATAAAAACTAACTCAAAATGGTTAGTTTTGAGCATAAAGTTTTAGAGCATAAAGCATAAAACCATTAAATTTTAGAAGAAAACAAAATCTTAATGGCAGGGTCAGGGCAAAGAGTGTGAGATGCAATATTAAAAGCATGATTCACAAAAGAAAAAACTGAAAAACTTCATCAAAATTAAAAACTTGTGCTCTGTGAAAGATATCTTGCTCAGAGAATTAAACGCTAAGGTGCAGACTGAAGAAGTATTTGCAAATCATATATCCAACAAAGCAACTGTATCTAGAATAAGAACTCTCCGGGCGCCTGGGTGTGTCCGGCTCTGTGTTGACAGCATGGAGCCTACTTAAGATTCTGCTCTCTCCCTCTCAATAAACAAACAAACAAACAAACAAACATTAAAAAAATAAATAAAATGGCTTAAAAAAAAAAGAGGAGCGCCTGGGTGGCTCAGTCAGCTAAGCATCTGACTTCGGCTCAGGTCATGATCTCACAGTACGTGAGTTTGAGCCCCACATCGAGCTCTGCACAGATTCTGCTTCAGATTCTGTGTCTCCCTCTTTATCTGCCTCTCCCCCACTCGTGCTCTGGCTGTCTTTCAAAAATAAGTAAACATTAAAAAAAAAAAAAAGAACTCTCAATACTCAAGAGTACGAAAACAAATAACCCAGTTTAAAAAATGGGCAAGTCCTGGACAGATACTTCACCAAAGAGGACATACACATACAGCAAATAAGTACACGAAAAGATGTTTAACATCATGAACCATGAATGAAATGCAAATTAAAACCATAATGAGATATTACCACACACTACTGGAATGACTAAAATAAAAAATACGGACAATTGCAAGGGTTGGTGAGGGTGTGGAACAACAGTTCCAGTCTTACATATTGCTGCTGGTATATCCACTCTGGGAAACAGTTTGGCAGGCTTTTTAAAAAATGTTATTTATTTATTTATTTTGAGAGAGAGAGTGCATGAGCAGGGGAAGGGCAGAGAGGCAGAGAGATCTCGAGAGAGAGACAGAAAGAGAGAGAGAGAGAGAGAGAGAGAGAGAGAATCCCAAGCAGGCTCCATGCTGTCAGTGCAGAACCAGACTCAAGGCTCGAACTCACCGTGAGATCACGACCTGAGCAGAAATTAAGTGTTGGAAGCTCAACAGACTGAGCTACCCAGGCGCCTCAGTTTGGCAGTTTTTTAAATAAACTTCCACATACACTTACCATTGGACCCCGGATTCCCACTCCTACTTATTTACCCTAGAGAAATAGGCACCGTGTTCACACAAAAATCTGTACACAAATGCTTACTGCAGCTCTATTCATAATGGCCCCAAACTGGAAATAATCCAATGTCTTTCAATAGGTGAATAAACAATGGTGCACCCATACAATGAAGTAGTATTCTTCCATAAAAAGGAATGAACTATCGATACACGCAACAACATGGATAAATCTCCAAGGCGTTATGTTGCGTGGAATCATACATACATCCTATATGAGTCCATTTATGGCATTCTGGAAAAGATGAAATGACAGAATAGGGACCAGATCAGTGGTTGCAGAGTAAAGGAAGGGAAGGAGATGACTACGAGGGGGTAGCATGAGGGAGGTTTTGGGGGGCGATGGTGCTGTTCTGTTTCCTGGTCATGGTGGTGATTACATGAATCTATTCATGTTGAAATTCTGTACGCTAAGGGTCACCTGGGTGGCTCTGACTCTTGACTTCGGCTCAGATCATGATCCCAGGGTCCTGGGTTGGAGCCCTGTGTCAGGCTCTGTGCTGCATGTGGAGCTCACTTAGGCTTCTCTCTCACTCCCTCTGCCCCTCTCCCTCGCTCGCTCTCTTCCTCTCTAAAATTAAAAAAAAAATCTGTATGCCAAATATAGGTCGATTTTTCTGTATGTGAAATTAAAAAGAAAAAAAGTTATAAGAATGAACATATACTTATAAACTGAAATAACTATAAACGAAATGAACATTCCATGAGGACTTAGGAGAGAGATACCTTGCCTTGTTAGGGGTAGCGGATGCCAAGAATGGTTGAGGGAGTGATGCTTGCGCTGGATTCGAAAGGATGATTTAGAATTTATTAGGGCCAAAGGAAGGTCAATTCAGATAGAAGAAATAACAAGTGTCAAGGCCCTAGGGCAGAAGGAAGTATCATTCATTTTTATCTGAAACTGACCAGAGCACAGGGAGTGCCCTGGGGGGTGGGAGAGGTGGTGGGAGGTAGGGAGGGGTATGAAAGTGCAGGCTGGAACAGTAAGAGAGTCACACTATGCTGGACTAAGTGTATGGTTCTTATTCAAAGGAGGATGGGTAGCCAAGAGTTTTAGGCAAGCGTAACACAAAATCAGATCTAGGTTTTGGGTTTTTTTGTTGTTGTTTTTTTGTTTTTCTTTTTGCTTTTTTAAAGATTTTTTTTTTTTTTTTTTTTAGTAATCTCTACACCCAATGTGGGCTGGAACTCACAACCCTGAGAGCAAGAGTGGTATGGCTCCACTGACTGAGAGACAGCCAGGCACCCTAGACCTAGGTTTTGAAAAAGGATTACGTGGAGGGGCACCTGGGTGGCTCAGTCGGTTAAGGGTCCGACTCTTGATTTCCGCTCAGGTCATAATCTCATGGTTCATGGGATCTAGCCCTGAGTCAGGCTCTGCATTGACAGTACAGAGCCTGCTTGCGATTCTCTCTCTCTTCTCTCTTTCTCTCTGCCCCTCCCCCACTTGAGTGCAAGCTCTCTCTCTGCCTCTCTAAATAAGTAAGTAAGTAAGTAAGTAAATAAATAAATAAATAAATAAATAAATATGAGAAAAAAGAAAAAAGATCACTTGGGCTGCCCGAAGAAGAAGGGTGTCAGGTCAGGAAGAGTGGGGATAGAGCCTAACTAAGAACGCAGGGAACTTGGAGTTGGAAAGAACCTCTAAAACTGGGTTTTTCAGTTCGAGTAGCATTCACAATTTTTGTTGTGGGGGCTATTGTGTAGGTGTTTAGCAGCATATCTGGCCTCTATGTTCTAGATGCCAATAGCACTGACCTCCGCACCTCCCAAGAGCGACAACCCAAAATGTATCTAGACATTGCCAAATGTTCATGGGGTGGGGGTGGGGGCCAAGATCATCCTCTGTTGAGAACTACTGCTCTAAAATAATCAAATCCAGTGCTTCTGGCTTCATAATAGATTCATAACAGAATTATCTGGACAGCTTAGAAGATACAAATGTTCGGCCTCACACCGGACCAACTGAAGTGGAATCTTTGAAGGTGGGCTGGGATGGAGTGGGGCAGGGCAACTGTATAGTTTTAAAAGCTCCCCAGGTAATCCTGCTCAGCGTGATGTTTGAGTACGGCCAGCCTAGTCCAATGCTCTCCGTCTACAGAAAGGAATATGGAAGCCCAGAGTAGAGAATGATCTACTGAGCTAGAGGCTCTAGAATCCAAGATTCCTGACTCCTCAACCAGTGCTCATTCCATTAGACTATGTTACTGCTTAAGAGCTGCACAGAACTTGCCCTGGGCAAGCTGAGGAAGCCCAGCCTCCCTGAATTACCAGCTCTGGCCTTCTGAACCTGGTAAGGCTACCATCTCCCCTGATGGCAGAGCCCAAGCCCTACACCCTTCCTGCCACTCCTGGAACTCTGCCATCCTTCTTCTAGACCCACTGCCAGATTTAGGGTGACCGAAGTATCCCAATGGTTACAACAGCAAGGTGCAGTAAAACTGAAAGAAATGAATTGCGTACCTACTCAGGACAGACTCCTGGAGCCCAGGTGATAGAGCTGCCCTCGCCCTCCGGGAATTGACAGTCCAGTGGGAGTAAACAGATAATTCCCATAAAATGCGGTAGAGTGCTGAAGTGCTGCAGGTGGTGGTGGCCCCTGCCGCGACAGAGATATTTTGCCCGCTCTGGGAGCTGCCTGAAACCCCAGCTGAAGGAACCTCTTGAGCAAAGCCCCAGGGAGGGCTGTGCAGCAAACGACAAGCAACTGCTAGAGTTTGGAATGACTGGACGGCAAGTGGCTGTCTGAGTGAAGCACTGGCTGGAAGAGTCTAACCTCCCCGGCCATCCCAGAGGTTAAGGGACCTGCTTGAGGTGGTGCAACTGATGACCAGCTGGCAGAGTGGGGCTTCCCATCAAAGTCTAGGTGGCTCAGAACTCCTAGG
This sequence comes from Cryptoprocta ferox, assembly GCA_028646485.1. NCBI lineage: Eukaryota > Metazoa > Chordata > Mammalia > Carnivora > Eupleridae > Cryptoprocta > Cryptoprocta ferox. Next base: position 31,020,146 of record CM053560.1, read on the forward strand.
CTATCTTGTGTTTCTAGGCTGGCCCAGGCAAGGAAGGAGGAGGTACACAAGTCATCAAAGTTGTTAGCTGACCATTTCATGGATGTTCCTACCGAAGAAGAATCTTTTTGCAAAGTGAATACTCCCCAAAATGTGTTTTGTGGTGTAATAAGGCCTCAAGAATGGCTTCGTTTACATACAATGGCTAGGTGTATAAAAGGGTTCTGCTAGGGTTGAAACTAAGCAATTTATCCACCAATTTTAGGCCATATTACTATCTGTACTTCAGAGATGAGAAAACAGAGGCTTGGGTCACTGTCTTGAAAAGTCACATGGCTAAAAAATGGCAGGGCCAAGATTTGGATCCAGAATGGCCCAACTTCAAAGTTTTGCACTATTGATTCTGAGACCTTAATGTTTGAGTCAGTAGCAAGGGATTACTGAAAATGCAGATTCCTGACCCCACCCCAGAGCATCTGATTCACTGGGTCTGGGTCCAAGCTCAGGAATCTGCATTCCACAAGCACTGCAGGTGACTCTAATCCAGGTAACTCTCAGGCCTCGCTTGGCCATACTGCCACTGCTCTCTAATCCAGAGACCTTGCAGCTGTTCCCGGGTCTCAGGTGGCAGCCGTCCGGGGCGGGCGGGGCCCAATCCGAAGAATTTGGGGGTTTGTGCAAACAACTTAAAGCCGTAGGGCTCTGCGATGGCAGATCTGTGCTGCCACCAGGACCAGGATCAGATCCTGGGAAAGGGAGCCTTGGAGGTCGCTGTAGACAAGGCCAAGCCCGCTAGGGGCCCAGCGCCCCACACTCTCACCTGCAGTGAGGTGCGCCCACGGTCCAGACTGGTCCCTGAATATACCCGTCGCGCTTCTCTAATTCCGAGGACTTTCACTTTCCTCCGCGAACAAAATCTAACACCCCAAGCCCAAAATACCTGCCCAGCCCCTCCTCGCGAGGGGACCGGCTCCAAGGGCGCCAGGAGAGCCCTGAAGTGGGGCCTGGGACGGAGGACCCGGCCGATCGCCTCCCGGTCGGAAGCTGCAGTGCAGGTGGAGGGGCTGCCTCTCGCGGCCCCGCGCGGGTGAGGAACCGGAGCCCGGGTTGCATTGCGGGGGGGCGGGAGGCTCGGTGCACGGCTTTCGCAGGGCTTTCCGCCCGGGTCGGAGCTCTCCGTCGTCCCCGCCGCCATCGGGCACCTGCGGAACGGGTCCAGTCGGGGCGGGCGGGCTCCGGCTCCTGGACGGGATCCCAGCCGTCCTCGGCCCGGCTGGACGCCACTCCGCGGCTCGCCAGGTCAGCGAAGGGTTAAGGAGGCTCGCTCCCTCCCCTCGGCTCCCTCACCCTTGGAAAGTCCCCGAAATGACGTTTCAACCCAACAATTAAAAAAGAGTTTAATTATAGAGACAGGCTCTGGGAGCTGGAACAAACTCGGTGGGTCGGCGGGGCCGGTAAACAACTCCGGAGCGAGCGGGCCAGGCTGGCCGCCGCCCCGAGGAGCCCGCGCCCCGGGAGCGGGGGAGGGGAGAGGCGACCGGGAGTTGGAAATGCGGAGGAAATTCGAGGAATCGGCGTTCTCTTGGCGGGGGGGGGGGGGGGGCAGTTGGGAAAAAAGACTTTTTAGCTAGCCTGCAGCCCTGGGGCCGCCTGATGGTGCTTCTAGCCAGTCCTGCAGCCGCCGGGGCGGGGAGGGGGGGGGGACAGCGGGCCAGGCCTGGGACCGAGAAGGCGGCCCCACCCGCTCCGGGTCCCCCTTCTCCTTCGCTTTTCCACCCTTCCTCCATCCCCCCAGCAGAGCTTCGCGAACCCTCCAGAATTAAAGACCAATGGGTCCTCTTGGTGGTGGTGGTGTGGGGAGGCAGATAAAAGGAAGAAATAGCTTCACATCAGGACGCAGACTACTAACTTGTGGTTTTAACGCGCAGCCTGCTCTGTCCTGAAATCTGGAACTCATTACCTCATCACCAAGAAACTGCACGACCCCCCCCCCCCCCCCCCGCTTCTTGGAGCTGGGTGAAGGAGCGAGCAAACACCCCTTTAAGAAAGAAACCTACACTTGAATGATTTAAATTAAGGTGGATGGAAGTTATTTCCCTTTCTGGCGCTTGCCAGATTTCAAGAAAAGCTGAAATATGGGAGCAGGGGGAGGGAAGCAACAGGCGGCTGGACAGCAGCAGAAGGAAAAGGAAGGGGCAGCAGCCGGGTTAAAAATGGGGGCCATCAATTTAAGTTAGAGGGGGCCAAATAAAAGCAGACCCGGTTGGGATCACGTAGGTTCGTGGTTGCAGCAAAAGTTCTTGTGTTTCGCAAAGATGAAAAACAACCGGTTCCTAAAACAGTTGTGATTTGGAAGGTTTCCCTGGGTCTGCTCGGAGGTTGACGAATACACCAGAAATGCAATAAAAATGCGTGTGTGTGTGTTTGTGTGCGTGTGTGTGTGTGTGTGGGTGGGTGGTGGTGGTGAGAGCGCGACTTGAGCGCTCTGCTGCGCCCGCCCTGTCCTTTCCAAAGAAACGTGCTCATAATGGGGTGACCTAATTACATCGCAATGGAACCCGCTCTTAGCCACTCAGCGCACGGGGTTTCATAACAGACCCGGCCGCCTTGAGTGCTGGGAAGAAACGTGCGAGGGCTGAGGAGGCGGCCGGGCACGCGGGGAAATAGGAAAGAAACAGCCCCGCGATTTCCGTCTTAGCTTCAGCACCCAGGGGCCGTGGGCGACACGTTAACAACTTTTTATTTGGGTGGATGGAGAGGCCTCTGAAGCTAACAGTAAATATGTTACAGTCTTAAAAGGAGTAATAATCTATGGGGGGGGGGCTTTTGGTTTGGAAGATCCCATGCCCCCTTCCCCCCCATCCCGCCCAAACACCGCAGCGTGACAAGCCATATGTTCCGTTCCCGTGGGGGCGGGGGAGAAGCAACAATAAGTTAAAAGTGTCGCCTCCCCCATTTCTTTACCTCCATTCTTGCCAAAGTAACTTTTTTTTCATTGTTCAAGCGTCTGGGGGTGTGTGTGCTTGCGTGTGTGTGTGTGTGTGTCCCGTAGTTAAGAGCGCGCGTGGAAAGTTGTGCGTTATTGGTGTTTGGAGGGGGCGAGGAGGGCGGATTGGAAAGGACATTCATGAGGATTCAGGTTTTCTTTTTGAAAAAGTTTAAGGGTTGGATGCGTGAAATAAATCCCACTCCCAAGCCTGTTAAGCAAGCAGTCCTTCCGGGCGGTGGTCTTTTTCGCAACTGCCCCTCCCGCCGTCCGGTTGCAAAGCACCGGAGAGTGTGGACGCGTGCGGCGCGCGAAATCGTGCTGCGCTCACCCCGCCGGGCCCGGGCCTCCCCGGGAAAAAACTCTCCCTAGTTTCCCCCACCACTCTACCCCCCCCCCACGACCTGTTGAAAAAACAAAACAAAACCCTGAAAACCCTAGACCCGACTGCTTTCCGCGTCCCAAATTCCCGATGTCCTGGTCCTGCCTGGTTTGCGGAAGGCAGCCGAGTGCAGAAGAAAACTCGGGAAAAGAGTAAGTTGTGGGGGGTTGGAGAAGTTTCAGGGGAGATCTGCTCAAGATGGAAACCGCAGCCCGGGCGCTAAGGACGGGCTTCTGCTCCCGCTTGCAAAAAGAGAAAGTCGAGCCCGCCTTCCTGCCCGACAAAAAAACAACAACACAACAACAAGAACCCCGAAGAGGGTGGAATGAGTGATGTCACAGAGCCGCGCTTGCAGGCTGACAAAGGGGGGGTGCGCCCCTCCCCCTCGCGCCGCGCGGCCCCAGAGAGGGGCGCCCCAAGCGCCGGGTAGCCAAGCGAGAGACTCGAAACTTTTCCTCTTTAAGAAAAAAAAGTTGTGCGCTGCTTGCAGTTGGTTTTTTTTTTTTTTTTTTCTTCGCCTTCTTTCCTCGTTTCCCCTCCCCCTTCTTCCTTTTGAAAGTTTCTTTTTTTTTTTCCCCCGAGTTTGACCGCATGGCTGATTCAACTTCAGTGTCAATCAACTTCTTTTTCCTCCTCTTCCTCATTTAAATAAGTTTAAAGCTCCTCCTCCCCCGGGCCACCAAATCTGAACTTTATAAATTGGGCTTCGCGCGCCGAAGCCGAGGAGAGTCAGAAAGGCGAGGGGCGCCGGGAGCAGGCGTGTGGGACTCCAGACCGGAGAGCCGGAGGCTGCGCCTTCCCCGCACCGGGACCTTCGCGACACACCAGATCCTCGTCCCTGCCCCGTGCGAGCGCCCAGGATGACCACCACCCTCGTGTCTGCCACCATCTTCGACTTAAGCGAAGTTTTATGCAAGGTAAAGTGGGGCGGAGGGTTCGCTTTTCTAAGTTTTCTTTTTCTTCTTTTGCCTAAAGAAAGAATCCTCCAAAGTTTAGGTCTTGGAAAAAAGAGAGGAGAGGAAGAGAGGCAAGATGATTCTTTTTTCCGCCTATTTTCCCCCAGTTTAAAGGAATTCGGTTCTCCTTCCCACCCTTTGAGTTTCAACAGGTCCTGGCGGCTACTGCATGGGAATTTGGAGATCAGAGTTTTGGGGGGCGAAGTTTGCGTGGCGGGGCCGTCCGAGGGATGCGGGGCATTGGCTGGGACCATATTTTTGGTGATTTTTTCGCCCATAATGTGCTGCTTGAGCCCGGTTTCGCTGGCCTACTCGGTTGCCTGTGCGCGCCCTGGGTCTCGCTGCCGCCGGGAGGGGTTCGAGTCTCTCCAGTTACACCGCCAGTCAGTGGGGTCAGCAGGGGCGCCCCGTGGGGAAGTGAGTCTCGGGACGACCTCTTACTGGGATGTCTGATGTGGAAGGGCTAGGAATCTGCGGAAAAAAGGCCAAGAGTTGTGATTCAAAAGGATGTTGCAGAACGGGTTTGCAGTAGGGCTTCAGTTCGCCACCGCTCGTCCAGGCTTCCTTCGGTGGTCGCCTACCGTACTGCAACTTTGGGGCGAAAATGGTACTAGGCTTGATCCTCTTACCTGTTTTCCGAGGGGTGGGGGTGGGGGCTCGAGAACAAAATGCCGGCCGGAGCTCAAGGGGCCCTGAGGAAGGATTTAATGAGGCCTCCTTTAAGTGGTATAGCTTGCCAGCCGGTGTGGGAAAAAAGCAGGTTTTAAACACAACGTTCCACAAATGCGGTTTAAGTGTACACAGCAAAAGCCTATGGATGTTAGATTATTTTTGCTCCCTCTCCCCACTTTGAAAGCTGCTAGGCGACTTTTAATTGCTGAAGTGTTTTGCCTTCTTTTAAACACGTTGGGTCATGTCGCTCTCTTTTCCCAGCTTGCTTCTCCAGTTGGCCCAGCTGCCAGGGCCCCAGGGCTGCAGGGTTGGGGTGCAGGGACTCCGAGGAGCTGAAGAGCAACATCAAAAAAAGTTTGAATTTCAGCTTCCTTCTCTCTCTGGGCTTTCCCAAACTCCAGTTGCCCTGGCGGCTGCCTGAGCTTTCTTGCACTTCTTCCTTCTCTTCCCTGCTTTCTCCCTCTTTGATCTATTTCTCTTTCCCTTGCCCGCTGCCTCCCCCCCCCCCCCAGGACTTTTTAAATGAACCTTATTGTTGGGAACCGGCTCTCAACTTGGTTTCTGTAATCCGCTCTGTGGGGTAGTTGCTGTTACAGATTCCCGATCCCCTGCAGCTGATCCTAAGGGACCAACTTTAGAATTTGCACAATGGCACCCACATGGGCCGGGAGCCAACTCCCTGGTCCCCGGCTTGTGCCCTTTTCGAATCTTGGGTACAGATTGGGCCGGTGACCAGGGTATACCTTTGGAACAGAAACCTGTCTGTGGTGACTCCGCTTCCCTCCCCCCAAATCCGCTATTGACTGGGAGGCTGGTGGGGGGATTTGGTGCCCTCCTTTTCCTTCCCACCTGCAGCTTTGCGTTAAAGATTAAACACTGGCGCTCTTATCCAAGCCTACCCTTGCAGCCAGAACACTAACTGCAAAGGCATCTTCCCAGTGGAGGGGGTGGGGAGATCATTGTAGAAGGCACCTCTTTCCAGAGCATGGGGCAATGAACTTTATTTTAGAATCCCATCCTTCTCCTGCCTCCCACCCCACCCCAGACCAGGATTTCTCCAGCCCCCTCCTTTTCCTCTCCCCCCCTTCTCCTGTCCCCCACCCCCACCCCAGACCAAGGAATCTCCTGCCCCCTCCTCTTCCTCTCCCCTTGGCAAGATAAAGCAAAGGCAGTCTGGAAACCTGTTGCCAAAGGAAGGGAACCTTTCTGAAGGAGGAAGTTCAGTTTTAGGAGACCAGGCACGCGTGTCTGTGTGTGGAATGTCAATCAAAGAAGGACTGATTAAAAGGAGGGTACTCAGAGTCTCCTGAGGTTTACCTGTTCTTGTTAGGGAGAAGGGGATTCTAGAGAAGTCTGAGTTAGAGGAGATATTTTGAGCCGAGGAGCCTGTTTGGGAGGTAAAGAAGTTAGATTGTATGGATACAAGTGTAGCTTGGGGACAGGATGTGGGGGTGCATTCCAGGGGTCTTCTTGGAGTAGGGTGCATGAATAACAATTTCCTATTGGTCAGGATTTCGTGGTTTCTTATGCATGGGACCAGAGTAAAGCGAGGGGGCTGGTCTGTGGGAGGGGGCTTGCCAGGGCTGAGTTAGGAGGTGATTCCTTAGAGACACAAGGGGCATTTCTGATTGTGGAGGGGGCTGCACTTAGGGGTACTTTTCTTGGCCCTGGTGCATGGCCTTTGTCACCAAGCATCCTCTCTCTTTCCTCTCTTCCCTCCAGGGTAACAAGATGCTCAACTACAGTACTCCCAGTGCAGGGGGCTGCCTGCTGGACAGGAAGGCGGTGGGCACCCCTGCCGGCGGGGGCTTCCCCCGGAGGCACTCGGTCACCCTGCCCAGCTCCAAGTTCCACCAGAATCAGCTCCTCAGCAGCCTCAAGGGCGAGCCGGCCCCAGCTCTGAGCTCTCGGGACAGCCGCTTCCGAGACCGCTCTTTCTCAGAAGGGGGTGAGCGGCTGCTGCCCACCCAGAAGCAGCCGGGGAGCGGCCAGGTCAACTCCAGCCGCTACAAGACGGAGCTGTGCCGCCCCTTCGAGGAGAACGGTGCCTGTAAGTACGGGGACAAGTGCCAGTTCGCGCATGGCATCCACGAGCTCCGAAGCCTGACCCGTCACCCCAAGTACAAGACGGAGCTGTGCCGCACCTTCCACACCATCGGCTTTTGCCCGTACGGGCCCCGCTGCCACTTCATCCACAACGCTGAGGAGCGCCGCGCCCTGGCCGGGGCCCGGGACCTCTCCGCTGACCGTCCCCGCCTCCAGCATAGCTTTAGCTTTGCTGGGTTTCCCAGTGCCGCTGCCACCGCCGCTGCCACGGGGCTGCTGGACAGCCCCACGTCCATCACCCCACCCCCCATCCTGAGCGCTGATGACCTCCTGGGCTCACCCACCCTGCCAGATGGCACCAATAACCCCTTCGCCTTCTCCAGCCAGGAGCTGGCGAGCCTCTTTGCCCCCAGCATGGGGCTGCCCGGGGGTGGCTCCCCGACCGCCTTCCTCTTCCGGCCCATGTCCGAGTCCCCTCACATGTTTGAGTCTCCCCCCAGCCCTCAGGATTCCCTCTCGGACCAGGAGGGCTATCTGAGCAGCTCCAGCAGCAGCCACAGTGGCTCAGACTCCCCCACCTTGGACAACTCAAGACGCCTGCCCATCTTCAGCAGACTTTCCATCTCAGATGACTAAACCCCGGGTAGGGAGGGACCCCCTGCCTACTCCACCCCCCATCCTTACTCTCCCCTCCCTACCTGCCTGATTCCTGACAACCCCTACATTAACAAGGTTAAGCTCAACCCCTATCCCCCAGAACCTTGGAATGCCCCCACTCCCTCTCCCCACTCTTAACACCCCCCCCAACCCCAACATAAGGACAAGTCAATTTGTCAGTAGCTTCCTCTGGCTTGAAACCCCCTCTCCTCGATTTTATAGCCCACTTTACCATGCATAACAGACAAGTCCCATATTTGTCAGTAGATGCCTTTTTGCCCTCGGCTTAAGCCTTAAGTGCCAAATCACAAAAGAAAAAGCAGTAACCGTTTACAGAAGCAATTTAGTGCCTTGTAATCTAACTTTGTCACTGTGACTACATTACCTCTTCAGCGCCAGAGGGCACCCGTGGGCCTCCCTGAGCCTCTGCCCATGGGGAGGGGGAGGGGACCCAGAACCAGCAGTTCCCTCCGCTGGCGCTGGCGACCCAACTGCACCTTCCCTTCTTTCAGCCTCCCCCACCCTCCCCCCTCCCCTCTCCCCATGGCCCCCACACCCCTCTTGGGAGAGTTGTTGCCAGACTCGGGTTTTTGGGGAAACCTACCCATCTTGACATTCAAAACCTTTTTCTTCCCGACCTGAACCTCTTTTGACTAATCTTGCCTGGGTTCGAGTAGGTCTACAGGAAGGAAGACAAAAAGTGGATGAAGATCGCGACATAAATGGGACTTTGTGATTTAATTTTTTTTCTTTTTCTTTTTTTTTTTTAAGTGGGGAGGATGGGGAAGCTAGATGGACTATGAGAGACTTGATTTTGGTGCTAAAGTTCCCCAGTTCATATGTGACATCTTTAAAAAAAAATAACAAAAAAATGAGAGAAAAGCTAAAAAAACATGTAAGGGGTGAGCAGTTAATGGTATTCATTCCACATACAATATCTGTGTAAAACGATTTCCTGTAGAAGTAGCTTCAATGGGTTTTGCTCTAGAATACCGTAGGTCTGTCCTTTGAGCACTCACGCCATGCTTTTTTCCCTGGGTTTTAAACTTCATATAACTTTCAGAAATTGGAGAGCAAAATTTTGCTTGTCACTGCACATCAATATAAAAAAGCTTATTTAACTTATCAAAACGTATTTATTGCCAAAACTATGCTTTTTTTTTGTTAATTTTGTTCATATTTATCGGGATGACAAATCCATAGAATATATTCTTTTATGTTAAATTATGATCTTCATATTAATCTTAAAATTTTGTGACGTGTCTTTTTCCTTTTTTTTTTCCACAGTTTTAATATATTATTCTTCAACGACATGTTTTGTAACTTTACACTTTTTTTTGGTTATTTTATTTTAAAAAAATGAAAAATTAATTTAAAAAAATGCAAAAAACTGTTGGATTATTTATTTTAGAAATTTCCCCCCTTTGTGTTGGACTGCAAATTGAGTTTCTTCTTCTTTAGGCCTTTTCACAGCTAGGACTGAGAATGTATGTAAAAGTTCTGTGACAGTACAGAAGGAAAACAACTTTTATGTATGGCTTCTAAAAGGGAAAAAAAACAAAACAAAACAAAAGAAACCCTTTGACTTCCACGTGCCCATCTCAAGACATTCCGATTGCAGATTTGAGGTTCTGGATTCCAGGTTTGGAGTTTTCCAATGTCAATGCAAACAGAACTGGCACACACACATTAAGATGAATGTAATTATTATTCCTCTTGCTGGTCACTACCGTTGCTTTCTTATTTCTCTTTCTTTGTGTGAATTTATTTAAAAGAAAAAAAAACTTTTTGTAACGACTATTTGCAGTTTAAAAATCAATAAACCCCGTTTTTTTCAAGAAACATGGATGGCGAAGCTGGTTTTTCTTGGTCTGTGGTTTTCCTTTGGTCTGTAGGTCCGTCCTTTGTAGAGGAGGCAGGTGCTGGGGAAGAGGACTGGTTGCTTTTTTTCTCATCCTTAACAGCGAAACCTATGGCTGGAGTTCCCTCTGTTGGTGCTGGAAGTCTCTGAGCTTAGAGGGGATGGGATGGGACTTCATTGCAAAGGGAGCCCATACTTCTGTAGTATCTTCCCAGCGTGTTGGATGTTGGTGAGGGACCAGCGTTGGGTACCCGTGCAGCTTCAGAGGTCTTCCAGAAAGCCGAAGCACAGTCTTCACTCTATGGTCTTCATTCCTTTGGGTGGTGATTGCAGAGCCAAAATGGTGGAGGGGGAACCTGGCACGTGGTACTCCAACCAGTCTGGGTTTGAGTGAGTTCTTTGGAGTGTATCCAGGCTCGTTTTTTTCCCCACATGAAATTGACCTGAAACTCTATAGCCCCTCAACACCTGTCTGGGGTGGGCATGATGAAGGATTGCAGGCTTGGAGAGGAGCATCTAAAATGGTCAGGGGCCCAAATCCACACTGGAGATGGGGGTGGTTCACCTGGAGCTGACCTGCACTTCTGTTATTTGGAGGCCCGTTAGGGGGAAGCGGCTGTTAAAATAGCCAGTCCTAACAGGAAGTCATCAGGAATTCCCACCACCTTGGTCTTGTTACACATGCCAGGCAGAATAGGTAGGTTGTCATCTTAGGAAGGGTGGGGTCCCCCTAGCTAGAAGCGCTACAGCCAAGGCCAGATGACCACTTTGAAGGGGATATTTTGCCTGTCAGAGGGGTTGGATCCTTCTGAAAACCCAGAGTCTGGTTCTTGGTTTTGGGGAGCCATTCTTTTTGGGGAGGCAGGGATGGACATTGCTATATGAGGCTGCTTCTGGTTCCTTGCACTCGGTAAGCTTGAGGGGTAAGCTGAATTTCCATCTTCAGTTGGTCTCTCCCAACGTTAGTTAGGTCTGCAGCAGACATTGGCTGGGCTGTCCTTGAGGCTTGGGAAGACCTACCTTATGCACCCTTGTCAACTCTTACTTCCCTGCTGGGGAGCAGGGGGGCAGATGCCCTTTCCTAGGGCAGCAGCTGCTGGCAGAGGGAGGGGAAAGCAATCCTACTTGGGATTGGAATGAACCCAAGCTGCCAGTGCCTGTGGAGGGAATGGGGTGTGTGTGTGTGTGTGTATGTGTGTGTGTGTGTGTGTGTGTGTGTGTGTGTGTGTTTGGTGGTGGTCGTGGCATGTGATCTTCCTTGCTGACTAAAGGCGGAAAAGACATTTAATTGTTTACCTTGAGCTCATTCCCTGCAGATGTAGGTGAGCATATGGCAGACATCTTTCTAATTCTCTGGCTCATGGTGACACTGGTTGGGTTCTCAGAGGCTAAGCATACCCACCGGTCTGCCCAGAATTACTTCAGTTGGAATCAGTCTCTCGAGTGATACCAAAATTAGAAGCATTGACTCCAGGATGCCTTGGAGGGTGGGGGTTGCACGTACAGGCAAGGAGATGCTCCCTATGGCCTTGGGAAGCTCTCTGTCGCTAAGCCTTGACCCTTTTCCCCACGTAAGAGTCTCCATGGGAAACACACAGGCTGGGATTTTGGCCGCTCAGACCCATGCATGGTTATCACCACAGAGTTGGGTTTTCTGCCATCTAGATCTTCAAGATAGAGGAGATAGGTCCAAAGGTATATGGGAAAGGAACTAGCAGAAGAAACTTTTGGGCCCATTCTTCCAAAGTCCTGGAAGATGGTGGAGGGTCCTTAGCAATGGGCCTGTCGTCAGGCTGCGGGCGTCCAGTGAGGAGTGAGCCCAGAGCTGGTAGGAGACCTCCATCCCTGAGCTCCTCTGCAGTGGGGAGGACAGGAGCCATGCAGAGAGAGCTGGAGGTAAGATCTACACCACGGGAAGTGGAGCAGGAAAGGTCAGCTCTGCCTTTGTCAGCAAGTTTCTTGGATGCAGGACTACTTCCCTACCTCCTGTCCCAGGCCTTGGGGCATCTCTGGTTTGGAGGCCTGCATGAGGTCTGCCCTGATAGGGTTGGGCTTCCATGGCTGTTGGTCTGACAACCCATGATCTGGCCCTTGGCTGCAGGTCTTCTTCCCTTGGAGCAGCAAAAAGAAATGAGTTATTTTGGCTACGGAGCAAGGACTTACCTCTCTGGGCCAGGAAGCTTCATTTTCAGAAGGAAGGTTGAGGGCCTCCTGCAGCTCATTCGCACTCTGGTGAAAGGAGGGCCTTTGAGAGAACAGGGAGGCAGACATGAGATAGGTTGTATAGCCCGTTGGATGATGAAGCACTGGTGACCATAGGGACAGAGAGGGTCACAGCAGCAGGAAGCTTCCACGGCGTGGAGGGAGAAAGGTGATGGAACCCTTTGACCTGGGTTCAGATCCCCACTCTCCTTGTGCCAGCCGTGCCTTGGGCAGATGACTCAACTTTGGAGTTTTCATCTGTATCTCAAGAGGTGACTGAGAAGCAAGTGAACCGTTAGCAATGACAGCTCTTCATAAGTGGCAGGTAGTCTGAGAACTTCATGTGTGTTAACTCATTAAATGATCATATGACCCCACCAAGGCACTTCTATACTCTGCTCGTGTCTGGAGACATTGCGGCGTAGAGAAGTTCACTAACTGGTCACAAAGCTAGAAGTGTTGAGATTGGAACCCAGGCAGGCCAGCTCCCTCATTGCATTTTGCCACCATGTCGCGGGCTGGCATACACACGACATTTGGCACAGCCCCTGGCACATAGTAACTGCAAATTGACCGGCGCTAGTTCCCATCTCCCTCGGCCTGTGGAGACTGTGTAGGGACTCAAGAAGCAGCCAGTTGGATTAGATGACTCTGCACACACCCCTCCAGTGTCATGATCTCATGTCCTACGAGGTCCTGGGTTGGCATGTTTGGAGGACGGTGCCTGGGAGGAGGAGTAGGCCTCCCCCTTGGACTTTCCCCTTGTCTGCCTGCCATGGGGTGGCTTCTGTTAATGATCGACAGAGCAAAGGGTGCCCCAGGGCCACCTGCGGAGTTGGCCCTGTGCCCTTCTTCTCCTGGGATCTCACCCCCCTGCACGTAGCCAACCATTTAATCACGTCTGGCTGGGCTGCCTGAAACAGTGCCTGCGTTCAGAGGGGGAGGGGGCCGAGGAGACTACCCTTGCTCCTCACCTCCCTTGGGGATGGCCCTTGGGGATGGCCCTTCTCTGACTGGCTTCTGGTCTGCTGGGCACAAGCAAGGACCCAGAGTTGGGGAGCAGTGCAAAACCTTGGCCCTTTCTTGAGGTCAGGCCAGTGCTAGGAGTCCCTGTGGTGACCCACCTCTTAGCGGGGAAAGCTTGGATTGCAGAAAACCTCCTGGGCTCAGAACCCACCATGCTTTTGCAGGAGTCACAGGGTTACATCTGAGCTACTATCATGGGAACTAGTCTCTGAGGAGCCAGGGCCGGGGCTGTACCCAAGAGAGGCCAGACTCCCTCCTCCTACCCATGAAAGCCAGCTGCTGCTCAGGGGGTGAGGATGCTTCCCCACATTTAGGCTGCTTGCAGTTATTTCAACATGTTGGCAAAGGCCAGGTCTCAAGGTAGAAAGCTGGGAGTGACACCCCTATGTGTGCCATCAACCTGGGGCACAGTGAAAATAAATATTGGCAATGGCCAAACCTGAGGCGATTTCTCACCTCCCGGGGCTAGTCAGGCAGCTGCCTCCTGACTCCCAACTGTACCTCAGGGAGAAGGAGGTGATGACTGCATGGGACAGAGTTCATTTCTGCCCATCCCAGTGCTCCAGGGGCACGGGAGGCTCTGTTGCCCAGGGTGAGGGGCTGGATTTGGAGTCAGATGCAGCTAGGTTCAAATCCCTGCTCAGTGTCAACTTCACTCTTGTGACCTCAGGCTGAAAACTGAGCAAACAGTTTAGAGCCCCAGTTTCCCCATTCGCAAGATGGGATGACAGCGAGATGATAATTATACCCCAGTGATAAGATAAACCATGGTGCACACAATGGAGTACTATACAGCTGTATAAAAAAAACATCAATGCTGGATGAATTACAGAAACATAAAGTTAAGGGAAAGAAGCCAGCCAAAAAGAGTGTATGTTGTGTAAGTCCCTTTATATGAAGTTCACAAGCAAGTAAAACTGATCTATGATGATAGAGATTCCATTAGGATATAGAATACATACACACAAAATTCACTGAGCTGCATGCTGAAGATTTAAGTACTTTACTGTATGTAAGTTACATGTAAATATAAAAGCCTATAGCATTGTTGTAAGTGTTCATACATATAAGGGAAAAATGAAATTCATCAAAAAAAAAAAAAAAACCCAAAATGAAATGAGTACCCGGCCCAGTACTGGCACTCAGTACCTTGTGGCTGGTTTTTGTAATAGCCACAGCCTGAGGACATCGGTACTGCCCCTGCTCCCTTTATATAGAAGGAGAGCATGGGTTCAGAGCAGCTGAGTAACTTGCGTACGTGAAGTGGGATTTGAATTCCGGCACATCCGTTTCAAGCCTACGCAGCTGCCCAGTACCCCATATGCCCCTCAACGCACAGGTGTTGTTTCCTTAGAAAAGCTCAATACACAGTAATCCAGACTCAAGCAAGCTACTTAGTAAATCAAAAGATCTAATTAGTAAATAGAAAAGAGTTAGAAAAGAGTTTCTTGCTCTGCAGATTCAAAATTAATCTCCTGTGGCTAGTTGGTACCTCCCACACTTTGTGTGAAGTAGAGGGAGGCCAAGTTAGAGCCTTTCTGAGCTCTGAGGGGCTGGAGAGAGGAGAGCTGGGCTGTGCAGGCCAGCATTAGTGTCCTGGGATTCCTCCACGTGGCCTGCCTGTCCAGGCTCGTCTCCCCCTGAGGCTGATGGGGGCTGGGAGGCCTCCCAGGGGCCAGCCTGGCCCAGCCTGCCTTCCCTGGCCCTCAGGCTCAAGGGTGCATGAAAGCCTCACGTGGCCATCACGGCACCACTTCTGACCCCTGTTCCAGTCCACTCTTTTGGGACACGGTTCCAGTATTAAGGCTTTGGGAAACTGTTCTTGGATCTTGACTGAGGGAGGTACCCAGCTCAGCTGATGAATCTATCTATCCACCCCCAGATTCTGGGGGCAGGATGTGGAGGCCGCAGCCTCAGTGCTCTGGGAAAGGCCCGATGCTCGGTTGGGCTCAGGCACAATGTCAGAATTGAAGATGTTTACTCTCAGTGTTGTACAAATAAGTGCCTCCTTAAATTGGGCACTCCTGGCGTCTCACTTGCCTCCTCTTCACTCTCGCCCTGCCATCCCGGCCTGGATTTATCACCCTGCTCACAGGCACTTACAAGCTGTGTGACCTTGGGCAAGTCATTTAACCTCTCTGAGACTCATTTTCCTCCTCTAAGGTATGGGGACAGGACAAATACTCTGCTGTGGTGAGGATCAGAGGAGATGGAGAGGAAGGAGTTTTGGGGAACGAAAGACCCTGGACAAAGGTGGTATTGAGAGCGTGAAAGTAGCTTGCGGCCCTCCAGAGTGACAGAGCTCCTTCCCCAGGGGTGTTTTAGTGTCATAACTTGGTGCACTTTGCTGATGTGGCCCACCTGCTGGATTCCCTGCCTTGACTTCACATGTGGTGTGTACGTTAGGTGAATCTTCAAAATTTACATAATAAAAATAATGACACTATTCAGTGTTTGTGGAGACTTACCATGCATGCCAGGTGCTGGTTTCAGTCCTCCATCACATGTTCTTATTTGATAGTACTTATGAGTAAGTACTATGATTAGACCCATTTTACAGATGGGGAAAGTCGGGCTCAGGAAGAAGTTGGTATCCCCCATCACATGGTTATACATGACTGCACTGCCACCCCGGTCTGTCTAACCCCACTGCCCAAGCTCTCAGCCCCCACACTCCAACTGGGAGGGAGACAGATGTCAGATGGTACTGGGGTCACTCAGCAGATCTGGGTTCTGAGATTCACTCTCCCCTGGGGACCCATGGGAACGGAGGAGAATATGTCTCCCCTCAGCTTGTCCTTCCTTGGGATGTTGCCATCCCAACCAGTCACCCTCTCCACAGCACAGGAGTGGAGCGAGCAGTCAACGTGGTGAGCAGAGGGTAGGCTTATAGTCTGCCTCTTTTACAAATGGGGAAACTGAGGTACAATATGGTAGTGGCAACTGCACTGGGATCACCCTCAGTTGCAGCAGCTGCACTGAAAACCGAGTCCCTGTCTCGGCTGTGCTGCTGCATGACTAGTGGTGGAGAGAATGGTGTTTCAGTGCCGTCCTGCCCGATGAGTGACGGAGCAACCTTGGATACTATGCGAGCCTCCTAAGGGCTAAGGTGCTCACTCCCTAACCAGCCTTACTGTCCACCTGAAACTTGGGACCGTGTGGGTCTTCTCTGGAAGGCACTGGACGGTTGCTGGAGTTGGTGTTCCTTCTTCTGGTGCTTCCTTTTCTGAGAGATGCTGCCTGTAATTATCCGACCGCATTCCAGCATTCCCCCTCTACCCAAGAAAGTCACTTCTTCCTGCCAATGCAGGGTCAGAGGGAGAAAAATGGTGGGTTCTCAAGCTCCAGCCAGTACCCGGTGAGGACGGTGCCAGGTGAGGACAGAGGGAGGAGGCAGCGCCAGTCAGCTGCAGCCCCTACTTGAATCCTCCCCCAATTGCCTCAAGCTGGGGGAAGGAGGGGCAGGGCTCGTTGATTCGCTCAAAAAGGCCTGTTTCCTCAGGCCTCTTTCTTCCCTGGTTGCTGACCATTTGACTAACCAGCCTTGAGTGCCCTGAGACATTATGGGCAGCCAGGCAGTGGCTTCGGTCAGACTTCTGGACTCAGGTAAAAGGCAAAATATTTTTGGTTTCTGTGTTGTCCTTGCCTCTGCTTCTCTCCTTGCGTCCTGCAGCTTTGGGTTTGGTTTGGAGCTAGGGCAGTCTTCCTGCACGGTGGATGGCCCTGCAAGGCAAACAGTGCACATCAAAGCCAGATAGGGGGCCCGCCCCCCCCACCCCCTTGCATAGCCGGATGTTCAGGAGGGCTTCTGGACTGCAGGTCCACATGCAAAGGGGGTTAGGAGCTGGGCTTTCTCATCTTAGACATACATTAGAAATCACCAGAGGATCGGAAGTCCATGCCAACATGAAAGCAAACCCGGGAGTTATGTATGATTAGTACAACAGCCCAGCTGTGCCCAGCCTGGTTTGGGGACTGGAGAGGACAAGTCCCACCCTTGCCAAAGCTGTTGATGAACCTGAGTGGCCACTTCTAGCCTTTCATTTCCTTGTCTTCAAGACAGGGGGATTGGACCAGATGCGTTCTTAGTTCTAGGATTCCATGAATATCTTAGAAAGCAAAATGCACGGAGCCCAACTTCCTCTGCCATGCCAAGTGATGGGGCAATGGAGTCAGCAATGTTGATGCTATGAAGCCCCACCCGGTTCTGGACAGAAGGGAGTTGGTGTGTCCTGTTAATGATGTCAGGTGACTCACACGGACCGGTCTGGGACTCTAGAAGTTGACTGTCTGAACGTCCTTTGAAGTGGTGGTTTGAAACACTTTTATGAACTGGAGGTTGAATGAGACCATGTAAGTCATCTCCCTGGTATGTTGTATTTTCCCAAACACACCATTTAATATCAAAACATTCAAACAACTGTCTTATTTTAGCATTGTGCTTTGCATTTGCACATGCTGCTTAACATCATTAGCTGACTGGTCTCTGTGACACTTGGAGCATGAGTTATTGAAATTTGAAGTTCCAGGGAGGTCATTAGCTGACTGGTCTCTGTGACACTTGGAACATGAGTTATTGAAATTTGAAGTTCCAGGGAGGTAGATTTCAGCTCAGTTCAGGAAAGAGCTTTTCCATAAGCTGACTTGGCCTTTGGAGGTAGTGAATTTCCTGTCATTGGTAATGTTCAAACCAAAGCTAGGGGCTTACCAGCCTCCCCCTCAGGCCCCCACAATGCTCTCCGGCCCCCCAGCCAGGGAGACGGCAGAGTGATTCCCTGACATACTTATCCAAAGCAGCCCCCTCCTACTTACCCTGTCATACGATCCTGGTATATTATTTTAGTACATATAGTACGTATCACTCTCTGAAAGCGTCACATTCCTTTCTTTTTTTTTCCCCTCAGTCGTCATCTTGCCAAACTTGAAGGTCAAGCTGCAAAGCCGACACCTGCGCCCTTGTTCACTGTTCTGTCTCCAGAGTTTCATCTCTTGGCACTTAGCAGACACACAGCACATCCCGAACGGTTACAATTTTGCTATTGGAATAGGCTTTATAGCTTCTGATCCTACCAGCCCCTCTTCCTACGGGATTGGGTCCCTCAGTGGTTGCAGATGTTGGAGCTGAGGGAGAGCAGAGCGAGCACTGGGGAGTCAGGTCGGCAGAGTGACTCTTGCCAGCCGTATCCGTGGGGGAGTCACCCAACCTTTGGGGGGCTTGGCTGCTTCATCTGTAAGAGGAGAGGGTGGAACCGGTTTTATCTCAAGGCTCCTTCCAGCTGAACCACCTTGTGATTCAAGTACTCTGTGTTTTGTACTCACTCCTCTGTTCTCAAACTGTTCAACTTTCTTTTATGAGGGGTTCTGGGGCTATTAAAAGAGAAAAAAAATCCCACACAACTAAGTAGCCTTGGGAAGTGAGGGGTACGTACAAATGCAAATGGATTATTTCATTCCACATAACAAATTACAGGAACTTCAGGTAGATATCAAGAAAACCATTTGATGAAATAATCACCAGGTTAAAGATAGATAGTTCAACCCAGACACAAATGAACAACTGAGGATTTTTTTTTTCCTGATATACTTTTTCCCCCTGATATATCTAACAGGGCACTCAGCTGCAGCATACCTAATTATCTCTTTTTTAAAATATACTTTATAAATAGGTTTATACATTCTTCCTTCCTGGCGAGGAGATGGGTAGTAAACTTGGATGATTCCATTTTACTGGTGGAATCAGTAAAATGATTACATTTTACTGGTGCGAAAAAATTAAAGATAAGCTACGCTTTTAAAAAAAAATGTTAATGTCTATTTATTTTTGACAGAGCACCAGTGAGGGAGGGGCAGAGAAGGAGGGAGACCCAGAATCCAAAGCAGGCTCCACGCTGTCCGAACAGAGCCCGACATGGGGCTTGAACTCCCAAACTGTGAGATCATGACCTGAGTCGAAGTCGGACACTTAACCGACTGAGCCCCCCAGGTGCCTGCAAAACAAGCTAATCTTAATGACAACATTAAACCAGCCCCTGTAGCTACATATAGCTGCAGGTATGAGTTGATGCACAGGGCATAGAAATGGCTAATTTTTTTGTTATCAGATAAATTTGGGACTCGCCCTACATATTCCTGGAAGAGATTCCTTCTGTATCCTGCAGTGTTAACCCAAATGGTACCCACCACAAATTCAGAATTCCCTCTGTGCTGAATCCGTCAACATGTAGACAGGTGTTGGGAACGAGTATAATGTGGAAGGTGCTCTATGGTTCAAAAAGACAGCAAATATGATCCTTGTTCATAAAGAGTTTGCTTTATGGTTGAGGAGGTAAGGCATAAATTAATGAAGCCATCCATTAATGAGACTGGATTTTGGACTTTGATAGCATTCTGTACAGATACAATAAAAGACTAGCTGGAGATAATTAGGGAATAGTACAGCTTGTGATATATTCTGTGAATTGGGTGGTGCATTTAGTGCCAACAAGTCAGAGGAGGGAGAGGCCGGAGAGTGCCCTCGTCTATCTGGAGAGAGGCTTGCTTACAGTTGCACAGTGGCTGGCTCTGCGGGGTACGGGACGGACCCTGCTACAGCTCCAAGCCATCAATCTCAAGGAATCGAATGTGAATGGCACCCACCAGAGTGGCAATGCATGGTGACCCTGCATCACGAAGAGCTCAGGCTGCAGACACCTAGAGATGATAAAAGGATGGAGAGGTCTCAAGGTCACTGTCCATGGGTTTGAGTCAGCCAGCCCTTGGGCCCATTAAAATGCACTGTGCCTTACACAATATTTCTAAATATTTTGAGCCAATGTTTAAAAATCAAGAGATCTAAAAAATAATAATCTGGTTTTCTGGCATCTCTTGAAACACTGGTGTGTCTGACCATGAAGACCCATATTCTCCTTTGGCGTCAATCAAGGTGTCAGTCGTGTGGATCTAAGGAGTGTCTTTTAAGACCCGGCTTGTGATCTCTGGCCTGCCTCAGTCCCCACCACTCCCTGTAGGTCCCCAGGCCCTCCTACACCTTTTTTCCTCCAATGGTAGAGAAGTATTTCTCTGTACTCCTATCTCTATCAAGAGTAAGGAAAATAAAAGCCCAAGGGTGCTGTTTGAAAAAAAAAAAAAAAGCAACAGGAAGAAACCTTGTTCTTCAGAGAAGTGAAGAACATGCAAACAAAAGGCAGCTATGTTGAAGGAATTTAGCCCACCAGCCGCACTCATGTACATTCCTGCCAGGCCCTGAGCCAGTGTAGTTTGTGGGCAACACGGCAATCCGAATAGCTGAGGTTTATTAAGGGCTTATAGGTGTCAGGGGTTCCCTCACTTAAAAAAAAATTTTTTTTATTGTTCATTTATTTTTGAGAGAGAGAGAGTGTGAGCAGGGGAGGGGCAAAGAGCGAGGGAGACACAGAATCCGAAGCAGGCTCCAGGCTCTGAGGGGTTAGCACAGAGCCCCACGCAAGACCTGAACCAAAGCCCGACACGGGGCTCGAACCCACAAATCACCTGACCTGAGCCCAAGTCAGATCCTGAACCGACTGAGCCACCCAGGTGCCCCTGGGGTTCCCTCACTTAACCTTCCCAACAACCCTGCAAGATAGGTACTGCTACTATCCCTATCTTGGAGTGGGGAAACACACAGAGAGGTTAATCAACATGCCCAAGGTCACACAGCTACTTGAGGCTGGAGACAGGATTTGGATACAGACCCCAGAACCAATTCTTACTTCTGCTTCCTCTGTGCCGTGAGGCTCTAAGACAGATACCCCTGGCCTGGGATGAGAGATATATGTTGTGTGTGTGTGTGTGTGTGTGTGTGTGCATGCATGTGCTCGTGCATGTGCTGTATCTCAGTGCCCAGAGCAGTCTTGGCAGCTAAGAGGCTCTCAGGAGATATCTTTGAATGCATGCACCGGGCAGACGGCTTCTGTGTCCCAGGGACTGGGGCTGTTTGTGGAATTGCTCCTCTGAGTACCGCATCCTGCCAGGGGCTCAGGTTGGTCCTTTTGCCATATCTGGGCAGGGTAAGAGAGACCGGCAGGGTAGCCCCGCCTGCTCCACACCTTTCTGTTCCAAGTTTGGCTCTTCCTCTTCTCTAAGTCTTTCCTCCTCCACCCACCTGCACCCTCCAGACCATGAGGCGACACAGTTGGTGGATGGCACAGTGAAGGACAAAGCCACATGGCGGAGGAAATGGTTCTTTAAGCCCCCGAAGCCCCATGAGGGGCTGTCTTGGGGGTGTTTGCACACAGAGGCGGTGCGGGTGGGTTCGAGGGCAGCGTCTATGCAGCTGGCTTCCCGACTGGAGTGGAGGAAGCAGTGGAAACAGAGATGAGATGCTGACGGCAGCAGTGGTTCTGAGTAGAAGCCCCAGCTCAGTGCCCACTGGTCTTTAGTTGTTTAGAAGTAAACCCCAAGATAAGAATTTGAGTGCTCGCGGTTAATTTGAGAGGGGATCCCAGCAAGCCCCAGTAGGAGAGTGGGGGAGTGAGTCAGAGAAGGAAAGGCAAACAAAGGGTTTGTTGTCCAATTAGGTATCATTGGGGGTGGCTGCACCTTGATCTTGCGGGATGATCTAGGAATGAGTAAAGGACACATGCCTAAGAGAAGCACACCCAAGGGGCAAGGGAGCTGGGGTATTCAGACACAGTCCCTCAGTCATGGCTTGAGGGTCACTTGACCCTTCTAGCCTGCTGTGAGGATGGGCAGGGCAGCTCTGGTGGCCAGAGAGAGCCCCCAGGTGGAGATACAGATCCTACCATTGGCAGACGGACAGGGATGCACTGAGATGGGGAGGGCAAGGGGACACGGGTGGGACACCAATGCCCCTGGAACTCCATTCTGTCCGTGTAGGTGCATTGTCACGTCCGAAGCTTGAGGAGCTTTGCAGAGGCTCTACACCTGTCCCGTAGCCTTTAAGGCTTTTGCCACGCAACAGACCTCCCCAAACTCAGCGGCTTAGAATAGCAATAGTTTATTTAGCTCACAATTCGGTGGGTGGGCAATTTGGGCTGGGCCGAGCTGGGTGGTTCTGGTCTCAGCTGTGCTCGCTTGTGTGTCTGCGGCCAACTGGCAGGTGGGTTGGGGGCTGGCTGGTCAAAGACAGTCTCTCGACCCGAGGCAGGCTAGCTGAGGCTTGCTCTCACGGCCGCGGCAGAGCGCCAGGAGCGTGAGAGGAGGCAGGCGAGGGCTCTGGAAGTCTCAGCTCGGAACTGGCATAGCGTCCCTTCCACCACATTCTGTTGGCCGGAGCAAGTCATCGGGCTCGCCCAGATTCAAGGGGGTGGGAAAAAGGCTCTGCTCGTCACTGGGAGGAGCTGGAAATCCCATCTAGAGGATAGGAACGTTTGTAGCCATTTTTACAAATAATCTATCACATGTCCCGTGCCTTTAGGCATCTTGTGGTCTGGTGGACAATCAAAACCAGTGTTTGTTCTACTCTTAGACGGAGTAGGAGTCAGTGACTGTCTGGGTCAAGGGTGGGAACGTCTCTGTCCTATAATATCTCCTCCACAGATGCTTTCAGTTAAACATTGTCTTTGGTCATCTTTAAGAAAGCAATGATTTCTGAGGGCTAGCCCATTAAGCCTCTACTTACTGAGGTAGCAGTTCTGGGTGGGTGGGGAAAGCAGCAGAGAGCCAAGTGGCTGTGGAGAAGGTCACCCATGGTTGCATTTCTTATGGCCGGTGTCTGAACCTTTCCCCATGTTTAGGGAATTCCTACCTTCCTAGTCCTAAGGGGTGGCAGCAGGGCCCGCCTCTTTAGAAGATGAAAATGCCATGTATTCCCTTTCCTGGCCTTCCTCTGTGGCCAGGGCACAGGCATCTGACCTGGGCTTTGGCAATCTGACATGCCTGCCCTTGTACTGAGAACAGGCGCTAATGACGCAAAGAAGTGGAGATCAGTAAACGCCCTCTGGAGGCGGTGTGAGTTTGGGGACAGCTGTGGCCGTGGGGCTAGGAGCTGGGTTCACTGCCCAGGGATAGTGTGTTAGTGGCACAAGCCACCGTGCCCAGTACCCAGGGCAGGCAAGGTGTTCTAACTAGATGAGTTCTGGGCTGTGTTTTAAGGGAATTCCTCTGACTGCAGAGCCCCAAACTTGTTTCTCCAGGTCTTCCATAGATTATATGAAGGATGTAGTGTCCTTTTAGTGAATTTCTATTTTGTTTGAATCAGCCAGATCTTATTTCCGTTTGCGGCCAAGAAGTTCTAACTTACATGGTGGGGGTGGAGAGGGAAGAAGAGAGAAAGGGAGGGAGGAGGATGACGGAAAGGAGAAACTGGTTCTAGGTCACTGCTTTACCTGATGGGACCCATTGGGAATTGAAAATTCAAATTAAGAATTTGAAAGCATGTGTTAGTTTATTAGTTTTTTAAAAAGAATTTCAGAAGATAAAAGACTTCCCCCTTTAAGAAGCCAGTTGAAAAACTGAAGGATAGCTTCTGAGAGAGAGGGGCAGATAGGAGACAGAGGGATGTTGTGTGCTTCCGGTTTGGGGCCCTGGAGCCAGACATCAAGCTCTGCGACTCAGTGGGAAGGCAGAGGTGGCTGTCGGGGGTGACGTGAAGCATAGCCGTGGACTCCAGAGTAAAAGGACTGAGTATGACATTCATTCATTTTTCTCGGAAGAGCATCCGGAGTTGGATGGGGACACATTGCCAATAGTGAAGTTGAATAAAGAACACGCAATTCATGGTTTACTTTTTTAAAGCCCTGTACTTGCTTAGCTACTAAGCAAAATTAGCTCAATAAAAGCTTACTTTTAATAAAAGATACCTTTCCTTAATAGAAGATACTTTTATAGAAAAAACATAGGTGAGTGGGTCACACGGGATATTACTGCTTCTCTTGGTTTATTAGCCCTTGAAGGAAGTTTTTTTTGAGCTTAGGGAAATTTGGCAGGTACTTCAAAGGTAGGTAGCATCACCAAGGGTATAAATTCACTTCTGTATGTAAAATGCAAAAGAAATGCACTTGCAAAAGGCAAGTCAAAGAGCATCCAGTGTACAATATGGCCCTGCTGTTTATCTTGAGTGGAAGAATAGTTCTTGTCAAGACATGGGTGGGGGAGGACAGGAGCCTCACAGTAATCTGTTTCCTGGGCTGCCTGGGGTCATACTTCCACCTTTGGGTTACCCACTTCCTCGCCATTGCACAGCTCACGTTAAGGCACCTCCCGCAGGCCCCTGGCCTTGCCTCCTTCACCACAGTGCTCTTCCTGAGTTACCCGAGCTGCTGTGTCGAACTGCACTGTGTTCCTGCAGCACCACCAGGCTCAGAAGAGAACAAATTCAGATGTTGTCTCAAGGGCTGGGGCTACAGAACCAGAGTGGGCAGGGAGGAGAGCCATGCCAGGCCAACTCACCTTCAGATGGAAGAGAATCCAGCCTGGAGAGCGAGGCTTCTGTGTGAAGAAAGGCTGAGAGACTCTGGCCCATCTCCGTTCACTGGCCATGTGGGTTTGCTGAAGGAACACCTTCGATATTAAGACCTCAATCTGCAGAGGTTAGAGTAGAAGCCCCTCTTTCCACCTGCTCTTCACCTCACAGGGACTTTTTACAGAAACTGGGGCTTCGGGAGAGCAGATGGTTTGCCCAAGTTTACGGAGGTAGTAAGGAGTGGAAATCAAGTCTTTTCATTCCAAATCCAATGCTCTTACCACAATACCTCACTATGAATCAGGAATTTGCTCAAATATTGCATCGAAGAGAAATGATTTAGAGTAGAGATTTGATAGTAGTCTTCTTTCAAAACGTGATACACTTTAGGAATGTTCCAGCCACCTTCTGAATGGCATCACCCCTGTGATGGTTAATTTTATATGTGAACTTGACTGAGTGAAGAGATGCCCAGATAGCTGGTAAAACATGATCTCTGAGTGTGTCTGTGAGGATGTTTCTGGAAGAGATTAGCATTTGAACTGGTGGACCCAGGAGAGAAGAGGGCCCTCCCCAATGTAGCAGCGATCATAATATGCAAGGAGGGCCTGAATAAAACAAAAAGGTGGAGGAAAGGAGAATTTGCCCTTTGTCTGAGTTGGAATGTCCATCTTCTGCCCTTAGACATTGGTGCTTCCACTCTCAGGCCTTTAAGACTTGGGCTGGGATTTACATCATTGACCTCCCCATTCTCGGGCCTCTGGACTCAGACCAGGACCGGGACTCACACCATCGGCTCCCATCGGCTCCCCTGGTTCAGCCCTTTGGGTTTGGACTAGAACCACAGCACTGGCTTTCCCGGCCTTATGCTTTGCATGTGTCAGATGGTGGGCCTTCTCAGCCTTCATAATCCTGTGAGCCAATCCCTGATAATAAGTCTCTTTCTATATATCTCCATGTATCTTATTGATTCTGTTTCTCTGGAGACCCTAATGCAAACCCCATGTCCCCTTCCCTCCATGCTCAGCAAACGCACTCTTCTCACTGCCTCCAGCCCGCACTGCTGATGGATCTGGCCGGTGTCTCAGACCCTTCCCTCCCCGCAACCACCACCTTTGGGTGGGTGGTACACAAGGGAGTGTCAAAGAGCTTGGGAAACCACAGGTGGACAGGCCCGTCTTCCACTGGTGCCAGCTTTACTGAAAACGTTTTTGGGGGAGGATAATACTACAATATATGTCTACCTATGCAGGAGGAAGTATACTTTGAAGACTAGCGGTTTTTATCTTTCAAATTAATGCAAAGACATTCTTGCTTGCAGCAACTGTTTCCAGAGATAGCCCCGGATCTTCTAGAGACAGCTCAGTCTCCTTGGTAGGCCGTGAGGGTTATTTGCTGAAATATAACCCTCATTATCTGAAAGCCTTGTTGGGTATCTACCATATGCCTCAGGACAACATACTGAGTTCTTGTGTTTCTCATGTGTTGTTAGATAACTTTCTAGTCCATCCTGTTAGGTTACACCCACAGTGCAAGTACCTACTATGTGCCAGGAGGGGGGCTGGGACTAGGGTGAGGCAAGCAAGGCACCTAGTATATAAAATTAAGGAAGCACGCGGTGCCAGCCTGGCATTGGCATGACCCTGAGAGAGAGCATTATTGAATTTTGCACCGTAGCCTCCTTGCTTGGTCCTGCCCTGACTGATTCCTTTTTTTTTTTTTTTTAAAGCATATTTACTTATTTTTGGCACAGAGACAGAGCATGAGCGGGAGTGGGACAGAGAGAGAGGAAGACACAGAATCCGAAGTAGGCTCCAGGCTCTGAGCTGTCAGCACAGAGCCCGACGCGGGGCTCAAACCCACAAACCGTGAGATCATGACCTGAGCTGAGGTCAGACGCTTAACTGACTGAGCTACCCAGGCACACCCCTGGCTGATTCTTTAAATACATTTTCTCATACATTTTCTCACCGCAGCCTCATTTTACAGATGGAGAAAATCTGAAGCATGCGGTGGTTAAGAAACTTGCCCAAGATCCCACAGCCGGTTCCAGCAGGCTGATGGTTGCCACTGACATTACCTCCTTTCCTTTACAATAGCCCTGAGACACAGTCGGCCATGTATAGTATTGGTTCAGGAGGGCTGCTTGCTAAATTTCCAGGAATTCTGTGAGTCAGCTGTTAAACACAGCCATTATTAATGAGTAAATTAGACAAACATAATTAATTAAATAAATTCTATCAAAAGCAAATGTAACAAATATGCCCAACTCATCACTTCCGAGTTCCGATCCCCCAGGATCGCAGGTGGGGGTAAGGGTGGTGGGGGGAGGGGAGTCCCGGCTCTGCCACTTAGCAGCTGTGCGACTTCACTGTTCTGTGAAGCACTATATGGAGTGAGGAACCCTTGGGACAGTGAAAATGCTTGGAACCAGGCCCTGGGAGTCAAGTGCCAGCTTCCCTCCTGCTCTCTGTGTCAGTTTTCTCGCCTGCAAATTGGGAGCACTTTACAGATGAGCAAATTGACACTGACGGCAGTGTCTCCCGTATCTGTCACGTGCTTTTGAACACACAGCTTTTGAACGTTTGCAAAACACGCATTATGTGCCAAGCATTGTTCTAAGCCCCTTGCTTATATTTTCTTACTAGTGTTCCAGCAACCCACTGAGATAAGGATTGTTTTTCCTCTGCTTTCAGATGGGGAAAGAGCGTCAGCACAATGAAGTACCTTTCCCAAGGTCACAAAGCCAGTATGTGGCAAAACCAGGGGTCCGCCTTGGCCTCCTACCTAGGAGATGCTCAGTTACTGCTTAATGGATCAGCTCCCACAGCCCTCCGTCTAAGGAACATCTTGGGTCCCAGTGTCATTTTCCTTGTGAGCTTCCAGGTCAAGTGTCAGGAAGCATAAAGTCCCTCCAGCTTTTCAGATGGCGGGTCCCAAAGCTGGCCTGGTCCTCAACAGGCAGGGGGCAGAATCCAGACCCTGCACCCAAACCCTCTACTCTCTGTCCTAGGGCACCAAGGAGGCAGCTGCAGCTGCTATTTGGAGTAAAAATCCCTTCTCTGTGGGGCGGGAAGAGGTCGGCTCCTCCCTGCGCCAGCCGGATGCCACTTCTTCCGGTCATTCTCCAGGGCGGATACATTGTAGAAATGAGCCGTGCAGGCCGCAGGCAAGAAAAACACCCATTTCCCTGCTCCCAGCGCTGGTGATGGGAAGCTCCAGGCCGGAGTTCCCTGAGACCTCTCCCTGGGTCTCAGCAGAGACAGGCTCTGCACGGGGGTGACGCCGTTTCTGTAGCCTGCAGGCCCAGAAGGGTGTGATGACAGAAGCTATTGCCTTGAGGCTGAGGAGGCAGTGGGCCTGAATAAAGGGGCTTGGCGTGGTGTACCAGACAAGCCTGGGTTCAAATCTTGCCTCTGCCTCTTACAAGCTGGGCAACCTCGGTTAACTTCTCTGAACTTCAGTTTTTCCCTCTGTACGAGAGGAGAATACCCAATTTATGGAGTCTTACAGAGTTGTGGCTTAAAAGTCAAAGAAATGGGGGTGGCTCAGTTGGTTATGCATCCGACTTCGGCTCAGATCATGATCTCATGGTTCTTGGGTTTGAGCCCCACATGGGGCTCTGTGCTGACAGTTTGCTCAGAGTCTGCCTTGAATTCTCTATCTCCCCGTCTCTCTCTGCCCCTCTCCTGCTTGAGGTCTCTCTTTCTCAAAAATAAATAAATAAACATTAAAAAAATCAAAGAATTGCATACAAAGCATGCAAGACATAAAGGGTGGAAGGAATGGAATAAATGTTAAGTGAATGAATATTCATAGCAGATGTGTGCCAGGCATGGTGTTAGGCAAGGAAGATCCTAACCGGTGGACGAAAGTCTGGGACTCTGCAGAGGAGAAACAAAGCAAGAGAGAAGGTGCTGTGGACGTGGTACCGTGGTAGCGGCGTAGGGAAAGAGCAGGGAACACAGGACCGGTCCTCACTTGCCCTGGACAGGTACTCACTGAGTCAGTACTGAGACCTACTCTGTGCCTGGGATGCAGCTAGGAGTACAATCCAGCCCTTCCTTCTCAGACACAACACTAACAGGCACAGGAAGTGACATGACCGTACAAGCAATAGAAGCCTTAGAGACCAAGGTGCACGAAATCATAGAGCAAGAAATGTGGCACTTGGCCACTGGAGAGGGACGGGCGGAAGGAAAGACGCTTGTTCAGACTTGCAGGAGAGGAGCTTCTGGGAAGGCCTGAGTTCTCCTCCGTCTTGTTTTAGCAAGGTGGAGGACAGAGGACGGGCCTGGCCAGAGTTTGCCTTCTTCTGCCCCAGCAGTATTTCCCCTGGTGCCTCCTCTCCGCCTCTGCTGCTTGGGCCCAGGGCGAAAGCACCACCAGACCTGTCTCTACAGGACCTTGAAGCCAAGCTGGGACCCTGACCTGCTAGCATGTCCCCATTCACATCCTCCAGGAGTGCTGGGGACATGCAGGGACGAGGAGAGAAAAAGCTCAGGAAACAAAGCCAGTTCTTTTTTTTTTTTTTTTTTAATGTTTATTTATTTTGTGAGAGAGGGAGCACGCGCGAGAGAAGGGGAGGGGCAGAGAGAGAGAGGGGGAGAGAGAGAATCCCAACCAGGCTCTGCACTGTCAGCACAGAGCCCCATGGGGGGCTCGATCCCACGAACCGTGAAATCATGACCTGAGCTGAAATCAAGAAAGCAAGACGCTCGACCAACGGAACCACCCAGGTGCTTCAGACAAAGCCAGTTCTTAAATGCGGGCTGGGGGGATTTGGAGAGGAGCTGGCCCTTTGTCCCAGATCTATTTCACCCTCTTTGGATTCCTCTTATACAACTCAGTCTCTGTTGAGGCAGGTGGGCCCTCCTGGATTGACGAAACAGTTTCAGGAAGAGTATAGAGGTGGTGTCAGGGTGGCAAGTTAGAAAATGAGGCCTTCCAGAAACTCCCCAGGCTGGGCCCGTGTAAGGCCCCAGCAGGCGTGGCCACCTTGCTTTCTCAGAGGTCCCAGTATGTCCCTGCAGCTCCCCTGCCTTCCCTTTGTGTGAAGTGAGTTCCTCTTAGAGCACATTGTCTGTTGTGACAGTGTGTTGGTGTTTGGAGACACAGCCTCTTGGTAGATGAAGCTATTCTTTACCAAGAGGCTACTTTTCTCCCCAGCCAGTAACAATTAACCCATAATAAGCAATAAAAAAGACAGTATGGTGGGGCGCCTGGGTGGCTCACTTGGTTAAGTGTCCGACTTGGGCTCGGTCATGATCTTGCAGTTTGTGAGTTTGAGCACCCCCCCCCCACCCCGGTTGGGCTTGCTGCTGTCAGCGCGGAGCCTGCCTCCAATCCTGTCTCCCTCTCTCTCTGCCCCTCCTCTGCTCACACTCTCTCTCTCTCAAAAATAAGTAAACTTTTTAAAAAATTAAAAAAAAGAAAGACAGCGCGGTGATATCTCACTCAATGATGTTCCATGCCTACATGACATTAAAAAGGGATCTTCTGCTGGTGTAGAAGGAGCAGATGAAACGCCAGGTCCACTTAATTATGTGGGGTGAGGTGCTATCCTGTCTCTGTACGGGCCAGGCTCACACCTGGGTCTGCAGGAGCATTGTTTCATGGCTCATACAGGCGTGTGTTTCCCCCAAGTGCATTTTCATGTTACAGATCTCATTACCCTCAGGAAAGGGGCCTCTTTTTGGAAAAAATAGGCTGTTTCTCCGCTCCTTATGTGGGGGATGGGAAGGGCGGCAGGAAGGACTGGTGATTACAGCTGTGGGCTCCTCACACCTGTTGGTGTGAAGTTGGAAAGCCAGGGGTTCAATCCTGACTTTTCCCCTTGCTCCTTGCATAACTTTGGGGAAGGCACTCGACCTCTTTGAGCCTCAATGTCCTCCTCTGTGAAATGCGGGTCATAAAGGTGACTGTCCTCGTGAAGAGCTTGTGTGCATTAGGTGAGGTCGTGTGGTAGTGATGGAGCCGGAGATCCATGTGGGGGCTTCTGGGCCACCTCTTGCTGTGTGGCTCTGGGGACATCACCAGCCTCCTGAGGTTTGCTCATGTCTGCAGTGAGGGTTACATGTCTGACCCATTTCACAGAATTGCCGTGAGTTAGGGGACGATCACGTGAAGTCTCTGCGTGATGAGCAGCACGCAGAAAGTGCTCAGTAAATGTTGGCCCGTGACAGGCGGGAGTGAGGGGGTGGGGAAAGGACAGGAAGAGGACATCCTTTCCCACTTGGCTCTTTCTGTGTTTCTCTTAGGAAGCCCGGTCCCGGGGCGACGAGCGGCCAGCCCTCCCAGCGGCACCCTCCCTCTTGAATCAGCCTGGCCATCAGTCACGCTGGGTTGGTCCATGCCTGCCGGCCACAAAAGAACCACACTCATTTTGCAGCCTCCTCAGTTTGGAGGCTTAAACGCAATGGTTCTGGGACCGTGGGGCCACCTCCTTCCACGACTTGGCCATGTTTTCATTCCTAACCATCCTCACTAACCCAGAACACTCGGGATTCTCTCGTCTAGAGCAGAATCCCAAACACCTCCCGCCCCCTTGTTGGTGCAGTGGTTAATGAAGTGTCTGTCAGTCACCGAAGCCAGAGGCAGATATCAGATTACTGTTCACTCAGCCCTTTCCCGAAAGGCCCATCCGGGCCGGGCCGGTTTCCTCAGCTCAGCAACCAACGCTCCTCAACCACCTGTCTTCTTGTCCACCAAGGGTGATGGCGCTGAGGCTGGTGACCAGCTGCTGTCCATCCCCTGGAGCCAAGCAGGGAGCTTAGGCAGCAGTGGACAGCCCTGTCTGGTAGAGGCCAAAGGGAAAAACAGCCTGCTGATTGTTGGGCTGCTGTGAAAACGTCAGCCCTGGAGGTCTTTCCCAAACAAGATGGAGTTTCATCTCTCTGGAATGTGTTAGGGCAGCAAGGCCTACCCATCCTCTCTGCCCAGATGAAATTCACCTTCCGTGAAGGACTGGGCCCCACCTCTGAGCTCCACAGAACTGCACAGACCTTCACGAATAGAACATAGAGTTCCACTCCTGGCCTCCAAGGCCTTGAATGACGATCTTTCTCCAGGTATGTGCTTATTGCTTTAACTCCCTTGAAGGTGAGGGGAGGATTACATTTCATTTGGGAGCCACACACCACTGAGCACGGCGCCGGATACTTATGAAGCATCTACTGAGGCTGTGTGGTAGGTAGGTGACTGTCCCTAGCGGGGGGGAGGGGCAGAGCTTGAGAGGATGGGTCATGGGACTGGCAGGTGTTGTTTTGTTTCAATGTTTATTTATTTTTGAGAGAGAGAGAGAGAGAGAGAGAGAGAGAGACTGAGCATGAGTGGGGGAGAGGTAGAGAGAGAGGGAGATACAGAATTCGAAGCAGGCTCCAGGCTCCGAGCTGTCAGCACAGAGCCCTACATCGGGCTCGAACTCATGAACTGTGAGATCATGACCTGAGCTGCAGTTGAACATTTAACCACCTGAGCCACCCAGGCGCCCCAGGACTGGCAGGTTTTGAGGAAGCCAATCAAGGGCTGGAGTTTGGGGTCCTGCCTAAGGAAAGTGGGCTCCACAGTGTGGCAGGGCAGTGGGGCTCGGTGCTGGGGACAGCCAGAGGAGATAGTAGCCTGGGGAGACAGGGCTGGGGCCTAAAGAAGAGACGTTGGGACAAGGAAGACAGTTGGCTGACTGCAGAGCTTTGTTGAGAAGCATCCCTGGGATGCCCTACATGGCCCCTCTCTTTATGTCAGTGTGGGGTTCAGACCTGGTGGGCCTCTGCTGACCTCCAGCTGGGTGGGAGGGGTGCAGGAGAAGCATGGATGAGATGTGGTTTCAGGAGAAATGGGGGCTTGGGTGGCCAAAGGATGAGCCTCCAGGCCAGGAGGGGTACAGGGAGACGAGAACTCAGAATGCCACAGACTACAGGGCTTCCTGTGAGCCTGGCGATGTGGCCAGGCCCTGTGTCCTCAAGACGAGATTGGGCCCTGGGGTTGACAGAACCCAGGCTGACCCCTGGGGTACAAGGGAGAGCGAATAATAATGATGACCATGCAGTGCTTCACACTTGTGTGGTGTTTCACAGTTTACAAAGGGCTTTCGCATCTATTAGCTCAGGAACAGGGAGAGGATGGAGGAGTTTCAGCTGCCTCTACCCCATATATTCCCAGGAGGGTCTTAACCCTGACCCTCCCATTTCTCCTTCCTGTTTCTGGGACTGAGCACCTCTACCGGGATCTGGAGCAGGGTGAGAGCAGGGGCAAGGATCTGGAAGGGTGCTTTTCCGGGCAGCCCCGCCTCCTCTCCCTTAGTCCTGCCCCCCTCCTTCCCAGAGGCCTGCCCTCACACTCGGCTTACCTGGGTTCCCGGAAACCCCACTTTCTGTGTCTCCCTGAAGGGAGGAGCTCTGGGCTAGGAGGAGACCAGACCTTCTGGTACTTTGTTGGCATCACAATAATTTATCTCTTTCCTCATCTGTTCCACCTACAAGGCACACCCATGGCTTTCCATCTTGCTCTGCCAGTGGCTCTGTGGGTCTGCCAGCCCCAAAAGTCAGTCAATACCTGTCTCCCACGCCGACTCAGGTCTCAGACTGCTTCCCGACAGACAGCACAGGCGGCAGCCCCAATCCTGGCCTTGGCAAATGCTCTGATAGTTGCCCACAAGCACACTAATCTTTCCAATGTGGGGATTCTGGCTTCGGGAAATGCAGCCAGCACCTGCGGCCTGCCCTGGGCTGGCCAGGCCAGTGACAGAGTCAGAGGAAAGGTATGCAGAAGCCCAGAAGACAAATGTTTTTGACCAGAAAATAAGGGCATGTATCAAAGAACGAGAATGGTTTGGCCACAGGGGAGAATTGCTTCTCATGCAGAAATGGGGCAAAGGGGCCAACGTGCAACACTGTGAACTTTAGGGTATGGGATGTGAAGAGGAACGTCGGCTGGGTACAGGTGTGCAGATTCGAGGCACAAATATATCCGATGTATATGAATCTGAACTAACAAGACTGGCAGATCAGGACCTGGCTGTGTTTTTTACATGTCCAGTAGACTCACCTGGAATTTTCAGGCTACGACATAAAAGTGTGAGTTAGGGGCACCTGGGTGGCTCAGTTGGTTAAACAGTCGACTTCAGCTCAGGTCATGATCTAGCTGTTTGCAGGTTTGAGCCCTGCATTGGGCTCTGGGCTGACAGCGCAGAGCCTGGAGCCTGCTCCAGATTCTGTGTCTTCTTCTCTCTCTGCCCCTCCCGTGCTCATGCTCTCTCTCTCTCTCTCTCTCTCTCTCAAAGAAATAAACATTAAAAATTAAAAAACAACTGTGAGTTAGATGGTCCCACCAACTCTCACAGTACAACCCAGATCCACAAGACATTATCCCCCAGGAGTCACAAAAAGAAGCATGGGATGCTGTGAGTGTAACAATCAAGCATAATGAAAAGTCTTTTTTAATTTTCTTTAACATTTATTTAATTTTGAGGGACAGAGAGACGGAGCGTGAGCAGAGGAGGGCAGAGAGAGAGGGAGACACAGAATCTGAAGCAGGCTCCAGGCTCCGAGCTGTCACAACCCAGAGCCCGACACGGGGCTCGAACTACAAACCGTGAGATCATGACCTGAGCTGAAGTCGGCTACTTAACTAACTGAGCCACCCAAGCGCTCCAGAAGCATAATGAAAAGTCTTATGGGGAGGGCTGTGCTACACAGGGAGAGTGGTGGAGGGCTCAACTTTACTGGGACACATCTAGTGTGCAAGAATGAAGTCAGGGTTTGCGCGGTTATGCTGTGGTAATGACCACAGAATCTTGGTGGCTTGTGATAACAAAGGTCATTTTTCATTTGTACCACGTGTCTGTGGTGTGTTTCTGTAGGCCTTCTCAGTGTTTTTCACTCCTGGGCCGATGGACAAACGTTGGGACTTTTTGATCTGGGATTCTGACCGTTTCACGGCAGAGGGAAAAGAGACTAATGTGATGAATCACTCACCGATCCTTAAAACTTCTGTCTGGAAGTGACACCTGTCACTTCTGCTCACATTTCATTGGCCGATTCAAGTCATATGGCCAAGCCCAAACTCCCCTGGGAGAACAAAGCATAATTCTCCTCTAATGACCAATGATAAAGTTTACCACAAGAAAAAGGCCCTAAGAGTTCTGTTTTAGGCCATATCGGGGTCCAACCTCACCCATTCTTGTGAGCTGTAGAGACCTCAGAATCCAGTTGTGGACAACTGTCTTAGGATGGAGTTATAAACCAGAAGCAGGACTGTAAGCTCCAGGAGGGACGAGTCTATTTCATTCACTGGTATATCCCAAAGGCTAAGAACAAGTACCCCAATGTATCTTTATTGCCGAATGAACTATACATGGGTTCAAGATGCAGTATGACCCTTCCTGCCTCAGCCAAGGAGTATCTGTGTCCCACGCTCTTCTATCTCTGGGTGTGGAGACGGACACCCTCCGAGAACTTGTGCCTCTCTGATGGAGCCAGATGAGGTGGGAGTTCACCTTCTTCTTTGGGATGCTGTGCTTCCAGCCCAAGAGTCAGCAAGTTTTTTCCATAAAGGGCAGACATCAAATATTTTAGGCTTTACAGACCGTATCATGTGGTCTCCATCACAACTACTGAGTCTATTGTGGAGCAAAGCAGCCATAGACGATATGTAAAGGATTGAGTGTGGTTGTGTTTCAAGAAAACTCTATTTACAAAGACAGGCAGGGGACCACAGTGAGCTGGTAGGGGGTAGTTTGCCTACCCCTAACCTAGCCACAGAGCTGGCTTCTCAAACTCTTGCTTTCCCCAGGGTTCTTTTTAGGACCATTTTAGGGTCATACATTATCACTCTTAACTCTATAAAATGGCATGCCACAATATTGTAGTTTTGAAACCTCCTGATGTCTGGTTGGCGTGTTTAGGATTTTGGTTTCTTTTTGTCTAGGGAGCATGTTCATCCCCAAACACCCTGATCTGGCCAGGTTTTGGCTCTTACTGTTTGTAAGACAGACATCCCTGTTTGACTTGTTCCAAGGACCCCTGGACTACCGGGGGCGGGGGGAGTGGGGGGAAGAAGGGCATGTGGCTGGGTGAGGAGGAGGGGCCTGCCTCTCTCCTTACAGTTCGGTTGGTCTGAGAAGCATAGAAATCTATTTTCTTAGAGATGTGGCTCAGATATTTTCATTTCATGGAAACTGATGCCTCAGACTCACAGATTTTTTTCAGGCTGACATGTCTCTGGTGTAATGTGACAGTCTAGAGAGTATTAGCAGCCACCCTTTCTTTCTGGGTCAGTACCAGGCTTATGTAATTAGAAGTCCAAAGAGGAGACAGGGAGACAGATAGACTCACTCGAGCCAACAACCTTTCCCTGCAGCTTTCTAGCTGGTTGTCACAGACTTTTAGAGCAGGAAGAGAACTTATATCTAATGATCTCTCCTCCACCTGGTCCCAGCTGGATTTTTATTTGAACATCATGAGGACCAAAATGCAACCCTCTTGTCCTAGGAGTCGAAGGCGGGGCTTAAGACACCATGGGCACCCTTCAACTAACTTCCAGACTGCTTCCCTTCCCCCACTCGCCGTCTCCTCCAACAAGATAAACACATCTGTGACCCCATCCTGAGGGGACCTGGGGGAAGGAAGGAGGGAGGAGGGAGCCTCCCCAGTGCAGACAATCGGAGACTCGGCCTTGACTTGGCTTGTTATGATAGGACCGCCTCCCTTCTCCAGCTGGTGGGAGCAGTGACCCCAGGGAGCTCAAGTCCTGGGGGAGGAGAAGCTAGCCAGGGAGAAAAGATAAGGAAGAGAAGGGGAGGAGTCTGGCCAACTCCCACCTCCTGGCTGCTGTTCCAGCCAAGTGGCTGAGCTGGAGAAAGAAAACTGATAACAGATAAGGATGCTTGCTTTCCTGTGGCCTTGTTTACCTAAGCTTGGGTTCTTGCTGGTCCCTGGGGGTGGGGTGAAGGAGCTATGTGGGTAGGTGGCAGTGTGGGGTTCCTGGCCTGGGACGTGCTTTCAGCTGGCCAAGGCCTGATGGCTTACAGATCTCCCCCTTACCTCCCTGCCCACCCCCTCCCCCTCCGCCCAGACTTCCTGCAAGAAGCCAGCTAGACCATGGTTTCAGCTGAAATACAAGGCTTTCTACGTTTGGAGTGGGGCCTTTCACTCAAAAAACAGTGGCCATGGCAACTCTACTTCTCACCTGGCCTTCTGGGTCTCTGGGGACCTGGGAAAAGATCTCCAGCCCCAACAAGCCTTATGGTAATGTGCTTGAGCTAATCCAAATATTCCCTGCCTTGCTTTTTCTGCACTGCATTCCTCGGCCTCCCTGAAAGAAATTGACTCTGAACTATACTATTATGGAGCCGAAAACCATCAAAGAGCAGTTGCTATATGCTAGGGAATAGGCACAGAGTAATGAATAACGTAGACACAGTCCATGCCCTCGTGGAGATTCAAAGCAGTTAAGCGAGTCTATGAATCATGGGCCAAGGCAGGATGTGCTACGGAAGCACATAGCAAAGACCTAACCTTCCTGATGGTCGGGAAAGACTTTCTGAAGGGTGAGCAGGCTTGTCTAGACAACTGAGAGAGGTACAGAGAAAGGAGCATCCTGGGCAGAGGAAATACTACTGGAGAGGGAAGCATGGAGGAAGAGAAAGAGAAGAGGGTTTCAGGGGAACAAGAAAGTAGTGGTGTTCCCTGAGGCCGAGTAGTGAGAGATGGGGCTGCAGATAAGCCAGGCCTGGGTCTTGGTGGGCAGAGAAAAGGAAGAAGGGAGGGAGGAAAAGAATGGGAGCAATGGTGGACTGGTTGGGGTGCAGAGGAAACTCCAAGAGACTTTCCTCTACAGAGAAATGAGAACCGCAGACATTTCTGAGATACATTTCGATGGTAACCCCCCGGGGCAGAGCCCTTGCCAGCCTCAGTTGGTTGCCTTCCAGCATCAATGCTCCCCACACGATTATGGGTTTGGGGCAGCCTCCTGTGGGTGTTCCTCTTGGCCTCAGCTTCATCTATGGTAGGTGTCTTTCTGGCCCCTCAGCCCAGCTCTGGGTGGTTTGAAATGATACCAGACTGGTGATGCTGTCCTGAGTGGTCGACATCTTGGAAACAGTTCACCCAGGTAGGGCCCAATTCCCTTGAAGCTGTCTGCATCCACCCACTATCCCTGTCTTGCCCTCCTAGGGCAGCAGTTAGAAAGATCCAGAATACCTTGCTAATGGCCAACTCAACCCTTCCATGTGTGTGTCACCCCCAACACCCACCAGCAAATCATCCATTTGCCCCCTATTCATCGCTTCCTTTTTTCTTCCCTTCAGTGGTTATTGATGTCTCTTGACTTTCTGGTACTAGCACACACTAGGTGCCTTCATTGGCTCGAGCTTCATTCTTGGCCCAAGAAGTCCCAGAGCTGATAACATTAAGTTTAATGGGTCATGGTATAGGCTCCGGTATCAGACCACAGGAGTTCAAATGTTCTAACCACCTCAGTGCCCTGGAGGAAATCACGTTTACACCTCAGTTTCCTCATCTGTAAAACAGGTAACAATAGTACTTCTTGCATAGGCAGTTGGCTGATTAAATGAGAGAATCCTGTATAAAGCATTGTGCACAGTAAGGGTCGTTGAATATTAGTTGCTACTGTTTATATACATCAGCTGCTTACTTTGGGAACAGGAAATTGTTAGGAGGGAAACTTTTGTGGTTTTTACTGAGATGGTAACACAACAAAATTAAAGATATCTATGCTAAGAGCAAGTATTTTTATATTTACTTCCAGTATTCTTCATGAGATCATAATTTAAAAAATCCAGAAGCCCGTAGAACTTTATGCTTTCTTTCTTTTCATCTACTCCAGTAAACCTGCTATATATAGACTCAGGAAGTGACCGTGGTGTATGCAATCCACCCCCCATTTCCACGCCGAGATGTGAGAACCCTGGATTTATATTCTGTTCCATCTCTTTCATCTTGTGTGATTATGGATAGCATCTTGGAACCTGTTTCTCCTCATCTGTTAAACGGAGATAATAATACCCTCTGTGGGTTATAGGAAGTAGTGCTAACATGGGCAAAGTGCCTGGCACATAACAGAGGATTAGTAAATGTTAGTTCCTGCCCCTCCCTCTGGTTTAGTGTGGGGTTCAGAAAATGGGAGGTACCAAGGATTGTTGCCCCCAGGCTGGCCCAAGCCTGCCTCCAGCCTTCCCACAGGAAGCCCCCAACCTACCTGAGAGGTCTGGAAACTCTGCTCTACCTTAAAGAACTAGAGGGGGTCAGCCACCTTCTAGTTCTCTCTCTGACACCAGTGTAGGGAAAGGCCAGAGCACACCAGCTTCCCCAGTTGGTCCAGTGGAGGGGACCTGGGAGAGGGAAAAAGCAAAGAGGAAACACTTTCCTGGGAGCCCCTGGGGGCTCTGTCCTCTGCAGTTAGGGTGGGCTGGCAGCTGTTGGGGAGGGGAATCGCGGCATGTGCCTGTGAGCCAGGGATCAAGGTGTTCAGAAAGAGCTGATGGACTGAGCCAGGCACAATGAGAGAAGCTTCTATGACTGGGGGTTTGGGGCTCATTAAATGAGGCTGGTGGGAACAACCTGGCTGGGTTGCCCAAATCCCCCTCCACATCCCCACAAAGGGCCTTTCTCAGACACCAGGAGAATATTATGTTAATAATGAATAATCTTTTTTGTTTGTAGAACCTTTATAAATCACAGCATTCTTTTACATCCATTTTCTAATTTCAATCTCTCAAAGAGGCAGGAAGGGGGCTAATATTCGTATTTGACAGATGAGAAAATGGAGGCTCAATGTGGCTAAGAAACTTGACCGAGTTCACACACTTACTGAGCTGGGATGTAAAGCCAAGCTTTCTAGTGTCAAGGCACCCACAGCTGAACGATGAACAGAATTCTCTAGGCAACTAGTGATTTGGCCGTTCGAATAATTTAAAACTTTCTTGGGGCACCTGGGTGGCGCAGTAGGTTAAGCATTGGACTTTGGCTCAGGTGGTGATCTAATAGTTCACAAGTTCGAGCCCTGCTGACAGCTGAGTCTGAAGCCTGCTTCAGATTCTGTTTCTCCCTCTCTCTGCCCCTCTCCTGCTTATGCTCTCTCTCTCTCTCTCAAAAATAAATAAAAACATTCAAAAGTTAAAAAAAAAAGAACTTTCTTCATTAAGGTTTTCAAAAGATGAAAGTACTATTTGGCCCTTATGCCTTCTCAGGTTTATCAGCTTTTTTTCTGACTTGGGAGCTGAGTCCCCATGCGAGTGGCTCTCTGGGGGCAGAAGGTACTGCACAGCGGTAGGGATTTGTGGCAGTCCTGCAGAAGGATTTTCAGAGCTGCTTGTTAATAGGTGATTCTAATTGAGGTTACAAAACCGTGCTGTCTGGACATCAGCTGTCACCAATAGGATTAGGGGCCTCTTATCCAATGAATCTGTATCTAAGAGATGACACCAACAAACAGTGTGAAGGTGGGGCCTTGGGAAGCCCCATTTTCCTCTCTCGGCCTCAGTTTCCTCATCCGTAAATGGATGAACCTTGTTCTCCATTCCCCACCTCCCCCCACCTGCCATCCCAATTAATTTGATTTTCTGTGTGCAGGTTGGTGGAACAAACATTTCTTGAATTTCTGGAAACCAGTCTGGCTCTGCTATCACCAAAAGGTGGCCCTGGGCCCGTCACTTTGCCGCTCCGGGTCACAGTTTCCTCCTACAGAAAAGGCTGACGGTGGCTCTTCGGGGTCCTTCCAGCTTTAGTGTTCTCTACAGAAGCCATTTTACCAGCGGAGGGTCTGAAAGCGTGGTGGGAAAGGGAGG
Source organism: Cryptoprocta ferox (assembly GCA_028646485.1). NCBI lineage: Eukaryota > Metazoa > Chordata > Mammalia > Carnivora > Eupleridae > Cryptoprocta > Cryptoprocta ferox. The sequence continues at coordinate 31,060,101 of CM053560.1, forward strand.
CCTAGGGCTTGCCTGGATGGGTCCAAATGAGGGGACCAAATGGGTGGGCAGGGGGTCGTAGAGGCCAGGCGAGGAAAAGGGGTCCGGGGAGAGGGCCTGGAAGGTCAGAGTTAGGAGCTGGGGCTGCGAGGAGGGAATCAGAATCCCTGGGCACCCTCTCAGGCCTTGCTCATCCTGTGGGCTATCTCAGAGGAGGTTCTCAGGCCCAGATACAACCTAGGGAGATCCTCGAGGCCAGAGCCAGCTTGGTGACCTCCACTCAGTGACACGGGCCCCTGTGTTTCACAGGCCTGTCTGGCAGCTAGCTCTCCGCTGAGCAGGTCTGTCTGAGGCAAGCAAGGAGGACAGAAATCCCCCAGCTGCAGTGCGGCCAGGCTAGCACGGGGTTAAGACTAAGCTCTCTAGGCAAACAGTATCTTTGCTATCTGGTGTTTGGATCCCAGCATGGAGGAAAAGGCGGAGCCCACAGGAGGCCACTGTTGTTATCTCTGGGCAGGGCAGTTAAGGGGAGGGGGAGGGGGAGACAAGCCAGCTTGCAGATAGTAGCCGGACTGCTCACTAGGCTGTTTCCCATTAGGGCCACTGCCTTTCTTTAGACCAGTGCCCTGGGGCCACACCTCTAGTCCGGCTGCCTTGAGAGACCTAGCAACTCACTCAGTTTTTCTCGGCCCAGGCTGCAGCGTGGAGGCCTGCCTAGTCTTGTGACTAGGTCCTCTGCACAGATAATGGGACCTGAGTTGCGGGGCTTGCTGCTCACTTCTGGCAGGCTCAATCTCCCCTCTGTGTGTGACTCAGTGTCTCCATCTTTTAAAAAGGAGAAGGGTCCCTTGGGTCACCCCTCTCCCTCTGGCTCATGAGGATAACGTGAGGATACAGGAAGTCCTGTTTGTCAGGGACTTGTGGTCCTTAATGAGGCCCGAGGAAACTACGGAGTTTTGAGGTTCAAGAAGAGCCCGATGGTATTTTTACTCGTTAGTCTTGGCCACCGCGCTGGTCCTGGGTGGGACGCGGTTAGCCAGGCTCAGACTGAGCAGGGAGGCAAGTGCACCTCCTTTTTTTCTTAGTATAACCTCAGAAACCTGGGGCTCTCAGCCCTTGGAGAGAGTGGATTCCCCTTGCCTGGCAGCGGGAGAGAGTGAGGGTGTAGGTTTCTGCACAGGAGCCCCTGGGTGTTTTTGGAAAATGACACATCTATAACCAGGCTCACAGGCTACCAGCAGCTGAAAAATATGACCGTGGGGCCATCGGCCCTGAGAGGTCAGCACCCTCTGTGATGACAGGGTAAGAGGTGGGGGCTTGTGTAAGGGGCCTCCTATCATCCGGAGACAAGCGTCCTGAAACCTGGAGTCTGAAGGCAGATCCCGGTGAGCTACACGCCAGCTGTGTGACCTTTGTCACACACAGACACTCGGTGCCTCAGTTTTCACATCTGTAAAACCAGTATTATGATGATAATAATAATACATGCCTTGTAAGATTGTTGCAAGAACTAAACATGACCTAGAATGTTAGTGGTCCTAGCGGAACGTTCAGCACATTGAAAATGCTCCATAACTGCTGCAGGAAGGAGAAGACAGAGTGGGAGGGCAAGAGGTGTGGCCAGATGACCTTTCCGAACCTTTCCCAGCCTCGAGGTGCTGTGAACTTGGGGCAGAAGTCCAGCATAGACCCAAAGACTTGGTTGTAGACCTCTGGGGCGGGGGCGGGGGGGGGGGTGTCTGTCCCAGCAATAGCATTCTCTGGATAAAGTGTTTTGGATTAAGGGAACAGAGGTTGTAGAGTAGGAACGGGTTCCCACAGGGTGATCCTCCCTCCTTCCTTCAGGGCACACAACCAGTTTATCGCTTAGATGCTCAGAGCCCAAAGGCCTTTGGAGGCAAGTATGGGAAGAGAGGGAGGGTTCTGTGGTCAGAGCTCAAGGCCGGGACCGGGGACTTCTGTTCTCCTGGAAGCTGCTTGTTACATCAACTGGAACAAATTTCTTAACCAATCATCCCCGGGCAAAGGGGGAGGCTGTAGACAATAGGTCTTGCCTCCTCTGAGCCGTGTGACCTTGAGCATGTCATTTGACCTCTCAGCCAGAGTTGCTCCTCTGTGACGGGGATCATAACCAAGCCTCCTTAGGAATGTTTGTGAGGATGGAAATGAGATCACCATGTGCCTGGTGCTGCCTGGTGAATGGGAGGAGTGGTTGCGAGCCGCAGCCTACACTCGTGTCGAGGGGCAGGGCTGGCCGCCACCTGGAGTGAGCAGGAGGAGATTCTAGGATCTTCTCCATCTCAAACACGGCCTCCGGGGAGCTTAGGTTAAAGGTTCATAAGGCCACGACAGGTTCAGAGGGCAAGGCCGAACAGGGAGGAAGGTTCTCAGTTAACCTCTCCAATAACTTGGTGCCACCTTAAGAGAAATGGGTTTGGAGCCTCAGTTCTGCTGTAAATTGGGCAGGTCCTACCCGCTTCCTACCAGAAGGAACAAATGAGAATTAATTAGTAAACGTGGCTGTCAAATGTGGTGGGTGTTGTTATTAACTTAATGTGTTTGTTTAGAAGGGGAGGCAGCCTTGCTCCCGCCCAGGCGTGTGAGCTGCCAGCCAGCCAGGTTTGATGGGAAATCCTGTGCATTGTTTCCACATGCGAGTTTACAGCACAAATAATTGGTTGCAGCAGTGGAAGGCCTTGGAGGCAAGGACTGAGGGGTTCTGAGGATGGATTTTGCAGTCCTTCATATAAAACGCAGAGGCGGTCCCTAAGAGGAGAAGTTTTGCACTAGGGAGAGGGCGCCCCAGTCTGGGCACCGCAGTCTGAGGTCAGTAGGCAGGGTGACCAAAGATGTGGGGCCGGCGGGGGAGGAGAAGCCTGGTGATCGGCTTGTTGGTAATGAACAACCCGAGTTTTCTAGAATGTGCTGGCATGTGACGGTCAGCAGACAGCATCTCTGTTCTGAATGCCATTTTAGTTGACTGAGGTTTTGGCTCTGTTCACTGCTCTTTCTTTCTGGATGCTGGCTTCCCAATCGTCTTAGTCCTTTCTTCCAAGGCAGCATAGAGTAGTGGCCCAAAGCATGGACTTGAGAACCAGACTGCTTGGAATTAAACACTGGCTCCGTTATGTACTAGCTGTGTGACTTCAGGCAAGCTACTTAACCTCTCCGTGTCTCAATTTCCTCATCTGTAGAATGGGCATGATGATATTTAAAGACTTGATTGTAGAGACTGAATAAGTTAACATTTATTAAACTTTTAGACCAATGCCTACCCAGCACATGGTGAATGCTGTATAAAGGCTAGTTAAACAAATGAATGAGTTCTCATTGTTCTGATTGAGGGGCAGAGGGGACTGCTTTAGGTTGCCTGTATCTTTATATTATTTCCTCTCCCCCGAGCCATTTCAACACACAGTCTAAAAACAGTATGTTTTCCATCCTTTTGACATTTCATTGGGTAGCTGTTTCTGACCCCTGGGCAGCTTGTAAGCTGCCTTACCCTCAGCCCACCATAGCTCTGCGAACCAATTTTCCTCACCAGCTGCTGGTGCCAAGTCCTCGTCAGCAGGGAGGGTGACCCGGTCCCTACCTACACTCACTCTCGCTGCGCCTCTTCCTTCCAGTGTTGGCCATTCCCTTGAATCCAGGAGAGCTCTGTTCTTGTGACATGTGAGACACGGGCACACTGGGGTGCTGCAGTGTCTATTTTAAGTTCTGCTTAGTGTCTGGAATCCTCAAAGTACCCGTGGTTATCGGCTGCCCTGGTTTGCCATGCGGTTAGGCCAGAGTCTTGTACACATCAATGAAGGACAGTTTATTGACTGTCTGCTCATTTTTTGCCTACTTTGGTGTGACCCAACTCAATATTTTCAGGAGTAAAGATAGAACACTATCGGAAAAACTAGGTGGAAAATAAACACTAGTATAAGCCTAGAATACAGTAACTATTTCTCCCTGAAACCTGAGAAGAGTGTGTGGATAAATGTGTGCTACAGGTGTGTTGGTGTTGGGGCTCTACTGAGAACCTTTAAAATGTTCACATCTTTCAAAATAAGATCGCCTCTGGGAAACTGTCCTAAGGAAATGCTATGAGGTTGACAAAATGCTTTATGCGCAGAGATGTTCTTCATACAGTTATTTATCAAAGGAAAAATTGCAAACAACCAAAATGCCCAGCATTTGGGCTAAGGTGATATAAAACTATGGTTTCACCGGTTTCATTGGTGTTCAAATTTTTGTAGCTTTCTGAATTGCTTGAGAAACTTATTAGGATGAGGATTCCCAGCCTCCACCCCCAGAGATTGATTTAATGAGTCTGGGATAAGATCCAGAAATCTGCATTTTTAACATACCCCGTATAATTCCAATGCAGATGTTTTGCAGTTCACATTTGAGAAGACTGATCAACGTAATGGGATATTTTGCAGTCATTTAAAATGATGTTTATAGAGAGATTGTAATAACATGGAGGAATGCTTTAAAATAAAAAAGTATGTAAGATTGTATATAGAGCTCTGCATCCAATTATAAAATAAAACTATGTAAAACAAAGCAAAACTATATGAAAATGTAAACAGAGGTGGTCTCAGATGGTAGGGTTATGGTGATTTTCTTCTTTTTTCATTTTTTTATATTTTCTAAAATTTCTAAAATGGAGTATGTTTTTTTATCATAAACCCCATAAACCCATAGTTTTAAAATGGAAATTGTCCTTTTTGGAACAAATTAAAGGACTCCTTATTTTGGGGGATTCATATCCTGAGGGGTTTCATTTTGTCTGTTAACAGACTGAGGACCCTAAAGCAGAGTAATGCTGAGTTCTTCATCTTCTGAGGGGACCAGACCATTCTTTAAAAAAATTTTTTTTAATGTTTTTATTTATTATTGAGACAGAGAGAAACAGAGTGAGAGCAGGGGAGGGGCAGAGAGAGAGACACACAGAATCTGAAGCAGGCTCCAGGCTCTGAGCTGTCAGCACAGAGCCCGATGCGGGGCTCGAACCCAGGAACTGTGAGATCATGACCTGAGCTGAAGTTGGATGCTTAACCGACTGAGCCACCCAGGTGCCCCAAGACTGTTCTTGGAAGTACTCACTACTAGGCTTTGCCTACAGGCAGTTGATGAACTTCTAGAGTTATTCAGCACACATCTGTCCCCCTCCGTCATTGTTAAGAGGTCCAACCAACCTAGGGACACCTGGGTGGCTTGGTTCGTAAAGGGTCAGACTCTTGAGTTTGGCTCAGGTCAAGATCTCATGGTCCATGGGATTGAGCCCCATGATCCCTGCTTGGGATTCTGTCTCTCCTCTCCAAAGAGAGGAGTCTCCTCTCCTCCCTCTGCCCCCAACCCCCACTCACACACACACTCTCTCTCAAAATAACATAAACTTAAAAGAAAAAGAGTTTCCACCTAAAGAATTCTTAGCATGGGATGGTACAGCTGATTATTTTTGCAGACTTGGACCATTTTAACGCAGGTCTCTTGAGTTTTTTTGATGATATTACGATTTGTACAGAATAGTGAGGTTCTCTCTCAGGAGTTGGAGATCAGGTCAAAGCTGATTTCTGAAAGAGGCATGCATCAGTGTGCTAGCACTGCCATAGGAAAGTACCACAGACCAGGCAGCTTAAACAATAGAAATTTATTGTCTCAATTCTGGAGGTTAGAAATCTTGAGATCAAGGGTCGGTAGGGTTGCTTCCTTCTGAGGGCCGTGAACGAAGGATCCATCCTGGGCCTTTCTCCTGGGCTTATAGATGCCTGTCTTCTCCTTGTGTCTTCACATTGTCTTCTTTCTGTGTGAATTTGTGTTCAAATTCCCTCTTCTTATAAAGACACCAATCATATTGGATTAGAGCCTACCTTAGTGACCTCATTTTAACTTAATTACCTTTTTAAAGATCCTTTTTCCAAATTTGGTCACATTCTGGGGTGGGGGGTGGACTTGTCAGAACTTCAGTATATGAATTTGGGGCCAAGGAGACACATGATTCTGCCCATCGGAAAGCATTACTGAGCAACAGATGATAGAAGACAGCACTATACAAAGCCACCTCATTTAAGGAGCCTGAATGGGTCCCCGACACATAAGATTTAACTGCTGGTATGTGTCACATAGCTTGACAATGAAAAATGAGAGGCAACGTGAGCCGGTTTTCCTGAGCCCTGGCCGGAGAGCGCCTGCCCTGGCTTGGGCTTGCCATGTGTCCTGGTGATACGTACGGACCTGTGCAATAGAGACAGCACATCGGCTTAACTTGCTTCCAACCCAGGCCAGTTGTTCGACTTTCCAATCATGTGACCGGGGGCTGGTTCACTAACCTCTCCAAGCCTCCCCTGTAGAAATGGAAATAAAAATTCCTGTCCCGTCTATCTTGCAGGCTGTTGAGAGAAAAGGTAAGGAACGCACTGTGTAAACTGCAAAGCTCTTTCTGTCCCCACCAAGCAGACAGCAGAGAACATCCTCTCTCACTGGCAGCAGGAGAGCATGAATCTCTCTCTGAAAGCTTCCGGTTCAATCATGCTCAGAAACAGTGTTCAAGAAGGTAAGGTGGCCTTGACTCTGATCATGGCATATGTTTGTTGATAAAGCACCATCATAAGTCCCATTGCCAAAGGCCTCTGTGCATTGTTAAAAAAATAAAACAACCTTATTATGAAAGTCTCATACGTTCCTTATATCAAATAAAAGTTCCCCATTCCCTACATTCTACCTCCTTCCTACCATCTGGAGACACCCCTTTGGCCCCTATCCCCATGACTTAATATCTTTCTGTGTTTCCTATGCTTATACAAATATGTATATACATACTCTTTAAAAAAAAATGGTAATTTGGGGGTATCTGGGTGGCTCAGTTCGTTGAGTGTTCCTCTCTTGGTTTGGGCTTGGGTCATGATCTCATGGTTCGTGAGTTCAAGCCCTGGGTGGAGCCTCGTGTCGGGCTCTGAGCTGTCAGTGTGGAGCTTGCTTGGGATTTTGTCTCTCTGTCTCTCTCTGTCTCTCTGCCCCTCTCTCTCACCCCGAAATAAACTTTTTTTAAAAAAATGATAATTTGGGGGGCACCTGGGTGGCTCAGTCGGTTAAGCGTCCGACTTCGGCTCAGGTCAGGATCTCATGGTTTGTGGGTTCAAGCCCCACGCTGGGCTCTGTGCTGACAGCTTGGAACCTGGAGCCTGCCTTGGATTCTGTGTCTCCCTCTCTCTCTGCCCCTCCCCGCTTCAAGTTCTGTCTCTCTCTGTCTCAAAAATAAATAAACATTTTTAAAAAATGATAACTTGGTTCATACTGTTTGAAAACTTGTGTTTCTAACTTAATGAGTGATTGTGGCCTTCTTTCCGTGTCATTTCATGTCGATGGATCTTAACCTTATTTTTTTAAACTGCTGCAAAGTCTGCCATAAAACAGATATACTATGTGTCACTTAACTATCCCTTCATTAATGGACATTTATTTCCAGTTTTTAAAAAACATGATAAAAATGACTACAGTGAATATCTTTGCTCATATACCTTTAAGCACTTGCGTGAACAGATCTCTGTAAGGTAAAATTCCAGACATGAAAAAACTGAGTCGAAGGGGATATTTCCATATTTAAAATTTGATAGGTTTTGTAAATTGCTCTCCAAAAAAGAAAAAAAAGATTGTATCAACTCACACTTTCTCCAACAGTTTATGAGGATTTGTATTTCCCCATGTCGTCGCCAACGATGGACAGTATGCTTTTTTTGCTATGCATTCTTTAGAATATTGAAGCTGTTTTTTTTTTTTTTTGAGGCTGCATATTTTTTTGAGACTGTGTTCTTTGACTATCTTCCCAGAGGTACTCAAAACTGTGATCACAGGGCCTATTGGGGAGAAGCAGCTGGGTGCATGGCCCTCTGAGCACTGGGAACTCCCTCAAGGGCGACCGGGGGTTTCTACCTGAACCCAGGTATTGCATGGACCCACAGAGAAGCTCGCGTCTCTCTTCCTTTTCATGTGAGAGAGGAAAAAAAAAAATGAAGGCGACTTTGAGCATCCATCCAAACCCACTGACCTTGAAATAGTTCTCTAGTTATCTATCTCATTATCTCATGGGCCTCATTGGTTTTTCTGCTTCTCTAAATAGTGCTTATAAGGGGGTGCCCCTATGAAACGCTTAGAGTCAATCAACTCCTTATCAGCAGGGAAGGCTGGCCTTGCCTAAGCTCATTCACCCCTGATCTTCTCAGGACGCAGCAGACACTGGCTGTGGCCCAACCCAATCGGCAGACCGAGTGCCTCGTTAGGATACAAGTAAGTCAGGGGCCCCAAAGCAATGAGGGGGGAAAAAATGCAGCTCTGACAAAGTTATCCAGAATATTGTGTTTGGAAACATCTAGAGAGAAGCAATTTTTACGTCTGAATACACGCACGTTTTTCATTTTGTAAGTTCATAGTGTTTTTATCTTGAATCACACCGCAGATGGTACCATATGTTTAGGGCTTAGGAATCGGTCTGAATCGGCTCCTCTGGTATTTTCTCCCCCCACCCAAGTCATGGCAGATTAAGTGTGCTCTGAGGCTCTGGGATTTTCCAGTCTTTCATGGAGGCCCTGCCTGCTGGGATTCTTGAGATGGGGCTTCATTTCAGTGATGTGTTCAGAATAACTACATCACAGGGTGGTGGTGAGGATTTCACTCCAAACCATGTGAAGGCACCTGACAGTGTTGGAACTCAAGCAATATTAATTTCCTCCTCTCATTAGAAGCTTGTTCGTCTGAATCATGGGATTGACAGGGCAAGATTTTAAAGACTTTAAGAAGTCCTTTATTGCTTTATACACAAAGTTCTAAAACAACAAAAGGAGAGAGGTATGAAATTGGAATTTTACCTTTCCTTTTGGGTGTAGCATATACCCATGCACATAGTAGGGGCCTCACAAGCAGTTTTTCATTGAGTTGAGTTGAATTGAATCGAATCATGCTTGTCTTTGTTCTACCGAAGGTTAAATATCTGTGATTCATGGGGTTAAAGCTTTCCTCCTCTTCAGAACTTCTTAATTTTCTTAATTTCTTCCAGAGCTTCCTAATTTTCATTACCTATGGAAAACTTGTATTCCATGCCAGAGGAAGGGAAGTAAAAATGTGCGTTTCCACAATGTGCTAAGCACAGTGCCTCATTTAACCTTCCCAACAGCACTAGGAGTATTGTTATTTTATAATAGAAGAGCCAGAGTTCCAAGCATTTTCTCCCAGGGTCACACAGGTGATCAGGGGCAGAGCCAGGACTCAACTGCAGGTCTGCCTGCCCACATTTCACTCACCACCTCCATGGGGTCAGGCTGGCTGGGGTGAGTCCTCTCAAGAATGTCAGCCCATTGTTGAGTTTTAGGTCCAAGTATAAAGGGAACTCCTAGCTCCCACACCTTACAAGTTAGCTCAAATATCAGGTGGTTCAGAAGCACCAGCCATTGCTATGGGATAAAGCTGTGTCATCCAGGGCACAAGAGCCAGGTACAGAGGGACAGAGAGGGCTCCGTAGCAGTCACAGTGAGGCGAGTTTGCAGCCTCCTCCAAGGCCCTGGGCTTTCACTGTGTCCTGATTAAGACCCTTCTGCAGCCCCTTTCTTAGGACAGGCCCACCCCTTTATTAAGCCCCGAGGGGCCACAGTTTCTACTTAGAACTCATCCATTCATGTGTTCTGTCATTCGTTCATTCATTCATTCATTCAGTGACTTTCACTGCAGCCCCCAGCCGTCCCCCATCACTCTGGGTGCTGGGGATAAAGCAGTAATGAAGGAAGGCACTGTCCTTGCTCTCCAGAGGCTAACTGGGCAGCAGTGAGATAGATAGCGTCAACCGTCACAGAGGAAATGCATGGATGACACTTTTATAAGTGTGACAAGGAGAAGAAGGTGCACAGAAATCTGGAAGTAACATTTACACTGAGACATAAAGCGTGAGCTGAGTTTGGACAGGCAGAAGGGGTGGGAAGAGCATTTATATAAACCCACCAAGCATGTTTTAGTGCTTTACAAATACTAACTCACTTAATCCTCATAACAACTCTGTGGATGGGTGCTATTACTATCCTCATTTTACAGATGGAGAGCCTCAGGCACAGAGAGGTTAAAGGACTTGTCCGAGGTCACCCATCTAGGAAAGGTCAGAGCCAGGATGGACGCTCATCAGCTCATGGATGGTTCTCAAAACAGAGATGGGATGAGGGGGGTGTCTCCCTGGGAGTGAGCACAGCCCCAGAAAAAGAGACGCTTTAGGATGGAGCCTGGAGTTAAGGAAGACTCAGTCAAGTGGACTGAAAACTGCAGTCAGGAAGGTAGAATCAGAGGCAGGCAGGTGGGGGTGGGGGAGATGGAAGAAAATATTTCTAAAAGGAGGGAGCAGTCACCTGGCCAAATGCTGTTGACAGGTGGGGGGATGAGGGCTGAGAGGTACCTGGTAGTTACCATTGTAACCCATGGCAAGAGGAGAATGGTGGGAGCAAAGGCCATGGGTAAAGGGTTCAAGAAAAAAGGGGAGGAGAGGAGGTAGTGACCATGACAATCAGTAATTATTTTGCAGAATTTTACGTGTAAAAGGGAGAAGACAAATAGGGTGGTACCTGAAGAGTGACCTGGTCCCCAGGGATTGTTTTTCTTTTTATAAGATGGCAGGTAGTGAAATACGGGTGCTCGGGGCAGAGTGACGCCCCTCTGGGAAGTGAGGGGCTGGAGTCCAGGGGGAGTGCAGGGCTGGCCTCTGCCGGGCTGCTCCGTGGGGGCCGCTGCAGGTGGCCTGACCTCCCTGCCCCGTGCAGGCTTCCTGAGAGTCTTCAACAGCAGGTCCCACACCAACCTCCCCTCTGGAGCGGCAGGGTTCTGTTCCCAGGGTGCCCCCAGCCTCTGCGGATGGTGCCAGCGGAGGGGGGAGGAGCTAACAGTGGGGGTGGGGGTCAGCCTGGGTTCCATTCCTTGCAGAGCTGGGAGCAGAGGGAGAGGAGAGGGTTAGCTGCGCCAACCGAGGAGTGTTTTCTCAAAGTCTTGTGTGGCCCTTGTTTTTCAGGGGCCCCGGGGATCCCTGCTGTCATGTAATAGACTTGGGGGACACGTACCATCAGTCATTGGACACACAGGATAGCCATGAACCCAATTCCAGCAAGTTTACATAAACTTACTGTAGAGTTTCTAATGCATAAAATCGGGCAGTGGGTGCTCTGAGGTGATTGACCCTTCTATCTGTTCAACCCAGCACCCCAAAGTGTACTCACTCAGCCTGGCTGTGTTTGACAGAGAAATACACAAGACAAAAAAAGAGGGGAGGAACTACATTTGGAAAGCTTTGAATGCAAAATCAGGGGATTCCCCATTAGGGAAAAATTCCTCTGGTTAAAAAAGAAAAAAAAATGAATTGGGTAAATGAGGCAGAAACACGGGGCTATAAGACAGCCGTACACCACAGGCCTGCTTACTTCATTAACCACTTTCTAATTAAAAAAAAAAAAAGAGTCTTAAGAATAATACCTAGGTAGATATCTAACCCCCCCTCCGCCCAGGAGAACTTGTGTCAATTTCTCTTTTCCCCAATTTATTGTAGGTTGTATTGCAAGTCGTCTTCCTACAAAGTCATAAAATGTAAATGTGGGTTTTAGGTATGCTAATGTTTCCGGTTGGCTGAGCCTGAATTCCCAGCCAGTTATGGGGCGAGGGGCCTACCAGGAAGCTGTGGGAACCGAGTGGGGGGTGGAGAGAAGAAGGGAAAACAGAAGTTCCCCTTTGTTTCAGTTTGAGAAAACCGGGATTTAGGAAACCGTGTGATTTGACGTGAGCTGGAGATGTCAGGAGACCTCAGAAGGGCAAGTTGGCTTACAAAGGTCTGACAGGGTGAGCAGCCCCTTCGGAAAATCGCTCCAGCAGCACCTAGGAAAAGAGGAGGAAGGACTGCCTCACCTCCAGGCTGGGACTGGCCCTCCGCCTCTGGGACCCTCCAGGTCCTTATCTTACAGGATAAGATCCTATAGTTGCCCCAGCAGAACGTTGGGAGGCGATCTCAGTTTGCTTTTTTTTTTTTTTAAGTTTATTTATTTTGAGCGAGAGCAAGAGCGAGAGCGAACAGGGGAGGGGCAGAGAGAGAGGGAGAGAGAGAGATTCCCAAGCAGCCTCCACGCTGTCAGCGTAGAACTTGTGGGGCTCAAGCTCAAGAACTGTGAGATCAAGACCTGAGCTGAAATCAAGAGTCAGAAGCCCAAGCGACTGAGGCACCCAGGCGCCCTTGGGTTTTTATCTTAATTCCAGTTCGTTAACATACATTGTTCTATTAGTTCCAGGTGTACGAGGCAGAGATAATGAGCTTATTTTCTTTCAAATCTATCTTCCAATTTATAATGGAACTAGGTGGTGAGAGAGCGTTCATGTACAGACACTTGTTAAACCACATTCATTTGGCGAAATTAGGAGGAATCTGTAGGTCCATCTGGAAAGACTTCACGAAAGACGGTGACTTGGGTTTCTCATTTCTGGATGGAACATCCAACTTTTGCGATCCTTGGAAGGCAGGCTGGGCCCCGCAGGGACTCCAGGGCAGCTGGGGAGATGCCAAGATGGAGGAAGGAGGGCCCGTGAGGGGTAGGTGGGGGGGGTGCCTGGGGAGTGTTTAGGGGGCCAGACAGTAATGAGAGGTTGGAAATGGGTGCTTGGGAAGTCAGGGTTTAATAACAGCTAAGAGCTTCCAGAAGCTTCAGGGAAAGTGATTTGATTCCAAGAGGTCTTAAGGCAGGTAGAGAGGCCTGAGAAAGGGGAGTCTGAGAAGGAGGCTCCTTCTGTTTCAGACACGATGGGAAAGAGGGACCGGTGCTGGGGAAGGATCATCCAGTTGGTAGAAAGCCGCAGAGGGGACACGGAAGAGTTATCAGGTGACAGGAGTTAAGTGGGGATATAAGCTGGAGGCAAAGTGTGCATTTATAGCTGTTGCCAGTATGCGAGGGCCTGCTATGTGCGGCCAGGCTGCGGTTTCCCTGTGTATCCCCAGAACCCAGCATTGTGCCTGCACCTAGATGACACTCATTCACTACTTGTCTGATGAAAGAATGGATGAAGACATAATAACAACTAAAATGTATTGAAGCCACCGTGGAAAACAGTGTGGTGATTCTTCAAAAAGATTAATCATAAAAGTACCATAGGATCCAACAAGTCCACTCCTGGGTATTTACGCCAAAGACTTGAAGTGGGGAAACAGATCTTGGTTCCCTTACACCATGTCCTCTCTTCAAGTGCCAAGCAAGACAAGACTAGAAGGAGAATCAGAGTGGGCAGCCGAATTCATGCAGGGCACATGTCTTAAGCACCAGCTGTATACTCAACTCTGTACTCATTATTAAGAAGATCAGATAAGTAGAAAACACTATTCCTGCCCTCAAATGGTTGACTTAGGTATGCGGGGCTATGCAGTAGATATCAATCTCAAAGGATCTCAGACTGTACAGCACCAACCCCTTGGGCTATGAGATACTGAAGGAGCAACTCAGGGTCAGGGTGAGATACTGGAAGACTTCTGGAGCCAGGACTTCCTGGGCTGGAGTCATCGGCACATATTATGTTATGACAGAAAACCCAAATGTGTAAATATAAACAGTATTCATACAAAGTCACAGTCTCTTAACTGTGAGGCTAAAATCCAAAGACCTCAGAAAAAAAAAGGTTTTTATTTTGGGGTTTTAAAATAAATTTTAAAAAGTTTATTTATTTTGAGAAAGAGAGAGAGAGAGAGAGCACAAGCTGGGGAGAGGCAGAGAGAACCCGACGTGGAGCTCGAATTCATAAACCGTGAGATCATGACCTAAGCCAAAGTCAAGAGTTGGAAGCCCAACTAACTGAGCCACCCAGGCGCCCCTGTTGTTATTATTTTGGACCAAATCTTACCTGGCAGCAAAACTTGACCTGAACTGGAGAAGCTCTTTATTATTTCTACTTAAACTCCTCCAAGTGAATGTTGATGCGTTTGCTGCAGAATCATGAATGTGTCTGACTGTGGGGCATGGCCCCAGCACCAACCGAGGGAGGTATGTATATGTATATAATATGCACCATATTACTTTCTAAAATAAGAAAAAAAATAAGTGAAATAATTTAGACAAAACTCTATGATCTTACTTTTATATGGAATCTAAAAAAACAAAATACCTAAAAATAAACCAAACTCCTAGAGGCAGAGAACACATTTGTGGTTGCCAGAGGTGGGGATTCAGGGCTAAGCAAAATGGGGGAAGGTGGTCAAAAGATACAAACTTCCAGTTATAAGATAAATAAATCCTGGGGATGTAAGGTACAGTGTGGTAACTATAGTTAGCATTACTCTATGTATATTTGAAAGTTGCTAAGAGAGAAGATCTTAAAAGTTCTCATCAAAAGAAAAAAAATTGTAACTATATATGAGATGGATGTTAACCAACTTGCTGTAGTAATCATTTCACAATATATACATATATCAAAGGATTAAGTTGTACACCTAAAATGAATATAGTGTCATATGTCAATTATATCTCAATTAAAAAAAAAAGGGAAAATGATCTTTGGACCCAAGGGTTTGGATGAAGGATTGAAAACCTATATGCATCACATAATAGACAATGTGACTCAGGCATTTTGCCAAGTGCTCTACTCACATTACCTCACTTCATCCTCATAGCAGCCCTCTGAGACAAGTCTTACCTATTATTCCCATTTTGCAGATCAGAAAACCAAGACCAGAGAAAATAAATAGCTTGCTCAAGGTCACAAACTTGTAAGTGATAGGCCTGGTTTGCAGCTAAGATTCTTAGTTTCCAGGAGCATCTTTGTGGGAACAGTTTCAGAATCAAGATGAAAGATGGAATTCATTATGAAGGCCCAAGGAAGAAAAAACTGGAGGGGAGAGGGGACCCCAGAACTGGGTTATCCATCTGGGTGTTGATAAGGAGGACAGTGCAGGTGAGGGTCTGAAGTAACCTCCAGATCAGGGGGGCCCAGGTAGATAGACAGGGTGGTTCGGCCTCCAGGGGACCCTGGGCTCCCGGTGGCTGAGGATGCATTTTGGAGAGCACAGGGCCCAAGAAAGCTTGGGTCCCCAACCTTGGCCTTTAACTTGTTGCCTACTCCCAGACATAAGTGGCCGCCCTTAGGCCTGTAGCCATTCCACTTTCTGTTGAAAGAGGAAGCAGCCCCAAAAGATCCCCTTTACCCATTCTCTGTGGTGTGAAGAAGAGGAACCTGGATCTGATTTGGATTTTTTGAAGAAATCTTGCTTTAATGTGGTCCAATCCAACTTCTTCATTTGCTGGCCTAACAGGGGCCATGGTAGCTATGCCTCCTCAGGGACCGGCCAAGGGGACTCTCTCAGTCAGGGACCCCTGAGAGTGGACTTTCCCAGCCCTCACTCCCTGACTCCTTGGGGTGTCTCTAGTTATCTCCAGGGCTACCGGAACTTTCTTAAGTCAAAATTTAAATATTAAAATAAACTTACTGCAAAAATAGACCTATGGAAAGAAATAAACCTATACTAACCAGTATTTCTCTAGAGAGGGGAGGGGAGGGAGAGTTATCATCTTTTTTAAAGCTACCAGTATTCTAGGGGCACCTGGCTGGCTCAGTCAATGGAGCATGTGGCTCTTGATCTCAGGGTTGGGAGTTTGAGCCCCACACTGGGCATGGAGCCTACTTAAGAAAAAAAAAAGATGGTAGTATTCTAAAAACTGTTATCCATTCTAAAAAATGGCTCTAATGTGACTTTGGACATGTCTCTTAAAGTCCTAATAAGGTAGGGCAACAGATGGTCCTGCCAAAGTTGTTGGGAGAATTAAGCAAGATGGAGACCATGAATGTGCTTTGTAAATTATAAGACATTACACAAAGGAGAGAGATCAATGCTGTTGGATTATTGCCCCAGAGCAGAAAATCCTACCATCTTACCTGCACTGGTTCTCTTTTTCTGACGGAGGAGGGATCTGATAGACATCATTCAGGGCTATTCAATCCATATTTCCTTTCTCTAGGCCTCAATTCCCACATTAGTCAGGCTAAGCCAGGCCATGCTGCAGTGACAAAGAAACATCCAAGTTTCAGAAGTGGCTTCGCAAGTCAACCTTTATTTCTTGCTTTGGTGAGCATGGATAGAATCTCTTCCATCTGGTAGCCATGCTGCCAGAGCCTGTGGGCTGTAAGTCTGCAATGGCAGGGGGAGGGAAGGATGGAGGAGCTGCATCATATCTTAACTGTTTGGTCCGGAAGTGACACATGTCACAGAGAGTCTTGGCTATAATTAATCACATGATTTCTACCTACCTGCAAGGAAGACTGAGGAATGCAAAGGAGCACATGGATATTCAGCGAACACAAACGGATTCTGCTATGGTTTCCTCATCTCTCAAGTGGGAGGGTTGGACTACAGGACCCCAGAGCAGGCCGGGCCCAGCTCTGGCCTTCTGGGATTGTGTGAGCCAGACCCCCGGAAGTTGATGGCCTATGGCAGGTGTTAGTGCCCCGGGCTACTGCACATGAGCTTCCACAGAACTGTATACCGGCCTCCAAAAAATCAATTTCACTTTCCTCACAGCCTCGCAGACCCATCTCTGTGGTATTTCCCCTCTGCTGTTCCTCCATGAAGTCCCAGTACTCCAGCTTGTGGGGTAAAAAGGCCTTCAAATAACCCCACATTGGTGTACATGTTTTGCTCTCTGAGAGAAACGGGGCCTGCCTTGAATCAAGACATGGATGGAGAGCTGACACCTAGGCTGCTGGAAGGCTGGGACCCCCTGGAAGTCCCAGGCCCTGGCATCCCACCTTCCCTCTAGCAGATCTCGAGGGACTTAGGAGTAATTCTAAACACCTCTTCCATTTGCTTTCTCCCATTTCCCTCTCGAGCTGCATACCTCCCACTCCCTGCTCCCAGCCGACATGATTAAACGTGATCTATGTGCACTTAAAAGGCATGGTGGCAGGTGCCTGGCTGTCTCAAGAGCATGCAGCTCTTTATTTTGGAGTTGTAAGTTCAAGCCCTGTATTGGGTGTAGAGATTACTTAAAAAATAAGATCTTTAAAAGGTATGGTGATCACTAGAAGCATGCATGGGTTCACCAGGAACAAGCCTTGGTCCTCTTCCTTTTTTGATACAACGTCCAAATGGTCAGATCAAGAATAGGCCATCGATATATTTTTAAGTATCTGCATAGGCATTTCATAGACTCTCATGCCCTCTCAGGAGGGGGACTGAAGATACTCAGCTAAACCCGTGTGATAGCATCATGTCACATGCTGCTTCTCTGACACTGTGCACGTCCCGGTTGTGATAACTGGGATTCTGCCTTTTCCTGGAGACTCAGTATCCACCTTGAATCTCTGTTCTAATAGAGGGTTCTTATCATGGGAGCCTGGCCTATATTCCTCTTGGCAGGAATGTCAGAGGTTTTGGAATATTGCCTCTCCTCGCTTACTTATCACCATTGACTAGCCTGCCGGCTAGAACGTATGCCCTGACTTAGTGAGAGAGTACTGACTCTAAGTACTTCTGTAGCTAGATGTAGCCTTCAAGGGCTGCTGTAAAATTCCTTGACATTGCTTCCATCCAGAGATGGGATCCATGTTCCTCCCCTTGAATCCGATAGTCTTATGACTGCTGTGATCAGTAGAGTATGGAGAAAGAGGTGCTCTGTGACTTCCAAAACTTGGTTCATAAAAGGCCCCACAGCTTCTGCCTGCTTCTCTTATAATACTTGCTCTTGGAGGGGTGCCTGGGTGACTCAGTCAGTTGAGCGTCCGACTCTTGATTTCAGCTCAGATCTTGATCCCAGGGTCGTGGGAATCAAGCCTTGCATCGGGTTCCACGTTGAAAGGGGAGCCTGGTTAAGATTCTCTCTTTCTCTCTTTCTCTCTCTCTCTTTCTCTCTGTCTCCCTTTCTTTCCCCCACTTGCACTCTCTCTCTCTCTCTTTAAAGATAACAAAAAAAAGTTTAGAATACTTGCTCTAGCCTTTGGGTCATCCCAATGCTGGTATAAAACACGTGAACAAAGAAGCCTGCCTGTCTTCCTTCCTTCCTTGGTGTACAAATCGCTTTTATTTATTTTTTAAAAACACATTGTGACCTTTTCTTCTTAAAATTTATTCATTTATTTTGAGAGAGAGAGAGAGAGAGAGAGAGAGAGGTAGAGGGGCAGAGAGAGAGGTAGAGAGAATCCCAGGTAGGCTCCACACCATCAGTGCCGAGCCCGATGCGGGGGTCGAGCTCATGAACCATGAGATTATGACCCGAGCCAAAGTCCAACGCTTAACCGAGTGACTCAGGTGCCCCAAATTTCCTTTTATTTTTTTATCGATAATTTGTTTATTTTAATTTATTAAAAACATTACACATTTTAATTTAAACATAGTTGACATATGATATTAGTTTCAGGTATACAATATAGTGATTTGACAATTATATACATTATGAAATGCTTACCATGATAAGTGTAGTTACCATCTGTCACCATACAAAGTTATTATAATATTATTGACCTTATTTTCTATGCTGCTCTTTCTTCTGCATGACTTAACTTATTTTATAACTGGAAGTTTGTAACTTTTAACCCTCTTCACCTATTTCACTTATCCCCCTGCCCTCCCAAAGAAGCCCCCAACTGTTCAGCACACCCTCCCTTCCCCTGTTGTCTACTTTTCCCAGCTAGAGCTTTAGACATGGGGCAGAGAAAAGCCGTCTCTGTTATGTATGTTCTGTCCAAATTCCTGACTCAGAATCTGTGAGCATAATAAACTTGTTGGTATTTTATATCATCAAGTTTGAGGTGATTTGCTCCACAGCAAACTGGAAAACCACAGTGTCCTTCTGCCATTACATGAAGATGAGCGGATCAATGTCAGCTTCTAGGAGGGAAGTCCCTAGTAGTGGGCTGCAGGACCCATTCCTATCCAACCTCTTTAATGGTGACCTACAGAGAGCCACACCAGTAAGAAACAACAAGAAAAGGTAAGAACAACAGAAGGATCATTTGAAAATTGTGGGTATCCCACATTGAGATAGATAGGCAGGACACTGGGGGCTGGGGCCGGCATCTTGAAAGATCTCATCTGGATAAAATGAACATAAACCCTGCACTTAGACTTTAAAATCCAAGTGTAGGCATACCAGGTGGATTAGGGGTTAGCCAG
The DNA here is from genome assembly GCA_028646485.1 of Cryptoprocta ferox. NCBI lineage: Eukaryota > Metazoa > Chordata > Mammalia > Carnivora > Eupleridae > Cryptoprocta > Cryptoprocta ferox. The sequence continues at coordinate 31,079,218 of CM053560.1, forward strand.
ATAAAGAGAGGGTTGGCTAGCTAGGTAAGAGGGAACATGTGGAGTAACTAAGGGAGGATTCTGGTGAAGGAGAGAGATCAATGCTGTTGGATTATTGCCCCAGAGGAGAAAATCTTACCATCTTACCTGCACTGGTTCTCCTTTTCTGATGGAGGAGGGATCTCCTGGCAAAGGAGAGTAGCGACTCAAGATGGGGCTGGTCAGTGGGCAGGGTCATGTCAGACATGGTCTCAAGGGCCATCGTAGGTTGTGTATGGAAGGGAGGCCACCAGTGAATTGCTTTCCGGGCCCCATGGGTTTGAGCAGTAAAGACGCTTTTGGAGACACCAAGAAAGGAGCAGAAGGGCCTTTTCTGTCCCTTGAAATTGAGGAAGGAGAGGCCCACACTGAGATTGCTAACCTAACTAGCCACCCCATGCTCTCCCTCACTTGCAGACACCGCCTGTGTGAGGCTCTTCAAAGCCAGCCGGTGCCCATGGCCAGGGGTCCACTTGTCACCGGTGCTCAGATGCTGGGCTCGGCAGGGCAGGCATAAGAGAGATGACTGTGGCCATTTTCTGAGCAGGTGATGGTGTCAGACTGAGACTTTTCAGAGAATCCCCTTAGCTTAATCCTCAGAGTGATCCCTTGACACAGGTTTTATTCCCATTTTGTATATAAGGAAGCTGAAATTCTAAGAAGCTAACGGGCAGGTTATGGAGCTTGTTAGGGGCAGAGCCAGGACACAAAGCCACGTCCGCCTGACCCTAAACCCAGTGCTCGTAGCCACCACACAGGCCACCTTTCAAAATGCTTTTTCAAGGAGAGTCACAGACCAGCAGGTGGAGGCCCCCTGGGAACACAAAGCAGTTGAGGGGTGGTCCTGATGAGTATGGGTTTCGGGAATAACCACGTGGGAGATGAGAGGAGCGCGTGGAGGCCCAGCCTGCCTTCCCTCTTTCCCACCCGTGCCCTGCTGAGGAGCACTGGCTCTGCGGACACCATCTGACCAGCTCTCACTCACCTGATGTGACCTGTGACTCCACATTCCCAAGACCACATCCTCCGGGCTCAGCTTCCTGGCTGGTCAGGGCTGGAGGAGGGCAGAAACCCAGGCTCTCTGTCAGGAGGTGGGGGATGGGAAGAGGGCAGCCCGGTCTGACAGGACTGAGGGCTGGGTGCCTGAGGGAACAATAGGGTGGTGGGGCAGCACGGGGGATCTTCCTCACAACGAATGTGGCCCTGGGCATCAGCTTTGGCTGCACAGAGCCCCACAGTGAGGGGCCGCCTGGTGCTTGGGTTCTGGCAGCTCAGGGCGCCATCTTGGTGGCGAAGGTCCAGGTGCCCTCTGGGAATGAACGGGTGTCTCTTTCTCTGCAACACCGAGGCCTGACAGTTCTTTCTTTGCAACATCATCTTCTTCTCTGTCAAACAGACTTACGTTTTACAGGGACCTTGCTGGATACGGTGCCTGAGGGCAAAACAGAACGGTTTAAGAAGACTTGAGGCAGGTGGGGGATTTGAAAATAACTCTGGGTTTGGGTGAAAATTTTAGGTATGGAGTTGGATGGGAGAGAGACATGGAAACTGACTGGGAAGAAACTCTGAGGTATTCCAGTAAGAAACACCTCAGGGCTCGCTCGCTCTCTGTGCAGAAAGGCATCAGAAAACTCTCTACCTACTGATAGGGTAAGAATTCTGGAATACTTTGTTGGGTGAAGAAGCCTGGGGCGCAATACCATGTATAGGTGGTGTTACGCTACCTTAGTGCAAAAAAAGAATGTAAAAAGCAATTATCTGTAATCATATTTGCTTGTAACGACACAAGCAAAATATGTAAGAAATGAATAAAGATAGGGATGTGGGCACAGAACTAGACAGATGGGGGACAAGGTGGGAGTGAGACATGACCTATCACCTTCTATGTTTTTATTTTTGACCATGGGAGTGTATGACCTATCCATAAAATAAAATAAAATAAAATAAAAGTCCTCTTTCACTTTTGACAAAAAACCCCCAACCGACCAAAAACCAAAAATCAACAACCAAAAAACTCTCTAACTCTTAGGTGCTCTCTGGGTCATTGACTGCCATCTCCTCTCCTTATTAATACCACTCCATTTTTGCTAACGCTCTCACTGCTTCCTTTGCCTGATTTTTTAAAATGTTTATTTATTTTTTGAGAGAGAGAGACAGACTGTGAGTGAGGGAGGGGTAGAGAGAGAAAGAGACATAGAATCCAAAGCAGGCTCAGAGCCTGACACGGGCTCGAACCCACGAACTGTGAGATCATGACCTGAGCCGAAGTTGGACGCTTAACTGACGGAGTCACCCAGGCGCCCCCTTGCCAGATTTTTTTTTTTTTTTTTACCTGAGCCAAATTCCAGGCTTCCTTGTTTAAAACAGAACAAACAAAGCTTTCCATGCCCAAATCTCTGTGGAATTGTCCTTGACTAGATATAAACGTCGACGGTGGTTCGTGCCCTTCATCCCATCTGGACCCAGGATCTGAAATCTGATCGTCCAACTCTCCCGGGGAAGGAGAGGCCAGCCCTGGCCTTGACAACCTGCTCCACACTCCAGTCATCTTCAGCATGTTCTTGAACATTCCATGTCAACGCTCCCATCCCGGCCTGTCCATTTGTGGTCGGCAGCTGTAGAAACGCACCCCTGCCATTGTCTGTCAAACAACCAGGGCTGGCCAACTTTACACTTCTTCGGTTATCTCTGGGTTCTTTTCTGGCCAGGCTAAATAATCTCGATCCCCATAACTAATTTTACAACCCAGTCATCATTGCTTCTTTTGAAATCCCTCTGAGCATCTCTCAATTTCTAGAGCCTCTGTTTTATAACGAGAGGCTAAGCCCTAAGTACACAGAGACCAATGAAAAGATCACTGAATGGTTCCTCCGCCTCCTTGCTTGAATCCCTGTTGAATGATCACGCAAGTCTCTTAGATGTTGTTTTCTTGCAGTTTACGGAACACCAACATCTCTCTATCTCAGTCCATCAGACCTTCTCAGTGTCTTATTATTTCCACTGATTCAGGTTAAGCTTGGCCCACTGTGGTCTTTATTTAGATCATCTTTATTATACCTGCGGGTAGATCTTGTAAGCAGGCCTTGGCACAGGTTTATTTGTGGGTTTCCTTTCAAAAGGTCACTGTGAAACAGGAAATGTGACTAAGAAAATCTTCTTCTTCCATGAAAACTTCTTCATTAACTGGAAAAAGGCACCCATCCCCTCTCCCCCAATACTTACTCATGGCCCAAACAGACACATTTCAAAAGAACACATAGTTCCCCAAACACTGAGAAGTGCACTGTAAGGCTCACGTGTGAGACGAGTGGTTATTTGTCAGGTTTGCACTGTCTGGGGCCATCCTACCACCAACACATGCTGCCTGTCACCGTTCTTCACAGAATCCGAGGCCGGGCGGCAACCTGGTGGGGGGGGTGGGGCTGGGAGGCCTCGTGGCTGACCCAGGAGGGGCGTGCAGCTTAGGAGCTGGAAGAATTGGCAGTGCTACTATGGATAAAGGCTGATGGAAATCCGGGTCTCCTGCCTCTCCAGCCACATTTGCCCAGTTAAACCTACACTCCCACCTCCTTAAGCTTCTGGAAGGGCCCCCCTCTGCATCTTTCTTCTCATAGTACAGAAGCCAGGTGATGCTGCAGCAAGGACACGGGGCTGTTGGGAGAGACTCTGGGCAGAGTCCAGGCTTCCTGATGGGGCATCCTTGGGGACATCGGAGTTGCTGTGCTTGGGACCACGTGGTTTGCAACCTTGCTACACTTTCCTCATCCACGACAATAAAACAATAGTCTTTCACTTGCAGGGTTATCATGAGATGAACGTCAGTTAAAACACAGAAAGCCTCCAGAACACTCTTGGTGTGTGACCACTCGGTAAACGTTAGTTATTATTATTCTGATGGGTTGGTTAGCTTTCTGCCTTTCTATTCACTTCAAGAATCTGGCACCAAGCAGAGGCTTTGTCGTGAAAATGGCCATATTGACAATCCCTGGCCAGTCCATCAATGGCCCATAGTTTGTCTTAAGAAAAACTGAAAAAAAATATAAATGGTCCAAGTGCATAGTCAGTACTGGTGAGGGCTGGGGTGTCTCTCCAGATAGAGTGTAGGGCAGGGAGCCCTGGTCTGAGATGGCCTGGTTCGGGGCTGCCAGCAGGTCCCACTCCTCAAAGACATTGAGTGACTGGCGTAGTGGGCCCTGGGGCGGTCCTGGCTTGGCCACCGATATTGTAATGGAGAATACAGATTGAGGCACAGGATCTTGGTGCTCCGTGTACTTGGACCAGAAGCAGACAGGGAGTGTGGGATGATGTGAGGGGAGACTTGGCCAGGCTTACTGGGGTGCAGAGTCCCAGCTTGACTTACCCTTCCATCTGCGGCACTCACTCCCAAGGCCTTTGTCTGTGTGCTGGGAAATTCCTGGGGGATGGTTAAACCCCAGAGCTGCAAGGGCACCAGACTCTTTCCCTGAGCTGTGGGTTGCCTCATTCTGCCTACCAGCTTCCTGAAAATGTCATATTGCCACACTAGAGGAAGGGTAGGTCATCTGCAGTGTGGGACGCTGAGTCAGCAGGATTCAGGGCGGCGGGGGGGTGGGGGTGGGGGGGGTGGGGGAGGTGCAGAGCCACAGCCGCATGTGTGAAGTTCACAAGGCTGGAGTTTTAATAAAATGGTTTTCTCTATGGCACGTGTCTTAGGTCCCAATGTGCATTCTTCCCACGTCAGCATGAACCTTTTGGCTCTGTCAGCCCACATTGTCCTCTTGGTGACACACCGGGGTTGGGGACGGGTGTCAGGGAGTGAAGCAGGTGTGCTGGGGTACAGAGACACTCTGCAGACCATGCGAGGCGTCTAGCCTGCAGTTAGGCCTAGCCTGTGTTCTGCTGTGTAACCAGAGCCTTCTCTTTTCCTAACCACTCTTGGGGGATAGATGAACTGTCCTTACCTGAATGCACCTGGATGCACTTGCTAGAAGTGGAGGGGTTGATGCTTTCTTAGAAATTTGCTCTGGGGGCACCTGGGTGGCTCAGTCGGTGAAGCGTCCAACCTTGGCTCAGGTCGTGATCTCACGGTTCGAGCCCCGCGTCCGGCTCTGTGCTGACAGTGTGGAGCCTGGAGCCTTCTTCGGATTCTGTCTCCCTCTCTCTCTGCCCCTCTCTGGCTCACGCTCTGTCTCTCTCAAAAATAAAATAAACATTTAAAAATATAAAAGAAATTTGCTCTGATGTCAAGTATACCTCAATAAAGCTGGAAAAAAAAACCCACACATGGCACGAAGCTGGTACTCAACAAATACAAATAACTATGACACCTTCACCACCCCCCAAAAAAGAAAAAAATGTGCTCTGTTTCTAAATGGGATCAAAATAATCCTTAAATTCTCTTATGGATCCCTCCTTGGGATCCATTCGATTTTACATTTATTTATTTTTGAGAGATAGAGTGAGACAGAGTGTGAGCAGGGAGGGGCAGAGAGAGAAGGAGATACAGAATCTGAAGCAGGCTCCAGGCTCTGAGCAAGCTGTCAGCACAGAGCCAGACACGGGGCTCGAACCCACGAACCATGAGATCATGACCTGAGCCCAAGTTGGACGCTTAATGGACTGAGCCACCCAGGCGCCCCCTCCATTCAATTTTAAAACAAAATGACAAGAGGCTAACTTTTCATTGATTTTGAGTCGATTTGCAATGAAACTAAATTCCTGAGTAAAAAGAATTTTTGATAAACTTAAAAGTGGGACTGCTAGGTGGTTCCTATTTATTAACCTAGTGTTTGAAAGCATTATGTCCTGAGTTTTCTTTTTCTTTTTTTTTTTTTTTTCACCTAATCCGAGGTCCCTCGCTTTCCATAGGGAGTTCCTTATGCAGATCTGGAGAGAAAGAGCAGGGAGAAAAAGTGGGGGTTGGTTTAGGGGTTTGAACTGGGAAAGAGTAGACATTTCCAGTTCCCAACATCCCTCTATCCTGAGTGTCTTCTGAGTTCGAAAGCATGGCTCTCGGCTGCTTTCATGGCCTTGAAGTTGTGCTTGCTTCTGTCCTAGCCCCTGGGCCTTGGTCGCAGCAACCCTTCTCCCAGCCTCCTGGGCGTGGGCTGGGGGCCGATGTGTGTGCAGTGGTGGGAGCCTCAGACCTTAATGGGGCTGAGCTGGCCCTAACGCCTGTCTCTCCCAATTAGTTCCCCAAAGGGAACAAAGCCTTATTTCTTTCCTCTCTCAGTTCCCAGGAGCTGACTGGGGAAAAACAATCCTTGGCAGCTCAAGGGTTAAAAACAAAACACAGCAAGGGGGAAAACAAGCCAGGCAGCTGCAGCGGCTCCTCGGAGCCCACTCCAGGCTAAACAGAGGCCCCAGCAACTCCTTGGAGACTTGAACCCTGGGCGATGGAATTTTCCCTTGCATGGAGGCTATTGTCCTCTGGAAAGGGCCAGGGCCAGAGGAGGGCCTGGGGAGCACTGATCTCCCCGAGCTCGCAGCCAGGAAGCTCCTGAGAGCCCAAGGGCTCTGTCCCACCCAGCTGGGTTTGGGTGAAAAGGCACTGGGGGCGCAGCCTACCCCTCCCGCTTTGAGAAAAGGGGGGGTCTGTTGGGGGGCTTCCAAAGGCCTGGGCACCAGTTGTTACCCCACTCCTCAGCCCCAACCAGCCAGTCACTGGGATGGAATAAAAGGCTTGGTTCCCTTAGCAACCGCAGGGTCTATGGTCTTTCACAGAGTACAAGATGGGCTTGGGGGTGGGGGTTGGGAGGGCAGCATGGGGGGAAGTGAAGGGAAGGAGGGGGGGATGGGCAGTCTGTTTACCAGCAGTTGTTTGAGGGAAGCTTTTGTAGGTTCTGGCCTGGGAAATGCCGGATACCTTAAGTGTGGGGGATGCTCTTAACTGCTTCCCAGTTTCAAGCCACAGTTGGTGGTCCATGGTGGGGACAGGACTGTATAGGCCTCACGTTGACTTCCTGGATGGCTCAGGAGTGTCAAGTAGAGCCTACCTTTATAGGTACCAAGGCCTGGCCCTGTTGAGTAGCTAGAGACCCCTAGAAGTGTTGATAGATGCTTGAGCCCATAGAGAGCTATTTGTGAAGCTGAGATTAGAATAGCAGGCGCCTGTCTCCTCGGTTTGTTCTTGATGGACTAGACAAAGCTATTTTTAATATCAAGCAAGCGAGTTGCTGAAATAATGAGAAAGTGCAGAACTTGGGCTGACTTTGTCTCAAGCACTAGACTTTGTGAAAGGAGTTAAAAAAAATCTATCCACATACCAAACAGATGCGTTTAGCCTCAGTGAAAACAAGTGATAAGGGACAGGAGACCTTGACCCAGGGTTTCGGGATTAGAGGTCCCAGCATGTCGTCACTAGCACAGAGGTATATGGGACTCTTGGTGTAACCTTCTCTGGGGTTTTAGATTGGGAGGGCTTGAAACCTGGCGTTGACTGAAAGCACCTTGTATGATAACTTTAAAAGTGTGGTGTCTACCAAATAGAATAAGCAGGGTCAATAAATTGATATGGTGACTTAAGAAGAGAGATAAATAGTATAAATCAGCACACTGTTCAGGAGTCTTAAAATGATTTTTTTTTTTTAATGAAAAACAAAAAACCACACAGACTCCTATCTAGTGTAGTCAGGCCGGTCTTACAGACATTGAAAACTAGGTTAATGGCTGCTTCTAGTGGAAGGCTTGCTAGATTCCTCTGCTTTGCCTGAGGATTTGGGCGGGAGGAAGGGTCAGGGGGGAGGTGACCGAGTTTTCCTGGAAGAGTGGCCATGGCCATGATCAGTGAAGTACTTCCTCACGTACACCAGGGTCAGTTCCTTCAAAACTCAACTGCGGTGGGTGGGTCTCATCTGAAAGACACAATTTGAGGAAACCTAGAGGGTGGGTCCTAAGATGAGGAAACACCTGGGTGGCAGGTCCTCGATAAGGAAACAATCCTGAGATACCACTGAAGCTGCTTTGCATGCATGACCTATGGCCAGTCAGACCGGCCACCTGCTTTAATAATCATCATCAGAATAATAATAATAATAATAATAATAATAATATAATAAGGAATCACTTATCACCTAATTAATTTACTTGCCAACTGGTGTATTGGCAGAGAGTAAGTCTAGGCAATGCAGAATAATAATGCATTAAGAAAATACACAGAGATTGAGAACCCAAAGAACAGAAGCTAACATGAGTTTACCATGTATGTGTAGTTATGCATGCATACACAATCTCATCTACGTTTAATGACAATTCAGTGAAGTTGGTGTGATTATTATTCCCATTTTGTAAATGGGAAAACTGAGGCCTGATTAGGTTAATTAACTTGAGCAAGATCCCATAGCTGAAGGTAGAGAGAACCTGGTTTTGAATACTATCTGATGATCTTAGATCCATCTAACAGCCACTTTCAGATATGAAGTCTCACTTGATTTTCAAAACCACCTATTAAGGCAGGAGATCATTTCTGTTTATAGCCTCAGAAGCTAAAGGTCATGGAGTTTAAGTGACTTGACCTGGTCACAAGACCAGTATGTGGTAAAGCTAGGACTGCTCTCGGGCTTTTCCCACAGCGGCATGCGGCCTGGTCTCGAGTTCCAATCTTCATGCATCTAGGAAGATTTTAATGTCCGCCATTCATTCATTCATTCATTCATTCATTCATTTCTTCATTTAGTTGTTCAACAAGTATTTTCTATTGATATGCCTGTCACAAACAAGGGGAACAGAAAGTGAATTAGAATTTTAAAGTCCCTGTGAATAAAAGGATTTTGTAATCTCACTGTCCTGTGTCTGTGGTTGTGGGTGTCAGTGGAAATCTTCCAACATCACTGTGCTAACTGATGCGTCTCATTCAATAGGCTGATAGATTTATAATGGGAGAAGGTACACTACACATTAGGAACTACTGAGTCACAAACAATCCTGGGACACCTCGCTCTTTAAAATGGACAGAGTAATTCAGGGAGCTTTGGCTGGACTCACAGAGACACCCGAGTGGAGGTGGAGGGAAATGAATTCTAGCCAAGGCTCCCTGGGCCCATGTGTGCTCTCACAGCCCCACAGCCTAGCGAGCATTCCGGTCTCCCCTGGTCCGTGGCTCCATCGTGAGGGGCCCCTCCCAAGGACAAACTTCCTCCCCATATCTGATTTCATGGGCCAGCTACTTCCTGGACAGAACCAAATACTTATCAGATGCCTAAACTTACATCTGCCCGAGTCAAGGCTGTATGCTGGTCATATTCCTTACTCACTCATCTGTACAGGATTATTTTTTAAAGAGGATTTCTCACACGCAACTACCAGGGGGAAAGCCTCGCTTCCCAAGTGACCGAAGTAAAGGCAGATCGGAAATACTTAAAGACAAGTGGTGACATGTCCATTGCCTATGAAGAGCATGCAGTGTCAGAAGGGCCCATGAACAAAATTTCATCCTCTCCATGTGGCCCAGTATTTATCAATTCATCTGAGTCAAGGTGCAGGTGTTTATTAGAGCACAAGGTGGAGGGGAGCTGAGGAGTTGTTACAAGGAAAATAGAGAGGGTAAAGGAATGGGGCTGGGAAGCAGGGACAGGCCTTTGAAGAGAAAAAGGGTTGATTCAGGTATTCATTCACCAATTACATAGCTCTTGCCCTTTCCCTGGGGAGCTGGTACTGCTCATGTTTACCTAGTGCCCAGTGCTTAGTAGGATCTCATGAACTGAGATGGGGTGGGGACCAGGCTGCACAGGCTCTCTCAGAAACGGGGTGGCCTCTGAGAGGGCAGAGCCTGGCCGGGGAGGAATGTGAAGAATACCAGCCTTGTAATGCTGACCTCAACCCCCATCTGCATGGCCCAGGTTTTGTTGCTGAGAGGCACGGGGGAGACCCTGACAGGGAGACAAGTTGCCCTCTGCGACAGGAAACATTCTAAATTTTAGAGGCTCAATTGGGAAACCCTTCACGTTCTTTTTGGTAAATGTTGATGACTGTTATTTATAAATGAGTCCCAAACTTTTCTTTTTAATCTTTCACGTTTTGCTATCACTTCACTTAATTTTATTGCTAAAAGTCTCTGCCTTTTTTCCCCTTCTGCCTAGCTTCCCCTTCTCAAGTAGGACTGCTGGAGTTTGCAAATTAAAATACAGAACACACGGTTAAGTTTTAATTTCAGATAAACAACAAATACATTTTTAGTGTAAATGTATGTCCTGAAGAGTGCATGGGATATACTTATATTAAATAATGATTTGCTGTTTATCTGAAATTAAAATTTACCTAGGTATCCTGTATTTTATCTGATGACACCACCCCCTGCCTTCTACACCTGAACCTCTTTGGATTTATTTTTATTATCTGTCTGTATGTACCATGTATCAGGGCAGAGTTTCCGGGTTTCCTATCTTCTGTGTGAAGCATTGTTGTGACTTGTCTTCACCTTTCTTCACTAACTTTCCCCTTACCAGGTATTTCAGAAAATAGTGTGTTTCTGTGGAGTCTATTTTCTCTTTAATTCTATAGGGGTCTATGTTTACATTTGGTTTTCCAAACAGGAAAGCGCTAGGCACATCACATGTCCTTTCCATGGCCAGCTTATGTATTCCTCCCGTTTTGGGGATCACCTTTCCTCAGGTCTTTGGAAGAACTTCAGAATGGACAACATTTAATAGCACCACGAATCTAGATAGGAAGACCCAGGGGGATTAAATATCAGCAGGGTAAGATTCAAGAGTTTCCTAGGTTTCCCAGTTTCTTTCCTGAGAATGCCCACGTTAGCCAAAAGCCAATGTTTCTTGACCACATAGAAGGTTGATAAGGCCTTTAAGGTATCATGGGTCCATTTGATAGAATCCTTGAAGTCTATATATTTTGCCTTTTTCTGTTGCGTGTGTTGCGTGTGTTATATATGTGTGTATTGTGTGTGTGTGTGGTGTGTGTGTGAGCCTGACAACCCAGGAAAACAACTGAGAGTGGAGAAGGGAATACAGATAAGGAAGATAATATTGTGGTCCTGATGGTGCTTTCACACTAAGAGAACACAATGGAGATGGTGACTGTGTTAGGAAGGTTAACTTTTGATTCCTCTTCTCTCTCTTCTGCTTTCCAAACTATTCAATATAGTTCTCTAATTTTTTGAAAAGATTTTATTTCTAAGCTATCTCTACACCCAACGCGGGGCTTGAACTCATGACCCTAAGATCAAGAGTCGCGGGCTCCACCGACGGAGCCAGGCAGGCGCCCCTCTAGTTCTCTAATTTAAAAATAAAAGAAAAAATTTGAAAGAGTGCTTACATTTTTATTTGTTTAAAAATGCAAGTTCTTGCTATTAAAATACCATTGACTATAAAAAGAAAACATGGCATTATAAAATTATCAAAATACGTAAATGCTTTATAAACTTTACATATTAGTTTCTGAGTAACCTATCCATGGTTATTTGGCAAAATGGTTGTGCTGATGGAACTGGAGCTCAGGTCTGCCTGACTGAACACCCAGGCCCTTGTACTAGTACATAGTTGAAATGTACTAGTTGGATCTTTGTTACTAAATGATTTCTCTGCACTCTGAAGTCTTACGTCGCCTACCAACACAATAATTGATTTTTATTAATGATTTTTCTGCACAAAATGTATAGTGCTTATGAATGAATCAGCAATGAAGAGTCAATTCTAATAATAGCTACTGTTTCCTGGATGCCATGAACCAGGTGCTGAGATGACATTTTAGTCCATTTCACTAATTTAATCCTTGCAACAATTCGGAGGTCAGCTCTGGCCCCATTTTACAGGTGAGGAAATGGAGAATCAGAACTTAAGATCGTATAGCATTAAGTCTGGAGGCTGAGATTCGGAATGAAAAGCCTCGTTAGGTGCAGTGTGTTTCATTGTATCCTAATCCTTTATAAATTCCATCACCCCTACAAGGGTAGTAACTCTACCCATCAGGAAAGGAGAATACTTTCCTCCCACTCTCCTTCTCTAAGCTGTGGGTAAACAGTTCCCATCTTAGTAAGATCCTTAAAAGAAGAGAATGAGAAAGAATCACAGTCCACCAACTCCACTTAACCCTTTGGATGCCTACAATTAAACTCAGGGGCACTCTCTGAAGGAGCCGCAAATCCGACATCTTTCTTTTGTACCCTGTTAAACTGCCCCTTCCTTTGGAGTTTGTATTGTGAAGCTTGCAGAGGAAATTTGCCTCTTCATTTCTTCCCTGGGCCTCGGGAGGATCATTTTCCGTATTAAACAAAGCATCACACATTCCTGAGAATGCCTCTCCCACAGACTTGTTTTGACAACCAGGAGGGAAGATGGGAGGCTCAGAGCATGGGCTGCACAAGAACCCAGAGGATCTAGGAGAGCCCTTTCCAAAACCCTGGTTGATTATTTCCAGCTCCCTGTCAAGCTAGACTTCTCAGGGAGCAGCATTTATCAAAGAGGAGACACCTGGCTCTCTAATTACCTTCCCCTGTGTCAGAGGTGTGTTCGGTGCCTTTATCACCCTGATGGTGACCTGCTAATGTCCATGCTTCTGGCCAAAGGTTTGTTTATGTGTTTCACTGAATAGGGTGAGCATTTATCAACCATTACTGGTATTTCATAACTATTCCTCTTGGTGTTGTAATTCGAATTCTTTTGCATCTTTGAATTTTTACATATGATTGTTTTTGTATGGGGTACTTTGATTTCAAAACCATGCAGTTTCCCCCTGTGTGTTTGTATGGGCATGTAAAAAGCAACTGGGGAGAGAGGGTTCTCTTAGGACTTTTAATCGCAATCCTCTCTTTCCAGAAAGCCCCGTTTAGCACGATTTTGGCAATGGCTTTTATCATAAGTTTTGGATTTTCCTGCCTTTGTATCTCCATGGCAGGCATTACTTCCCATTTTATAGGCAAGGAAAGATTATTGCCTAAAATATTAGTGATTTTTGCTTCCTCCCCGGAATAGCACTTTTATCGTTATGTAGCAAGAATATCTACACAGATTTATTTGGTAAAGATTCTATTCAAAGGTCTGGGTACTGATTAACGTTGCTTGGCCCCCTGAACAATGGGTGTAACCTGGGCTTGATAAACCAAATAAGACCTTTGTCTTGTTTTCCTGGCTGGCAAAATTGCCTATACCATAAAATCCTTCAGCTTCCAAGGAGAGGCCAGGATTCCTCCTGTGAAGACCAGGTTTTTATTTCTTGTCTCTGATGGATAGTTGAATCAAGGGAGGCAGGTGCTGATAGGAAAGGCCTCGAGGACATGTGTGTGTGCTTGTGAATGTGTATGTATCTCTAAAGTGCTGGTACACAGGCTCACAAACATACTACCAACTGGGACCCAGGTTGTGGGGGATGGGATGTGAAGCAGCTGGTTGAACATGGATTGTTTGTGCCCAGCCCTTGCTCCGAAGTATCCACATCCTCTTCTTCACCTGTGCTGGTCTGGGCTACTTTGCCCAGGTGCATGAAACAAAGGACGGAGGAAATTCCAGCTCCAGTAGTTTCCTGAAAGAACTACTCTGGTATCCTCGCTGATGTCTGGAGGATAGTGAGCTAGAGACTAGACTAGCATGAACCCACCCCTCTCCTGGGAAAACTGCTTGGGATTGTTCCAGAATAAGGTCAGCAGTGTCACACTTATTTCCTAAAAATACCCCAACTTGCTGAAAACTTACTTTAAAAAAAAAAAGTGAAATCCTACTATACCAGAACATATACCTCACAGCTGTCAGATTTGCTCCTTTTACCTTTGGGTGAATCCCCGAGAGTGGGTTCCTTGCCCCAGTTGCTGACACAGATCTGGTTTTTAAGATGAGAGAAAGAAGCATTAGGAAGACCCCACTCCAGTGAATCTGATGCCCATCTATGGCTACATTTTGGAATGCATTATTTGGAGGAACTGAGGATGCTTAGCCTGGAGGGGAAAACTCTCAAAGGGGATCAGGCTTAGAGCTTTAAAATACTCAAAGGGCTGCCACAGAGAAGAGGAAATAGACTTATTTAAAGTCTGACTGAAGGGTGGAAGTTTCCGGAAGGAGTATTTTGGTTCACTATAAGAACAATTGTCTAACAATCATCCAGCAATGAATGGAAAGCTTCCTTGAAGGTGCAGAGAAAGGACCCAGTCTCAGGACCCTGCAAGCAGAGGACAGCAGGGATGTTGTAATGTGAATTCCAGAAGAGCGTGTGGTTCAGCCGATGACCTCCAATGTTCCTTCCAGCTCTAAGATTATATGGTTCTATATCTGTAATTTTCCATTTCCCTATTAAGAAGAAATTTTCCACATTCAAAATTGTTTTAGTGTTTGATAAAAGTTGTAGGATGATTTTTGCTCTGTTTACTTTAACATGGGGTTTACTCCTTTGCCCCATGGCTTAATAAGACATAAACACATCAGTGTTATTTGTTGGACAGAGGAGATGGGAGTTCACTGCTGGGTAGGAAGGTGCTGGTTACAGCTGGTTATAGCATGAAGAAGTTGGGGACTCCATATCTTCCCTCCTACCCAGTCTCTGAAATTCCAGATATCTTAGCCAGTGTTAGATGGTGGGCGCAGCAGAAGTGGTCTGGAGATTGACTGCTCCTTACACCTACGACCTTAGCAGTTGCTCTCACATCCTCCCAAGCCCTCACAATTCCATATCCTTCTTATGGACTCTGTATAATACGGATATCTTCAGGAATCTTCAGAAACTCTTATGTAACTTGAGGACAGAGTGAACTTTCCTTGAGTCCTAACTGACTCTCTTTCAAGGGCTCCTTCCATTGAGCAACCACAAAAAATAAAAACCTTTATTTAAAAACAACAACAAAGAGAAACATTAGCCTTAACAGTCGTTAAATACTAGATTATAACTTTGTCTTATTTTAATTTTAAGTGGTGCGTTCCTTTGTTTAAACATAGTTAAAGCTTTGCTTTGAAGTTTGGTTGATTTTTTTTCTTCTTACAGTTACTTTAAGAACACCTTTTCTCTCTCTCTTGAGTTAAGGATATGTTGCAAAGAGAGTTCTAGGAGTTAGAAGAGAAACCTGATAATTCAAAAATGAATAAATTCATACTAATGATCTTACATCAGTGTTCACTTCAATTAGTAGAGTGTGTCAGGGATCTGAGATCTAAAGACCTCACCCTTGATGGACCCCTCTGAGGGACCCAGTCCTCAGCTCTTCCAGCCATCAGCAAGGAGAGGTAAGCACTAGCTCTTAGATACCTTTAGATAAATTTCAGACTAAAGGCAACGAACAAAGGTGCTCGACATAATTAGTCACCAGAGAAATATTAATGAAAGAAATTCTGAGATATCATTACACATCTATCAAAATGTATAAAATCTTTTTAAAAATGAGATATTCAGGTGCTGGGGAGGATGTAGAGCAACTTGGAAACTCTCATGCACTGCCGGTGGGAATGTAAATTTGCACAACCAGTTGGGCACACTTCTGGGTAACATCTAGTAATGCTACCAGGCCCACGATCCACCAGTCCCACTCCTAGGTATATACCCAAGAGAAAGGAGGTCATATGTCTTCCAAAAGAAAAATACCAGACCATTTTTACAGTTTTATTCCTGATATCCCCAAATGGGAACCACCACAAGTGTCCAGCGATAGGAAGACAGATAAATGGATCGCTGTGCAGCCAATGCAGCAGAATAAAACACGGAAATCAAGAAGAACAAATGGTAGAAACAACTGATACCATGTTTTTTTTTTTTTTTTTTTGGAATGAGGAAGCCAGACCCCAAAGGATATATATTTTATGATTTCATTTACAGGAAGTTTAAGAGGGGTGCCTGGGGGGCTCAGTCGGTTAGGCGTCCAACTTTGGCTCGGGTCATGAATTCACGGTTCATGAGTTGGAGCCCCACATTGGGCTCTCTGCTGGTGGTACAGAGCCTGCTTTGGATCTTCTGTCTCCCTCTCCCTCTGCCCCTCCCCTGCTCATGTGCACGCTCTGTCTGTCTCTCTCTCTCAAAAATAAACATTAAAAATTTTTTTTCAAAAAGAGAGACAGAGAGCAGTAAAGATGAATTCTTTAACTGAAAGCAACAACAGGGAAAGACATGTGGGATAAGGAAAGAGAGGAGAACTGATTTGCTTGAACATCTTCCCAAAGTGCCAAGTACTTTATGTATAGCATTTTACTGAATTGTCAAAGAAGTCCTATTACATATGTATTTCCAAATGAAAGGTGAGGAAACTGTCTTCTTCAGTAACTTGCTAAGGTTTCCAGAGCCAGGAAGTGGGGTGTCCACAGCTGTTTCTCTTCCCCACCTCTGACCCCCAGATGCATTCCCCCAGGGCTAGCATTGGCCTGGGAGCTGACTTTGTCTGGAACACTCATTTGGCAGAAGAGGATCCTGAGACTGAGACATGCCATGTGGCTTGTACGAGATCCCACGGCCAGCCTGTGGCAGAGCTGAGTTAAACCGTGATGTACCAGTGTAAATTCTTTTGTTAATAGCTGGTAAAATTAGTAGCACTATACTAACCCCCTAATTAAATAGCTCTGTTTGGTCCAGTCAGCTCAGACGGCAATCTGGAAGGGCTCAGTGTGGTGAAGATGGGTCTACATGGCTCCCAGAACCCCTCCAGGGATTCTCACTTGGAGCATTTCTAGTACAGGCCATTGGGATATTCGCTTCAGCCTTGTTTGTGGCAGGCTAGTAACCCATCACCAAGGGAATGCATAAGTTAACAGTGGAGGGCAAATACTATGGAATACCCCCAGCTCTTAGAAGCAGGGAAATACAGGCACATACCATAATATGACAATTTTCTTTTATCTGGGGGGAAAAAAGCAGGCAACCAAATGCTATTTAGAGCATAGCATTCATAAATTAAAAACACAACTGCCCACAAAATAATACCATATATTTTATAAGGAAATATATATAACAAAGGTCATCTAGAAACACATTAGTGTAGGGACCTTTGGGATGAGTGGAATGCAGTGGGCATGGTGATGTCCTGAGTAGAATAGCACAATTAACTCAATTATTTACCTGTGAGGCCTAGAAAAAATTAAAAAACAAAAACACAAACCAGCATCGGGGCGCCTGGGTGGCTTAGTCGGTTAAGCGTCCGACTTCAGCTCAGGTCATGACCTCGTGGTTTGTGAGTTTGAGCCCCGCTCTGGGCTCTATGCTGACAGCTCGGAAACTGGAGCCTGCTTCAGATTCTGTGTCTCCCTCTCTCTGCCCCTCCCCTGCTCGCTCTCTCTCTCTCTCTCTCTCTCTAAGAATAAATAAACACTGAATTTTTTTTTAAATGCCAGCATCAGATATTTTATGAAGACAGAAATTTGTCTCCTTTATTTAACTAACAGAAGCCTGAGTTCACCTGAAAGTGTGAGAATCAAAGCCTATAAACAATACCGTTGGAAGTAAGGAGAAATTCCAAAGACTGGCTGGGTAGCGTTCTTCTGCAGATGCTGCTGGCTTTTCAAGGACAGCTCACAACGGGCTCTTTACTCCTTTCCACTCTGTCCTTGACATTCCACACACAGATCTTCCTGAAAGAAGATCTTTCTGTCTTCCTCAGAAAGGCCACTGGCCTGGAAATGGGTTCCAGGTGAAGAAAATGAAGACACAGAATGGGAACATGATTTGGCTAAGGCAGATATTGAGGGCTGAATTATATCCAACATTTGTATGTTGAAAGTCTTAATCTCTCTGTACCTTGGAATGTGTCTCTATTTGGAGATAGGGCCTTTAAAAAGGTAATTAAGTTAAAACAAGGCCATTGGGGAGGGCCCTAATCCAATCTGACTGGTATCTTTATAGGCAAAGGAAATTTGGACATACAGACCCAGGGGGTGGGGGTGAGGAACACGCTCAGAGAAAAGGCCATGTGAGGACACAGCTAGAAGATGACCATTTACACAAGGAGACAGTACTCCGAAGAGGTAAAACTTACTGGTACCCTGATCTTGGACTTTCAGCCCCCAGAACTGTGAGAAAATAAGTTTCTGTTGTTTAAGCCACTCAGATTATTGTCAACAGCCAATAATTTCTTTACAAGTGGCACAGGCCAGAGTAAATATGTAAATATGTGTAATTATTTGAGATTGTATTATGGCAGCCCTAGCAAATGAATACAGTAGGAATTGGCAGAGCTGAGATGTAGCCTCACAAGTCTTGGTCCTCAGTCCCCTGAGTAGTGAAGTTGTTCTGTACATCTTGTCTTAGGGAGCAAAACTCTAGAGACATTTTTCTAATATAGACACCCCCATCTCTTGGGGGTTGGAATAGCTGCCTGAAGTGGATCTCAGGAAAGAACAAGAGGAATTCGATGAGCTCACCCGGTCTCAGCACCCTACAGTAAGGGAAGCCTTGAGCAGTTGGCCGACTGACAGGGCACCTGGAAGTTATGGGGCCCCAGGTGAGGGGGAGTCACCCTACCTCGGGAGAGACATTTAACTGCAAGTGCTTCTCAACTGCCAATAATTCCTTTACAAGTGCCACAGGCCTGAGTAAATATGTACTTCTCCTTATGAGCTTTTTTAAAGGCTGCTCACTCAAACAGCCCATTGTAGGTTTTTAAAAGCCCAAGTTCCTTGTGATATCAGACCAGAGATTATTGTTCTTATATCAAAGGACTAACGGAAGGTCAACAAAGCTCAGGAATGGAGGGGCTGAATCTGGGTCAATCTACGGGGCTGGAAGAGGTGTGCCGGTATGGAACGCCCTAGAAAAATGTCCCAGCAGGGACTGGAGAATAAAGGTTACTAACTCTACTCTTGGGTCTTAGTGATCTTGAGGCAAAGAAACACTCGGTGTTCTTGGGTGTTCTTGATGGAGTTCATAGCGCCTACAGCCTTGCTTGTCAGGGTCACGGGTCTTCCAAAAGCTTAGGAGTTTTACTGGTAAAGGAGAATAGACGTTGTGTGTCTGTGTGTTTGGGGGGATATTTTGTAGCAGAGATTTGGGGTGTATGTATGTGATGAGAAGATAGAAGTAAAAATAGGCAGAAAACAAGGGGAAAAGGGACAGCTCAAGTTCAACTGGCTCCCCTGAAATATTTGAAGACCTCCTGAAACTTGGGCTCTTTTTTAAGGAGTAACAGGCCTTAACCTTGGGGCAGGAGCCTTGTTAATGCTCACAGGCCACACATTTCCCACGCTATTGCCCTACTGGTCCATGACAGACCAAGCCAAGTCCTATAGGATTGAGGGCAGCCCAAGCCTGTCTGGGCCATATGTATTTGTTTGCTTGGCTGGTCCAGTGGAAATACCTGTTGAAGAGGGTGTATCAGTTTATCTTGGTTCAAGGAGGTTGCCTACCTCCCATACCCATATACAAGGCAGTGTGGCTAGAACCCAGCTAGACAGTTCTGGGGCTTCAAATTCTACCACTTCCATAATGTGAGAACTTGGCAAGCTACTTAATGTTTGAGCCTCAGTTAGACCAAACATAAAATGGGAGAATCATTTTGTTTTCATATGGCTGCTGAAAGGAATAAGCGCCATAAAAATATAAGATGCTCTTGGCACAGGGTGGGCATTCAAATATATTAATTCCTTTCTCTTCACTCAAATATCAGCTGAGTAGTTTGTGCTATTCATTTGTTGAACCAAGGTTTATTGAGTGCCAGCTAAAAGCTAGCAAATGGTGCCCCCTGTATTAGTGCAACATGGTGGCCCAGATGTCCCTGCCTTTATGAAGCGTTTAGTCTAGTGAGTAAAAAGCAAAGTGGAATCGGGTGCCAGGGAAATTGTGGAGTCATGTTTTCTCAGCCTTGTTCTCTGAGGTCTTGTCCCTTGGCCATGGGGCTAGCTATGAACATGATGCTCAGGGGGAATTCTGTGAACGACCTTGAGAACAAGACAGCGGTGACTCACAACAGGTTAGTTTCCGTCAGCAGCAAATGAAGCGCTGAGGACAAGGTAAAGGAGCCCAGCAGCTGTCACAACAATCACCGTCATCTCCTATTTATGTGGGACTCTTCTTCCCTTGCAAGCTAAGTGCTTTGGGGCATTACTCAGTGAAATCTCACAGCTTCCTCATGTGGCAGGACGGGCGGAGATTATTAAAGATGAGGAAACAGGCATGGCCAAAAAGAGAACTGTCTTGACTGAAGTTGCACAGCAGGCAGAAGCACTTGATCTGGAATTGGGTTGCTCAGCTTGGAGCCCATTGGCTCATACTCTGACCATCAGGGCCATGATGTGGGATGATGATCCGGGGCCAGTGGCTGTGGGAGGCGGGGCTTGCCGGTGGTAGGACAGCTCTCCCTCCTCAAATAGTGGTTCTAATTCTACACTGTATTCTGTTCAGGTGGCCCTGAGCATTCCATTTAGGGATACTCCAGTGTCAGTCTCTTCCTTGTCCCTTGATACTGGCCTTAGGATGTTAATGCAATGGGAACTCTAGAGGCAATGCAGCCCAATCCCTTTGTGTTCCATATGAGAAAACAGGCATGGAGAGATGAAATGACTTGCCTAGGGTCACGCAGATGGGATGCTGCTGGGCTGGGCTAGATCTAGAAGTCAGCTCAGGAATCTTTCTCTTCCCCTGGGAAGGCTCCCAATAGTGGCCTTGCTTTACAATCCCAACCCTCTCAATCCTCATACACCACTCCTGACATCCCACGTTGGAGTTCCAGACCTCTGTGCTCCCCGCAGCATGCTTCTTTGGGATTTCTCTTGGAACCCTGTCTCCGCTGAGAGCTCTATTGGGTACTAATCACAGGATGGATGCCCGGAACTCGCAGCTAATCCTGGAGAGTCGAGGAGGGGAGCCCTGAGCTGCTCCCATACTTGCTTTTGTCCACAGCCCCAGCCTTCTGAATCACCTTTCCTGCTTGAGTGCCGAATGCGCTTAGCACATGTGGGAATATTTTCCGATGACAGTAACTGCCTCTTCGCCAGAGATAACATCTGTGTTAGTAAACTCTTTTACTGACCAAGCTTGCCATTTTCTTCCACGTACAGTCACACACCTCAGAGCCTCCACTGCTTCAGTCAGGGGTCAGCCTCTTGGGCAAACTTCAGTCTCTGTCCTCTGTCTGCTGACTCTCCTGGCTCTCCCGTCACCTGCCTTCTGGAGCCTTGTGGACCAGCCAGCGCTCTGCTTCACCCAACGCAGTCCCCACATATGAAGCCTTCTGCCACAAATGTGGGTAGATGGCCATAGAGATGGAATGCTCTACTTTTTATGCTTGTATTTTGAGGTCAACTTAGCATTTTTTGTGTTTTTCAATCATCTCTCTCTCTCTCTCTCTCTCTCTCAGGTCCTTGGGGGCCTTACACTTTATAGATCTCTGTGGCTGATGTACTCGGTACATTTGCATGGACCTCATGGTCCCTGTTGCTGCTGGGACAGTACTGCTGAGGACTGCTGCGCGTGGACTCCCCTGTCTCCCCATTTCTTCTGGTGCACAGCCGGCCTGGTCCCTGTCATCTGTGGAGGCAGCATACCCCTGGCTCACAGAAAGGCAGGAAGGGAAAGCGGAAAGGTCCAGGCACAGTGAGGGTGAGAAGTCACCGATTTTGTTATGAGTCCCCTGTGGCCCGAAGCGACACAACTATAGGATCCTACAAGCACTGATGGGAGACCTTTCCGTGGAGCTGTCATAGAGCTGATAGGGTGGTGGGAAGGTCCTGGCATTGGGGGCATCAGAAAGTGGGTGCACCCAGCACATCTTTCTCAGTCACGAGCAGTCTGCTTTGGATGCCGGCTGCGTGTCCTACCTGCCCACTTGGGGTTATCTAGCGCCTCTCTTTCTTGATGCTGCAAGCATTTTGCATCTATTGCATTTATCTACATACTCTGAGAAGTAGGGAAGAGACAGGTATTATTACTGCTCTCTGATGGATAGGGAAACTGGGGCACAGAGCAGGTGTGGCACACGAGTGGAGTGAGGCTGGGAACACAGGTGTGACTCCAGCTTGCAGGACATATTGTGTCCTGCCTGTCCTGTCCACATTCACACGTAAACCCAAGTAGCAGCAGAAAATGGCTTCAGAAGGACAATAGTGTTAATCTTTTTTTTTTTTTTACATAGAAGTGTACACTCTTTTTTTTTCTTTTTAAAGTTTATTCATTTATTTTGAGAGACAGAGTGAGAGCACAAGTCAGGAAGGGCAGAGAGAAGGGGAGAGACAGAATCCCAAGCATGGGGCTTGATCTCATGGACCATGAGATCATGACCTGAGCTGAATCAAGAGTCAGATGCTTAACTGACTGAGCCACCCAGGCGCCCTAGAAATAAGGCCAATCTTTTATCTGATGGCAAACATGATATATATTGACTGTGAAAAATTCAGATGGTCACCAAATTTGGGATATAGATGCGTCCTCAGAGGGGGGCAAAGGGGGGAGGGGTGAGTGGCATCAGGATTGTCTGAGGGCTTCAGTTGTAAGTAAGGCTTTGTGGTTTGGGTATTTTTTTGTTGTTGTTGGTGGTGGTGGTATTGAGTACATGGGTGTTATATTTTTCTTTATTTCCCTTTTGTACATTTTAAATATTGCACACTAAACTAAAACCATTCAGACAATCCCCAAAGCACAGATTATTGTTGAAAATAAAGGAATTTAAACTATTATTTCTAAGACCTGGGGCATTAAGGATTGAAAAGATTGTCTAGGGAACCAGAAAGGGGGTGTACCTCCAGTGACAATGGGGAAAGTGGTTTGGCAGAGAAACCATCACAGAATTCATTATAACGAAGTCAAAAATTACACGGGGCATTCCACATATAGTTAGTGGGGGTCCGTGTCCACACTGGGCAAGGCTCTAAAAAATAAACGCGTTCCAGTTCTCCTGGAGCTTTCATTCTAATGAGAAACAAAGGTGAACGTAGGTCAGGAGTCAGCAAAATCATTGTACAAATGGACTGAAGACATTAGGAAGGGGTTTGAGTAGAGCTAACATTGCAGGGGAGTAGGCTCCTTGGAGGAGAGGAGCCCCCAGTGGATCCATTTCTTGGTCCCAAAGGGTTTCTCTGTCATCTCCCACTGCATAGATTTGGGGGAGCAACATAGCTCACTCGGAGAACAAGGTGAGGGTGGAGACAGCCAGTATGAGGAGCACCAAGGAGGCCTAGAAGCCCCAAACCCGACTAGTCTGGTGCTGGTTCCACCCTGGGTGTGCCCAGAGCCTGTGCATTATACTCTAATGAGGGGTTGGGCCAATGGTGATGTGTTTCTTTCTTTCTTTTTTTTTAATGAGGTGCTGTTTTGCATAGATAAATACTATGATTGTGATGTAGGAACCAAATGGCAGATCATTATGCAAAAAGCACTGACAGAGGTGAGATTATGAAACCTGTTCTGCTTGAGGCCTGCTGCCTGAGCGTGGGAACTAGGAGGTGTCTGTCTGGGCCCCAACCTCAGCCAACTGGATGGAGCCCGCCCTCTCCAGCTGGGCTGGGACAGGAAGCACCCCTCTCCACTGTGTACTGCAGATTCAGAATCCCCACAAAGGGAAATAGAAAGGGGAACGCTCCCACTGTCCTCCTGCTGTTGCAGTTGGTGGGACCAAAGCTCTGCCTGGTCCATTTGTACACGGATTCCTGACCGTGGTAAAACAAGAATGGGGGCTTTAGGTGTCCCACATGAGCCTCCAAGAAATCCTGTGGCTGGGAGGAGGCAGAGAATCAGGAAAGGAAGAATGACCTCGGCTCTGAGTTTACAAGCTGCCTTCCCAGCTGGGGTAGCTGGGTCTCAGCAGAGAAGGTGAAGACCTGCAGAGAGATGTTGCTTGGGCAGCCAGGGAGGAAAACTACAGCAGGCTGGAGAGAGTCAGAGAAGACAGCCGAGGAGGGAGAACCAGGGCTCCGGGTTCCAGGCAGAGGATGCTCCTGTGATGCCTCATGAAAGGGGGACTAAGTAGCTGCTAGAGTGGTCAACCAGCTAATAAACATAGTGTACACAGTTTGTGCTTTGATGCGCCCATCCGTCTGCCTTCTGTCAGGCTCAGAAAACCTGCTGAGAGTGAACATTGTCGACAGCTTCCAAGAGGTCAGATCCAGGAGATATATAAAGCCAAGGTCAGCACTACCAGGGAGGAAGACGCAGCCTCCTGCTTCCCAGGTGTTTGCTGCAGTGAAGGCTGCAGTGAGAGCGCCCCCTACAGAACACATCGAGGCAGCCTGGGGGAACAGGGAGCCTGAGGGTTTATGAGGCTAGGCAAAAGCCATCAATTCATTTACTCAATCAACAACTATTTGTTGAGCAACTCATGTCTTCATGGAAGTGAAATCAGAATCACCTCCTTATGTTACGCATCTGGAGAGCAGCCAGCGTTTTCGTCCTGCTTTTCCCTGGTTCCTCAGCACACTGTCACAACATCAGCTCTAAATAGGAAGTGAGACTGGCTAATGGTCTTCATTACACCCAGATCTCCCTTCCATTTTCTACGGGCAGAGCACCTGGAGAGAGGGCAGCATGGGAATTGGGGGAGGTGACTCCACCTTTCCCAAGGTCTTGGGACTCAGTGGGACGCTTCTGGATATTACCTAGACATGTTGGGTGATGTGGCAAGGAGTGTTAATGATGCAATTCAATTATGCCAGGCTGTTAATGAGCTAAGTGTTGTATCTTTATTATGCATCAAAAGTGGAAGACATTAAGTACCTGCAGTGTCCTTCCCGATACAGGAGATCATGATTCTGTAAGAAGCTCAGAATCCCTATGTCCAACTTCTTCAATGACCTGATCTTAAATTGATCCTTAAAACTAACTGTGACTCTTATTCCTAGGGCTCCAAGACAGTGAATTAATGGAGGATGACAATATTTGTGTTTTATGTCATCCCAGGAATGGTCTTTGGATCTTGTACTCCGTTCTCATTGTCGATTCCCACCACACCACGGATTCCAGTCCTGGGAATGGATTCTAAGGAAATTATTCAACAGAAGGAACAAACTGCATGTTCGAAGATGCTTGCTGCTGTTAAAAATGGGCAACAACTTAGCATGCAGGAGATGTACGATGTTAGAAAACTAGTTGAATAGATTATAGTAAATCTGTACACGGTATATTATATAACCATTAGTAAATGGAAAAGGTAGAATATAAATAAGTATGTACATTTTGTCCATCTGTAAGGTATGCATTGATATTTTAAAGCTGTTTGCAAAAAAAATAATTGTGTTAGAATGGCGGAATACAGATGGTTTTATTATTTTACAAAATTAGTGTTAATGTTAGAAATAATCTAAAAGCACTCTAAAAGAAGAAAAAAAATTGCTACCTTAAAATATAATAGTAACCCTTAGTGATTAGCCATTTTCCCTATGGCCCTAAAGTTGATTCTGAAAGTGAGGTATGGGGTCTACTCATATCTGAGTGACCTTATATTAAACATGCTGATTGCTGGGTCCTGCCTCACCTGGAACCAGAATCCCCTGGAATTGTAATCCAAGAATCAGAAGTTCAGCCAGGCTGTGAAATGATTCTAATGCACATTCATGTTTGAGAACCACTGTTCTAGAAGTTCTCAGAATCAAATGATAAACAAACAACAAGAGGGAGAAATTGATTTTCTCTCCTGAGAAGCAGACTGATTCTCTGGAAGCTAATGTGCTCAGGAATCAGTTCATCAATTCTTTGAATTTATCAAATGTGTCAGTTTAGCAAATGTATTTTCAACTTGTTTTAAACAGTAGTCTTCTGAAATATATTCAATGAATATATTCTCCAGGAACAGCTGATTACATTCTGCCTGAATATGTTAGTAACTATGCATAAAGAATTACTTAATTCAATACATTCTTCATGAATATGTTTCTGGCATATATCTTTATAAGAAATAAAAAATATTTTCACTAAATAACATTTAAAAGAAAATATATTCATAGAAGAATATATTTATATGAAAATTAAATCATTCTAGGTCTCTGAACTTTTGACAAATTGAATATTCCTTAAATTGCTGTTAAGAAAAACATATTCATTGAGACTATTCAAGAAGTTTTTGTGAAATTAGTTATAATTTAGTGAATTCAGGGTTGTCATTCACAAATTGATCCTTTGGGGGATTCAGCTTTTGTTGAATTGACCTAGAGTCTTCTCAAAGCCCAAGAGACTCTGGGACTCTGGCTATGTCGAGATTCAGCAGCAGATGGAGATCTAGGAGGCCGAGGTTGGGTCAGAAGGCTGAGTGAGGATCTGGGTGTGGGACGTGTCTTCTAAGAGGTCCTGATACTCACCCTGAGAGTCCTGAGGACGTCATTGGTAGCCCTTCCTCTTTCCACATCCAGTGGGGGCCTGCCAGCATTTTCATCACAGGGAGAAAGCAGCCCTTACCACTTTTAGAGATGTAAGACCCATTCTATGGAGTTTCAAATAGGAAGATAATGGTTTGCAACTGAATTAGAGAAGTGGGGACGGATTGCACTCTTAGAGGGAGCCACTGTGTATCTTATTCCCCTCACCTACAGTGGGACTTCCCCAGCGAAACCTCCTTTCTCCCCTGGGTGACCCTCCTCTGTGACTCTGCCATAGCTCTGTTGCTTATGCAAATTCACATGGCCACCATTTTGAGCCTCACCCTGACAGCTTAGCAGCTATTGAAACAGTCCTCAAAAGGAGAGTGTGCTGATGCCAACTGCCACGGACAAGTCTTATATAATCACTGACAACGTCAGCTCACATTTATTGAGTGCTTTCCATAGAAGAGTCAGTGTACTAGCCAGCTTTGTGCATGGTCTCATTTAACCCTTGCTACAACACTATAAGGTAAGTATTATTATTATCCCTGATTTGCAGATGGGGAAATTGAGGCCTACAGATGCCAACTCGTTGCTGGAGGCCTCACAGTCCCTGTGTGGTTGATCTGAGCTTTGACACCAGGTAGTCGGCTCCAGATCTTCTGCCTCTTTTGGTTGGAGAAAAACACTCAGTTTCATTACCTGAAACCTTTGCCAGTGCAGTCTTGAGGACAAATGTTTAAAGAGAAAATGAGGAAGTGAAGGAAGAGGTGTTCTCATAGGTGGCCTGCCAGGAGCTTGTCACAGAGTTTCAGACTGGACCAAATGGACTCTGAGTCTTGGGACCAACAGCAGATGAAAGCTGGTGATCCTTTTTTGAGTGAATAAGGAATCAATCCACAATACATGTTCTGAGGAAGTCCCCTAAGTGTCAT
The DNA here is from genome assembly GCA_028646485.1 of Cryptoprocta ferox. NCBI lineage: Eukaryota > Metazoa > Chordata > Mammalia > Carnivora > Eupleridae > Cryptoprocta > Cryptoprocta ferox. Next base: position 31,106,273 of record CM053560.1, read on the forward strand.
ATCCCCAGGGAGATGCAAAGCACCTGACCAAGGTTTATGCTTGCTTTGCCGGGTTGCTCGAGAAAATACAGGCTGTCCAGTTAAATTTGAATTTTAGATAAATCCCACAAATACATTTTTAGGATAAATATGTTCCAAATATTACAGGGGATATACAGATATATTTATACTGATGAATTTTGTTGCTTATTTAAAATTCAAATTTCACTGGGAGTCTTGTATTTTTATTTGCTAAATCTGGCCATCAAGTTTCTTTGGGGAGATAGCTCACAACCCAGGCAGTGTGTTAATAAAGACAGAGTGGGTAGTACAGATAATGGGGCCTTTGGAGAAGGGAGGCTTCTGGATGTAAATCCAAGGAGGTAACACAATCTCCTGGGTAACAGACTCAGTGGAAGAGTCTTTTTTTTTTTTTTTTAATGTTTATTTATTATTTTTGAGAGAGAGAGAGAGAGAGAGAACGTGAACAGGGAGGAGCAGAGAGAGGGGGACAGAGGATCCAAAGTGGAGTCTGTGCTGACAGCAGTGAGCCCAAGGCAGGGCTCGAACTCACGAACCGTGAGATCATGACCTGAGCTGAAGTCAGACGCTCAACCGACTCATTCCAGTGCGAGAGTCTTTGTGATGGGAAGGCTTACTGGCAGAGCTGGTTCTTAATGACAGGAGGGAAGGATCCAGAAGGGTAGAGATGGGAGAAGGCTCAAGGCAATGTGGAGACAGTGAGCCAACAAGGAGATGTCTAGAGGATCTTTGGGTTGGGGAGGACCAGAGGTGAAAGATGGGTGTGTGGAGGATCGTGAGTGTCCTGCTAGGGATTTTGGACAATGTCTTTTGGACAAGGATGAGTGACCAAATGAGGTAGTATTTTAGGAAGGTTAATCTGGTGATGGCACATAAGATTGGTGGGAATGGGGAATGGGAAGATAGCTGAGCATGACGTGGTGAAGGTGGGAAAGGGTGACCAGAAGGACATTCCAAAACAATGGCCTCATCTTTCAGGTAAAATATCCAGGTGCCCATGATGAAGACAGGTGGCCTAATTGTGGCTGTCTCCTATCAAGTGGGAGATCTGGGCCCTCCTGGGTACAGAGAAGGAGCAGACACTCATGGGTGCAGGATCTCAGAGGGAAGCTTTTCATGTTGGAGGCACACTCAGAAGTCTGTCACTACAGAAGATGGAGGAAGGGAGGGCAAGTGTTATATCTTGTTCTATTCTACCCTCATCTTCGCAACACACACACACACACACACACACACACACACACACACCACTGTTGCATATTCAGTTTGTATAGGTTTCCACAGAAAGTGAACTCCTGTTTTAACCTCAGATAACATTTACTAGGGATGCAATTTCAGCCTTGTATTCTATTGTTTTGCTTCCCGTGGAGCCAATCTTTTACAGGTCCATTCCACTGCCAAAGCTGTCACCAGCTTGGCATGTGACCCCTCTTCTGTGGGTCCTCCCACAGCTAATACAACTCTTATTTCTTGTAAAAGGTTTTGAGATCCTCTAAAGAAAAGTACTGTGGCAGCACGTAGATTCCTGCTACATGGCCAGCTCATCCCTTGCTTTGGCCTTGGCACCAAGCCAATCCTGAAAAGCCCACTCAGCTGTTCTAGGTTTTCCCAGAAGAGCTACCTGGGCAAGAAAGGAGAGGCCCAGACTTGTTGGAAATGGAAACTGTTCCAGCCCTTTCCTGGGACTGGGTGGGACGGCACAGACCCACAGGGGCAGGGCAGGAGGGAGGAGGCCTCCTCCAGCAGGGGCTAGGCCCTGGGTACCCTGGCTCTATCTGATCTTCTCCCTACCCTGGAGTGATTGAGGGCTGGGCTTATAGCAACGGTGACTTTCCAGAATGGCCTGGAGGAAAGGTGTGGCCCCAGTGAGTGAGGAGGGAGAACGTTACCCCCCCAGCAGGTCATCAGTACTCTGTGAAAGTAAGGTGTTCAAGCCCTAACTCAAACACACCATTTCCTGCCTCCTGCCTGCAGGTCTTAGGCCAGGTGATGGCCATCTCTTCCTCCCACTTGGCAGAGTGGGTGTGTGTCTCAGTGTCTTCCCTGGGGAACTGACCAAGGCCAAGGTGGTCTTGAGGGAACACCACAGGGTAGATAGCTTGTTCACACCAGGACAGCTTGACCTTGGCATCAAGGAGACCTGAACTTCAGTGGTGAGATCTGGAGGGGGGAAAGCAATGTGCAAACTGCCCATTTATCCTCACACTGTCAGCCACTTACCCATGGGAAAGACTCACAGGCTCACCCTACCCTCACACCCCATTGCCTGAGAGCTACACCATGCTGCCCGTCAGGGGCCCTATCCCAGCCCCATAGACCTGCAGACTTTCCCTATTCTTTCAGCAGCCCTGGCCTATGCATGGACTGTGTACCTTTTCCCTGAATGCCCTTCCTCCACTGACTTCTCTGCCTGGAGAACTCCTTAGTGGACAGCACCTGTCCCAAAGTCATCTCTTCCATGAAGCCTGCCAATTTCCTCCTTTGACACCTTCTTCTTAGGGCTCTCTTCTGTCCCTTTGGGGAGAGAGCACTTACAAAGCCTGTGGTCCTGGAAGTTCTGAGCCCCCAGCTTCCAGCCCTGTGCAAGTCTCCACAATAGCTCCCTGCCACTTCCCTGATCCAGCCTGAGTCCACTGAATGTTTGGGGGCCTAGCCTGACTGGACTTCTAGGGTCTCTGGGAGACAGTGCCTAGCAACTGAGACTCTCTTGAGTCCCAGTAGCCTCCCCAGAGGTGGGCTGCTGACCAAGCAGGAAGTACCCCGGTCAGTGCCCGTGCATACCCCCTGTGGCTTGTCTCAGCCTCACACTCGCCTTCTCTGGCTCATCTCTGAGGCGCCAAGTCTCTCCTTTATCCCCCAGACTCCTCCACTGACCGCTCCCTGGCCTTTCTTGCTGAGTCAGCCCTCCGCTAATTGCCACCAGCTGGCTAGGCTGCCTTCCCGAGATGCAGTGGGCTCCTGATGGCCCTTTTGCTGGGGGGATTGGCATTGCTTCCCCCAGTGAATGTTGGGGAGATATCCCAGCCAGGCCTGGGGGTAAGGTGAGGTGGGGAGAAAGGCCTAGGAGAATAGGGAAAGGGCCTCGGGGAGACCAAGGGGCCCCCTTCTACTCTCCAGAGCCTTTCTTTATAGCAGTTGTCCTCGATGAGGCAGTGTGATACTTTCTCCCCACCCTCCCCTGCCCCGGGGCCTTTGGCAATGTCTGGAGATATTTCTGGTTGTCACAACCGGCAAGAGGAGGGGAGTGGCTACTGGCCACTGGTAGAGGCTGCAGATGCTGCTAAACATCCTGCAAGGCACAGGACAGCCTCCGGGACAAAGGATTATGTCCCGTGCTGAGGTTGAAAAACCCCACTTTAGAGAAAAGAGGCTGGGGCTGGTTGGGACGGTGGGCTCAAGTGGGGTTTCGTTTGTCTGGGGGATGACTTGTTCTGAGGGTACATGGGCAGCCTTCTCTGCCCCTTTTGGGTCCTCACAGGGAGCCTCCAGCACTCTCCCTCCACTGGCCCCCATCCCCACCTCCACAGTCCAGACTGGGGGCAATTTCTACAGCCAGCAGATACTATATGCTGAGAAACAAACACTCTTACCTTCCTTTATTTTGTTCCATATCAGCCCATAGTTTCAGAAGGGCAAGGAAGCAAGGACTTCCTTCCCATTTATCCAAAAATGCTGTGTACAAAGGAGCATTTTTTCTTTCATCGCCTGTATGATAATAGTATTCACCACCATGCACTGATGGCTTATTTTGTACCTGGAACTCTCACACACATGATATGATATCATTGTCACAACAATGCTATGGAATGGCTATTATTACTCCTTGGGAAAAAACCTAGCTGAGGTCCAGACTGGTTATGTAACTCGCCCGAGTCATGCAGGTTAGAAGGGGCGGTGCTGAGATTGGGACCAAGTCTTTGGCCCCCAAATCAGTAATGGGGACACCCTCAAAGATTTCTCCTGCAGGACGTAAGCATCATAAAGGAACTTTCTGGGCAAAAAGGACTACAGGGGCTCTTGTGTCTGCCGGAACTGTTTGGGTATTCGTAGGGGTGACCAGGAGAGAGGCTTTGGGCCCCTAGGAAAGAGGAGGCTACCAGAGGCTGCGACTGGTTCCCGGAAGGGGTGACTAATGCTGCCATGAGTCAGTCTGGGCCTGGAAAGGTCCTCTTCCTTCCCCTGGGCCTATGCTCTCTAGCCCTGGGGTGGATCAGGTGAAGGGCCAGGTGCCCCTCCCAGAGAGCAGTGGTCTGGCCCTCGTCTATCCAGGCATCTATCCGGGGAGCTCTTGCTGGGCTGCTGACTGTTGCTGGAGCTCAGAGGCTGCAGGAGGCAGGCGGTAAACAGGAAACGGTTAAGTAAGAGCAGGTGGAACAGGCCGGGTGCTGGAGCAGGGCAGGAAATAGCTAAGCGGCTGAATGGACTCAAAAGAATGCTCTGCCCTCCTCCCCGAGGCTTTGGCCAAGGGCTGTCCACCCACCCCTCCCTGCCCTGCACTGAGAGGCACCCTGCCCAGCAGCCGCCTGACCCCCCATCGACCTCCTCAGTGCGGCTGGGGCTGGGAGGTGCTGGGAGGAGAGGGTCCAGGGTACCAGAAAGCCCAGCAGGGACTGGCAAGGCAAGAAGGAGGGGGTTCCTTCCCTCCAGGGCTGTGAGCCAGGCCCATCTCCAGTGGCCCGGGTGTGAGGGGTGGGAGGGTGGGCAGGCTTTCCAGGCCCCTGGTTCTTTGTTCCCTAGGGGGCCCTTTGTATTGACTGGGGCTCCTACCCTGGGCTGAACCAGAACAGCAATAGTGGCCTGGGATCTGGGTGCCCCACGGTGCTCTCCTGCCCTCCCCTTTGTTCCTTACAGCAATGGGTGCCCTGGAAGAGGGTGGTGCTATCCTCTAAGGTGAGATGAGGAACCTGGGGTTGGGAAGTTGAGGAGCCGATGCAGGGAAAGGGAGCTGGGGCTTGAACCCCCGCCTCTGCCTCCAAGCCCTTCCCCTGCCTCACTCTGCACCTCGGTGCCTCTCCTGTTCAGAGAATTCTCTTCGCTCTGCCATGGAGTAAAATCAGTGGTGCCCTGGGTGTTCTCTTGACCCCTTTCTCGGGGGACCTGCCCTCATGGGCAAACAGGGCTCTGCTTCCCAGGGTCCTCTTGCTAGTGGGCTTCTTCGCACAGCAAATGGCCCCAATGCTCTGCTCTTGAAGTGCCACTGACACATCGCTGAGAACTCCGGGGTATCCAGGCATGAATGCCCAGCCCAGACCCCAGCAGGAAGGATCCCCTGCGTACCTGACGAGTACACAGGGACACTGGGGCAGGTGTCGCCTGTTCCCAGTGCTGGTTGTTGCTTGTTCCCCAGCCCATGGCTCCTGGGTCCTACAGTCTTGCAATGGGGAGTTGAAGGCCTTAGCCCCTGCCTGAGGAGTGGGGCAGCTGTTTTTCTGAAAGCAGTGGACGTAAAGAGTATCACAATCCCCAAATGATGGTAATGACCCAATGTTATTAATTATGTTCCATTTGTTTATAGTCAGTATATATTTAAGCATGTACACATATTTATTGATACATGTATTGACTCATATAATCCCTACAAGAAACCCAAAGAAGAGGTACTTTGTTATTTCCATTTTACAGGTGAGGACACTGAGGCATAGAGAAGGGAAGTAGCCTGCCCTAGTGGTAGGGCAGCAGTGGGTTCAGGTACTCTGAATTCAGACCTGGGCAGCTGGGACTGGGCTGTATGGCCTGTGTGGGAACTTTTGGAGGAAGCCGCATCTGTTCTCCATGTCCCTCATAAGATCCTTATTCTTTAGGAAAAGTTCCTAGTCGGGGCACCTGGGTGGCTCAGTCGTTTGAGCAACCGACTTCGGCTCAGGTCATGATCTCACGGTTTGTGAGTTCAAGCCCCACGTTGGGCTCTGTGCTGACAGCTCAGAGCTTGGAGGCTGCTTCAGATGCTGTGTCTCCCCCTCTCTCTGCCCCTCCCATGATCATGCTCTGTCTCTCAATGTAAATAAACATTAAAAAAATTTTAAAAAATTCCTTGTCTCTCAGGAGCTAGAATTTCCTGAGCATCCTTCAATATAACTTCAATATATCTGAGGCTCTCAAGATCTCTGACTCAGAACACAAGAAAAGAGGAGGAGAAAATAGCCGAAAAGCTCATCACCTCTCCAGGCTGGGCCATGAGCATGGCCTCTTCCACCTGCCACTGTTACAGGGCCCTGGGGAAATTCTGCCACCAGTTCTGTTCATTCAAGAGCCATGTGTTGGCACCAACTTTGTGAGAGGCCCTGGGCTGGGCACCAGGAGGAACCAGCTAAGGTAGACACAGAGCGTGCCCTGGGGTGTTGGCAGTAGCAGAAGAGTCATTTTTGTGTCTATTGATTAAATGTGGTAGGTGCTCAGATAGAGGGAAGTGTGCGGGTAGGGAGCGCGGAAGCAGAGAATTGGCACTCGGCCAGCCTGGGAAGTCAGAGAAGGTGGCCTGCAGGCCAACAGGCTTAGCTGAGCCTTGAAGGATGATCCCAGTTAACCAGGAGGGAGAAAGGGGGTGGGTGTGGGGGGCAGGGTCAAGGCCCTCCAGGTAGAGGTGACAGTGCAGGCAAAGGCTTGGAGGCCTGACATGCTGGTTACAGCAGAGCACAGAAGCACTTCAGCATTCCTGGAGGCAGAGTGACAGGAGAGGAGTCAGTGGTGTTGGTGTCACAGGGCCAGCAAGGCCACACCCAGGCCTGGAGCTTTGCCAGCCTCGGCCTCCTGGTGTGAAAGGCCCCTGCAAAGAGAAGGGACTTGGGGAAAAATAGTGGCAAGAAGCAGACTCACACTGTTTCAAGAGTCACTATGAAGCTACAGAAATCAGACAGCAGAGCTGATGGAAGGATGGACATTTAGGACAGTGGGCACAGAAGAGAGTGGAGAGAGAGAGCCACACACACGCAGCCAGCTGCATTTTGAAAAGTGCAAAGGGAATTCAATGGGGGAAAGGATAGTTTTTTTAAACAAAACAGTGCTGGAAGATTTGGACATCCATAATGAAAAAAAAAGGCCTTGGCTTATAACTCAAAAAATATCAAAGACAAAAACATAGAAGGTATGAAAGAAACAACCTAAAAGTATGAGAGAAGAAAAAACAGGAGAAAAGTCTCTGTGACTCGGGGTAGATGAAGATTCTTAGTTATGTCACCAGAGGTACAATCCAGGAAAGAAAAAGTGGACAAATTAGACTTACCCAAATTAAAAACTTTTGGTTTTCGAAAGACACTGTTAGGAAAATGAAAAGACAAACCACAGACTGGGAAAAAATGTTTGCAAAATCTGTATCTGACAGCGAGGACTTATATGTAGAATATATAAAAGAAATTCCCCAAATTCAGTAATAAGAAAACAATTCAATTTTTGAAAAGGGTAAAATATTTGAACATATATTTCACCGCAGAAGAAATATGGATGGAAAATAAACACATGAAAAGATGTTTAACATCATTAATTGTTAAATTAAAATCATAGCAAGAATCCACCACATACCTTATAGAATGGCTAAGATTAGGAGGGGCCTGTGTGGTTCAGTCAGTGCGCGAGACTCCTGGTTTGGGCTCAGGTCATGATCAGGTTCATGAGTTTGAGCCCCACATCAGGCTCTATGCTGACAGGGTGGAACCTGCTTGGGACTCTCTTTCTCACCCTCTCTCTCTGCCCCTCCCCTGCTTGTTGTCTCTTTTTCAAAATAAATAAATAAATAAACTTAAAATAGATGAATTTTACCATATGTAAATTATATCTTAATAAACCTGACTTAAAAAAAAACACAGCACACTAGGTTATAGAACCTTATCTTGTAACTCTGTTCTAAGTCTGGGAGTTGGGGAGACTTAACTCAGGACTAGTTCCTGCCTCCTCAGACCCCACCCCATCCCCGAGAGCCTCAGCAAGCTTGGACAGAAGCCTTGCTCTTTGTGCTTTGAGAGGGCCGGAAGGGGAACCATTAATGAGCCTCTCCTCTGGGGTGCTGTGGTCCTTATTTTTACTAACTGCAAGTGCCCCGGGAGGGCGAATAGCTTAAGTTGAGGGAGGCTCTGGCAGAATGAGAGAGGGGGATGGAAGGATGGGAAGGGAGACAGTTTCCAAGAAGTTGGAGAAGGGTGGGGGTGAGGGTGGGGGTGGAGATAGGTGTAGGAGGTAAGCGTTCAGCTTGGTGGGTGGCACTGGGCTATACCCATGCATTATGAGCATATTGGGGGTGGGGGACTAGAAGCTACATGGAAGGTAGATCCCCCTCATTTTTCAGCTTAGTATGCAAAATCCTCTTTCCCCACCTGGCAACCACAGCCCCTGCCTGGGCTTCCTTCCCCAGCACCTTCTCCCTCCACTTCCTAATTATCCAATCCCAATTACTGGTTACCCAGGTTGGGGGGAAGATTTCCTTATGGTATCTAAACACAAATGACCTCAGACCTCAGCATCCTCTCACCCACATATTTCCACTCCTCTGGGTCCTTCAGGGTTCAGATCACCTTAGGCATTTCTGTCTTGTTGGAAATTTCCTTGCCGGAGAGGAGCAGAAGGTCTGAGTAGGCATCAGGGCCCCAGGCTTCAGTGGTCTCGTGACCAAATTATGGGGTGGGAGGATTGGTTGGGGCATCTGCTTGGCTTGTATTTGTTTCTACGCATTTTCTTCAAATGTGCCATTGACTTTCCCACCACAGGGCCTTTGCACATACTGTTCTCGCTCTCTGGGGCTTTGCACTTTCTGAAGTTTAATTGAAACACCATTTACTATGCCTTACTGTGTGCCTGCTATGGAGGATGCAGAAAGAAATAAGACTCATCTTTTTACGGTAAGGCTCGTCTTTTTTGGCCTAGGGAGGTGATGGTAATAACAACATCAGAGGCAACAAGAAAGGCAGGACCATTTAAGGAAGGGTCACCATGTGTTAGGCATTTATGCATACAGTGTCATTCACAATTTACAACAGTCCTAAACGCCTATCATTACTATTATTCCCATTTTCTAAGTGAGGACACTGAGGCTCAGGGAGGTGAAGTTGTTTGTTGACCTGGGACATGGCAGGGTTGGAACTCAGGACCAGGCCTCTGGATCTCCAAAACCATGTTTCCAACCATCACTCATCCAACCCTCTGCCCCATGAGGAGGAAAGCCACCATTCGATTCCAACTCCAACTTGGCATGTCTTCAAGTTGACCTGCATTGGAAGGAGTGAAAAACAAAGAGAACACTGGTCTATCCCATGGGATGTAGGCTGTAGCTGGAGATGTCAGCCCAAGACTAGGCAAAGGGGGGCTGGGCAGGGGTGCTGCACCCTGGCCAGCTGGCCCCCATCATTCCTGCAGAACCCTTCCCACTCATTGTATTCACAGGGGACATTTTTCCAAGGTGTGAAATACAGGCCTGCCTGTTCAGGGGGACCAGGGGCTTTGGGAAGGTACTTTGAGGATGAGCCTCCCTGACTCGGTGCTCTTGCACTCCATGTTTTGGACAGAAGGAAGGCATATACTTGATGCTGAGCCCAGAGCAGACCAATAAGTCATGCTTGGGCTCCCAAAGTCCTGGTTGGGCTCTGCTGTCTAGTAAACCGAAGATGATCATTCATGAATAATGCGGGCGTGATATTGTGTAACAGGGCTGGTTGATGGGCTGGAGGGGGGTGACTCATTTCTGGAGGCCTTGAATCAGATCACTGTTATTTCCTTTGGCTTCCAGTAGACCTAACCCAGACTCCCCTAAACACCTTCCTGCCTCAGTCACTGAATCAGAGATGTGGGCTCCGGTAGGCTGTGGAAAGCTGTGACCTTAATGCGGGCCAAGGCCAGTTAGAGAAAGATGCTGCCTAGAGGTGATGTTACAGGCTTTACAGGGGCTGGTGGGACAAAGCAGGAGGAGGGGGCTGGATCCAGGGGAGGGTGTAGACATGAAGACCATAGGCAGAAGGGAGTGCAGTATTTTGGTCGAAGCCAAGAAAGTTCAGAGGGAAAAGAGACAAAATGTGATCCTTGAGAAAGATTAGACTCTCTTTTCTCTCCTTCTCTACCCTCCTCTCATGAGCTGGAGGGAGGGGAAACAGAGCTAGGAAAAGTGTCCGGATAAAGGCAGCCTTTGGAGAGAACATGGCTTGGTGCCTGCATTGCAGTTGTCTTGAAAATGTCCCTGAGTGAGACCTGACCAGGCGGAGCCCCGAGCTAGTGAACTGAATGTCTGTGTGGGGCCGTCAGGCCGCCAGCAAGCAGGGGCTCCCACAGGAGCAAAGCGGGGTGACCCTCCTCCTCGGGTAGCTCCCTGAGGGCAAGGGGGGAATGTTTTCTCAGGGCCTTCCTTCCTCCCACCCCCCCAGTGCATCCTGAGCTTTGGAGCCAGTATGCAAAAGGTCATCAAGAAAAGTCCCGAAAGAGGGTTTGGAGGAAGATACCAGGAGGGTGACTCTGTAGCAGTCACCCCAGGCTGAAGATGCCCTTAGAGCCAAGTGCAGGGGCCAAGAGGGACATTTGACAAACTGCAAGTCAAGGTGGGAGGTGCCAGGCCACATACAGTCAGTGGTGCCCGGCTTTCAGGTCAGGATCTCTCGGTTAGTGGGTTCAAGCCCAGCATTGGGCTCTGCACTGACAGCATGGAGCCTGCTTGGGATTCTCTCTCCCTCTCTCTCTTCCCTTCCCCTTCCAGAGAGCTCTCTCTCTCTCAATAAACAAACAAATAAACAAACTTAAAAAAAAAAAAAAAAGGAACGGTGCCAAGCTTTAAACAAACCTGAGATACGTGGTAATTATCCAAATTACCTAGATTGTATGGAAAACACTGTACAAAGATTGACCCCTCCTGAGACATCTAAAATTATTACTTGAATTGTGCTATTTTAGCCCCCAGACAGCTGCTGGCAAACATATCTATCGCATGAAGCCTGTTGTGGTCATGCGAAGTGTGCGAATGACACTTATTTAACTCCTGGGTTTTTGTTTCGCTACCCATCTCATTCTGGGACCTCAGAAGCTCCACGCCCAGGACAGTTTGCTCCACGGAGAGCCTGGACTCCCTCTAGATGACACCGGCTGCAGAAATGGGGGTTGTGTGCATCTGGTCCACAGGCTGGGCCTGGTCTGGGAGGTTTACACCCGCTGCAATAGGAAGCTGACGCACTGACAGGGTAGGTCGGCTTCCTTGCTTTGGGGCACCAGCCCTGGCATAACCAGATGTGAGCGCTGGAAGGGACTTAGAGTCCCTAGTCCCACCCCTTCCAGGGAGCTCCTCCCATAAGATTCTAGAGGCTGTTCTGCGGCTGTGTGGGGATGGGCAGCATGGTCTGCTCTGGCTCCTTCCCACCCCCGTCTGGTCTGCAGTCATTGCCAAGCCCTGTGTAGTTTGCCCCAAACGTTACCTGTCTTCCTCACCTCTTTTCTGGGAGAAAGACGGTTCCACTCATGAGTTGTACGAATGCTGCTCAGAGAATCTAAGGGGTTGGAGAGATGGGGACTTTCTGACCAAGGCCTCTGGGAGAAAAGCCTGTCTGACTCAGTGCTTCCTGGTGGGGTGGGGTTAACAAAGGCAGGGTCCGAGCACAGGTCCCCAAACAAAGAAGCTAGCAGCGAGGGTCACCGGGAGAGTGTGGGTTCTACTCTCTTTCCCTACGTTGCTCCCTACCTTCCTCTGCCCGTCTTGGCTGTGTCCTCAGAAGCTCGGCCACCACTCCCAGATTCCTTGGCGTGGCATCCACAGCCTTGCCCCCTGCCCTCCTGGGCTGTCTCCCAATGCCTCCCTCCACATGCTCATGTGCTGGTCATCCTCTCCCACCTCACATGGCGCCAGAGGTGGGCTTGGGTGCCTCCGTGCCTTTGCACTTGCTGTTCCCTCAGCCTGAAACATAACTTGTTTCTCTGATAAGCTATTCATCTTTCAAACCCAAATCAAATCTCCCTGTCTAGAGTCTTCCCTGGATCCCCACAGGCAGGGTTAGGCAGCCTCAGAATTGCCAGCCTCACTGGGAGATGGTGGACCCTGCTGCACTATAATTAATCATTGGTCCTACGGTCGGAGTAATTCTCCCCTCAGGAGCTCCTGCTGCATTGGGCAGTAGAAGGCACTCAGGAAACGGTCCCGTGAGTGAATAAATGAACAAAGGAACTAGTGGCAGCTTGAGAAAAGGGAACAGAGATGTCACCTTCATGGGGAAACCTGCTTCTGGGAACCTTGTTGGGGTGTCCTCTCCAGTGGGAGGCTTCTTCAGGCACTGCATCTCCTCCGCCTGTCCTCAGGGCAGAGAAGTTTCTCAAGATGCGTGCCACCTGTCTCTCCCACCACCCCCCAGGGCTTCTTCCTCGCTGCTTGCTTGTGGCTCTGCTGGTCAGTCCAACGCAAGACTTGTACATTTCCTGGGGATTTACTGCCCGAGAAAGCCTGGGACTGTGGTGTGGGTTGAATTTGAGGAAGGACCTTACTCCCTGCAGTGAGATTGGAGAGGATGTCCAGGCTTGCAGCAAGCATAGACAGGAAGGGGAGGGAGGTTCCGGGGCCTTTTCTGTGTGTGGGGGGGGGAGGGGGGAATTGGGGAAATCATAAGGACAATTGATTGAACGGAGGTGAGCTGAGGTTGGGCAGGAAGGGACTTGGGGGTGGTGGCAGGGCTAGGGAGGGAGGGAGTGAATATGTGGGGCTGGAAGTGGGAAGGGAAGGTGTTGGCGAGGTTTCACTGGGAGGGAGGGAGGGAACCAGAATGCGGGTGGCTCAGAGGCCCAGGTCTGCAGCAGCTGAATATTTGATTCGGAGGGAGAGTTGGAAAAAGGAAATGAATCTAGGAAGCCCAGGGGCCGGGATCTTGGTGGAGGGCAGAGTAGCTCGGAAGTGCTAACTACCTGAGAGGAGGTCGTGGGGCCCATTGGCAGAGGAGCAGGAAATAGACTTTAGGACACTTTAGGACACTGCCAGTAAAGGTTCTGGACATTCCCCCTTTTCCTCACGACAGGGCCTTCTGGGAACCTGAGGGATTCGGATCTATCCCCCTGAGGGACCTCAGCCCCACACTGCTGAGGAGTGCCAGCAGCCTGTTTCCTCACCTGCCCCCGCCCCGCCCCCCAGCAGTTTATATACTAATAGCCCACAGCACCCCAGGAGGGGTGAACGGGGGTCCATTTGTTTTTCCAGAGTTTGACCTCTGGGTAAAACTCTTCCCCCAAAATGTGCCGGTTTAAGTGAAAGCGATAAATCAGCCCCTTTGAAATGCAGAAGCAGCTTGGGGAAGCCCCCTTTGATATGCAGCTTGGAAACGGGGCACTTAAAACCTGGGTTAATTCTCCGGCTTTATTGGAGGCCGAGAAAGGGAAGAGGAGGAAACCCAGGGCCAGTCATTAAGTCTGGGGCACTTGAAAGGCCCGGGGCTGGGGCCGAGCGGCCGCAAAGAGATCACGAAGGCGCAGCGGCCCTGGGAAAAGCATCTCTGTCCCCGACAAACTCTAATCCTGGTTCCCACCCAGACAGATGAGACGCGGGGGGGTGGGGGTGGGGGGAGTGGTGGAGAGGAGGGGCGGGCAGGCCTGGGAGAGGCTCCCGAGGATGGGGAGGCGGTTGCTATGGAAACCGAGTCGGGGCGCCACCGAGGAGAAAGCCAAGGGCCAACTTGGCAATTTCCTGAAAGAAGTTGAAACTTTGAGGGAGTGTGGGTCTTCCCCCCCCACCCCCCGGGGCAGCTCCCGCTGTCGCAGGCCCAGGGGCTGCAGCCCCTCCAGGACCCAGGCCTTGTGGCTTCCCTGCTGTTGTTGCCTCTGGGGGGCCCTGGTCTGGGCCCTTCATTGGAAACATCTGCCCTCATGGCAGTCCTCCTCCCAGGGTGGCCTGAGGGCTTCGCGCAATTTTCAGGCAGGGCTGGGGCTCTGGGGACACACGGCACTCCAAGAGGGAGGAAAGGCCAAGAGAGGAGAGGCCCTGAGACCACTTGGTGCCTGTGAGGTGGCCCTGCCTCCTGGGTTTCAGGGTGACTCCCGCTGCTTTCCCCACCAGTGACGAGTCCACGTCCTGTTCGTGTCAGGCAGAACTCTCCGACCTGAGGCTGGGAAAAGCAGCCTGGCAACTTTACAGCAGGATCCCCGAAGGCTCCTGAGATGTAGTGCCCGTGGCTGGTGGCCAGTCAGTCCTGCCTCCTCCAAACGGCCGCTGCCACTGCTGTGGGCTGTGGGTGGGAAGAGTGGGAGACACTTGGGTTGTCGCCTTCCCGTCCCTGCTCTGCTCGGTCTGTAACTTTTTGTGGCCCATTGATTTTGAAGGGGGAGTGGCGCAGGATGAGAACCAAAGTAAAAACCTGACCCTTGAGAGCTTGGTCCTCCTGTTTCAGACAGGCCAGGGTGGATGTCAGCTGGGAGGCTTTTGTTAACCCTCTTCCCCTCTCTGACCTTGGGGTGCCGAGTTCCAGGGAATGCATTTATCGAGTCTTCAGTGGGCTCACCGGTTTATACGTAGGTGCTCAGCCAGGGGCAGAGGACTTTGCTGAGCCCCCAGCACGTCTCCCCCATCCCTCCCTCGTTGCAGGAATCCAGAACCCATGTCCATTTGGAGGAATTTCACCCCTAAGCACACATCTCACTCAGACACCAGCCCACCTTGGGCTGAGCAGGGCCTCAGGGTGGCTCAGGATCTCCCAAAGCCTTTTCCTGTGTTCTAACAACATGCGTACGACTGTAGTCCCATAGCAGGTCTCAGACAAGGAGTCAACTAAGTAAATCACAGAAATGACTCACTTTAAACTCTTTTAACTTAGGGCAGGCTGAGAGCCCCTGGCAGGGAAGAGCAAAGCAGGGATTTTTCTGTCTGCCACTCTCCACCCCGAGGGATGTGAGGGAGAAGGGGCAGAGGACCGGCCCTTGGCATGGCCAAGAGGAGGGAGGCTTCCCTCTGCCACTTTATCATGCCTCTCTCTGGATTAATCACCTTTAGTCTCCAGATTAAATTAAATTAAGCGACTCTGGAGCATCTTACCAGGGTGAAAGCAACAGGAGCTGGAACACACAAGCCACGGCCTTCTAGAACTCCAGGGTGGAGGCACCATTTTGTTCTCTCTTCCTTCTCAACTGCAGGGAAGGAGGGGCTTGGGAAAGGAGGGTGGGGAGTCAGGCTCACAAAATGCCTGCTTGGAAGCAGAGCCAAGGGGGATTAAAAAGTTCAGGGAGACAACTGGAGACAAACTGGGTCCTTGGAAGGCCCCACAGACAAAGGGAAAGATGACGGGAAAAGAGGAGGTACATGGGTGCAGCAACAGGAGAGGAAAGGCAGACCACCGTGGCTGGGGGAATGTCAGAACCAACCCCTGGTCAAAGGCTAAATTCATATTGTCTGAGGTGTTGCTGGGAAAAAGATCGGTGGTGGTGGTGGTGGTGGTAGTGGTTGTGTGTGTGTGTGTGCGCGAGCCTGCCTTTGTGTGTGCATGAGACAGGAGCCTGTGTATACACACACACACACACACACACACACACACAGAGCTATTGGGTAAGCCTGTGCCAGAAACTGCTGCATTCCTCTTAACCCCAAAGCCAGCCCTCTTTCCAAAACGCTTTCTCATTATTCGCAGGCACATTTTTCCCCACCACACTCGGCTCTTGTTTCTATACTTCTATGTGCTTGCTGCACTTGAGACTCTTCCCTGCTCTGTAATGCAACTGTAAAAACACCTGCATTTTATTAATGCTGCCTGGAGCCGGGTAGGGCTGGGCCCCTCTGCTCTCACCCCCTGCTCTCCTTCTCCACCATGCTCAGTGAAGCAAAGCACCGGAGTTAACCCTGTGTGGCTGGGCCTCTGTCCCGGAGCCCTGGGTACCCTCAGGGGTGCAGACCATGCAGAAGAGGGGGCGACCCCCACGTCCCCGAGCTGGCTTAGCATGTGTTCGGGGAACTGCCCTGACTCCCTGCTTTCCTTGTCCTAAACTTCTGATCTATTTCTCTTATCGCTGCTCCTCAGTTTTTCTCTCTCCAGAATGTGAGGACACCATTTTGTCTTGAAAGGAATCCTGGCAAACTTCTAAGAGAAACTCAGTAAGAAGCCTGGCCCTTTAAGTATCTACTCCATCTTCTTGCGTTGAGGAGCCATTGAGACTAAACCATTCCAGAAAAATAGCTGCTTTCCTCTTTAACATATTTTAAATAAGGAAAGCATGAAGAATAAAAATGGCCCATAATCCTATCACCCCGAGAGTCCTGTTAACATTTTTTTTAATGCAATACGTGCACATGGCTAAAAAAGAAAAGGTAGAAGGTATCACATGAAACTTAAGTTTTTCTTCCTCAAACCACAGTTGTTCCTCCCAAAGGTAATAATCATTAACAATTTCTTGTGGATCCTTCCAGGGAAAGAATTTGGGTATATACTGACATCTTTTTTTTTTTTTTAATTAAAAGAAGTCTGGAATTCTTGCCATAGCAGCGCACGGAGAACCCCTTTGTTCTTTTTAATGGTTGCATATTAATTTGTAGTATGGCTGCACCATAATTTATTAACCAGCCTCCTAGTAATGGGCTCAGAGCCTGCTTCTGGTTTATAAACTTACAAACATTGCTGTAGTGAGGATCTTTGGACATATGCCTGGGGTATACGTGTGTGAGTATAACTGCTGGGAGATTCCTACCAGTGCAGTTGCTGAATCAAAGGACATGTGCATTTAGCAGTTGTCTACTCTTTTTTAAAAAGAGGTGTTTTGGTTTTTTTTCTTTTGTTTTCTTTTTTTTTCTGCCAGGCAAACTCCTGGTCCTCTGTCAGAATCTGGCCCAAATTTCATCTTCTGTGTGAAGCCTTCCCTGATTGATCTGGGAGCCTGCCCGCGTCTTCTTCCATGCTTCCTTAGCCCTCTTGCCTAAGCCTTATTGTAACTCAATGTTTTAAAGTGATTGTTCTCCATACAGGATTGCAATATGAGCGCCTTGACATCTTTTCTCTTGGAGCACAATGCTTTTGTCTCTTAAACATTTTTCTTGGGGGCACCTGGGTGGCTCAGTTGGTTAAGCATCCAACTTTGACTCAGGTTATGATCTCACAGTTTGTGAGTTCAAGCCCTGCATCAGGCTCTGTGCTAACAGCTCAGAGCCTGGAGCCTGCTTCAGATTCTGTGTCTCCCTCTCCCTCTGCCCTTTTCCCGCTCATGCTCTGTCTCAAAAATAAATAAAACATTTTAAAAAATTTAAAAAAAAATTTTTCTTGGGGGGCACCTGGGTGGTTCAGTTGGCTAAGTGTCTGACTTTTGATTTTGGTTCAGGTCATGATCTCATAGTTCGTGAGTTCGAGCCCTGTGTTGGGCTCTGCCCTGACAGTGCAGAGCCTGATTAGGATTCTCTTTCTCTCTCTGCCCCTCCCCTGCTCACGCTCTAGATATCTCTCTCTCTCAAAATAAATAAATAAACATTTAAAAACTTTGAGGGGGTGCGTCGGTGGCAGTTGGTTGGGCATCTGAATCTTGATTTTGGCTCAGGTCATGATCTAACAGTTCGAGTCCCTGTCGGGCTTTGCGCTCACAGCACAGAGCCTACTTGGGATTCTCTGTCTCCCTCTCTCTCTGCCCCTTCCCTCACAAGTTCACTCTCTCTCTCAAAAAATAAACAAATGAACATTTAAACAATTTTTTTCTTTGTGTAATTCCATTCCTGGACATTATACCCAAAAGACCTGAAGGCAGGGACTTGAACAGATATTTGTATACCCGTGTTCAGAGTAACATTATTCACAATAGCCAAAAAGTAGAAACAACTCAAATGCCCATTGGCAGGTGAAGAGATGAAATGTGGTACAGTAGTCTCCCTTAGCTTCTGTTTTGTTTTCCACAGTTTCAGTTGTCTGTGGCCAGTTGTCTAGAAACAGATGATACTCCTGATGTATCTTCAGAGAGTTGGTAGTAGCCTAACACTGTGTCACAAGGCCTAGATCGTTCCCCTCACTTCATCTCATCACACAGGAATTTTTATCATGTCACATCATCACAAGAAGAAGGCTGAGTACTGGGCAGTAAGGGATTTTGAGAGAGTCACCATAGCCAGATAAAGTTTATGACAGTATATTGTTATAATTGTTCTATTTTAATTTTAGTTGTTACTAATCTTTTACTATTTGTAATTTATAAATTAAACTTTATCGTAGGTATGTATACATAAGGAAAAACATTATCCATCTATTTATGTATCTATTCTTGAGGGAGAGGGGGAGAAGGGCAGAGGCAGAGGGAGAGAAAGAATCTTAAGCAGGCTCCATGGCCAGTGGGGAACCAGACATGGGGCTCGATCTCACAACTGTGAGATTGTGACCTGAGCCAAAATCAAGAGTTGGACTCTTATCCAACTGAACCACCCAGGCGCCTCTAAGGAAAAATGTTATATATATTCCATGGTTTCAGGCATTCATTGGGGGCCTTGGAATGTATCCCCTGTGGTTAAGGGGGGAGAGTCTTGTATGTGTAAATATCTATCTATATATATATATATATATGTCTATATCTATATCTATATCTATATCTATATCATCTATCTATAATCCATGGTTTCAGGAATTCACTGGGGGCCTTGGAAGGTATCCCCTGTGGATAAGGGGGGGGGGAATTCGTGTGTGTGCATATATATATGTATATATATGTATATATAGCTCAACTTTAAAAAGGAATGAAATTATGACAAATACTATAACATGGATGAACCTTGAAGACATTATGCTAAGTGAAATAAGGCAGTCACACAAAAAAGAGAAATTTTGTGTGATTCCACTGATAGGAGGTACATAGCATAGTCAAATTCATAGAGACAGAAAGTAGCATGTGGCTGCCAGAGGCTGGCGAGAGAGAATGGGGACTCGGTAGTTAATGAGCACAGAGCTTCGGCTTGAGAAGATGAAAAGTTCTGCAGATGGACGGCAGTGATGGCTGGACAACACTATAAATGTGCCTGACACCACTGAACTGCACACTCAAAAATGGTTAAAATGAGTAAATTTAATGTTATGCATATTTTACCACAATAAACCATTTTTTTCTTCATGTGGAAATGTACCGTCTCACAGCCTCAAAATTCCTTGCAAGCTTGCTCCATGGGTCGATGTGACCATCCCCTTACTTCAGGGCGATGCTGACCTACCCGGGACTGGAGAGTACTTATCCTATTTTCAGATATTTCCAGGGAAGGGAGCCCATTACATTATTAGGCAATCTTTTCCAGTGTCTCAAAACCCCAGACATTTTTGGTACCAGACCTTTCCTGCTGCACCTGAAGTTAATTTTTTCTTGGTCAGTAAGTGCTTTGTAGGGCCACTGACTCTTCACACACTCAGAGGCTCTCGTTCCATCACCCCCCTGCGTCCGAGCTGAGGGCACCAAGTAGCGAGCCTGGGGGTGGATTTTGAGGGCCTCATGAGACTTCCTCTCATGCTTGCATCTCCAGAGCATGAGGGATGGAAAGAGCCCTGCCATATCTCACCTCATTGGAGATGAAGTTTGTCGGGTACTAGAGTTTTCTTTCGGCTCTCCCCTCTGCACCCTTGTGTTGGAGGCCTTTTGCTGCCAGAGGGTGGAGCTCTCCAAAGGACAGGGGCAGACCTGACGGGTCTTTCCAGCAGGGCCCCTGGACTGCCCTTGGACCACAGACTGCATGGCACCTTAATCAGCTGCTTGGAAGGTATACGTGGCGGGTGCATTCTCCAAGGCCTGGAAGTTGCTGACCTTGTCAGCTTAGAAACATCAAAGGGCTAGTGAGGGAAAACAGGGGCTGAGAAAGACACCGTCACCTGGGTGCCTGGTGACCGCAGGCGTGCGAGGCCTGACAGAGATGAGAAATGTTGTCAGGAACTCAGAGGAAGTGGAGCCTTCTGTGTTGTGAGGACCTGCTCCCAACCCCCTTCTGGGGTACAGGAAGGGGAGGGGGCGAAGCTAGATGGTGGCCCCACGCTCAGTGACTCAGATGTCACTGCTGGCGCAAAGGGAAATCTGTGTGTGGGTGGGCCTCTCCAGAGACCTCACTCACCTGAGATTCAGGGGATAATAACATCACTCCTGTCAGCGTCGGAACATTTGTCAACGGGCTTGTGTTGATGTTGACAGTTTTGATTTCAACTCATGGTTTATATGAAGGACTTGGCCTTGAGAAGAGGCTGAACCCTGAGAAGAAATGGCCCTCATATGTCCTGCAACTAGAGTGGAAATGAGGAAGGAGAGCCCCCGTGGGTCAGTCAATGACTGGGACTTCCTGTGAGCTAGATGATGGGCACTGACATTAATATGGTTTGTGCATCATAAGGTGGTCTTTGTCCTTCACGTTTCCCAGTGAACTGTAATATGTAACAGAGTGAATCCCAGAAGCTCTGGTAGAATTTTCATTATGTTCAGGTGGCTAAGGGGCTGTCCTCTATCTACAAGCATTTTGGAAATGCTATATTAGTATTTGGTTGTTTTTGTTTCTTTTTTAAAAATTTTTAAATGCTTATTTATTTTTGAGAGAGAGAGACAGAGTGCGAGTGGGAGAGGGGCAGAGAGAGAGGGAGACACAGCATCCGAAGCAGGCTCCAGGCTCTGAGCTGTCATCACAGAGCCAGACGCAGGGCTTGAACTCACAGACCACGAGATCATGACCTGAGCTGAAGTCGGACCTTAACTGACTGAGCCACCCAGGCCCCTTTGTTTCTTTTTTAAAAATCACCAAGTGTGTGTTTATATTTTTGTTGTATTTGCTCCTATCACATCCTCCAACCCCCAGACTCACCCGCCTGAGGAGTTGGCTTCAGGAAACACAAATCGTGCTGCAGAAGGTATGGGAGAGGTTGCCCAGGTTTCATGTGGATAAAGGGACTATATCCGTGTTATTCGCCTCTGAAGTCCCAGGACCTTGTACACTGCAGGCATATAGGGGCTCCGATTCATAGTTCATGCATCTTATAGAGAGGAGACAATAGTCACAGAGAGTTCCCTCAAGTTGCCTGATATTCCGCAGCCAATCAGCAATGAGGCCAGGAAGTGAATCTCCCCTTCCAACTCACAGGCCGGTTCTCTGCAGGAAACCATGCCTGTTTCTTTTTAAGCATCCTGTGGCTGGCTTCAGGTGTCAAGTAGCTCTCCCAGGGGAAGCAGTGGCCAGGGCTGAGTCTTGAAGCCCAGGACTGGCTTTGAGACTGTGCCTATGACAGGATGGGCAGGGCTCAAAGGCCTTGAAGAGCCGGGAAGGCCCTTCCTGAAGCAATCGGCAGGGGGATTGACTTGGTCCTTGGGGCTGGGGTTCCCTTGGCCTAGAATTGCAAAACAGCCAAATGTTAGGACTCCAGTCACTAGAGGTGCTCCCAGAAAGGGTCTTCTCACAGCCTGGCCCTTGGAGCTGAGGCAGGGCTGTGTCCTCTCCTCTAGGACAGGCTCCAGAGAGCCCAGAGCAAAAGGGACAGTGCATCTGCCTTGTTCCTCCGGGCTCTGTTCTCTTTCTCAAGGAGAAGGCTTCTTGCTACCTGTTTGTCAACTGGGCTGGGAAAGTCTCCTTCCCCATGGACTGGATCAGAACGTGAGCAGGAGGGATATTGTCTTTCCAAGAGTGCTCTGTACTTGGATTGATTGTCCTTTGTGTCCTGGTCCTGAGAGCATGGGACAGAGGCAGTGACTGAACCAGGCTTTAGGACACCTTTGTTTGCCATGCCTCACTTCTGGAATGCTAATCCAGGACAACGCCAGAGACTATAGGCAGCTCCAGTCCTGCCCCAGCCCCTGTCCTTCAGACCTCCCCAGTCTCAGACATCTCTCGTCGTTCAAGCTATGGCCCAAACAGCCCGAGACCTGGGACAAGGGTGGTTTTGCTGAGGCCATCAGAAAAGCTTACGAAGCATGCTCAGCCACTGGCTGGGCTCATGCTGCCGCACAGCACTGGTGTGGCTGCGGCAGGTTCCCTATGGGACAATTAGATCATCCACTTAAAGTCCATCAGGACTTGTTCAATATTCTGGTCCCCTTTCTCTTCATTTGCCCTGTCCTCCTGCCACCCTCTCCCACTGCCCCTCTTCTTTCCCAGCTCCACGAACGACAAGGACCCTGAGGCCTGGAACAGCTCACAGAGCTAGATTTCCTCCAGCCAGGCTCCATGGCTGTGAGGCGTGTAAAGGCGTTTTCTTTAAGGATAAGTTGGGAGACGGTCAGAGAGTGCTGAGAAGTTACGCCTGTTTCTTCTTTCTTGTCCTTTCCCCCTCTGGGGCTGACAGACCAGATTTTTTTTTCTTTTTTACAGTACATTTTGGCAAGCCCCATTTTTTTCTGACAGAAAAAAATAACAGGCATATTTTGGGCGATTACTCAACTGGGGTCCTTTGTGACAGGATATGCAGCTGCGTGACTAATGGAGCTGGCTTTCTCCTGGCTTCCTTCCCCTTTCAGAGCTCTTGTTTACTGCCCTATACCAAAAAAAAAAAAAAAAAAAAAAAAAAAAACCATAAGCTACAGATTTTTATATAAAAAAATGCCTTGTGAGATACTCAAAGGCAATAAATCCTTTGGATATTCCATTTCTAGGGCTGCAAACTCCCCGCCCTCTCCCACTTTTTCTTTTCAAATGCTTAAGCTCTTGACTCACGACATGTGAATCTTCTTCTCCCACCCCCACGTCCCTGGCTTTCTTCTGAACATATGTCCAGCAGATCATGTGTGTGTGTGTGTGTGTGTGTGTGTTTGGAGAGGGGAGCAAGATGGGAACCATATTTTTGGTGCTTAACTCAGCAATTGCTAAAGGAAGGAATAATGACTTCCAGGGGCCTCCGGACCTTTTTTTCCAAGGCCTGTGAGTTTCCATAGTCTATGACAATTTTGCGGTGTAAGCAAAAGTTATTACAAAACATAGAACTAGCCTAATGAGGAAGGGTATGTTCTAAACAGGGAGAGACTGTCTCTTTACAGAGGAAATCCAAATTTTGGTTGGCTTTGGAATTGAGAATCCTTGGGCTTCCCATAGAACTTTTGGAAGAGACTCTCTCCAGCTTGTAGTGTTCGGCAACTGGAACTGGCTTTTTAGTTTTTCTAGAGATCAAAACAGCTTTTCATTTCAAAAAGTATCTGGCCTGTGGATGGGAAAAATGATCTAGCTAGTCAGGGTTGATGGAGACAGATTGGTGTAGAGGAGATACATGATTTGTGGCCACATGATTAGTTTGAGCCTCAGATGGGATCTGGAATAAGTCATTTAACACCTGTAGGTCTCTGTTGCTCTCATGTGAAAATTAGGATAGTGATTCTTCCCCATAGGTGGCTGGCAGCAAAAGTGAGATGACAGAGTCCAAGACACGAGAGGGAAGTGTAAAGAAGTATCCACAGTGATGCTTCTTCATCCAAAGGGCCACATAAGCTTTAAACAGAGGAGAGAGACTTGTTCCATGAGAACTCCCCATGACGGAGACAGAGGCTCTTTACACAGCGGCCCAGGACACAGTCTACAGGGATGTTTCTGAGGCTAGTATTGCCTCCAAGTTTGCCAAGTCCCTAGTCATCTTCCACATGGGTCTCAGAATCCTAACTTTGATCACGTTCCTTCCTAGTCAGGAAACGCTCATCAAAACCAGACAAAGGCACCACTAACCCCATCTTGCCTGCCTTTTCTTCTGTAACTAGCTCATTCTTTGTCCACACGCTGCCCCAGAGACGTGAACGCTGGATGCAGTTTACTCTAGCCCTTGGCCCAAAATTTCCCCCATGTTGCTTGGAGGCCCCGTCCTCCTTTACCCTCCTTCTATTCCTCTTCCTGCTGCTCTCTGTTAAACCTTGCCCTTTTGTCATTTCCTAGAAATGGTCACCTAAAACTTAGCTTTTCCTAGAGTATGGACTGATTAAAGACACCTCAAGTGGACACCCCAAACTCTCCAGCAAACCTTAGCAACTATACCTCAAGTTTAATGTCCTTGGCAAAGGCTTGACTTGATTTTGCCATAGGGTAAACTGAGGCACCAGGCGGGGAACCAACTGGCCAGGGATTACATAGTAAGCCTTTGACACAGACAGGAATAGAAACCCCACATCCTGATTCCAGTTTGCCTGCAGTTTAAAGAGGCACCTTAGCTTGGATATCCCAGAATAGTTTCTCCCAGGCTGACCAGCTGTGCAGTGATGTGTTGCAAGGGTTATTTTTTGTCTTGGCTTAACTCTTAAAAAAACACCCCAAGCTTCCTAAAATCGGCCTAAGAAAATCCATTTCTCACAAAGTCATTTTCTTGCCAAGTCTAAACCTAGTATATTACCTCATGGATGCCTTTGGGCCTCACTCTCAGCTTACAACGACACTCAGGTATCTGAATTAAATTCAGAAATCACAGTTTATTGAAGGAAACAGATCATTAAGTCACTCCACTGGGCTGAAGCCGTCGACATTGCTTATTTGGAGAAGCTCAATATTGAATCATGTTCTCTTGATTCAGGTGGACCTGGACAGCTGGCGCTATTTAACAAAGGGTGTGGCCATTGGATGGCATGATGTCTGTGGGGACTGATAGGAAGAGGCAGCGGTGTGCTGGAGCTGGCTGCCATTGGCTGGTTGTTAAATTTTCAGGAATTTCGTGAGCCGGTTGTTAAACACAGCCATTATGAAAATTAAATTATTTAAACTTACAGTTGAATACATTATATTAAAAACAAAAATAATATCTACTAGAAACAGATCACATCCTAATTATTTTTGCTTCAATTTACTATTGTCTATGCTTTTGATTTACGTGTGTCTTACATCCATAGGGTGGGAATACTGTACAGTGGAATGCCGCTCCCCAACTCCACGTTTGGTCACCTCACAGTGGGACATTTGGAATTGGCCACGGTGAGAATATTTATGCCACAGAAATTGGCGAACTCGACAAATCAGGGCTTGCTTTATTGTTTTGTTGATCGTCTAGACTTAAGAAAGTGATACGGAAAATACTAACAAGGTAGGTAACGTATAAAAGTGTGTTGTCACATCTGTCGCAGTGACATTGTGAGTAACACAAGGAATTGGGGTCATATTCTTCCAGGATCCACAAATAACGTTCCACTTCAGCAATTGCTCCCGTTGTTGACCCAAGAGTGAAGTTCAGAAACACGTCTTTGTTGTTTTACTGTTGTCTTACTTATTGTAAATGAAATGGTCAACCAACCTTCATGTCAGTTCTACTCTTGGAAAGCCGGTTGGTACACATTTACCATCGCTTCCTGGAAAGGAGTGTATATGGGCTGTTTTCCTGGGGTCCCGGAGGGAAGACCACCGTAGATTACCTGCACCTCAGGAGTAAGGAGCATGTCTTAGGGGCAGCTGGGGAAGAGGAAGGACTTAATGCTGCGAAGCCACCAACACAGATGATCCCGTGGAGAACCAGCCGTCTGAGATGAGCCCATCTGAACAGGAGTGTGGAAAATGTAGTAAGATAAGCTGGGTTGAAATGTACCACTGGATACCAACACGCTTAGACAGCAGAAGAGCCATAATGACTTATATTCAAGGTGAGGATTAACATTGTATATTCGCGGTGCTTTAAAGTTCTCAATGCCTCGTTTATCCAAGCGCTCCTGTGGCCACCGGAACAGAACCATGAGGTCGACGGGTAAGTTAGCTCTCAGCATCATACCCGTTTTATAGATGGGAAACTGAGGCAACGGGTGGCTAAGTAGTTCACCCAAGATTACTGTCTCCATATAAAGGGCGCTGGATGGAGAAACAGAAACAGCACTCTGGGGTCAGACACATCTGGGTTAAAAATCCAACTTTGTTATTTATGTAACATTGGTAAAGTTACTTTATTACCCTTTAAAATCTCTTTTTTTTTTCTTTTAAGTTAAAAAATGGGGACAACAATGTGTAGGTCACAAATTTGCAGTGAGGGTTGGTTTAAATGAGATAATAGGTATAGAGGAACTCGTACTTAGGATGCCGTTGATAAATGTTCATTTCCTCCTCCCTCCTACCACGATGTTTTAAAATTACTTATATTTGATTTTGAAATGCAGTATATGACTCTTTGGGCTAACATATTTATCTTTCTAATGATAATTTTTAGGTTTAAGTAGAATTATCCTGCATAGTTTTAGGCGAAACTAATTAGAGGAGGTAGGGCAGGGGCAGGAGGAAGGGGGATAAGCCTGAAGAGAGCTAGCCCAGGATTCAGATTTGGTAAAGGGCTCCTTCACTCACTGGTAATGGGAGAGATGCTGTCATGTTCGGCAAGGCCTCTCTGTGCACCAGGACCTAGCGCTCCAGGTGGCCTGCCCATTTCTTGACCTAGGCTTCTGAGTCACCACCGGCAGAAGTGGGGAGGCCTGGCCTCTCAGCCCTCTGTCCCCTGAAACACTCACAGCCTCACCACCATGCTTTGCCCTGGGACAAGGCTGACCCCACAGGAAGCAGAGGCCTCAGGCCATTGCTCATCTGGGCAGAGAGGCAGCCTCCACACCCTCCAAGGGCACCTGCTCCTTCTGCTCAGATTTATCTTTCTTCTTAGCACCTGTCTCTCTATGCCGTGCTATGTAACGTATAAAACTGTATGCTCCACGAGGGCAGGGCTTTTTGTCGATTGCACTTGGGACCCAGAACAGGGACAGGGAATATGGAAAGCTTCCATGTAAATAGTTACTCAAAGAAAAGAGTAAAATGGGCTATCACCCACTTCCCAGTTTTTCTGTTTCCAATAAGAGTCCATTCTCTGATGGAGGTCATTTGGCTCAGGCCTCACAAGCAGAAACAATGGTGGTGGAGGGTATTCTCAGGTATCTAAGGGGAACTCCATGAAGAGTCAGGGGTCCCTGAGGATGGTTGGCTGACTGACCCACGGGGACTGAAGAAGGCAATAGAGCTCTATGGTTAAGAACGTGTGGGTTAAAATCCGGCTCCTACCGCTTTAGCTATGTAATCTCGGGCAAGTTATTTTCTCGGAGTCTCATGTTTCTTATCTGTAAAATGTGGATAAAAATATCCATAAGGTTCTGGTCTGGATTAATGAGCTACAACACGGTGCGCGCTTAGCACAGAGCCAGGCATGGAGAAAGGGAGCCAGTACCCCTCACATCACAAAGGAGGTGGAAGAGGGGGGTTGTGCAGGGCAGAGGAGCACAGCTCGGGGAGCTAGGAGAAGCCAAGCATGCTCACAGCCTCGGCTTCTGCAGACACAGCCAAAGCCCGACCAGCCTGGCATGGGGCACTGCTAAGGGGCTTTGGAACAATGACACTGACCTGGGAGGATCTGGCTAAGGCTTTGGAGCTGTCACCATCACAGCCTCGCTGGACCCAGAAGCTGCTGGCATGACTCCAGTGACTTTGCGTACATATAGTGGCTAACACAGATTGATCTTGGGCAAAAGAAGCACAAATGCACCACAACCTGTAGGAGAGTGTGTACATGGGAGGATACTACAGCTGAAGCCATACCCATGGATAAAGGACACAGGGATTCATGCAATGCACAGAGTTGAAGACAGCAAGGCTTAGAACAGAGAGGAGAAATAGGGCAAATGGAAGGCAGGCCTTGTTTTCCTTGCACAAGACAGTCATCGTTTCCTTTTGAAAAGTGGGTATTCAGGGGGCATTGAGGGCAGCAGGCATGGCGAAAGGGCAGGAGAAGAGACATCAAGGACAGGACATGACATGTGTGAAAAGGTCAAGCCCATGTGAAGAGGACTGGGCAGGAGGAAGCAGGGCAATTGGGGGGTGCACAAGGAAGCTACAAGCCTACGCAGCGTCTATGCAGGCCTTAATACACCAGTAACTAGGGGAACAGTCTGCCCTTGAATGAGTTCCCTGGGGCCAGCCTGATTTAGCCCAAGAGTCCCTCTTCTGCTTGGTATTTTAAAAGCTGTGGGTGCTCAAGACGATCTGGTATATGGGAAGATGGAACTAGAATCCGGGCCAGGAGATTTAATTTGAGGTTGCTGAAATGTCATCGTCTGCCTTCGACCTTGTGCCTCAGTTTCACCTTCTGTGACACGTGGAGGACCATGCCTGGCTCCTCCCCCTGGTACTCACTGTCAAGGTTGCATGGGATTAAGCATTGAAAGTATGTAGTCAGTCTCACAGACCTGTCTATTATTAACCCCTCACTTTAGCAAGCCCACCCGACTCATGTGGCCCCACGAGATGAGGGGATCCACCCTGGTTTGTTCTGACCTCTGGCTGGACCGCCTGCAAGTGGAGACAAAGTCCCCAGATGCTGGGCGCAGAGCTTGTCGATCAGTCGATGCAGCCCAGGCACTAAGTGTGCGAACAGACGCCTGCAAAGCCCTCTGGACTCTGCTTGAAAGCCATTGGAATGAGACAAAGGATGCCTGCCCTCTCTGCATTCCTCAGCAAGGCGCCACCCCCCGCCCCGTGCCTGCCTCGCCCTGGAAGGGCCTGTGCAGGTGTCGACATGTACACTCTTCTGGACACTGGCTCTCCCCTGATGGTGTGCAACGCAGGTGCGCATTCCACTCTCTTGCAGCTACCTTGGCCACGGTGGGCATGCCGTATTTCCCTAATCTCCCAGGGTCTCAGTTTCCAGAGCTACAAAGTAGGAGCCACAGATACTCTAAACCTCCTCCCTACTGGGAGAGCTTCCAAAAGCTATCGTGGAAGCTGTAGATTCTCTGGGACCTCTACGGGCCAGCCTGCATTCCTGTACCAAAGGCAGCCACTTCCCTTGTTCTAGTTCAGAGCCTTTGGGGCCCCCAACTGTTACCTACTATGGGGGTCTAGAGCCAGGCTGCCAAGATGGGGTTCTAGCTTCTGCTTACTAGCTGTGTGACCTGGGCAAGTCACTGTAACCTCTCGGTGCCTCTGTTTTCTCATCTCTAAAAGAAAGAATCATGGCTGCATTTACCTCATAGGTGTAGAATGAGCCTTGAGTTACGAGTTAACACAAACGTAGGGGTTCATACGGTAAATGTAAAGTGCTTAACCCTGTGCCTGGCACACAGTAAGACTAAATAAGTGATACATAATAATAACAGTTACAATTATCATTTTCCACCCCAGTTATTGTTCTGACTTGCTCACCATAGCCTTAGAGCCTGGCTCTATTTACCCTAGGCTTGCTACTACCATGAATACCCCAAAACTTATGGAAGCAGTGGGTAGAAGGAAGGTTGCATAAAGCAGGAGGGATAGGGGATAGCGAAGAGAATGGGGCTGGGCTCAGGGAGGGCCGGGGAGATGAGAAAGGCCTAGAAAATGGGATAGAAGGAACAATGCCTAGGCTAGCCTCCCAGAGGCCTGATAAGCCGATGCAGTAGGAGACTGTCTTTGGAATTGTTCTCATATCTGGGGTCCCCCTGCACCTCTGCTTTAGGAGAGTGAAGCCTCATCTTTGTGTTTCTCTCCTGGGGTGGGAAATCAGTTAATGACTCTTCGATTGAACCACATGCGAGAGTTAGTGTACTAACCAGTTAGTGCCATGACCGTGGTCTGTGCATCCCAACCCTAGGCCTTTTCTGAGTGCTTCTGTCACAAGCTAGCCCATGAGGGAATCCGGAATCCCCTAAACACCCAAGCAAGCTGGGAGAATAGGAGTGCTGTCTCATGCCCATTGGCCTAGACTCTGGGCCACTTCCCTCTGTCATTTCTAACCCACCTCAGGATGGCACTATGTTGGGTCTGTACCAGATAAACCCCAAACACTGGAAATCTCCTCAAACTCTATCTCAGAAAAGCAGAGGCCCAACCCAGATGTTTTTAGATCCCCCTCAAGCTCCCTTTAGATGTTAATAACACCCCAATCCTGAAGATACATACGGTCTTAAGGAAGGGTGTAGGAAAGTCCTGCCTTATCTAACTGCTGCCTCTCTTCCTCTCTTTCCTCTGCTTCTCCTCCTGGCCTGGAAGAGCTTTCTACTGTCCTTTCCCATCTAGAGGAAACTTCCTCAGGCTACCCGCTGTCTTTTCTGCACTGTGACTTACAGTAAAGTTCTATTATTAGGTTTCCTGGCTTTGCTTTTGTTATGTAAAAGGAAAATTTTTAAATTTAGGAATCCTCTTTCCAGAAAGCCCCTAGCAACTCGTGAAAGTCAGTGTGGACCTTCAAGGCTGAGCAGTGGCCCTCGTCCCAGATGGTGTCCCCTCTGCAAGAGGGAGCCATAGCAAGAGATGACTCACAATGATTTAGGATGTTCATTGGTATTATCCCTGCATCCTGAGGAAATAAAAACATATCATGTGGCTATTTCTGTATAATTTGACATATTTTATATTTATGTGGGCATATTTAAAATAAATAGGAAGGGCATACAGTAAGTGAAAGTGGTCTTTTCTGAATGGTGGAAGTAGATGTGATTTTCACCTCTTCCTTTTGGCTCAAACATATTTTCTACAATTAATATGTTACCTTAGAGTAAAAATAAAAAGACAAAGTGAATGACTTCTGATACTTTATGTGAAAAAATTTTTAAAGATTTTTTAGGTAATGTTTGGTAGTTTTGGAGAAAGAGAAAGAGAGAGAGAGAGAGAGTGAGCATGAGCAGGGGAGGGGCAGAGAGAGGGAGACATAGAATCTGAAGCAGGCTCCGGGCTCCAGACTCCAGGCTCCGAGCTGTCAGCACAGAGCCTGATGCGGGGCTCGAATTCACAAACCGCGAGATTATGACCTGAGCTGAAGTCAAATGCTTAACTGACTGAGCCACCCAGGCGCCCCTTATGTGAAATTTTATATGAAACATATAAATATATATCTCATAAATAAATATGTAGGAATATATGGGAATGAACATTTTATATGTATTCTATATACCTCTTCATTTAAATAATTAAATATTATACAATATATAACATAATACATATAATATACAATATAATATATACTATGCATTGGTATATAGGTGATTATTCATAGAGACATACTGAAAGGGATGACAACAAAAACTATCAACAGTTTTCCAGTTGTGTTATTCTGTATTTCCCATGTTTTTTGCCCTGAGCATTTATTACTTTTGTAATTTGAAGGAAAAAAAAAAAAGCTGTGTGTGTACGTGTTTCACTTTGGAGAAAACAAAACCTGTCAGGTTATGTTCAGGTCATTACTTATGCTTGTTCTCCTGGTAAGGTTATCTGCTTTTCTTAGCATGAAAACAGACACCACTTTTTTCCTATTCAATAGCTTCTATAAGGTGGGCTCAGATCCTGAAGTTACTACAGGATTTGATGTTTCAGTTTGGCCAGATCTGGCTTGTTCATAGAACCGGTCAGCATGGTCAGATGGACTGTGGATTAGCATCTAGGTTTGTTTACAAACAGCAAAAACCCCACACTGTAGAAGACGTTCTGCACTTCATTTCCATGCATGAGAAACTCTGTTTTGTCCGTGTTGCCTGTCTGGAGGGGATGTACGGAGGATTAATCAGAGGCACTGACCAAAGCAAGAGAAAGGTGAAAGACGGTCTGGAGGGGGATGGTGAGGCTGCATCCTGGCTGTCCAGGCCCCTGGGAAGATCAACACGATGGTCTCCTGGTGATTTTCCATCCCTTATGACCTCTCAGACTTCCCTGATGCTTGTGTCGCTGTTTGAAATTTGTCCTTTGCTTTCTAGATTGCTCTGAGAGAAAACACTGATTTCTCTAGTTGTATTCTGGAGTGTATAAATAGCAAAGTTTCAGGTTCCCACCTTCTGTTTATGGATTTGCCCCAGGAACTTTTACTCACTATATAAATGGCCTCCAGAGAAAGAAAGGTCTTCAATAGGCAGATCTAGACTGTCTGGAACCTCTGGGCCCAGATGGGTCCATCCACAAACAAGGACTTACTGTATCTCCTCCTAGTCCCATTGCCCTTGGAATTCTCTGAGGGAATGTCCTCTCTGCCTAGAATTTTGAAATTCTCCGATGGAAGTTTGATGTAATGGCAAATGTACTTTTGAGGCCTCAGAATGTTTTTCCACTCTTCACCAATCAACCTTCCACAAAGCAGTTTTTAAAATCCTTCCCTAGCACTAATAAGGATTGAGAAACAATAGAGGTTTCATGCGCTTGTCCAAATTGCATGGAAAGTTCCAGGGGCTCCTGGAGGGAAGGATGGGGAGGAGAATAAAAACAGAACATCACGGTCTCAGGATGTCCAGCTTAAAATATTAGCCTCTGAAACTCACTGCTTCAAACATGTCACTGAGTCTGTAAATACCATTCTCATCACCTGGGGTTGTAAAGCTAACATTGTTTAGCTCTCTGGCTTTGCATTTATGGTTTTGTGTGATTGCAGAACACTGTTCACCCAACCACCACCTTCCTTGGGCCTTTGTGGGATTCTAGGACTGTCAGGGACTGCCTCAGAAGGAAAACTCATTCCACTACTGCCCCCAAGAAGGGACCACCTGGGCCCACACTCACTGCTCACCGAACATGTCTATAGTTCTCCCAGGTTATACATTTTTGTGATCACTCAACTAACTTTTTGGATAACCAATCAAATCTGTAAGTGTTGTCTAAGGCCTTACAGTGTTCAGAGCGCTGGGGAGGCATCGTTGGAGCACACATTCTGAGATAAGGTTGGGGGACACTCAGGTTCGGGGAGACAAAGGCCAATATATCTGAAATGGAGAACATGTGTGATAGTCTTCAATAAAGAGGTAAACTCTATATGTGGGTGGAGTAGACAAAAAGATCCATGAGTGGAGAAGGAGAGGGCACGGAGGCTCCAGGCTTCCCAGAGGTTTGGTCAAGAGTGGAGGAAGGGGAGAGGTAGGGCTGGAGCTAGAGCTCAGAAGATGGGTAGAATCTAGATAGATACTGTAAGCAAAGGGAATGGAAAGAGCAAGGACAAAGAGCAGAGATGGAGCAGGATACAGGGTAAGTTTGTAGATTTGGCCAAAGTGGAGTTCATGGGGGAAGGCATGGAAGAGCAGACTGGAACAGTGGTAGCTTAGGGCCACATCATGGACGGCTTTCAAAGCTTCTTTTTCACTAAAAGTTCCTGTGTGCTCTTTTCCAGATAAAGACATGTTGCCAGCAAGGACTTGTCCCAAAATCTGACATTTGCACCAGACCTCTTCCTCCTGTCTCCTCCCTCATACTGACTCACTAGTAATGCCCCCCAAGCACTGAACAACCCAAGACAGGTGGTTTGCCCAGTTATCATGGGTGCCTCATGGACAGTCCAGGCAGCTTTCCCTCAGCAGGGAGCTTCATTTTGCCAACGGAGCTGGAGTGGAAGAGCCTGGATCATGGGTTTGGGCTGTGTGTCCACAGGCTACCATCTTGGGAGGGCCGGTGGCAGACGCCAGGAGCTGGCTGGCATCAGGGTGCAATCTGGTAGCCACCGAAGAGACCCTCATCCTCAGAGGGTCTGTGAGACCAAAGACAGACACCTGCTTGGCTTGGCTTGCCTTGGCTGGGAGCATTTCCGGCAGAGAAGAGCGGGAAATGGATGGGTGGTTGACAGCTGATAGTGAGAGGGAGGAAAGGGTCTTCAGCACTGAAATGAGATATTTGTGGGCCCGTGTCTACAAACAGACAAGGGCTGGCCTTGTGGACAACATTGCTGGAAAACATGACTCAAGTGTCACGGTTGCCTGAAGCATTCCAGTGGGAGATGAGGGTGGAATGGACCTGTCAGTGCTGCCCTGCACATGAAAGGGAAGATTTAAAGGAGCAAATGGCCAGGAAGGCAAAGTGGACGGTGTAATGTGACAGAGGACGTGAAGGGTCAGGATGTGAGAGGGAAAGCCATCGCTGGGGATTGCTGAGGATGGGGCATTCCCGGGGATGAGAGCTATGGTAGCAGTTCTTGGACCCTTTCCATGTTTGTGCTCTTGGCCTACTGCCTTCTACATGGATTCATGAGACCAAGAAGCAAAAGTAAAGGAAGAAGGGCTTCTCAGCAGCAACGCCCCCAAAACAAAGACTTTCTGTCACCAGCAGAGCTGCAGCGGGGGCTGGGGGACACTTGCCACTCCTCCCTGCCTCATAATCATGGCTTTCTCACTCAAAAACTGTCCATCTGTCCATCCACTCCGCCAAGCCCCAGAGCCCCATGCTGATTTCCTTTGGAAGAGCCCCAGCTCCTGGAGTGGCCTCGGCAACAGCAGGGCCCACAGAAGGCCCCAAGCCCAGACTTCCCATCACAGGCAAGGGTCGGCCTGGTCCGTGGAAGTTAAACTAACACACTGGCTGTTTATGAGCAAGAACCCTCAATAAAGTCATTGGTTGGTACTCTAGGCAGCGTGTCTAATCTTCTCTGGCTGCCTTTCTGGGCCCGTGGCTCCTGATCTATTTTGGTCTTTCTCTTCTTTGACTCATCTGGGACTTCCGTGCCATAAATCTGAGCCCCCTCCAGTGCCTGGTCCCACCAGCAGGCAGACAATTCAGAATTAGCTGCGGTCATGGTTGTCCAAACTGACAGGCAGGGAAACTGAGGCACAGCAGGCTACAGGGCCTTGTCATGTCTCCCACAGCGACCCCGCGGCACAGCTGCCAGCAAGGCCCAGGGTTCTGGCTGGAACTCTAACACTGGAGCTTGTAGGGAAGGCTGGGGGCTATGTGAAGTGCTATAAAGCTCTTACTGGGCCACACTTGGTACAAATCCCAGGGCTGAGTGGCAAATGGGATTGCAATGGGGTTGATTTATGCGTGTGTGTGTGTGTGTGTGTGTGTGTGTC
Organism: Cryptoprocta ferox; assembly: GCA_028646485.1. Lineage (NCBI taxonomy): Eukaryota > Metazoa > Chordata > Mammalia > Carnivora > Eupleridae > Cryptoprocta > Cryptoprocta ferox. The sequence goes on from CM053560.1 coordinate 31,140,812, forward strand.
TTGCAGGCTTGATGGTAGTGTTTGAAATCTTCCCCATTCCTGGAATTTGACGAGCACAGAATAGAGAAAGACCAGAAAACCCAAAATAGTGGGGGTGAGGGAACAAAGAACCTTCCCAAAGCCATGGTTCAAGCTGTGGACAAATAGTCTTCCTGTTTCTCATGCAAAACCCCTGCCGCTGGGCCCAAGGGGCTGGATGGGCTGGTTTGGCCAGTCCAAGGTCAAGGCTGAACTCCTGACTCCAATCCCTCCCTCCGCCCCAGGCCTCCCTGGGTGCAGGCTTACGTGCTCTGGAGAGGGGATTGGGGGGTGGGGGAGGTGGGCAGGCTGTTAGGGTTTCAGACACTTTCTAGGTGCCTCAGGGGACCCACATATTTCCTATGTAAAGTTCAGTCTGTTTGCAATTAGGCCTCTCTTCTTTGCTTATTTCCGGAGAGATTAAAAATAGCGAAATCAGCTTAATCTGGGACTCTCTGAGATCAACAAGGCCACTGTTTCCAACAGCATGAAAATACCAAACGGTCCCACCCACATTCATGGGTCACACCGCGTGGCAAGGCCTGGTAGACTTTCTGTAATGAAGGAGCCTTAAGTTGCATGCATTCTCAACAGATAAGACTCTGTTTTTGGACCCCAGCAAGGATATTTTCAACTAAAATGGAAGGGATTCCACACTGTTTAGGGCCTGAAATCCTCTCCTTCCTTCCAAATGAGCTCAAAGCTATGGTAGAAGCCTTTTCAGGAAAACCCACCTTGGTTCAATTATTTAACCGGTTTTGGTCCTTCCTTGGGGATGTGGGCACAGAATGGATCCTGGGCAGCTTTAGATATGAGGACACTGCTCCTGACCGTCACCAGCAGCACAACAAATGTCTGAGGTTGTTTCTTCGAGGTGGGGGGGTAGTGTCATTGATCCTTAGCAGGCCTGGGGAGGAGCAGCCCCGATCTGCTCTGCGAGCTGGCTCCTGGGGCTGAGGAGGGCCGTGAGTCAGAGGAATGTTTCCTTTTGTGCCCTATGTGTGTCAGAAGGGGAAAGTTGCGCTGCCATAGCACAGAACCTCACATTTCAGTGATTACACCATCTGAGGCTGTGACGTCAAGATTGCTATAGTCAGAGGAGACAGGACTGGCTGGTTCCTGAGACACTTTTAAGGTCCAGCTCTGTAAATGCCTGACATCGCTTTTGTCTACATCCCTTTGGCCAGAATCCCGTCACATGCAAGGGAGGCTGGGAAACGGAGGATTTGGGGTGAACTGGCATCATCAGAGGCTTTGACTTAGGCTGATGATGCCATAAGGGAGCCTAAAGTACATGCTCTGAGAAACCTTTCAGGAGGCTGCTGGCAGAGCTGTCCTGTAGACTGACAGGGTCTGCCGACTGCCCACCCACATTTCCTCTTGGGATAGATGCCCACAGGAATGTAGCTGCCTGAGGGAGGCAGCCTGGAGCCCAGCCCCAGACTGGATGCCAAGATGAAGCCTATAGTAGGTAACTGGAGTGAATAAAATTAAGCACCTGCATTATTAGTGTAAATAGATGTCTTCCAGACCATCAGAAAGCTGGTTGACAGCACAGGGATTTGTAAAAGCTTGTCCTTACTGGGGCTACAGATTTCCTGCAAGAAGGACCAGGTGAAACACCTTCATGTGTGCTTCCCATGAGGCTCTCCCACAGGCAGCACTCACAGGGTGAATGGTCCCTCCTGCTGTGGGTGCCTGACTCACGTGGCTGGTCTGCCTTCAGCTAGGACATGGAGGATACGTCTTCAGCCACTGGGGCCCATGGGACAGGGTTCAAGTGCTTTTCCAGGATGGTGTTGGGAGGGGAATTCTGCAAATAGTGAAAAGTAAACCAAGGGAGATTTAATAGCTAAGAGCTGATTCACATATTTTAACATCAGCAGAATTAATGAAGCATTTCATCCAGACTGAATTAAATGATTATCATGGATTTTCTTCTATGCCGGGGATGATAGAGTTTTGTCAAGGGGATGTTCTTTGTAGTGTCATCTTGGCATTGGCATGAGATTCTAACACTGAAACTTCACTAATATGTGGATGAGCAGGTAGGAATATTGGTTCAAATTGGGTGTGATGGTTAACGTCATGTGTCAACTTGGCTAGGCTATGGTGCTGGTTATCTGATCAAGCATGAGTATCTGTGAAGGTATTTTTTAGGTGTGATTAACATTTACTATTACTTGATTTTAAGTAAAGGAAATGACCTTCCATAATGTCGGTGGGTCTCATTCAATCAGTTGAAGGACTTAAGAGCAAAGCCTAAGGATTCTGCCTCTGGACTACAGTGTAGACAATCTGCCTGAGCCTCCAGTCTTTGGACTCAAGACTGAAACACCAATCCTGATCCGAAACCAGCCTGCCTGCTGCCTTGCTTTCCAAGAGCCAATTCCCTTAAATCTCTCTCAAGCTCTATCTCAGTTGTATATATATACATCCTATTGATTCTGTTTTTCTGGAGAAGTCTAACTCTGTACAACTATGGGGAAAGCAGATTAAGTTGGATTTCATGATTAATAGATGAATTCATAGGGCAAGGGTGTAAACTATTGGGAACAGCAAGTCAGGATGGTATCAATAAGAGGTTTCATGATAGCAGTAATATTTACTAGTTCATTAAACCTAATAAAGACTAAACTTGATGGAAATGGTTTGATTGAGTAATTTCAGATCTAAAGAGGTGGTGTTTGCTGGGGGGAGCTTCCTGTCTGGGGCTCTCCTCTTCCTGTCTGGGTACATCCTCACACTGCTCTGCTCACATTAGAGTGTGAAAAGCCTCCATCTGTGCACCTGAGCCACAGCCTGTGCTTGCGCATTACATGCCTATGCCTGGCCCTGCCTCCTTTCTTTTCATTCCATTTCACTTATGTTTGTACCTTGAAACAACAACCGTCAGCTAGGGCTCTTTGGTTGACAGACACAGAAAATCTGTCTCAGCGTGCTTCAGCAACAGAAAAATCTAATGGTCCATGTAACTGAAAGATCCAGAATTATGGTCAGCATCAGATACAACTGGATCCAGGGGTAAAATAATATGTTATCAGGACTTGATGACTTTTCATCTCTAAGCGTGGGTCTCTGCTATGTCGGCCTAAGACTCAGTTTTCATGTGACCATGGAACAGTAGCAGTTCCAGGCCCTCTCCCTCTCAAATTTGGGGTTCAAGGGAAAAGAGTGAGTCTTTTCCCCAGAAATCCTAGGGGAAACCTCAAGGTATTTTATTGGCTCTGACTGAGCAGATGACTTCCTATACCAATCACTGTGCCCAGGAGAATGGGCTGCACTGATTGACTTAGATCTGGGCCAAGTGCTTCATTCATCCTGAGTTGGTGGTGGTGGTATTCTGCTGTGCTGAAATCTCACGGAGGAAAAATAGAAGACAGTGTAGGATTTACCAGGAAGAAAATGGAGCATGGGTTCCAGAAGACAGTGGAAGAATGCCTGACAGTTAAAACAACAAATGAGAAAGCTTAGACATTCACAATCTATTTATTTATAGAAAAGCACCTCTGGGGGAAGTTTCAATGTGAAGTTGATTCACTGTTTTGTTTTGTTTTTTTGATGGCCCTAGAACCCCTTCTCACATGTGCTTGGTACAACTGTGACTGCCAAGGTGCTGTAGGTTCCAGCAGTGAAGTGTTCTTCCCTTAAGTCTCTTTCCCAACACCCAGCTCCAATTCCAGAACCTGATATAGACACACTTGGGGAGGAGGGGAGTGGCTATATTTCTGACAAAGCAATGTTTCCATTTCACACATATGACTAATAAGGAACTTGGCCAGAAATAGCTCTTTTGCAGTTTTGGAAACCCTGGCCTAGACCATAAATCACTGAATGAAGCTCTAGCCACATCCCTTAACTTAAAACTCAGTTTCCATCTGCCCAGGATCCTGCTTGAGGAGTGGAGCAACAGAAGAGCTGGGATTAAGTATCTAATGGTGTCATCCCATTGGGACAGTCCCCAGGCCTATGGGGAGGTCACCTTCCCATGGCATTGCCCTCAGCAGCAATCTAGGGTCAGGCAGAAACTCTCAGCTTGGTCCCTCACTCCCTTCTCCTGCTGCCTTGCCAATATAAGCCTTAAAAGTCATGGAAACATCTGTAGTTTTCTAACTCAAGGGATTCCAGCAGCAAAGGTCAGAGAGTAGAAGGTCATATGGGAGTATGTGGAAGGGCAGATATCTCTGGGCAGAAAGATGCTTGCCCTTGGTGCATCTGTGTGAGTAAGGGGATAGAGGGGCTGAGAGCACAGAACAGCATGGCTTGGGGCTCTCAGGAGAGAGAAATCAGAAATGAGGGGCATTGGCAGAGGAAAGAAGCATGTTGAGGCTGACAGTCGAGGACACTGAGTCAAGCATTTCCATTAGGATAGACATCCAGAAAACCTCGAAGCTTCTATCATAGGAGATAGAGGATAACATGGCACGAGATGGCCCACAGGATGAATGGGCATGTAAATAGCTCACTAAGAAAGTTTCAGCACTAAAGACTGAACTGGAATGGCAAATAAGCAGACCAACTCAATGTGATCAAGTACAAAGAAGATAGAGTAGGTGGAAGATTCAGTGGCAATGAATAGATGTCTTGGGAATTGTTCTCTCTCTTCTCCCTGGGAGAGCTGTATGCCTCCATCTTGGCAGAATCTCCAACTTTCACAGAGCCCAGATCTTGGGGGAACCTTGTTTTGCCCTACACCAGCTAAAAATAGTAGGGTGAAATGTGACTGACCAGAGAACCTTTGACCTCTTTTGGGTTTAGCTTTTGGACAGAGTTAAGAGACTCTCTTCAGAGGCTTATTTTAGTAAGAACATCATTTGGGGGTAGGATGGGCTGGGAAGAAGCTCTGTAAGGGCAGGCTGAAGGGCACCACATTTCTTCAGCTTAAACACACAGGAATCATACTTTGTGTTGGGGAACTTTAAGATCATGCCAAAAAGGGATAGGAAGGGGCTATCAGCTAGAATGTAAAAAATAGCCTTGTAGATTATTCTTGGCTTAAAATTTCTCTTGAACATCAGTAATAGAGGGGGCACACGGGTGGCTCAGTCGGTTAAGGGTCTGACTCTTGATTTCGGCTCAGGTCATGATCTCACGTTTGGTAAGATGGAGCCTTGCATTGCACTGAGTGCTAACAGCTTGGGGCCTGCTTGGGATTCTCACTCTGTCTCTCTGTCTCTCTCTCTCTGTCTCTCTCTCATTCTCTCTCTGCCCCTCCCCAACTTGCATATTCTCTCTCAAAATAAATAAACAAACATTAAAAAAAAAGCAAATAAGTAATAGAATTGAAAGCTTCTCTAGTTACTAACACAACAACAACAGTACTTTTATTTTCTTTCTCCTGTAGTGTGTGGGCAGCTGACCTGCTGTCCAAATTCCCTGGTAGCCATAAAGGGTAAAATCTTGCAGCACAATGCTAGCTTATCCTGGCACCAAAGCAACATGCTCAATGGTGAGATTTTCTCTTAAGAATAATCTGTGATAACTCTCATTTAGTAAGGGCTTGCAATTTGTCTCCATGTTTTACAAACATAATCTCATCAAGTCCTTGCAATGAATTTGTTAGGAGGGATTACTGTTCCCATTTTACAGAAGAGAGAGCAGAAGCTAATGAAGTTAATAGCTATAAAACCAGAAAATGGTACAGAGGTAATTCAGTCTTGGTCAGTTAGACCATAGGTTCTGTGACTTAACCATGTTGATGGTATTCTCATCAACACCTAGACCCTCTGTCCCCCACACCTGAGCACTGTTATCCAAACTCTTCCAGAAACATGATTCAAAATATGAGTACAGGAGAAAGATGGCATACTCCAATGTGGTAATTTAGGAGGGCTTAGAAATGGGGCTACTCACCAGTCAGTGAGCAAGTTTAAAGAAAACTAACAAGGCATGGTGAAGCCCTCTAGGGCCAGCAGGAGTGGGAGCTTGAAGGACAAAGGGGGAAAGGCATGAGAGAAGGTGCTCAAGAGAGAGACACCACACAGGAGCTATGGCCTCAGGTGGAGGGACAGAGAGATACAAGGAAGTAGGGGCCAGTAGGGTGATCATACCCCACTGACCTCTCTCTTCTTGATGCCTCCTATTGACTGAACCCAACTGAAGCCAGAGAGCAAGGGCTCCCAGTGATGCAGTTCTCAAGGTCAGCCTCCTGGGGGATGGAGAAGTGGGAGAAGGACAGGGAGGGGATCTGGAGGAGCAAATGGACATGCTCAGCATAATGAGTTTAAAAGTAGAGCTGTCTGAGGGAAGCTTCCAATTGCGGGTTCACATACAGGCAAAGGTATGGCTTCTGAAGACTCAAGAAAGAAAATGCTGACAATTAGATGGGATGTGGGGTAGTGAGTCTGCTCTCCCTAGAGGTGTTCCAGCCAAGGGCTGTTGGAGAGGCTGCTGAAGCATTGAACGAAAAGGACAGTCATATTGTTTCAAAGGATCTCTGTTGATTCTGAATGCCCGGCCACATGAGTAATGTTTACACACTGCACTCCCTTCACACTGACAATCTCTCAGCCACAGTGACTGATGATAAGCACACCCCGTAACTATCTGAGAACATTCATGAACATAGGCGTACCCAGTGTAGTGGAAAAAACCTGGGCTTTGGTGTCAGGCAGACCAGGGTTTGACCACTCCTGGCTATAAGACCTTGGACAAGTCCCTTGGCAGGCAGCTTCACTCAGCTCCTAAGTGCAGGCCCTGTGGGGGAGCAAGGCTAACATGGCGAGCAGCAAGCTGACGACGTTCCTGTCCTGGGGAGCTTGCTGCACTGTGTCTGTTGCCTCCTCTGTAAAATGGGAGAAAAACCCGCTGGTCTACAGTGTATTGTGACAAACTGGGGGCTAATACGTGAGGAGCCTGGGGTCAATCGACTTTTCATTCTCTCCTCTGCAAGTAGCTCAAAGCTGTGAACACTGGCAGGAAATCATGGGTGCCCGGAAATGCTCATGAGCACTTGTATGAAATCTGTCTTCCTCTTTCCTTCCAAAGGTTGCTGAGTGTCAGACCTGTCCATGGCCCCCTCCTCTCAGAGGCCCTTCCTCCACAGCTTGCACTCAGTCCATGCTCTCCCACTCTCCAACTTGTCCTTGGGGATTCTACCCACAGTTTGGTGGGGGTGGACAGGTAGAGTGGGGAGGTTGGTGGTTTTTTAGAGTGGTCACCCTTTCTTAGCAGGTGGGGGCTGCCTGTTTCTGTGGTCTTGGGTCCTGATTGTAGAGTTCTCCATGTCCTGGGTGGGGGTGAGAAGCCTTCCAGTTTCAGGATTCTCGCCCAGCTCAACAAATGGGGGTTCTGCCCATTTTTCAAGATTCAGTCCAAACACTGCCTCCTCTGGGAAGCATTACCCAGTTTTTCCCCATCCCTGAACATTCTGTGCCACGTAACCAGGCCCTGTCAAGGGCTGGTAGCCTTTCCTGCGTCACTCTGTCTCCCCAACCACAGTGTAAACCCTCAAGGATTGGGACCAGGTGTTTTGATTTTCTGAACCCATAATAACATGTAGTGCCATTTTGAAGACACAGTAGGCTCCCAGTAGATCTTGCTGTTTGATTCTTTTTCAGCCTTCTTCTCACAAATTCTTTCGTTAAGTCAAGAGCAGGAGGCGCAAACAGTAAGTTAGCATCCACTCATCCAGCCAACATTTTATAAATGTCACAAACCTGTGATTCACAAACTAAAGGCTACCCACAGGCATGTCTCATGAGGCTGACATGGTTTCATTTTTTTTTTTAATTATTGCAAAAGTTAAAAACAAAACAAAACAACAATCCTGGAGACTTTATACAAAACTCTGAGTTTCTAGACTCTCTTAAATATTCAGCTGAAATGGAGTTGCGATTGTCCCCTTTAGAGAGGCCTTCTCTGGGTCATGGCAATCATCACCCAGCTTCACTCCTTTGGGGGTACTGCCAGCCCGCTTGGGCATCTAACTTTAGTTCAAGAGCTACTGACATCAACAGGAATCCTATGAAATTTTGAGCTTAGCGATCTGACTTCCTGGGTTTGTTTTCTGACCCACCGTAGGATGTGTTCCTCCAACCGAATCCAGGGCAAGATTCTTTGCCCCCTTGGTGCAACCAAATCTTAATCCGTTTGTGGTTGCGCGCACCATCTTTGGTCTTGCTGCCGGCTCTGCTGGCCCGGGCCCCCCTCCAGCTTTTGGGGAGCGCTAGGTGGGCAGGTGTGTGCTCCAGCACCCAGGGCACAGCTCCAGGTTGAGCCCAGAGGGCCTCTGTAGCTGCTCTCTATGTGTCAGTTCCCAGGCAGAGGAAGGCTGTTTAGGGAGACCACCCACTCAAAGGCTGAGCCACTTCTCTAGAACTTCCTTTCAAAGACACCCCGGGAAGTGACCCTCTGCCTGGCCTGGTGCAGTGACCTGAGGTTGCCCACGCTCTCAGGGCAGGAGGGACCCTGCTGAGGTCCCGCTTCCTGCCCTCTGCAGGCCCAGATTTCAAAGCTGTCCATTTACTCTTCCTTCTCCTCCCACCCTCTTCTCCTCCCCAACATTCTTTGCTTCTTGTTTATATTGCAGAAAACATCTGTGAGAGTAAATGACTGAGATGAAAGATCTTGGCAAAGGGCTATTTTTCTTTGCTTGGCTTAAAGGGGACAGATGAAGACTTCAGCCTCACCCTCGCCTTCCCCAGCGTCACTCCCTCCCCCACCTCCTGGAGAGGAGAGAAATGGGATCTGAATGAAGACAGACCAGAAGGTGGCCCAGCCGGCCCCAAGTCCCCAGGCAGGGGAGATTGTTTTTCCAGTGGAACAGGCTGGCCCGGAGGAAAAAGGCTACGTGGAGGGTGGATGGAAAGAAGACCCAGTGTTTGCTGGCTTTCTGCTCTGCCCGTACTCCAGGCGGCACAGCCACCCACCTCTGCCTGCAGCGGACTCCTTGTTCTGGGTGACTTGCCAGGTGATGGAGGAGAGACCAGCCCCCTGGTTCTCCACCCCCCCCCCCACCCCTTGCTCTTTCTCTCCTGAGTGCTTGTGCAGTTTTACAGGGAGTAATGGCCTGGGGTATCACACGTTCTCTTTCTCATCCCAAAGGAGGTTTTGGATAAGTTAGTAACTTCTCTGACCCTCAGTGTCTCCATCAGCTCTCTTGCCTAGCCATTGTCACTAGAGGAAGGAGGTCAGTGGCCTTTGTTGTTTAGATGAACCCCTGGTGCGTGTAGCTGAGGACAGACCTGTCAGTGCTGGCTGGGGTTGAGTGTCCTGGACCCCCAGGTTCTCCATCCCTCTTCCGGCCAGGGAGCCCCACTGACCTGGCGTGGTAGCACCAAGGTCTCCAGGATGCAGCCTCAGAGGGTCCCACAGAAAAAGGTAGAGGATATAGCAGCCTTCCCAGAGCTGCTGGGTGGGGGCCTCTTCCTGCCCCTTGTCCCTTGCCTACCTGGTCCAGAACCTCCCTTCTTTCCTACACTGCTCCTCTTGGAGTCCTGTAATGACCATGTGCTTTCTTGGGAAGCCAGGGCCAAATCTTTGGAGGACATCAGCATGGCAAGAGAGTTGTCATTTGGGAAAATCATGAGCAGATTCTAACCTGGATGGGATGTGGGCTGGTAAGTTTGGACTCAGGTACAGGAGAAAGAACAGTTGGCACAGGGGCATGGCTTAGGAAGAAAGCAGTTGGTGTTTGAAGACAAGGGCGGGAAACTTTCCCCTGGCCACAGCATGGTCCAGCCTAGGTCTTCCAGGCTCCCCAACTGCATCCAGAGACATTTGTTCATGGACGATGAAGCCAGTGGGCACAGAGCAGCAGGCCTAAGCCCAACGACCTGTCCCAAGGCTCCTGGACCTGCCCTGTCTCTTATCTCCATGGAGAGGTAACTTTTTCCTGTGCACAGGCCTCCCTCTGTCTAGGAGTGCACTTTTCTAGGAAGAGAAAGGCTGGGTATGTCTCCACCTTCCAAGGTCAGAAGCACGAAGCCCCCCAGATTGATCTCTGCTGGGGGAAGGGAAGGGAATACACTTTGGCCATCTTGGCCAGGATGCATCTCTACCCCTGTGAGCTGGACCCTTGGTGCTAATGTATACAGAAGTCCGGCTCCCAGCACGCTCACTTAGTAGTATTATTCAACCATGAATTTCAAAATGGGGAAACCGAGTTCTGAGAAGTCAAGCAACACACCCCAGTCACACCGTGATAAGGGTAAGATATAACCAGATGTGAACTTGGGTCTATGTGGCTTCAAAGCCTCAATGTCCCCTCTCCAGTAGACCAGCACTGCCCAGTAGGAATAGCCATAGCCCCAGGTAGCAGCTACAGGCAATTCAATTAAGAAAAGTCCAGTTTCTCAGTCACGCCAGCTATACTTCAGTGCTCATAGCCACATGTGGCTAGAGGCTATCATGTGGACAGTGCTGATAGGGAAACTTCCATCTTGAAGAAAGTTCTGTTAGCATGGTGACCAGACTGAACTGACTGTTTATCCTTTTTAAGCCATGTTGTTTAAACCATTTTATTGAGTTACAAATTCATCTCTTCTAACACCTCTACTCCCCTCCCCTCCCCAGTCTGTCCCCAAGGAGAGGGTAATTATTCGGTCCCTCTGGGGTTGAATGGGAGCACTGCTGAGCAGAGGGGCTCCATGATGGTGAGGGCCAGCAAGTCAGCCCTGTTCTGTCTGCCATGCTGAACCTTCTTTGCTGTGTCTGTGTAGAACTAGGGCCTGGTGGGTCCTCTCGGGGCTGGGGGTCATGAGGCCTAACTCTGTCACCCACTGAGGCAGCTCAAAGGTCACATTGCCGGCCTGTAGTCACCCTTTCAATCACCCAGCCCTCTGAATGGGACCCTGTGAGCGAGCTTTGTGTGAGCACAGGAGAAAGGGGCTCTGTTTGGGAGTCTGGGAGCTGCTCTGAGCCCCGCACAGAGGCCAGCCCTGTGTAGCACCACCCAGAGAGGTCAGGCGGGGGAGGGGCAGTGATCTCCAGCATCATACATGGGCCTGCCTGTTCCCATACTGGCTTGTGTGTGATGGACCCAAATCCTCAGTTACCGTACGGCGGAAAAGGGGTAGGTGAAGAATGTTAGAATCAGACAAAGATTCTATATCCTGCTGAAGGGTTTGTGCACAGTCTTACTGGAGGCCCAGCCGCCCTACCATCCTCCCTTTTGGCAGATAGAGATGACTGACGCACACAGAGAAACTTGTCCTAGGGTCCCCCAGCTAGATGGTGGCAGATGAGGAGGCTGCCTGAAGCCAGGCAAGCTGGTCACCAGGTCTCTTGGAAGATGGGGGTATTTAGATCTGGATTTGCCCTGTCTGAGCCCCTTTCACCTGTGCTATAAATGTGGTTCAATTAGTTTGGCTTCTCCATTAGTTGGGGGCTCCCAGAAGGCAGGGACCTTGCTGTGGTCCTTGCTAAGAGGCAGCACCTGGACCTCATCTGACACTTAGAAGTCCCTGAACAGACATCAGATGAATGGACAAATGGCTGGGGTTGAATACTTGGGACAGCAGGGTCCTCTCGGTCTGCTGGGGGGCTGCCTGGGAGAAAAAGTTGAAGCCAGAACCCAGGAAAGTACTCTCTATTACCTCCTAAACAAGGGGACAAAGAGAAGAGATGCCAGGAATTTGTAAAGCCCGGCCTTTTGGAACACTTGGTGCTCCCCCAGACCCCAAGATCTTAGAGACAACCTCTGGCCCCTCTCTCCCCCTTGGCCTTGGCTGTTGGAAGCCCGAGGCTCCCCCAGGGCTGACTTGCAGTGTGTGTTAGTGCCATGGGCTCCCCGACAGGCCCCCAGGCTGGGCGGAGACAGTGTAAGCGAGCAGGAGCTGCGTGTCAGAGGGGACAGAGCTGCACAAGAAGGCCTCGGCCAGGATGAAATAAATCTGCCCATCTCCCCCCACTCGCCTGCCCTTTCCCCCGACCTGCACAGGTTTGCAATTCATCCGCCGTCCTCAGATGCTGTTCCTGCTATCAGATGATGAAAATGGAGATTCGTCTTGAAGAAAGAAAGAAGTAGCTCGCTCCCCCCTTTCTGAGTCTATTTGAGCCCCCTTGCTCCCCCCTCACCATGTGTTCCCGAAACCTGGGGTGGTTCCAAGTCCTAAATGTGCTGGAAAGTATATCCCTGAGCAGCTGCAAACCTGCCTAGGCTGCAGTGGCCTGGGGTGAATCAGAAACCAAGAGATAGGCAGGCTAACAATGCAGTCCCTTGTTCCCGTGTTCCCGTATGGAGAGAGATCACCATCGGCGCTGGGGCTCCTGGGAGCTCAATCTCTCTCTCTCTCTCTCTTTCTCTGTCTCACACACACACACACACACACTCACTCAAATGCACACATACACCCACCATTGCCTTCAGACGCCATCCACCCACCTTGGCCCCCAGAGAAACGCTGAGGAGAAGGGCTACCTAGCAGGCCCAAGTCCATCACGACCGGCCAGCTGGGCCAGCCTCTGTCTAAGCTGCCTCTAGCCCAGCCTCCTGCTCTTTGCTTTCACTCCTAGGTAATTGGGAAGGCTGTGCGGGGAGCTGGAGGGAAGGGTTTGTGTGAAGCCAAACGGAGCGATATTGTCTCAAGGTCTCCCACTGAGCCGGGGGACCAGGAAGGATAGTGGGATGCAAAGCCGAAGGGGCTTCTTGGAACCTGAGAAGGTTTGGGGAAGCCTGTTTACAGGAACCAGACACCCTGGAAAAAAGAATTCGCAGGCAAGTCTCAAAACCCGGTCACAGAGTTGGCAGCAGCTCAAGGCCGCGGTGGAGTCTGGGGGCCTCTCCATCAGGCCTGATTACAACCACTCACGATCTTGGCCAACTGCAGGCATTAAGTGCCAAGTACCTACAGGGGTCCGAACCACCCACAGAAACCGCCCTATTCATACTCACCACATCCTGGGGGGAAGGGGGGGAGGGGTGTTCTCCGCCGATCACAAATGGACAAGCTGAGGCTCGGAGCCACCTCATGCCAGGCCTGGTGATGACCAAACTAGATGTTCAGTTCTTTCACCCAATTCCTGATGGTGGGGTTCTTGCCATCAGATGCTTCCAAGAGCCTGGTATAAAGGCAGGTGAGGAAGAAGGATTAATGTCAACACTCCCCAGTGTAAATGTACCCCTAAAAGCCCCAGCTTCCCATGAGAGGTGGGCACAGTGCAAACTTGGGAGTGTTTCCAGGACAGAAAAAGGCTCACCTCCAAGACTGATAGCTAAGGATTCCATCCACTCTGAAGCACCGGGGTCACCTCTGACTTTATTCCCTCTCTTTGTTCCTTGTCCACTAGGTCTGAGTCCTGCACATTCTGTCTCAGAACGAGTTCTCAAATCCCCCTCTTCCTTCCCTTCCCAATCACCCCTGCCTTAGCCCAAGCTGACATCACATCCTCCTGAGTAACCGTCATAGCCTCTCCCCTCACCATCCTATCATGCATCCATTTATCATGCTCCCTAGCTTAAAAATCTTGTTTTCCCTTTTCCTCAAGATCAAGTGCAAGCATCTTAATCACACAAGGCTCTTTATAAACTGGGACCGAACTTTGTCCTCATCTCCTGTAGCTCTTCTCCAAGCACCCATCACACCAGGCACATTAACTATTCAGTGATACCCCCGTGCCTTTGCACATGCTGTGCCATCTGCCTACAATATTCTTCCTCTAACAATGTCTCTGCCCAGAAAACTTGTGTCCATCCTTCAGAACAGAGCTCAAATGCCCTCTAAATCCATGCACAGCCCTGCATTCACACCTCTATTATAGTTCAAAGAACTATAACTGTCATTTATATATTTGTCCAACCCATTTAGACCAGTGGTTCTCGACCCTGGGGTGACTCTGCCTCCAGAGACATTTGGCTATGTCTGGAGACATATTTGGTTGTCATAACTTTGGGGAGGAATGCTACTGGTATCTACTGGGGAGAGGCCAGGGAAGCTGTTAAACACCTTCCAAGGTACAGGACAGCCCCAACAACAAAAACTTTCCTGCCCCAAATGTTAATAGGTTGAGACATTATGCACTAGAAGGTGTATCTCTTGAGGTGACTTCTTATTTGTATCTTTTTATCTCCAGCACTTGGCCTAAAGAGGTGTCCAATAGCTGTTTTGAGAATAGATAAGTGAACAGATAGACTAGTTGTTTCATAAACTATCTGTGGCATGTGGGTCGCTTTGAAACCACTAACTTAGAACTCAAGAAAGTTGATTAATAGTGAGCAAGTATATTGAAAAGGACAGGATAAAATATGTACTTGAATCAAAATTTGCTTGCAGGACAGAAAAGGACTGGCATTCCACCATCAGAGCGGATCTTGAGATAGGCATGGACACACATCTTCACCGTGGCACGTCATTTTTCACTAGCCAGCGGCCTGTGATTGTGAAGTGTCAGCTGAATCCCTCCAGCACTCTCAGGCAGCAAGAGTCAAACCTTATTAAGGAAGAAGATTCAAGGCCTGGCTCCACATTCTACATGAGTTATGGCCAACTGGGAGATGGTACAGAAATAATCCATGAAAACAGTTAAAGCTCTGGACACCTAGTCTTGATGAAGAAAGGCAAAAGGAATTGATATTTAACCTCAAAGGAGTGATGGCTGAGATGTGTTCTGGTAAGTATTTCCCAATAACACAGGAGGTTGCTAAATGGAGAGAGTGACCAGCCACTCTTTGACCTCCAGGACACAAGGAGCGGAAGCCAATGGGAGGGGGTAGAGATGGGATGGAGATTAAATGGCTTCTGGACAAAGCAAGTACATGAAGGGGTGACAAGAACTCATGGAAGCTCATTGTTGAGGATCCAAGAGGACCTTCTTCCCTAGATAATATCCCCATTCCACCAATAGTACCGATGGAGAGCTGGGGAGAGGGCTGTCCAGGCTTCAGGTCTTGCTTCTAGAATTTTCCTTTGAACTGGGAAGGCGGGAAAGACAAGAGGAGCCTGGAAGGCAGAGGGAGGAACATTGGGGAGAAAATAAAAAGGTGAGAAAGCAGGAGAAAAGAAAGCAAGAGCAAAGAGGCAGCTGGAGAGACATCAGGAAAATGTCGAGGCCTCCGCATCTGGAAAACAGACTGGGGGCTATATTTAGACTGCCATGACTTGCAATAATTTGTGTGAGGGGGAAAAAAGGAAAATGTGAAGTTGGCGTCGTTTGCGGAAGGGAATGAGTTGTAAGAAAAGAATGGCTTGATAGGGGAGAGCCTCAGCCCTTGGCCCTTAGAAAAGGGCGTCTGAACAGGGCAGGCGTCAAGAGCGAGCGATGGTATTTGCTGGGCCTCGTCCGGCTCACGCCCCCATCCCCACCTGGGCCCTGTGCTCCCTACTAGGAATTTGGGTGCATTCCTGGGTATACCAGGCGCCCTGTCTACCACAGCCCTGAGATGTGTCCGCGAGGATGCAGGGTGCTTTCTGGAGAAGCGAGGGCCAAGGCAGGGGCTCTGCAAGGGGGCTCAGGAATACGTGAGCAGCACTCTGTAAATCCTAGGAATTTGTATATATTGCTGAGGCCTTTCTCCAGCTGGATTATAAATAGAGGATTAGTTCAAAGGCAGGCAGCCTTTTAAAGAGATGGTACCAAGCAAAGCCTGCAGACCAAATACAGTAAAACCTTCTTAAGCCCCTGTTGGTTTATTCCAAATAGCATCTAAGTCAAAGTAACAGCGTTTCCCCGGCTGCCTAGGTGCCCTACTGTCCTTTAGGGAAAAGTCTAGAGGATTCAAATGGAGCTATAGTGAGACCTTACTTAACCAAAAAGAAAATTGTCACTGTGGATAGTGGAGCTTTCCAGCTAGCTAATGGCTTGCGCTTTGAAACATCACATTTAAAAATTTAATCATTTTTGGGGCGCCTGGGTGGCTCGTTAGGCATCTGACTTCGACTCAGGTCATGATTTCTCGGTTCGTGGATTCAAGCCCTGTGCTCTGACAGCTTGGAGCCTGGAGCCTGTTTCGGATTCTGTGTCTCCCTCTCTCTCTGCCCCTCTTTCACTTGCTCTCTGTCTATCTCTTTCTCAAAAATAAATAAACATAAAAAAATTAGTCATTTTGGATGGAAATCTTTCTTTAAAAACAAGTTACATACTTTCCAGTTTTTAAGATAGAATATACTGATTTTAACTTAACATTTTTGCTCTGCCTAGGGTCATTTTTATAAACTTTGGTCACTGCACTGTTATTCCAGTAATGCCAGAATCTTTGAGATATATGTGGTCCGTGGTCATTTGTTTCTATTCCAAGTGGGTTTATATTGCTGGGCTTTTGGGGTTCCTCAGTCTCCTTTTTATCAGGGAGCATGCCACTTTACTTTTAGTGACCTCATGACCCAACTTCTTTTAGTATGTTCTGGGTTGAGAAACCAGATATACAAAGTCGTTAAAATTCTGTGTAAAGAAAAAAGTAAATATATTATGAGTGAGGAACTAGACTTTTCTCTTCTAGTTGGATTCATCCAGTCTTTCTTAGGGGGTAATAGTTCATCTAGCTCTCTGGGGACAGTTGCTTTGAATTATATGCTACTTTAAATAAACCAATATGAGTCTATGAAGATAATTTTGGCTGCTTAGACGTCACTTGGCTTATCTCCAGGTTCTGGGCTGATTTTAGACAGTGAGGTGTTTGGGGAGTTGTATTGTGGGTAGATGAAGTCTTACTCTGATTTGCAGTCTATGTTCTCAAGGCCCTTGCATTTGAGGTAAGTGGGTTTTTTGTCTGCCTATATTTGAGGTTGGTAGAGTGACTGATTAAATCTAGTGCAAGAAAGACACCGTAAACAATGACCCTGGCCACTTACTCATTAATGTCTCATTTTCTATGTCCTGGAAGACGATGGGGATTTCTGGGCAGGGTGCTGAGCAGAAGAGCCACATATAGCATTAAAGAATGGGATAGTAACTCAAAAGTATTGGGTTGTGTGTTGCTTCAGGGAAGCAAGTAGAAACTGCATATTCAAAATGGATGAAAACAGACCAAGCGAACCTGGGAGAGCCTAAAGATCCTTGGGTTGTTTTTGGCATCTTCTGGTTAAGCAGTGAAACTCTTTCTGTGGTTAATTAGATTTGGTGCTTTGTAAAGTCCTCAAATAGCTGATTTCCCATCAGCAAAGATGGGACATTCCTGAGAGACATTAGACTCCAGCAGGGAAAGTGACTTTATATTCTCATAGGCCACCAGGCCAAGAGGTGACTGTCAGAGGTCCTGCAGCCAGGCCAGCGCCTCCAGGTAGCACTGTCAGGAGGCCTCAAGGAAGGAGAGTCTTACATTCTTTCAATGAGTGTCCTGAGAAGTGCTATTGCTGACTCCTACTTAGGAGCTCAGGGTCAGCCTTATTTTGCTCTCATATCAGTAGCAGATTAAAAGACAGTTGGTCTTTTTGCTAAAGATGTTCATCATGACTAGTCTTCTCCCACATGCAGATCTGAGGAAATCTGCTCTAACCAGCCATGTTCTGGAGCACATGGCTCCTGGTGTGATTGGATCAGGGGTGGGCACCTGACCCAGGGGTGACCACTTATTCATGACTCAGCAATGATGACCGATGATTGGGGCATGCTGGTTCAAAAAGATGAGCTGGGGTAAATAAGTCCTTTCAGGGGCATCTAGATTGAAAACGGAAAGGCTGGGCCAGTGGGCCATGGACACTGGGGCTGAAAACGTAGCTGCGCAGTGGGGGCCATGATGTTCGTCTGGAAGCTGACCTTACTATGGTGGAGTCAAAAGTGGGTGTAAGAATGGAGAGCGCAGTTTCTGAGAACACACGGAACACAAAGCCACTAAGAGAGAGATAAATGTGTGAGCGCCTCACAGCCTGTCTGTTCCTGTGAATCTGATTATACTTGTGTTCCTGGCTGTGGACTTCTATGATCTAGCTTCAGGTGGTCTGCAACAAAAAGAGTTTCATCTAAGACTACTGCAATCTCTTGAAAATACTTGCTTGAATGCCAGGAGCTTGATGCTAGAACCATCTTAATGTACCTGTTTCTCAAACCTGAAGAATTTCACCTCTAACTTTTCTGCAGAGGACCCATTTTAATCCTTATGTTGTCTTTCCATCATCCCTCCTAAAGATTTCCAAATCCTTCGTGTTCCACTGGTTTGACCGGCGTCACAGTTGTTCCTGGGGATGGCCAGAATCAATTTTGTCCAAGTCCCTGGCCATCCGTCCTGGGACTGCAGTCTGCTTGATTTCCTAAGGACAGAGCTGTCCTGCTGGCTGAAACGCAGATCTGCTTCTCCCTAACCCAATACTCCCCCAGGATCATCACTGTTACAAAATGTCAGTGCAGGAAGGGACTTGGCGGTCATCTAGACCAACCCTGTCATTTTAGTAATGAGGAAACTGAGTCCCAAAGAGGCAGCATAATTCACCCAAGGTCAGACAAAGTTGAATAACTTGCTTTTCCCTCATTGTGTGTGTGTGTGTGTGTGTGTGTGTGTGTGTATGAGTACACACATGTGTGTTTTTGCCATTTTTGAGCTTGATCCCAATAGTTTAAACATTCTTCTTTAAGCTTCAGAGGGCATTTTGAAGTGTGCATATTCTAATTGCATACGTTATTTGTAAGCCTTGGTGACTGATAGAAACGAATGTGCAGATGTTACACAGAACACTGTATATGCCCAGGCTGGAACAAACCCACAAATATCTCACTAATATTCATCTTTTATATGACTGGTCTACAGAGTAGGGTATGTGCAAGCTGATTTATGGGGGTAAGTGAAAAAGATTAGAATGTTTATTAAAAAAATTTTCACTGTAATACGTACATTGTAAAACATAACACATACATATATATTCAGGGATCCACAAATTTTTTTGTTAATAGGCATGTGCAGTCAGACTTTAATACACAGTTCAAGTTCAGAGTTGCTGTTCACAAATAACCATATAGTATAAGGTGATGGGGATTGTGTAAATTCACCCTAATTCTCTTTCATGCAATCCCACTGGGTGAGGAGTACTTGTACTTCAAAACGGAAAACTCATAAAGAAGAAAATGGTACACTAACCTTATTTGTTCTACAAAATACATTTATTTATTTATTCTAAAGATTTTATTTATTTATTTATTTATTTATTTAAGTAATCTCTATGCTCAACACGGGGCTCGAATCCACAACCCTGAGATCAAGAATCACACGATCTAGGGGAGCCTGGGTGGCTCAGTTGGTTAAACGTCTGACTTCAGCTCAGGTCACGACCTTGTGGTTTGTGAGTGCAAGCCCCGCGTCGGGGCTCAGAGCCTGGAGCCTGTGTCAGATTCTGTGTCTCCCTCTCTCTCTGCCCCTCCCCTACTCATGGTCTGCCTCTTTCTCTCAAAAAAAATAAAAAAAGGAGACACGTTCTACCAATTGAGCCAGCCAGGTACTCCTACAAAATACATTTAATAAAATTAATTAATCAGTCCTGATACTTCCTTTTTTAAAAATGTCTTAGAAAAATGAAAAGAGACAACTCCTTTCTTAACATTAAAATACTTTTTTTTATTTTAAATAAAAAGCCAAAGTTATTCTTAGTGGCACATTAGATGCTCTCTCATTAATTGTAGAGATAAAATAAAGATGTCAGCTATAACTTTTACTACATAGTTTTATTCTATAACAATCATTTTGAAGTTTCTTTTGATGCAGTAACACACGAGATGGCAATAAGAGGTAAAACTCTTGGAAAAGAGATGAATAAAATTAAGCTACAGAAAAATAGATTACTGTAAGATACCTAAGTAAATACCTATAAATAAAGCAAGTTATTGATGTATTAAGTAAAGCAAGTTATTGACATATTATGACATAGAATATGACATATAATACAATATATTGACATATAATAATATGTCAATAACTTGCTTTACTTATAATCCTCCAATGATCTGAGAATAAATAGATAGAAGTGTCTTTATCTTTAGAATCTTAATGTCAGAAGAAATCTTAAAAATACATCTGACCTACGGAACATGCTTAATAAATATTTGTTGAATGCATGAATGTTTAAATGACATAAATAAGGTCACTTTTAAGAAAAATGGAATTTGCTTTATTTATGAAACTAAGAGGCACCACAAATCACTGGGAAAGGAAGGACTTTATTCAGCAATTAGAGCTGAGACAATTAAAGATTTGAGAGAAAAATTAATTTAGAAGCTCATTGAACATCGTTTCCAAAAAAACTCCAGATGGTTTAAAGAGTTAAATGTAAAAGCCAATAAAAAGAATCCATACAGATTTCTAGAAGGAAATATAGTTGGGTACACTTAATCTCTAGAGGAGGAAGGACTGTGGACTAAGAGCAAGAAAAAAACTAGAAATTTGTCTACATAGAATGTTTACATGCCTTTACTTTGGAAAATAATAGGAACTTAATTAAAAAGCGAACAAGCTAGGAGAAATATTTGCAGTGAAATGGGAAACACAGAAGGTTATTATCCTTGAAGAGTTCATGTAGTTTGACAAGAGAAACAAAAGGAGAAGCGAAGTCAAAAGCACATGGTTAATATAAAGGGAAGTGTTAAAGACCAGCCCTTGGAAATGAAGGGTCAGTTTCACCGATAATCGAAACTTTTTGAATGGTTATTTTTTACCTATCAAAGAGGTGAAGTATTGTTTACCTTTTAGTGAAAGAACTCAAAGCTGCCACTTCTGTAAGGAAACCAGAATTTTCATTTACTCTGGGGGGAGAGGAAACTGGCAGTATTTTTCTGAAAAGACCTTTGGCCATAGGAATCCAGAATCTTGAAAATGTTCATCAACTTTGATCTATTAATCCAGCTCCTGGAAATTCTTCCTATGGTAAGCTTGATGGATTTAGCAAATGAAAATACATAGGACACCCAGTTAAATGTGAATTTCAGGCACACAACAAATACTTTTTAAGGACAGTTTGTTCCTGGCAATATTTTGGGCAACTTGTATTATAAAAGTATCATTGTTTAATCTGAATTTCAAATTTCACTGGGCATGATGTGCTTTACCTGTCAATCCTTGCTTATGGAAATAATCTACAGTGCAGCAAAGATTTCTGCGCAAACCTGTGTTGAAATTTTATTTATAATGGCAAAAATATTGAAAGAAAAAAAATCCCAAATTTCTAACAGTAGGAGAATGAGAGAGGCGTCTGTGTCTGAAGTTTCTAGTGATAATACTTACAACAGAAGTTAAGATTAAAAAACAAGCAAGCAGGTTGGGGCGCCTGGGTGGCTCAGTTGGTTGAGCGTCCAGCTTCGGCTCAGGTCATGATCTCGTGGTTCGTGGGTTCGAGCCCCACGTCGGGCTCTGTGCTGACAGCTAGCTTAAGAGCCTGGAGACTGTCTTCGGATTCTGTGTCTCCCTCTCTCTCTGACCTTCCCCTGCTCACGCTCTCTCTCTCTCTCTCTCTCTCTCTCTCTCTCTCTCTCTCTCTCTCTCTCAAAAAACAAAACAAAACAAAACAAAACTCCAAAAACTAGCAGATGCCTCACACCCATTAGGATGTTACTATCAAAAAACCTCAGGGGCACCTGGGTGGCTCATTCGGTTGAGCACCCAACTCTTGGTTTTGGTCAGGTCATGATCTCAGGGTTGTGTGATTGAGCCCAGTGTCAGGTTCCATGCTAAGTGTAGAGCCTGCGTAGATTATCTCTCTCCCCCACTTGCTCACTCAACTTGCTCTCTCTAAAATACAAAATTCATCTATTTGTGATAAATAAAAACTATAGAATATGTTATTTAAAAAAACCCCAGAAACCAACAAGTGTTGGGGGATCTGGAGAAGAAATTGGAACCCTTGTGCATGGTTGGAGGGAATGTGAATCAGTACAGCAATGTAGGCAACAGTATAGCAGCTCCTCAAAAAATTAAAAATAGAATTACCATGTGATCCAACAATTTTACTTCTGGGTATATGCCCCAAAGAATTGGAAGCAGGGTCTTGAAGAGAGTATTTGTACACCCATGTTTACAGCAGCATTTTTCACAATAGCTAAAACATGAAAGCAACCCAAGTGACTATTGACAGATGAATGGATAAGCAAAATGTGGCATCTACCTACAGTGGAATGTTATTCAGGCTTAAACAGGGAGGAAATTCTGACAGATGTTATGACATGAATGAAACTTGAGGACATTTTGCTGAATGAAATAAGTCAGTCACAAAAAGACAAATATGATATGAGACCACTTATATGAGACACTGAGAGTAGATAGAGACAGAGAGACAGAAAGCGGAATGGTGGCTGCCAGGGGTTGATGGGGGCTAGGGGACTGGGGAGTAGGTGTTTAAAGGGTACAGAGTTTCGGTTTGGCCAGATGACAAGAGTTCTGAAGATGGACGGTGGTGATGGCTGCACAACAGTGGAAATGTGCTTAATGTCACTGACCTGCACACTTAAAAATGGTTTAGATGGTGGGGCTCCTGGGTGGCTCGGTCGGTTAAATGTTGGACTTCAGTTCAGTTCACCATCTCATGGTTCGTGGGTTCAAGCCCTGTGTCTGGCTCTGTGCTGACACCTCAGAGCCTGAAGCCTGCTTCGGATTCTGTGTCTCCCCCTTTCTTTGCCCCTCCCCTGCTCGTGCTCTGTCTCTCTTTCTCTCTCAAAAATAAAGAAACTTAAAAAAAACTTTTCAAACATGGTTGAGATGGTAAATTTTAGTGTATTTTACCACAATAAAAAACTTAAAAACAAAACAAATGAGACCAAAGCTATGATCTCAAGTACATGAAACAGCATGCTCAGAAGAGTAACACAAAATGTCAACAGTGGCTCTCCCTTAACACTGACATTATGGGTTATTTTTATTCTCCTCTCTGTATAGTTCTGTTTTCCCTAAATTCCCCCAGCATGAGAACATAAAACCCTTGTTTTCCCCCTTCCATTAAGAAAATAAAATAAAACAAAAACAACTCAGGATCTGATCAAAACCCACACTACTGACGTTTGATGCCGCACGTAGGAAGGTCTGAGGGAATGATCCCTGAGGTGAGAAGGGAAGTGTCCTAGAGGCGATACTTCTAACCTATCCCTGCTCTTCGGACAGTGATTCTGGAAGGAGGACAACTTTCAGAGTGGTTTTTAGGCTTCAAAAGGTAGTAGGGAAACCTGGGCCCTAGTTCCAGGCAGGCCCTCAGGAGGGGGGTCTGCAGATGGCCCTTAGGCAGTCTCACAGAGAAGGATCCCAGACGTCCCTCAGGGGGCAGAGAAGTGGCAGGTCTTGTAGCCACGTGACCAGGAACAGGCCCCCTACAGCAAGGGTCCTGGGCTATGGCCTGGCACCAGAAGGGGCACAGACACATGGCCCTGCACAACCCTCTCTGGTCCCAAAGACCTTAGGGGCAACCTTTGTGTCTGAGCATCCAATAGGTGCTCACTGCATGAATTACCATGAACAGGTAAATGCTGCTACATGAATTGGGATGCCACGACCCCCAGGGTAAGCCCACAGCAAGACCGAGGAAGAGGAAGGGAGAAGGGGGACCATGGGACAGAGGAGGGAACAGATGGGACAGTATGGTGGGACCAGGAGGCAGACGGGTGGCAGAGTGTCCCCATAACAAAGAGTAGGCAGCCCTGGGGAAAGGCTGGGGACCAACTCTGGGAGAGGCAAAGTCCAAAATGGAAGCTGAGAGACGCTGGCTTACAGATTCCAGTACCTTCTCCCATCCAGAGAGGCCCTGCCCACTCTCCAACTCAGTTCCTCTCCTCTGGGAGCTGTGTCTCTGCAGGGGGTGGGATGGGGGCTGGGACCTGATGCTGTAGTGTTTGAGGCAGGGCCTTCGAGGAGGGGCCGGTGACCCTCCCAGACCTTCTAGAAAAGAGGATGACACAAGGGCTGGTCTGGTTTCTTTCCCAGCATGTGTTTAGTGTTCATAGTATTTTACGTGAGTCATGTGTTCAGAACACGTCTGCCCGATTCCTCAGAGGGGTAGGATAAAAGGAAGAGACATGGGCATACCTCATTTTATTGTGCTTCACTTTATTGTGCTTTGCAGATACTGTGTTTTTTACAAACTGAAGTTTCAAGACTTCAGTGGAGGAAGTCACGGCAGATGCGGTGGAAATAGCAGGAGAACGAGAATTAGAAGCGGAGCCTGAAGATGGGACTGAATTGCTGTGATCTCAGGATAAAATTTGAACAGATGGGGAGTTGCTTCCAACAGATGAACAAAGAAAGAGGTTTTTTGATGTGGGATCTACTCCTGGTGAAGATGTTGTGACGCTTGTCAAACTGACCACAGAGGATTTAAGAATATGACATGAATTTAGTTGATACAGCAGTTGCAGGGTTTGAGAGGATTGCCTCCAATTTTGGAAGGAGTGAAATGTCATCAGACAGCATCGCATGCCACAGAGAAATTGTTCGTGAGAGGAAGAGTCAACTGATGTGGCAAACTTCATCGTTGTCTTATTTAAAATTTTTTAAAATGTTTTATTTATTTTTGAGAGAGAGAGAGAGCGTGAGCAGGGGAGGGTCAGAGAGAGAGGGAGACACAGAATCTGAAGACAGGCTCCAGGCTCTGAGCTGTCAGCACAGAGTCCAACGCGGGGCTCGAACCCACGAACCGTGAGATCGTGACCCGAGCCAAAGCCGGATGCTCAATCGACTGAGCCACCCAGGAGTCCCCATCGTTGTCTTATTTTAAAAGACATAATGCTATTGCACATCTAATAGGCTACGGTATAGTGTAAGCATAACTTTTATACGCACTGGGAAATCAAAAACAAATTGACTTGCGTTATTGAGATATTTGCTTTCGTGCAGTGGTCTGGAACGGAACTGGCAGTGTCTCTGAGCTGTCCCTGTGAAGGGCAAGGAAGGAGAGTGATTCTACTGTCCATCTGTGACCATTTCTCTTCTTCCCTCTTCAAATGAGGAAATAGAATGGCTCAACTAAAGTACTTACTTATTTTACGGGGATCTGGCTTAATCTTTATTCCTTTGGCTGCTTTCATCCTTCTCTGGACTCCCCTTCTCTCTGCAGCACCCAAAGCAGAGTTGACAATGAAAGTAGCTGTCTTTCATAGCCATGGGGGCCTTAGACATCCAGCTGGCCTCTGCTGGATGCTTCTGTCTGGTGTCCTCCGAGGAGCCTCAGACTCGCCATTTCCCAAACTGAACTCCTTGTCTTCCCCCGAGACCTGCACTCCTCTGGCCTCAGTGGCTCGTAGAGGCATTGCCATCCCAGGGGAGGGAGGCAGGAATCATCATCCCCTCGGTATTTCTCAGTTGGTGAAACGGTTAAGGCCTCCAGCTTTGGGTTAGAATCCTGGCTCTACCCCTTACTAGGTGTGTGACCTTTGGCCAATTACTCTTAGTCTCAATTCCCTCATTTATTAAATGGGTATAAACGATAAAGACAATGCATGTAAAGCCTTTAACACAGGGCTGCCACATCACACACATGCAATACATGGTTGGTGTGAGAAGTAAGGGAGATAATTCATTTCCAGAAATACCATATTTGTGCTATCTAGTTAACAGTAGGTTTATAACCTATTGGAAATATATATGAAGGCCCCCTCCATGCCCTCCCCTCCCCAGTGGAGTCCCAAATCCTTAGATACTTCACTTCCTGGTTCTTCTTCTCCTTTCTGTTTCACACGCTTATTTTTGTGGGCTTTGCAATGAGCATGCACCAAAGAACAAAGGGAGGAGGGACTGAAAGTCTCTGTGTCACCTCAGGGAATTCACCTTTGTTCCAATCAGACTACTTTTTGCCTTACATGGGCATAGGCGACTTCCGGGTAAGGCTGTAACCTCTGTAGTA
>CM053560.1:31166599-31190826 GCA_028646485.1 Cryptoprocta ferox
AAGCCTTGCTTTGCTGTGCTTGGAGTCTCCGAGTCCCGCCTTTGCTTGGGTCGGTGGGCTTATTTCTCACGGTCGGCATGATAACAAACCGTTGTCATTATCATTACCACTGTCCTCTGCAGACCTTTATCTTCTTGTATCTAAACTGTGCCTTGGGCTTCCTCGCCTCTAGCCTCTTCTTCTCAAGTCTCCCCTCCAAGTAGCAGCCAGGGTGAACTCTTCAGCATATGCACAAGACATTTAGCAGTCTTCTGCTTAAAGCTCTTCGTAGTCTGTTAACACACTGGCTAGGCCCCACACTCAGGGTCCTGCTGACATTTCCCATCATATCACCCACCTGTTCTGCTTTAATTATATGGTCAGAGACACAAAACTCTGCGATTCCTACCTCACCTGCATCTCAGCACCTGCCCCAGCACACACATCGTGTTGCTGTTCCTCACTGCTCATTTGTTCCTAGGAATACCTCTGTCTCTGCATTTACCACACTACATTTTAGGATTTACTGCCGTGTCTGTTGGCCCTAACAGAGTATAAGCTTCTTGGGGGCAGGAATTCTTTCCGGGTCCTTTGAATATCCAACGCTTAATAAGGTGCCTGGCCCTTAGTAGGTGCACAATAAATGTTTGCTGCACGAATTACCAAGTATTGACACCAAGTGAAAGGCTTTACAAAGCAGATTACTACTAATCCTTACAAAAAGCTTGAAAAGTAGGTACTAGTAGATCCATTTCACAGATGAGGAAACTGAAGCTCAGAGAGGTTACATTTGCTCAAGGTTAAGGTGGCTATGTCTGGACCCAAACCCAGGTCTTCTGACTCCAAACCCATACTTCTACTGCTGCACTACAGTGACTTTTTATGTGAAGTCTGTTGTCCTACCAGGGGATCATGGGATGTACTTATGGAAGGTGCTAGGGAATCATTGCTGGCTGCTTCCCAAAGCCTTGAATGCTGGCTCTGCCCCGCTTCTCCATAGGCCTTGTGGGACTCAAATTGAAGGGCTCTTTCTCAGTTCCCCTTCCTTGAGGTCTCTGTAGCACTGACCATTTCTCTCTTTCCCAAGTTGCCTCCTTTTGCTTTCTTTCTTTGGCTTCTTCTCTTCCTAACTCCTAAATTTGGACTGTCTTCCTACTTCCCCAGTTTGCATTTCTGTTGCCAATATACTCCTTCAGATCTCAGTCCCTCTCCCTGTCCTGTGGCAGAGGTGGCCACCGGATGGTCATGCCCCCCAGAGATGCATGGCCAGCCAGAGATTGCATGTGGGTGGGGCCAAGTGCCTGAGTTCTGGCCAATGGAATGCCTGGCTCATAAAAGCCACCCGTCAGGGGCACCTGGGTGGTTCAGTAGCTTGAATGTCTGACTCTTGACTTGGGCTCAGGTCATGATCTCACAGGATGGAGCCCCGTGTCAGGCTCTGCGCTGATAGCATGAAACCTATTTGGGATTCTCTCTCTCCCCCGCTCTCTGCCCCTTTCCCACTAGTGTGCTCTCTCTCTCAAAAATAAATAAATAAACTTAAAAATAAAAAAATTAAAAAACACTTATGAGATGTTCTACATTCTCCCATGCCAGATGGATGTCTATTGAAGGGCAAGCCCCAGAGCCTCCCTCAGCCAGGACCCCTGAATTACTGTAGGAGCAGAACCTTACAAGTTAGTGTTATGTGATCTGTGTATCTCAGGTTTAGGAGTCTGTTGCAGCAGCTAGCACACCTCAACTAAGATCCCTAACTGACCTTTGTGTTCTGAGGCTCTCTCCACCCCAAAAGCCTGCTCATTCCACTCTACCCTACACCCCATTGCTAACCCAGTCTTCCTTCAGTCCATCTGGGTCATGTCCTTGCGTTGCCCCCAACTCTTCAATGGCTCCCCCTTATCTACAGACTAAAGAACAAACTTCTAGAAGAGGCATGGAGACCTCAGGCCACTTGCTCCCTGTCATGTTCTCACATTCTTGTGAAATCTGAATGCCCAGAGCTGCCCAAATATATCCTGCCACTCTCATGTTTTCTCTTCATCTTTGTCAAAATCCCTCATTTAGAATTCTTCTTTCTCCAAAATGGGTTGTCCAGCCATATGGAATAAGAAACACTCACTATCTTCTACTAGGGGGTCACCCAGGGCCCTCTGTCACTACACTGCACTACAGGCCTGTGTGCCCCCTCCCACTGGACTGTGGGCTCCTTGAGCACAAGGCTGGGTTGGCCAACAAGAGCCCCCTCCCCCTCCTCCAACACGCCTCCATCTTTCTTCTTTGGGGGTGAGGCTGGGGGATTGCAGAGTGTACACAACCAGCTAATCCATCTTCCTCTTCCCAACACGCTCACAGACTAGCTGTGTGACCTTTGGCATCTGTGGATTCCCCTCACGCTCTCTCTTTTTTTTTCTTTTTAAACACGGGGTCTTGGAGCTCACTCGGAGGCCTGGCCCGGCTGGGAAGAAGTCGTCTGCTCAGTTATATTTAGGCTAGCAGAGACATCAATCTAAGGCTCTTTAAAAATAAAGTCCTGTGTCAGCTGGATCCCCAAGCACATCCCCACCCACTCCTAACGAGAAGCCGTTCGCCTCCTCTGGGCCCCAGTCTCAATTTCAGACCCTTCACATGGCCCACACATGTGTGAATGTGCAGTAGATGTCAGTGAATGGTTGCCCTCCCTGGCCATATTCAAAGGAGGATTTCTCTCCTCTTCTAGGCCTTCCTTTGCTGGGGCTTTTCTCTTTTTTCTGTCCTGGGGATCTTTTGACCTTCTTCAAGCCCTCTTCACTCCCAAATTAGCCAGAAGCAAACCTTGTTAATGGAGAAGAAACTGCCTTCTGAGTTTCACGGTCCTGTCTCCTTGCCCACAGGGCTGCTGTCCTTGTGGCCATAGGAAGAAGCAAACAGAAGACAAAGACCAGAGACTGAAACAGAAAGCGGTGTTCGCACTAGCTAGAATGTGTGTGTGGGGGGCTCCGAATGGATGCTCCTAGTGGGCAGCCTGCGCGTGTGTGTGAGCGTGCGCACGCGTGTATAGCATACTGAGGGCGTCTGGGAGGCAGCACATGGGAACACTGGGGCCGACCCTTCCTACTCCTTGACTTGGCTACCGCAGCCCTGGTTCTTTTCCATCCCCACTGATGAAACACTTCTTTATGTCTTATTCACATCCTGTCTTGACTACCACAATTGTCTCCTTGCCGGGCCCACATGTCTCTCATCACCAATGGGATCCAAATGTTGCTGACAAAATAATCTCGCTGCCTTTGTGCTGCAATCACATTCCTCCACTTTTCCAAATTTTTCTCTGTCTCCTATTACAGGGGTGATCGCACACACAGACCACCACCTCTCTCTGCTTCTTCGTTTCCCCCTCGGTCCCCACCCCCATTTCTCTCTCTGCCTTTCCTACAGGCTCGTTCCCATCCTCTTGCTATTCCTGAGATCACGGCTCTTTTGGACCTGCCCAGTTTTCCTGGCACAAGCTCCTTGTACTGTGTATTCAGTCAGCAAATGTTTATTAAGAATGACAGGTACTCTTCTAGGCGCTGGAGTAAAGCAAGAAACACAACTGAGGACAGCGGTCGGCAAAGAAAAATAGAGCAGCACGTCAAGAACTGTAAGTGCTAGGAAGAAAAATAAAGCAGAGAGGGGGCCGGAGAGCAAATCTGACACAGGGTGGTTGGGAAGGTCTCCCCGAGGAGGCCTGGAACCTGCTCCCCACCTTTTTTCCATTTGGGGCTCAGGGCTGGCCTCTCTAACATCCTCTTGCTTTGCCAGAGGCCTCCCCTCCCATCCTTCTCTTTGTTTGGATCATGTTTATCTTGATCTTAAGAGCAGAGGAGGCACTGGGCATAACTCCGCAGCAGTAGGAGACCTACCACATTATCGACTCATTGAAGACTCGCTATGGGCAGTAGGAACCAAGCACACACACACAAATCACTAAACACAGGCCCAGTCCTCTTCCGTTGCCCTGTCCAGAACACAAACAGTCATCTAAATATGGTGTCTGAATGAGTAGTGGGAGCTCTGCCCGAGTGTCCCATCAATGTCCAAATTGTGTCTCCCCTTTCTTGGAATCAGGGAGCACCCACTGGCACTGGTGACCCAAATCTGACTCTGGCTACTCTTGCCAGGCCTCCCCCACTTCAAAGGGCGGCAGAGCCAATCGGCGCCATCTTCATTTTGAAAAAACCTATAGGAAAAGCACCCAGTAACAGAGGCTTCAATGAACGATTTTATTAACAATGAAATGACTCACGTTCAATTAGTATCAGTTACACTTTTAACAAAATTGTCGTCTATATGCATGTTTTTCTTCCCGGGAGGGGGAAGGGTAGGAGGGGTAGGAAGATGAAGTCTGGGTCTCTTTTGAGACTGGGAACAAAGTTAGGGATGGCTCATCTTTTCACAGAGGTTCTTTTGGGCAGCCAACTCACTAGCGATAGTCATGCTGCCCGTAACAACTGTCCTTGCCCCAGGTTTCCTAGCATGGTCTAGCTAGAGCCTCCCTGGGCAATACATCAGCCTCAGCAGGCTACACACACCTGGGATGTGGCTGGTCTGAACTGATGCATGCTGCGAGTGTAAAGCACATACCAGATTTTAAAGACTATGTACATAAAACCAAACATGAAACAAGTCACAAATAATTTAAAAAATTTTTTTTAAATGTTTATTTTTATTTCTGAGAGAGAGAGGAGGAGGAGAGGGCCAGAGAGAAAGAGGGAGACACAGGATCTTAAGCAGGCTCCAGTCTCTGAGCTGTCAGCACAGAACTCTGTGTGGGTCTCGAATCCACAAACTGCAAGATCATGACCCAAGCCGAAGTCTGACGCTTAACCGAATGAGCCACCCAGGTGCTCCCTTCACAAATAATTTTTGTATTGATTACGTGTTGAGATGATATTTTGGGGCTAAAGAAAATGTATCATTTTAACAGCTAAATATTGTATAGTAATACTACTTATAAATGAAATATATTTTTTAAATTAATTTCACCTGTTTATTTTTATTTTTTTTTTAAAGGATTTTATTGTTAAGTCATCTCTTCACCCAACGTGGGGCTCAAACTTACAACCCCGAGATCAAGGGTTGCATGCTCCACTGACTGGGCCAGCCAGGCACCCGCATTTTTACCTTTTTAATGTGGCTATGACAAAATATAAAATTGCACATGGGCTCGCCTTTGTGGCCTGCATTACCTTTGTATTGAAAAGCGCTGGTCTAGTATCAGATCTTTGCTTTTTAGAACACTGTTTAGTGCAGTAACACTTTGTTCAATAGGAGCTTCAACACACACAGGACTCCGCTGCATAAGGCAGGTAGCGTGGAGCTGCTCAGGAGGAAGACGGGGGTGTTTGTAGGCCGAGGACGTTGGGGTTGCCCAGACCTGACTGAGAGTGTGGAGGAGCCCTATCCATCCTCAGAACCTGGTCTGGAGCATTTATTATTGGATTGGGTCATCCATTCATTTAAAAATGTGGGGAAAATACTCGGAGGAGGCCCCCATTCAATCACCTTAAGTGGAATCTGATCGTTATCTTGGGATAAACATTCCAAATGGAAGGTGAGTGCTGGGAGATTAGGAAGATAAGGAAACCATATGGCTCTGTCAGGAGGCTCCCAGGGCCTTATTCTTGAAAGGATTAATGAATCTAAAAGTGGGGGGAGGTCATCTTGCTGGTTTTTGAGGAGGTAGAAGCCCCAAAGCTCCAAATAAGGATGTGGACTGTCTGGAGGAGGAGGACTGGAACTCAGGACCCTCTTTTGCCTTTCCTGGCTTCTCTGCCCCTCCACACTCCATCAGCCCCCTTCACAACAAAGCCTTTGTAAACTGCACTTGGCACTCAGGCCTGCACAGATTGGTGTTTGGGATCTGAATCCCTCAACCCCTTGTCTAACAGAATTTCCAGAGGTTCTCCCTCTGTTCCTCCCCATCTCCTGCCATCCCCACTGGCCATTGGTGGAGCCAAGTTGGGTACGCAGGGGAGAGGGGCTTTCCTGGCAGCACTGGGGGATGCTGGGACTCAGGGCCACATGGTGGGGCAGAGAATCGCCAGCTGTGGGGGAGGGTGGGTAATATGAGCCCTAGAGAAAGGGATCTGGGGCTGAGGGGAGGAGGAAGGGGAGGCTACGGGCTTTTGAGCACGTTCTCTCCTCCCCTATGTCACAAGGCACTTCATCCTTCATTCCTCTGGCACTGCCTGTCTTGCACAGCTGTTCTCAGCCCCACAACTGGAGACCGTCAAAGGTATTCGGTTTAGGTGCAAATGTGGGTGCTCAAAGGATGGAGGGTGGCTTCAGAACGGTGTGACAGAGATCACTGACGAATAAGAATAATACAAAAAATAATCCATACTTACTGGAGGGTTTTGTGCCAGTGCCTACCTTGATTACCTTGTTAAATTCACAATAGCTCTACAAGGTACATGTCATGTTGCCAAGAAGGAAACTGGGGCTCAGAGAGGCTGAGTCACTTGCCCAAGTTTGCACAGCTATTCAGAGCTGGACAGGAGTCAAATGCAAGAGGCTGAACCTTAGGGCCCAAGTCCTTGATGCAGACAGGGGCCCAGTACGCGATTATTCCCATCAGACCCCGTGGACCCTTGCTCAGTGACAAGCACTAGGGGAGAGCCTCCTGCCCAGATTTTGGACAGCCCCAAGGCAACGAGCCTGCGCAGCCTCCCCAAGGGAGCCTGAGTTGTGACACCTTGCTTGGAGGTACAACGCAAGCCCACTGTTGGCCAGGAAGAGGTCACCCTGTCACCTCCTACCCCCTACCTCTTAGGGAGAGGTGGGAACAACTCAGGCAGCAGGGGTCCCACAGAGTTCCAGCCATAGGCTTTCCTGCTTCAGGCAGGCCCTGGCCGATGGCCTGGTTTTGGGCTTTTCTGTGCTCTGAGCACATCTAAACATTTGGAGGAAAACAAGAAAGCGAACAATAGACGCTTGTGGGTTAGAGAAATGGGCCCACTTCCCCCTGGGACTCAGCACTGTTCATAAGCTGCCCCAGCTGCACTCTCACGGTGGGGATGTCACTGGAGGCTGGTTGAATCACAGCCTTGTCCTCCTTAGGGGCCGGCTACTGGCTCCTTTTATGCATCGTCGGGGATGCAATTGCTGGGGGGTGGACGGGTGCGAAGGGGGAAGGCATGTTTTGCTGCCTGAATTTTGGGAAATCACACAGAAAAGATGCATCCGAGCTTGGCATTGTAGCTCTGCCAAGTCATCCCCTGACAGACGTGTTCCGATCAGAGCTGTTTGCCCCACAGGAAAAGAATCAGCTTTCTATCAAGTGGACTCTGGGCACAGCCCCAGAGAGCAGAAGTTCTAAGGGACCTGGAGCGTAAGTGGAACTCGTCAGTGCTGGGAGCAGTGTGGTCAGCCGGCAATGGTGGTGGCGCCGCCTTAAAGAGAGGGGTCTGTGGGGGCATCGTGCTGGGTGGGGGTGACGGGCCAGTGGTGGGCTTCTCTGAGCTGGGCCCCCTGAGGCTGTTCAGATCAAGGCTTCCCATTGTCACAGCCAAGGGCAGCAGGGCAGGGTGTGTTAGGCCAAGAAAAAGTCAGTGGGTGGAGGGGTGCAAACCAGAGCTCGGACCCCCTTCTCATTCACAGCTGACCCAATGATGCCGGTCAAGGCCCAATCAGGCTAAATCCCCTGATTTAGCTCCTGCATCTACCCACAGGACCCCCAGACAACCGAGGGGGGCTGATGTGGAGTGTCCCCGCCTGGATGGCAACCCTGGAAAAGGCTGGAGTGTTTCTACAGAGGCTGTTCAGACATCACATCACAGTCCCAGACGGCCGAGAGGTTCTTGCACTCACTTGGCTGCCCTCCCTGGGAAATGCTTTGGATCAGACAGCACTTCTGGGTTGTTTTTGCCTGAGGAAAGTGGTAAGAATTCAACAAGAATCCCATGGTTGAAGGAAAAGTCAGTGGATTTACTTAGCAAAAGTATTCGTGGAGAACAGTCCAGGAGGTGAGCAGGGTGGCGCTGCAGGCCCAGGACAGAAGACACTAATGCAGGCGAGAAGGCCTCCAGATGAGGGCACCTTGGGAGCAGACGAAGAAGATTCTAGAGACAAATGCTTTGGCTTCTGGAGAATCAAGAAAGGTTTTTTTGGTGTGTCTAGGGAGTTCAAAATGGCCGTGCGAGATCACGCCCCCAAGCTCTGATAGACAGTCTTGTGCTGCAGAGTTCTTCCTGAGAGTCTCCCACTCCCTGTGTCCCTTAGTCACTTAGCAGACACGGAGGGCTGCCCAGCATGCAGGCCCAGGATGTGAAGACACATAAGAAACCTCCTTGCCCTCAAAGCTCTCGCAGGCAAGCCGGTGGTGGTTACACGGTGTGGAAAGAGCAAGGGTAGAGGGTGGCCATGGAGTGCACAGTGGCGGTGCGGAAGTGTGAGCCTGGTGACGCAGAAGTCCGAGCTGAGGCTTCAAGAAGGAGCCAGAAGTTGGCCAGGCGATCTGAGAGGAAGGACAGGTAATCCAGACAGAGGGCACAGCCTATGCAAAGGCCGAGAGGGAAAGCATGCCACACCCCCAGAGACAGCTGGAACAATGACTACGGAGGGGGCTGGTGCCCAAAGAAGAAAAGGCCCCGCGTTCTTTGCTTTGACTCCCATGGTTTTCTGACAGCTGGACACATGTGGACTGTGAAAACCTCCTGGCACAAGAGTCTTGTTAAGTTCCGTCCCTTTTGGCACCTTGATTAAAAGACTTGTCCCTGGCTTTGGTGCCGGGGTGACCTCCATGGATATGTGTCTATAGGACACCCTCTCCTTTCTTACCTAATGCTTTCCTGAAAGTCTGCCGGTCTGACACGCGAGAGGCAAAGAGCGGACTTGAAAGCTATGAGGGAGGGTCCTGTTCCCAGGAGGCTGACCAATATGATCACTGTGACTTTCTTGATTTCTTGATTTCTAGTCTCATAGCATCACCCTCACCCTTGCTCTGAAAAACTGTCATTAAGTCAATGCAGCTTCGGAAAGGAAGGAACGTGGTTAATCCCTAATCACACCTCACCTTTAGATACAGCCTTTGACCATGTTAGGTCCAGAATTTCATATATGCTCCCTAATTTATTCTTTTCCTTCACAGTTGAACACCCAGGCAACTGGCTCAAATCCAGGGAGCGTTCAATTGAGGCTACATATTCCCCCACTTCCGGCATGCCTAATGATTTCCATCTTTGTCTCAATCATATTAAGTTTATGAGACCTGCCCTTATTGCCAGCATCGGCGCTTCATTTTTCCAGTTTCCACTCATTCTTAGAAAAGAACAAGGTCAAATGCAATAAAATATTCAAATACTTGTGCAACCTCTGCCGAACAACTGAAAGGGGACGCTGCGAAGACCAAACTCCGGGCCACCAGGCAGCATTCCCATACGAGGCTTCAAATGTCACTTCACATGCCAACCTGGGAGAGCTCAAAGCCCATGGTTGGAGCGAGGAGTTGGCATGGTGGTGGCGGTGTAGACCAATCTAGAGTGTATAAAAAAGGGTGCGCCAAAGTGAAAGCTACAAGGTGAAGGTCCCCCTCTGAAGCTCAGTGGGGGATAAATC
This sequence comes from Cryptoprocta ferox, assembly GCA_028646485.1. Classification (NCBI taxonomy): domain Eukaryota; kingdom Metazoa; phylum Chordata; class Mammalia; order Carnivora; family Eupleridae; genus Cryptoprocta; species Cryptoprocta ferox. The sequence continues at coordinate 31,176,155 of CM053560.1, forward strand.
CTGCCACCTCCTGCCCAGAGGCCCAGGCGCTGCCTTGCAGTGGGGCTATTGGTGATGGCTTTTCTCCAAGCAGGCTGTGTTGTCTCACAGACACGCGCCCATCCACCTTCCAACATCTCTGAGTCTGCAGGTGTGTGTGTGAAGGCGTTTAGGGACCACCATCCTCTTTTCCTAATTTGCACACTCATCACAGAAGAAAGTCAATTCTGGGTAACACTTTCCCAAACAACTCGGCTGCAGATGGATCTGCAGGCCTGGGGCCTGGGGGCTGTTATCATCTCCAGAGATAGGAGGCTTACCGGCCAACAGAGTGGTGAAAGGACACTTAGTGTTGCTTGAAGAAATTCCTAAGAAGCCCGAGGAGTGCCTGGAAACAGACACCCAGGATTTCGCAGCCGCTTAGCAACCCTGGCAGCCGGACGCCGGACGTGACTTGTGTCTCTAAGCTTGCAGCTCGCAGGGCCCCAGCACCCTCAGCAGTTCTGAGGGATGTACTGAGAAGAGACTCTTCGTCTCTCCTCAGAGCTGTGGGAATACCAAGAACCTTGCCTCAAAGCCTCTCGCTTTTAGATCAGAATCCTTTATGTGGCAAGGATTTGTGAGGAAACAGTAGGTGAAGACCTGGCCTTTATTCCATGTCTAAGGAGCACTGTTAGAAGGGAAAGAATCTAGTCATGGGCACAGGAGACCTGGCTTCCAGGCCCACCTCAGCCCTGCCTTCCTGAGCAGGGTTCTGGACAGGTTCCTTCATCTACAAAACAAGAAGGTGGGTCTATATGAGCTCTCAGCTGGAATACTCACAGTACTGGTGGATTGAGACAACACGTGAAATGTGAATCAAAGCATGATTTAAAAAAAAAATTACATCTCGGCAAATACTTATGGTCTTCACAGCTAGCCATGGGAGCAAAGCAATGTAAGTCAACCCTGAGATGTATAACAAACCATGAGGTCGGATTCCGGGGCTCCCACCCAGTCAGGCTTAGAACAACCACAACAAGACTGCAAAGTCCTTTGCTTCTGAATCAAATCCTCCCAAGCCAGTTCCTCCTCTTTCACGTGCCCTAGGTGGAGGGATCACTCACCATCTCCCTTCAAGATTCTGAGGGGGATGGGGGCTTTGGTCACAAGTTCAAATACGAAAACCTCCTTTTGATTAAGCTGAAGTCTAAGCACACTTTCCAGAGCCGCTAAGGCCCACACTCTTGTGTTTTGCTTGAAGTTTCTAAGGCCTATAGTCTGAAAGGCAGTATCCCCCTACCCTTAAAGAAGAAAATGGAAAAGAGAGGTGGGGTTTGTGATTTTTATTTTGCAAACCTTCCCAGTGCAGGAACTCCTGCTCTGCAGCGCAGGTAAACAAACACCTGAGCTGGGAAGGAAAACTACCTGGTAGTCTGGGGGGAGTGGGGGCGGGGGACAGCCAGCAGGACAAGGGGAGGGAGGGCAAGGGGGCAGGGCCAGCTCTCCAGCAAGCTGAAAGCCTACTTTTGTCGGACTCATCCCAATTCTCACCTACCTACCCTTGAGAGGGAGGGGGCAAACCAGGTAAAGTGTGATTTCCCCGAGGGCCCGTTCCTAAAACCTGGCACCCATAAAACTGTGGGTGCAGAAAGCCCGGGGTGGTGTCCTTTCTGCTGCGCCCCTTGGGGCCCCAAACTTGCGGGAAGGAAGGATTCCACACACCTCCCTCTTCTCCCTTGTTCGGGTTGGTTTGCAGTGGAATGCCACACTTTTCAAAGTGTCTGAGTGACGGGCACTTTCTGAAAGCACCGAGAGGGCCTGAAACCAAGCGTCTGACTTCGCAGGTTCGCGCCCCGCTGGCGGCCAACGGGGTTGGTGCTCTGCTGAAACCTCAGTTTTGGAAACGCTTCTGTTCACTCCCAGGGTCCCCGTTTTCCGATTTTTACTGCTGAGACCTCTCCCCCCACGCCCCATCCTCTGCACCCGCCCCTAAGACTCAGCTCCGGTGACCCAAATGGCAGAGTCAACTTGGCGAAACAAGAGCGTCCCCAACGGGCCGGCCGCCCCCAGCCCCCTTCGCCCCTCTTTCGGCCCCACAATGCGCCCTTGTGCCGCGCCTGCAGCCAGGCCGAGGGATTTGGCGCAGGGAATGGAGGCGGGGGTGGGGTGGGGGGGAACAGTCGTCAGATATTTAAAACAGAGCCGAGGGAACAAAGCAGGCCTTTGTGCACCGAGGCAGCCGCGAGCAGGGAGCCGGCGGCTGCAGCGCAAGGGCTGCTCAGCGCATGCGCGCGGCGGGGCGGCCGCGCTCGGGTTACGGAGAGTTTTCCACCCCGGTCCGCCGGCCTGCGTTAACCCCTTGCCGGCCCGCTACCCAGGGCAGGAGGATGGAGACGCTGTCTTTCATCTGCTGGCCGCTACAAGTTTAATTGAAAAAAGAAATAGTCATTTTCCATGTTTCTATAGGAAGCACAGATCATTAAAATAAAATGATATACCAATTGGGAACCCAGATTTTAAATGAGCGGGATTGAATGGGACACTTGGGCCATGTAAAAATCGAGGCATTTCCAAAAGACGCCTTCTTTGGACGCCAGTGAAACCTTTTTAAAGGACTAGCTTCTTCTGCCTTGTGTTTGCTGGGCGACGGGCTGCTTCGTTTTCCTGTTTACAGTCACTGAGGATTTGGAAGCTATGTTGGTTATTGTCAAGGTTCTGACTTTTGTTTGGGGTGGTGGGCTGGACAGTGCTTATTTATTTTTTAACAATAAATAGAATTAGAGTGTGCATGGTACAAAGATGAGATTGGCTCATGAACCAAAGAATATAATTAATCTAATCTATGCACTAGAGTTTCTTATAGAAAGTGGAAGAGGAAGGAAGGAAGGAGGGGAGGAAGGAAGGAGTGATTGAGCACATTTTGTTATCCTGGAGGAAGAAGATTGAAGAGGTCTCTCCAATAGCATAGACTAGGAGTGACTTGGGGATAGGATGTCAAAGTACTCCATCCTGCTTTATACTAGTAATCATCACCTCCCCCTGGTATGTAATGAGGAGTGACAGGCAGAGGCTGGGGGAAGTTAACTGCAGACTTAGAAGTAAGTTATTATGCTTGAATTATCCAGATGAATGGGAAGGGCAGTCTCAAGCCACCAGGTGATTCCACAGCCTTCCAAACAAAGCTCCTGGGCCCAAGTCCAGCAAGGTTAGATGGACAGCCCCCAACAAAGCAAGTTAGGGGGAGTGGAAGGGATCAAAGGGACATCTCACAACTTGTGTGCTAGGACTCTCCATTAGCTTACTCTGCTCTGCCTGTGTACCTGCATCTGAGGAATTTATGGCTCTTTCTCTTTCCTTCACAGCGCCATTACCAGGTGGTCACAAGAAAGCAAAGAGATTTCTATGTGAGGCCATCTTGGCAAGAAGCTCTCTTACCCTCCTTGACTTCCGGGTCTCCAGGGCAACCCCTGCTGGGGTGTCGTAGGCACCAGATCCTATCCCTTAAGTGTCCATACTGCAGCAAGGGCAGATAAGCAATTTTTCAGCAACTGTCATGTAGCAAACTCATTCTCAAATGAGGATGATGTATGTGTTTTTTTTCCCACTCTCTTCCACATTCTGGCCCAGAATTCTGGGGAAATCTAAGCCTAAAGACATAGTCTAAGAATGTACCTTGGGATGTGAATTAAAAAGAGAATAGTGTGAGGAGGGACTTGGAGAAACAAGTCCCTTCTTCTAGACATGGGGACAAAGTAGCTTTCCTTTTGGCTTCCCCAGCCCATAGCTCATTTCCTCTCCGTCTCCAAGCTCAAATAAAGGAAGCTGTGGTAGACACTCTCCAAATCGGCAGTCCCCAGTCTTTCGCTCGTGATATCTGTGAGCTGTTTCTCACCTTTTGAATCTGGGATAGCCATTGTGACTTGCTTGACCAATAGAATATAGTGGGTGGCATCCAAGGCTTGGTTATAAGAAGCTTCACGATATCTGTCTGGATCTTTTAGAAGTTTTAGCCCTGGGACACTTGCTCTAAACACCAGCTGCCGTCCAGTAAGAAGTCCAAGGCGCACAAAGAAACTACAAATAGGTGCTCTCATCCATAACCCAGGCTGAGCTCTCTGCCAAGATTCATATTACTGCCAGCCTTGTGAATGAGTGATATCCACTTGGCTGTGGGGCTCAGTAGAACCTTGGGATGACTCCAGCCCTAGCTACCATTTGACTGCAACTGCAAGAGATCCTGAGTGAGAACCAGCCAGCGGACCCCAGTCAGCAGAGGTGTAAGAGATCACAGTAAATTGTTTTAAGGCACTATGTTTCAAGGTGTTTCATTGTGTAGTGATAGGTAATTGAACAGGAATGAGATGCTGGGTGGGGAGTGAAAAGAGAGGAGATGGAACCATTTCTTTCTGTCCCCCTAGGTATCCCCAAAAGCACCTGTTCTTTCTGAGCCAAGAAACGTGTGCTGCTGCTAATTGTTGCCTGTGGACTCAGCTCCTCCATGTGATGGTGGACACCCTGAGGGTAGGGCCTGTCTTATTTAACTCCTACCCTCCTTGGTTCTGACAGTTGCATCAAGCTACTCTAATGGATACGCACGGTGAACAACTGCTGGAATAGTATCTCAAGGTGCTTAAGTGGCCTGGCTTCTGATCTTTGACATTTAATATCTGATGTCTTATGTCCCTGCTGCCTGGGCCCACGTAGGAGCCAGCCACACCATGGGGGCGTCTGAACCCCACCAATACCGTGACCAACGAAGGGAAGGAGATCAGGGCCAAGGGGGACGTTGCAAATCTCCTGATTGGCTTTGTGCCTCTGGAGACTTTAGAACCAGGGAGAAGACACACATGACAACTCCGGGACCCAGAGGGGTTTTGTAACTGTGTGGGTGGGAGAAGACCCCACAGGAGTGTAAGCCCCCAGGACTCATCAGGACCCCAGAACAGCGGAGAGCCTATCGTATGAAGGACGCCTCCACCTGTTCAAGGCCTCCCCCAACTGTCTGTCATTGGACATGTGTGTTTAAGCCATGCCGAGGTCAGGGGTGGAGTTGTAGGTCAGCTTGTGTAGAACCTGGTACTTGCTCAAGGGTCCTGCTAAACCCAGTGCCCTCTCAGAGCTTGTGAGAGAGGGAGGAGAAAGGCAGGGCAAGGGCAGATCAAGAGGAGTTCCTGCATCCCTTCAACAAACATTCACCTGTGAGCCAATCTTGGCTCCTGGCACCGGGGATCCAGTCGGAGGCAGTCCTTCCAGGTAAAACATCTCCTGGGGGAGTTGTATCTCAGATACATGCCACCTGTGTGGGCAGAGCTTGGCTGGCAGTGAGAAGGAGGGGAGCTGTGGTCTTCCTTCCTCATTCTAGCTTAGCCTTCTGACTTCATTTAAAGACCCAGAGGGGCGCCTGGGTGGCTCAGCCAGTTGAGCATCTGACTTCGGCTCAGGTCATATCTCGCGATTGAGTTTGAGCCCCACGTCAGGCTCTGTTTTGACACCTCGGAGCCTGGAGCCTGCTTCGGATTCTGTGTCTCCCTCTCTCTCTGCTCCTTCCCTGCTCATGAACTGTCTCTCTCTGTCTCAAAAATAAATATTAAACATTTAAAAAAAAGACCTAGAAATTGGGGCACCTGGGTGGCTCAGTCAGTTGAGTGTCCAACTTTGGCTCAGGTCATGATCTCACGGTTCTTGAGTTTGAACTCCACATCGGGCTTGTTGTGGTCAGTGAAGTGCCCGCTTCGGATCCTCTGTCCTTTCCCAACTTGTGCCCATGCTTTCTCTCAAAAATAAATAAAAACATTAAGAAAAAAAAAGAAGACCCAGAAATCTCTGTGCTGCAAGGTGGTAATTAATGAGTGTGGGCACTAAAGCCACATGATCTGGGCTCAAGTCCTGACTTCCCAAGGTTTAATCGGCTGTGTGATCTTGGGCAAGTTGCTTAACCTCTTTGAACCCCTTCCCGCATCGGTAAAAATAAGAATAGTAACAGTGATGGGGTGCCTGGGTGGCTCCATTGGTTAAGCGTCCTATTCTTGTTTCAACTCAGGTCATGATTTCGTGGTTTCATGGGTTCAAGCCCCTCATGAGGCTCTGCACTGGCAACATGGAGCCTGCTTGGGATTCTCTCTTTCCCTCTCTCTCTCTGCCCCTCCCAACTCATGCTATCTCTGTCTTTCTCAAAATAAATAAAAACTTTAAAAAAAAGAATAGTAATAGTGCTTCATCTCAGGGTTGTATGGGGATTTGATGAGAAACTGCTGGGAGACACTGCTGACAGAGTGAGCACTTAGCTCCATGCTCATAGCTCCAGGAAGGCTGGACAGATGGGTAGGTACTACAGAGTATCATGCCGGGAAAGCATTTCTGAGATAGGGCAGCTGTCCCTGCCCACAGGTATGAGTTACCTCTGCCACATGTCCCTGTGATGGAAAGAAATCCATGAGGGACCATGGCCCATTCTTCTGAACTCACCAAGCATTTGCTGAAACCCCAGTCCTTTCCCAAGCAGCACATCCGTGTTATGCCACCATTCAGATGATGCTGTCAGCTAATCATTCTGAATAAGGAGTACGTTCTCTGATGAGAAGTTGGGCGCTCCTGGGGGAGGGTCACTTTTCTGAAAAATGCCCACTTTACCTCATCTTTCGGGGCCTACTTCCTGAGCAACAGGCTCACAGTAAGTGAAGCTAGAGCCCAGTGTCTGGGAAAGATTCCAAAACTCCCGGTGTTTCCAACACAGAGGGGATATACTTACTGTAAATCTTTACTCTCCTTAAAGTAGTTTAACAGAAATAAGGCATTTGATCCTTCCTTAGTACATCTCAATAGTTCAATTTTCACTGTCATCTGAACTCAGGACACAGGAAAATAAAACATAAAGCCTTACTGGGCTTACTGGTTTATCCATCATATTCTATTACCTTCTAAGAAGTCTGTCCAATTAGCATATCTGATCACTTGAGGAACACCTGGCTGCACTATTTAGGTGGTGGCAAGGTAAGACTTGACTGTTTTCTTCCCCAGGTGTAATTCTTTGGGCTCTCCACCCAGGGTCACTGCTAGCTCACATGGCATGGATGTACAAATAAGAAAAGGGCACCCCTCCCTGGGTGTGGATGCAGCCATGCCAGGGGGCACAGCATGGAAAGCAGAGTGAGGGGCTGGACCTCAGCCCTCCCTCCCTCACCTTCTTGTGCAGTGAACAGCCTACGTGGTTGCACTTGGTAGCCCTGCCTCCAACCATAAGAGCAGCGTTACTAGCTCCAAGTTTCTCTTTGTGAAGAGGTGTTTGCTGGAGGGGTACGGGATGGGGGTGCCCATTGCTGTATGTTAGAGACAGGTTTCTGGAGGCTCAAGAGCAACACCTTAACGTGGGCATGTTTTGAGGTCTGGGAGACTTTCAGGACATTTGTAGCAGGGGCACTTTGCCAGGGACAGAGAACCTAGTCTTTGAAGTTAAGACAGTTCTGGGGGATGGAACAGCTGGTCAGCCTGCCCATAATCTTGCTGGGAAACCCAACAGCAAACTGCCTTGGATTTGCTCATTTGGATGCTTTATGGTAATTTCCAAGAACCCTTTACCCTCTTCTGAGAAAGAGTGAATAAGGTCATGGTGCTAGTCTCCCCCTGCTTCTCTTAAGCTTTGGTCTGTGTTTAGGACATCTGGGCACAGGAGGTTAGCCCATCTCTGCTTTCATATCTAAATCCAATCACCTGTCAAGAGGCTGGCCTTCCCTGCTTTAATGAGTCCATTTATGGAGTTCTCCATGGTGTGATCTGCAGGGGAGGGGGTGAGTCCGGAAGACTCCCTGTGGGATCTCAGGGGTATCATCTTCCCTAGTTGTGACCCAGCAAACTCACCTCTAAAATGGAATGAACAGCACGCAGCACATCCATAACATAAATAGACTCATGAGGACTCATGACTTTTAGTTCCATTTTTTGTAAATGGATACATTAATAGACCTAGCACCAAATCCTGTTAGTAATCAAGGGCTCTCAGGAAATATGGAGATGCTTGTTCATTTCCTAGTTTATTCACCCAACAAAATTTACTGCATATCTACCAGATGCCAGCTCTGTGCACTTCTGGGTGAAGAGGCAAATGAGAAAAAATACTCTCTTGCTTTCTCTTTAAATGCCATTTCCTTAGGAAGGCTTCCCTGACTACACTCTCCCTAGGCTTGAGACCTGTGTGTATATTCCTTTTTGGCAAAGAGCACTGTACTTTAATTACTTGATCCATTTCTATTTTCACCACTAGACAGCTTCAGGAGCAAAGGGACCATATCTACATTCATTAAAATACGTCTGCACCAAATTCTGGCCCAATGTGGCCCCCCCAAATATGGGTTGACTGAATCCATTTGTTCCCCACCTTGTGTACTAGATCAGAATGTTTCCTTCTCCCGGGGAGGGTTGAATCCCAAGCAGGAATTCATCTGCTCCTGAGAGGATCAAGACCAGATGATTACTAAGGTCCCTCCAGCTTCAAGCCAGCAGTTCTAGGACAGATGGGGCTCTAGAGGCCTGGACAGTAAACAGGTAACCAGAGCATGAGGTGTGGGCCAAATTAGAGACATGTTTGCAGAAACATTGCAGGTGCCCAGGCTCCAGACCTGATCCTCCTTCAGGAAAGAAATACTTATGTGAACTGAGTATGCAGCTCTGAAGAGGAGCTCCGAAGAGGCCCCTGTGGGCCAGATGCTGACCACCCTCCACTCCTAGCACAGGTGCTCCAGATGGGGGAAACTGAACCCCCCAGTGGGTCTGCCAGAGGCAAAAAGAGACAGGGGAGAGGGGAGTGGTGCCCTGGCTGTTGGCCTGAGAGCTCTGTGTCTGGTTACACTCATTGTCACTGTGCACAGAACCAAGGCCACTGTTGGAAGGAGATTGGCTGGGCTCTGGTTGCTGACAGCACTGTTTTAGTCTTGCCTGGCCATTAAAGCTTGGCTCTGTTGTTCTGTAGCCAATAGCAACAGGAGGCAAGGCAGTTTTCTCCATGTTGGGAGCTTATTTTTTCTCCCTTAGGATGGGCTATTATCAGCTCAGATCCTTTTGCATGAAGGCTGGGTGCCCTGGGCTCCACACCAAGGCCTTAAAATTCTCACCTTGGTGGCTGGGGAGGAAAAGGTCAGCTTAGTTCTGCCCAGGCACACTGGGGGTGGCTGGGTGAAAGGGGGCCTGTAAGTGGGTAGTTACCAGTGCTTATAAATTTGGGCTCAGCTGCCCCTCTTTAGTTGTAATGGCTACAAAATATCCATGGTGACAGCACTGGGTAGGCTTTTAGCATGGGGAGGGGAGGACAAAAACGGAGAGGAAAAAGGAAAGAAAACAGAAAAGGAATTTAAGAGGGAGGGAATAAGAAGAGGAGAAAGGTGTCTGTGGAGAAGTGCAGTGACCCCATCGGCAGCCTCTGGCATCACTTGGGATATGAAGTCAAAGTGGGGTGACCCCAAGGGCCTTGATGAAAAAAATAGGGCTTCTCTCTGGAAGGGGCTTTTGCTTCCCATTGGGAAGGAGCTTCCATCATGGATGGGTGAACAGACGGATGAATAGGACAAAGACCAGGGGGATAGGATTTGCCAAAGATTGAGTGAGTGAAAGAGGTAGAAATAGAATAAGAACTGAGAAAATCCAATGATGGACGGACCATTTTATAGAGGGACCATCGAGTATGATATTGGTGCCAAGTGGTCATAGAGGGGGGCCTTCTCTCTGCCCCATCTCTGTCTTAAGTCAACATATGACCTAAGAGAAAGATAGTGTTTACTATGCAAATAGTCTCTGTATCACCCAGTTTTCCATCTCTGGGTCCTACTTCATGGAAACTCCATAGCTGCCACTGGTCAAGTGCAAGGCATCATGTCTACTTTGCTAAATCCCTTCCAAGACCAAGTGAATTTGGGTGTGGATGGACAGGCAGAGGCCAAAAGTGGGGAAAATAAACTTCAGATTAATTTGAGGATAGGAAGAGTTAAAGAGCCTTAAACTTTTCAGTCACTCCTACCCAGGGCTTTGGAGTATTACTTACTCTAACAATAGCAAATCATTGAGTAGATTGTTTCTTCTTTCCCTTCAGTAAAAATGTTAAGTATAGGCCTACTCCCAGAGAAGGCTCAGTGGAAATTAGAGTCAGGGTCAAGGGTTAGGGGTCAAAGAGTTACACCCTCCCAGCCTTGAACCAATGGTGTGGGTGGATGGCACAGGGGTGAGCAAAGGTTCTTCCATGGAAGGTCTTTCTCAGAAACTGGAGCTGCACAAGGGGATACCATGAGTCAGGTTATAACAGCTAACAGTGGTGGGGGCAGGTCAGAAGGGCATCAAGTAAAGATTGTAGGATAAGGGTTCCATTCTTAGGGTTCTGCGATTATAGGGACATGCTGACTCACTTGGGAATCCCAGAACTCCTGGGTATATCCAGTCCAACAACCTGTCTGGGTGCATTCTCAGATAAATCTGGGTTGCCTTTAATGTCAACAAAATAACAGGAAAACACTGGCCTTTTCTCTAAAGAAGATGCAATGTTATGTTCAAACCCCTGTAAGAGCTTAAGAATGCTCTTCCCAGAGAAGTGTAAACCTTACTCAAAATCTTGGAAGGAGCCCTAGAGAGAAAGAGAAAAAGAAAGGAGCCAACCCAGGAGTAGTGGCCCTGGAGGCTTTGGCACTGAGTTCCAATGTGGACAGAGGAAAGGTACATTATATTTAGGGCAAGGGTCAAGTGAAACTCTAGGAAAAGCATCAACCATGGAGAGTGAATAGGCTTGTCATGTTAGAAGCCTCAAAGGGGCCTTAAGTGTTCTTTTGATCAAGGGGACGACACAAAAGGTGGACTATGCAGAAATAACCTCCTCAGGAAGGTAAGTAGGTTTAATGGGTTTTCACAGAGGGGTGGAAGACCATTTCATCTTCCCTCTCTCAGGACAGGGAGCTCAAGATGCTGGACCCAAAGGTTATATGTTCACTTTTATGGTCTTCACTATGGCCTGACGTCTATCAGGGTAGATAGCGACTAACTCTTTGCTTCTTGTTGCTTGTGGGTTCCTTCCACCATTCCTTTGGCTTCCATTTCTAAATCTTCTTCAGCCTGGGGGAGGTTGTAGTGGCCAGCTCTATCTAACTTGCTTTCTTGAGCTCAGGGATACCTTTATATAATACCAACTTCTTAAAACTCATGACTTTTCCCTCTTTATTATTTTAATTCCTGATTAAAAAAAACATTTTTCTTTACTCGTGCTTTATGTCTGTCTTTCTAGTTAAAAAATAGAAATGCCTTCTCCAGGGAGCACGTATCAGGAGAGAAATTTTTTTTTTCTTGTGTCTTGAACCCTACTGGCCAGGGCCAAATGCTGAATAGCTTGTATGAACTTTGGTCTTGATCCCAAAATGATGGTCATTCCCATGTAAGTTGTCTTCATTTGGTCTACTGCTTTCTTAGTTCTCAGCAAGTTGCATCTGTTGCTAAGATCTGGAGGGAGGGACTTGGATTACCCTATAAAGCTGAGCAGCTAAACCAGGAATTCCAGTGTGGGAGTAGGAGACAACAACAAAAAAAGGTAAGGCATGGGGAGGGGGCACTTTTCACTCTAGGGTTGCTGCTATGGTGTCATCTGCTGAATTTAAATTTCTAATTTTTAAGTCCTCAAATAGTCAAGACTAGGCAAAGGACAAACTGCGGTTAGAGTCAGAAAGTGGTCTGCCTAAAGTCATACAATTAGTGGGCAGTACATTGTTCAGTTAGCGACAGCATCACCAATTCTATAGTATCAGGGTCCTGGTGGGAAAAACACAGAGAAGAATTTAATGAAAAGATTATTTAGCAAAGTTTGCTCAGGGTTAAGGGAACTAACAAAGATGGTGTGATACTCAAGGTTTAATAACATTGAGGAGGCATTATCATCTCTAAGTCTGAAGGGTCAAGAGAAATGGATAGTTACTAGAACCAAGAAGAGGGCTGCCTGACAGAACCTATGACCTTTGGTGGAGTGACAAAATTAATTCACAGTGATTTGGCAGGGAAGGAATTAGGGGAATAAATAATCTTCCTGCCCTCCAGTTTCCTGCTGGAAACTCTCTTTGCCTGAACACAGCTAGAAACCAGAGATCAAAGGAGGCCTATTGATGCAATATAGACAGGTTAATCCTCCACAGTACAGGGCAAGGAGAATGGTGGAGAGTAGACCTGGAGGAGCAAATGGAAGCTATCCAGCCACCTGGGAACACAAATGAGATTTTTTTTCAAGCCTCCACATTTTTTCCCTTTCTTTATTGTCATACTTGTTCCTGCATGCCTTGTAAATGCTAGGGTCTTCCTGCTGCCTCCCTATTCCCTGGGGTGCCCAACCAATTCATCAGTATCTAATTTACAGGACTGCCATCTCTCACCACTATTTCTTTATTGAAATTAGTTCTTAGGATTTCTGCTTTTGGCCATGACAGTGCAACAGGATCTAGACTTACTTTCCCACCATAAACAACTAGTAAACTAAACAAAATAGATACATTGATAATTTTAGATACTGCACAACAGGTAGTCCAAGGCTGTGATCCCTGAGATAAAGGAAATAAATGAGATGAGTCCAGTGATCACTTTAGTTTCTGACTGGAAACACATTCTGGACTATAGAGCAGGAGAAGGAATCCCAAGCAGAGTATGGTGGTCTTGCTGCATTAAAAGACAGAACTTGAAGATCAGTGAGACTTTGGATAAAAGATGTGGGGTAAAACTCTAGAAAAGAGTTATGTGGAAAAAGCCTCAGATATCTGCATAAGGGTCCTCTTGAGTATTTGCTTAATACTAAGATGTACACACAGAGTGAAACTCCATAATACTGGGCAAAGAATGATCAGGAGATATCAGCTGAATAATTCAGAGTTCACATGAGACTAATAAATGTTCAAATATCAACCAGTTTGATCAGTTAGGGCATTGAGTAGACATCTTGTAAGTGTCATGACAACTAGTAAGTCTAAACTGTCCCTAGAGAAACAGAAACTTTGGATCCACCCTAAAAAATTTTAAAATATGCTTCTAAAGGGTTGATCTTATTCATAAACAGCCTAAATGCCTTCCAGATTAAATCCCAACATTCTTTATAGAACGATAATAAAATAAGACAATCAATAATGTAACTTTAGTATATGTGCTGCCGAAGCGAGCACTCAATAATGTAACATTAAAAATATCCAACTTTCAATCAAAAATCACTAGACTCACTAGGTACCAGGAAAATGTGACCCATAATTTAGAAAAAAATCAGTCAATATAAAGAGACTTTAAAATGACAGAATTGATAGACGTAGCAGATAATCACATTAAAAGAGCTCTTATAAATATGTAAGATATGCTTAAGGATTTAAAGAAAATCATGGATGGAATGAAGAAAGAATGAAATATATGTATACATATTTATTGAAGTGTAATTATATATATTGGTGTGTGTATCTATCTATCTATCTATCTATCTATATATATATATATATATATAACCAAATGGAACTTCCAGCAATTAAAAAATACAATATCTGAAATGAAAAGTCAGGGATGGAATTTAAAGCAAACTGGACACTATAGAAGAAAAATAAATGAAAATGAAAACAGCAATAGAAACTACCCCGAATGAAGCACAGAGAGGAAAAAGACCAGACAAGACAAAACAAAACAGAAAAATGTGACAAGAGTCTCAGTAACTTTTGGGGCAACATCAAGTGGTCTAATACATGTGTAATTCAAAGGGAGAAAAAGAGAGAACACATTTTTGATAAAACAATGGCCAAAAATTACTCAAGTTTGATAAAAATTATAAGCACTTATATATCCAAGAATCACAATAAGTCCAAGCAGGATAAACAAAGAATAATGACAAAAAAAATCATATTTCTAAAAATTAGTGATAAAGAGAAAATCTTAAAAGCAGGCTGAAGTAGATATATTTTATGGAGGAACAAAGATAAAAAACAAAACAAAACAAAACTACAGACATCTGATCCAAACTATGCAAGCTAGAAGACAATGGAATGAAATCTTTAATGTGCTGAAAGAGAAGCAATCAACCTGGAATTCAGTATCCAGTGAAAATATCCTTTAAAAGTGAAGGCAAAATACTTTTTGAGACACATAAAATCTTAGAGAAATGTTAAAGGAATTTCTTTGGGCAGGAGGAAAATAATACTTGGGTCTACATAAAAGAATGAAGAATGCTAGAGATGGTAAACAAGAGGGTAAATATAAAACACTTATTTTCCATTCAAAACATCTCTTTAAAATATTAGAGCAAAAATGGTAACAAAGTACTGTGGAGTATATGGCGTATGTAGAACTAAAATGTATAAGAACAATAGCACATAGGAAATGAGATTGTAGCTAATAACGTAGATAAAATGAAATTATAAATAAGAACCCTCAACCCAAAAGAAGGCACTGAAAGATAAAAAAGAGAACGAAGAACAGATGGAACAAATAGAAAACAAATAGTAAAATGCTATACCTAAGTCAAATATATTGTAAGTACATTGCGTGTACTTGTCATTAAATGCAAATGGCCCAAATACCTTGAAATAAAAGGCAGAGATCATGAAACTGGAAAAGAAAGTATTTTAATCACCAAGACAGTATGGTACTGGCACAAAAACAGACACATAGACCAGTGGAATAGATTAGAGAGCCCAGAACTGGACCCACAAATGTACGGCCAATTAATCTTTGACAAAGGAGGA
>CM053560.1:31191326-31281237 GCA_028646485.1 Cryptoprocta ferox
AACTGAGGGGGGAAGGGGAAGGGGAAAAGGTAAAGGGGGGTGATGGTCTTGGTGGAGGTCACTTGTGGGGAAGAGCACTGGGTGTTATATGGAAACCAACCTGACAATAAACTATAAAGTTTAAAAAAAAAAAAAAAGAAAGTATTTTAAATGAAACTTATTTTAAATGTGAAAACATTAATAGTGTAAAAGAAAAAGAATGAAAAAAGATATACCATGCAATACATAAGAAAGCATGGTTATATTAGTAGAGAAAGAAGACTTGAGGACAAGAAATGCTATCAAAGATAAAGAGGGATAATTTCATAACGATAAAAAGTTTTTTAAGAAGACATAACAATCCTAAATGTGTGTTCACTCAAGGAGCTTCATAATACACGAAGCAAAAAGTGACTAAATTGACAGGAGAAATAGACAAATCCACAATTATACTTTGATACTTCATCACTCCTCTTTCAGGAACTGATGGAACAAATAGGCAAAAAAAAAAAAAAAAAAAAAAAAGACATGAACACTACTATTCACCAACATGAACTAACATTTTTAGAACACTTCACTCCACAACAGCAGAATACATATTTCTTTTCAAGTCCCATGGAATATTCATCAAAATAGACTACAGTTTGGATACATACATGCACACGCACACACACACACACACCCAAACATGACTAAATTAATTTTTAAAATATAACATTTTATTACAAAATAATTAAATTAGAATAAAAACCAGAGATGTTTAGGAAATGCCCACATATTTAGAAGTTAAATATCACATTTCAAATAGTCCATGGGTCTAAGAAGACAATGCAAAGATAATTTAAAAAGATTTTATATTGAATAAAAATGAAGGCATAACATATCAAAATTTATGGGATTTAGCTAAAGCAGAATTTGAATAAAATTTTAAAAATTTTTATTAAAAACATATTTATTGAAGTGTAATTTCCAATTTATAAAATTCACCTATTTTAAGTGTACAATTCAATGATTGTAAGAAAATTTATAGGGTCATGCAACAATTACCACAGTTTAGATTATCTTCTTATGGTCCCTCAGAAACTACTGTTAAATTGCAATTGCAATAAAGTAATAGTTGTTAACTTTACTTCTTACCCATGCAGCCTGCTTAACATTTTAAAAATTGAGACATACTTCAGATAACATATAATTCATCATTTTAAAATGTGCAATTTAGTGTTTTATACTATATTCACTATGTAATACAATAACAATCACTACTATCTAATTTCAGAACATTCTATCACCCCCAAAAGAAACCCCATACCTATTCGCAGTCAGTTCTAACACCCTCCTCCACCTATCCCCTGGAAATCATTAATCTACATTCTGTTTCTATGGGTTTGCCTATTCCGGAAATTTCGTACAAGTAATCCTACACCATGTGGCCTTTTGTGTCTGGTTCCTTTCACTTAGCATTTGGATGGAATTTTAAAGCCTTAAATGCTTATATTAGAAAAGAAGAAAGATCTGTTTTTGACATAGCTATCCAGACCATTCAATAGGAACAGAATAGTCTTTTCAACTTACAGTAGTGAGACAAATGGATATTTGTATACAATAGAACAAAGTTGGATCTCTACCTCACGCCATATACAAAAATTAAAATGGATCAAAGAGCTAAATATATAAAATTCTTAGAAGAAAAATCAGTTATAAATCTTTGTGACCTTGGACTAGGCAATGGTTTCTTGGCTATGATACCAAAAGCACAAGCAACAAAATTAAATATAAATTGGACTTCATAAAAATTAAACACATTTGTGCCAAAAGATGCTATTAAGTAAGTGAGAAGACAACCTATGAAATGGGAAGAATATTTACAAATTACATATATGGTAAGAGATTTATATCCAGAGTTTATAAAGAACTCTTACAATGCAATAATAAAAAGGCAAACCTTCTAAATTTTAAAAATAAGGAAAGGATAGGGCACCTGGGTGGCTCAGTCAGTTAGGCGTGCAACTCTTGATTTTGACTCAGGTCATGAGCTTACCATTCATGGGCTCAAGCCCTGAGTTGGGGCCATGCAACCAGCACAGAGCCTGCTTAAGATTCTCTCTCCCTCTCTTTTTGCCCTTCACCAGCTCATGCATATGCTCTCTTTCTCTCAAATAAATAAACTTTTAAAAAATGATAAAAAAATAAAAATAGGCAAAGGACTTGAATAGACATATCTCCAAAGAAGATATACGAAAAGCCAATAAGCACATGAAGAGATGAACGCTTTTAGTCAGTAGGAATGCAAATCAAAATCACAATGAGATACCACTCCACACCTACTAGAATGGCTGTAATAAAAAAGACAGATAATAACAAGTGTTGCAAGAACGTGAAGAGATTGAGACCCTTGCACATTACTGGTAGGAAGGTTAAATGGTACTACTTCTTTGGAAAACAATTAGACAATTCCTCAAAAAGTTAAATATAGAGTTACCATATGACCCAGCAACCCTACTCGTGGACATGGACCCAAGAGAATTGAAAATACATGTCCACTACACATACATGAATGTTCATATCGGCATTATTCACATTAGCCAAAAAGGAGAAACAATCCAAATGTGCAACCAATGAATGGATAAACAAACTGGTATCTCTGTGCAATGGGGGGAGTCATAAAAAGGAAGGAAATTCTGATACATGCTACAACATGGATGAACTTTGGAAACATGATGCTAAGTGAAAGAAGCCAGGCACAAAATGTCACATATTGTATAATTCCACTTATATGAAATGTGCAGAGTAGGCAAATCCATAGAGACAGACAGTAGATTAATGGTTGTTTGGAGCTGGGAGGAGGGAGAAGCAAGGAGTGGCTGATAATGGGATTTCTTTCTGGGGTGATGAAAATATTCTGAATTAGATAGTAATTGATGGTTACATGGCCTTGTGAACATACTAAAAAACCCACACTGAATTAGGCACTTTAAATGGTGTATTTTATGGTATGTGAATTAAAAATATAAGGATCTGCTAGAAATGACTTTATGCCTTGGTATTGGTAACTGATAAAGGCTTACTATGCTATTTTTCACAGCAATATCTGGTTTAACTTGGGGCAGCCCCTCTTGCCAAAGGCTACAGGAGAATTTATTTTCTCAGAAAGTTTGGCTCCTAGGACTTTTGATTTTATTCGCAGCTGTGATTGCTACTGGGCTGCCTCCAAAGCCTGAAGAATCCTATAACAGGTCATGCAGGTCGACTTTGTTATTTTAGGATCTATGCTAACTTTCCTGCCACATGAATTCTTTAAAAATCCATTGTTATCTTGTTTCCATAGCCAGCCTCAACTGGAAGGATAAAAGACGACTGCGAGGCACTTGACAGTTTACAGAGAGCATTTTCCCATTCCCCACTCTTTGGGTCTTAGGCATTTAAATTTAAATGTGCATTATGGCTGGCCACGCAGTGGCAGGCCCTGAGCTCTAACCCTAATTTCTCGGACTCCAAAAAATCTAGTTTTTCTTAGAAAAAGCCAGATGCGTTTTTGAGCAAGTCATGAAGAAAAGGCCTCCCATCCAGCCCTCCAAGGATATTACACAGGCCTTTTGGCATTTAAACAACAGTTTCCACTGAGAAGTTTTGATTGGTCTGCATTATGCAGAACGACCCCCAAATTAGTCACAAGGAGCACCCAGAGATGAAATGGTTTGGTCCAGTATACTTACCTCCCTCACCGTGCCATTTGTGGACCCATTTTCACTCTGTAGGGTCACAGACACCTACAGCATGTGCGCGTACACACACACACACACACACACACACACACACAGAGCCTTCTCTCTAGGACTGAGAACTGAGTCACTGGGAAGCCTTCTCCCAGCAGTGTTATGATCTGGGCTGAGTCTCCACTTCTGGGTTTTTTTTCCTTTTTTTATTATGGTAAAATATGTATATAACATAAAATGTATTATTTTAACCAGTTTTGAGTGTACAGTGACATTAAATACATTCACATTGCTCACCATTTGTCTCCAGAACGTTTTCATCTTCCCAAACTGAAACTCCATGTCCCTTAAACACAAACTCCCTGTTTCTCTTTCCTCCCCCCAACATCACCCCCCGCCCCGTCCTTGGCAACCACTGCTTTACTTTCTGTGTCTTTGAATTTGATTACACTAGGTTCTTCATATAAGCAGAATCATACAATATTTGACCTTTTGCCATTTTCTCAATGGTAATAAGTCATCTGACTCCAGAGCTGGCCCATGGGACTGGGTGTTGATGGGGTGACCAGCTCAGGAGGAGTGACAGGAGAGTCCAGAGCACAGAAAGAGCCCTGATCAGAATCGGGGGGGCTCTCTCACCCTGATGACAGCTGGAAATTCTTTCTGCTCTCCTGCAAGCTGGGTGTTACAAACCAGAGGCTTTTCAAACCCAATCCCAAACACAGGAATTCTCCCCTCGTCAGTCTGTCTCCTGGGCCCCAGCGAGACAGCTGTACTTCCCACGCAAGCAAAAGCATTCAACTGTGAGAGCCCTTGCCTGGGTCAGCTTGCTCCGGCTTATCCTTGAAAGAGAACATAAGCTTCTCCCAAGGAATGACCATGTTTCTGCTCCAGGTTGTATAACCTACATAAGCCTTTGCCAAGGAAAAAGATTGTCTTTCTCCAAATTCTGACAGAATGACCTATGTGACCACCCAGTGTGGACAGTCATACAGAGGGGTGGTGTCCTATTTGACTTTTGCAAAACACACTGATTTGTTTATTTAAAATTTTTTTTAATGTTTATTTATTTTTGAGTGACAGAGAGAGAGACAGAGTGCGAGTAGGGGAAGGGCAGAGAGAGAGGGAGACACAGAATCGGAAGCAGGCTCCAGGCTTTGAGCTGTCAGCACAGAGCCCCACGCGGGGCTTGAACTCACGGACAGTGAGATCATGACCTGAGCCAAAGTTGGACACCTAACTGACTGAGCCACCCAGGCGTCCCAGATTTGTTTATTTTTATATGGTGCATTTCTTTATAGGAGCCACAAGCCTTAGCAGATTTCCAAAATCTTCCCGCAGTAACGCTGGTGCTCCAGGCAATGCAGGAGAAGCTCTTCCCACCTCTGCAGAAGACCCAGCTGAGGAAATGGAGATTTATCGTGGGTGTTGAGGGTTGGAGGGGTGGGAGGAACATTTAGAGAAGAGCAAAGAGATATTTTTCACTGGAGACGTTGGGAATGGTGGCATCCTTTGCTAAAAAAAGGCGAGGAAGCAATTTCCCTGGAGGTTTAGAAAATAAGACTGGACTCACTCACTGCTGGCTATTCAGTGAGGGCCTGGGGATGGTGGTGGAAAAACAGGCTGGGTGACCCCTGGATGCTCATCTAAGGTCTCTCTGTTCTGATTTTATTCCACCCAGTCTGAGAGGAAGAGAAGAGTTGAGGACAGTTGAGTACATCTGTGGAAGGCACGTGCTGTCAGACAGTGGGGGACCGAAGCTGACATTCCTCATCTCCCTAGAACTGCATCAGGAAGCAGGAGGCCAGGGCTGGGATGTGATGTTGCCTCCAGCCGGCATCAAAGACCCAGGACCACTCTGGCCACAGTTTTATCATCTATGCAATTCAAATGTGTAGTTTTGAGTTGCGTAAGTGCTGTTCTTGGCCTGCAAAACCACACAACTAGAGAGACCACACACACACATACACACACACACTGGGATGCAGTTGTAATAGGAAACAAACACTACTCTAAGGACAAATGGGGAAGGGGAGAAATTGATTCTACTTTTGGAATCTTACAGGTTTCTTGGAGAGGTGGGCTATGGACTAGGCCTTGAGTATGGTTAGATGAGGTGCTGACAGGTGCGTATGGGTGCAGATGAAACAAGTGAACAAAAAGAGGAAAACTTGCAGGTGGCAAGTTCTGGGGGTGGAAAATAAGGGGCTATTATCCGGGCACAGGGACACATGACACAGCAGGTCCTCAGCCAGTAACTGTGACTGATGATGAGAGTAACAAGGACTGGGCTAGAACAGGAGGGCATCTCCCTGGCTGGAGGGCCAGGAGCAGCATCAAGTCCACATGGGCTCTTGAGAGGGAGACAGGCCACTCTGATGGGGTCTGTGTCCATGGGCATGTAGACACAGGAGGGAAGGCCAAGGGCAGAGGGGAAAGGTCCAGGGGAGAGATAACAAGGGTTTGAATTTAGATAGCAACACTGGGATAGCGAGGGATGTAAAAAATAGTGCAAAGGAAGATTCTGCAGGTTTCTGGAGGCTGATCAGATGTGCAAGGAGAGGAAGGGGAGATGAAAACAATTCTGAGGGTTTTGAACCTGGGTAATGGGAAGGGTGGGGATTCATGAAGAGAGACCGGCAAGCTTAGGAGGAGAGATGAGTCAAGAGAGGAAGAGATCAGTGTAATGAGAGAGACTCTAGGATGTCTATAGGAGGTCTGTGCAGAGAGGGCCAGCAGATAGGTGAAAATGTGGATGTTTCCGGGGCTACTTGGGCTCATGGCAGTAATGGTTGAAGATGTGAATGTGGGTAAGATGGAGACGGTGTGTGGGGAGGAAAGGCTGGGTGGAGGGGCAGGTAAGGAGAACCTGGATGGGGAGGAAAATGGAAGCTGGGTAGAAGGTTGCCAGGAGAGCCCAAGGAGAGAATCTAAGTAGTTAATGGGGGCTGAGCCATGTGAGAAAGTGGTCATGGAGATGGTTCCCAGGCCACGGTTGCGAGGAAGCCTTGTGAAAATGGCCCCAAGCAGCAGCCAGTTTCCAAAACCCAAGGAGAGGAAATAGAAGCAGAAGGTGTAAGAGACCCTTTAAAGAAGTTTGTAATACACGGAACAAGAGCAAAATGATGGTGAACGTAGAGACAGTAGGCCAAGGGGAAGCCATGTTAGGATAAGGAAGACGTGGCCATGCTTTGGCGCCATGCTTCTCAAATGTGAATGTGCATTTGCATCACAGGGAATCCTATTAAATGCAGCTTCTGATCCAGGAACAGAGGATGGCATGGCATGAAAGAAACAGGAGCCAACGAGGCCACCTTGGGCCTGGTAAGTAAGTTGGTTTCGCAGAGGAAGATGTGTCCACTGCACACAGACCGAGGGAAGGGAAAACAAGAGGGTGATGTGAAGGAACCCCGAGGTGGGCGAAAGAGGTGTGAGGAAGCCCCTGAAGAGATGCCTGGACCTTCTTGGTCTGGTGAGCAGTGAGAGGCGCTGCTGGTGGAAGGTGGAGGTGGGGTCTGGGGAGTCCCAGGAGGGTGGAGGCCTCGGGGACAGTGGTTTGGCTGACTTACTGGCCAGAGAGGAGAGTGGGCCTCGGGTAAGCTGGGCAGCTAGTGTGGCAGCTGTGTCCCCACTGAAGGGCCTGGAAGCCACAGACTGAGTGGGTGGTGGACCCCGTGGGGTCCCTCTGCCTGAGGGTGCAGACAAGAGCTTGGTGGAAAAGGAAGATCTTAAAGGGACATGGGCAGGAGGGCAGGCACAAGAAAGGGTAGGAGAGGAGAGCAGAAGAAAGGGGAGTGGAAGGAAAGCAGCAGAGAGGGGAAGCTGATGTTCCAGAACGATTTGTGGTGAGGTCAGGGAGGTGAGCGTGGGAGGTGGCTAAGGGGCCCAGGCAGGTGGGTGAGAGACCGAGATGGAACAGGCTGGAGGCCGGAGAGATAAGGGCATGCATGTAAGGGGCAGAGGCATGAGGAGAGGGAGGCTGGTCTTGTGGCAGAGTGATGAATGGCACGAAGAACCAGGGCCCAACAGCTCCAGGAGGGTGGAACCCAGGCCTGGCTGTGGGAAGTCCTTCCACTCATTTTACTGGTTAGCAAGAGCACCTGTTTCAGGAAGCCAGCATGGGTCCTCAAGGCAGAGGGGGCCTGGCCTGTTCTTGTTCACTCAACCCCCACTTCCTGAGACTCCTCGAGTGGGGCCCTGGGCTGGGCTGCTGAGGGCTGAGTCTCATGCCTTTGGACCACGACGTGGAAGGAGGACAGGAACAGTGAGTCCTTCAGTGAGGACTCGAGGGCACCCTGCAATCACCCCAACTACCTGCCGCTGCTGCCTCGGGTCAGGGGAGGTTAAAACCCAACTCTGAGGTCAAGCCATTGGGCGCCGAGATCCTAGCAGTTCTGCTTTGCCAGCCCCTGGGACCACCTCACATCTCTCCCACACTGCGAGACTGGTCTCAAAGCCAGTGAGTGCTCCTGGCACAAGCCAGAGGGGGTGGTGGGTGGGCAGGGCTCCACTAGGGAAGGAGGACCAGCCAACAGCATGGCTGGACGCCCTGCTATCGGTTTGTTCGGCTCCATTTGATTCTCTTTCTCTCCCTGGTGAGCTTCAGCTTGTAGTTGTTTGCTATTCATCAGCGGTTTATGGAGACTGTGGCTTTTGGGGAGGAAACACGAGAGATGGGAACTCTGCGATGCTGTGCTGGTGCCCAGCGGGGTCCTGGGCCTTCCCCAGGGTGGGCCTCGGTGGGCCTAACCCTCAGACCCTCAGCCGTTGTCACACAGCTTCTCGTGGTGTCCTTTTTTTAGGCCCCTTGGGACTTGGACCAACGCCTGCTGGAAACCACGTGGGCTCCTTCCCTCCAAATCAGAACTTCCTTTCTTTATTCCCTCCACTGAGGCCTGGGGTTTCTTTGCCTTTCAGCCTGGCTCTTCCTCCCTATGGAGGTCTTTGCAGCAAGGAGGCAGGAGGAGGTTGGGCGGCTGGCCTTCCTTTGGCCCTGTCCTCCCTGGGTGATCTATGGCTGCTCCTGGGTTGACAGACCCACTCTGTCCCCCTGAGGCACAGGGGGACAGTCTCTGGCCCTTCCTGGTGTGTGTCTCCTCCACCTCTGTCCGTCATTCTATCCGCCCATCTCCGCGTTCCTTGGCCCTTCCCTGGGCCCCTGGTTATTTGTCCACAGGGGAGGAGGGAAGTTCTGAAGCATTTGTGCAAAAGAGGCCCTGGACAGAAGAAGATACGTGGAATTTGCAATAAATCCAGGAGCAAAGTTGTAACTTGACTTAAAAACAAACAAAAGGGCCAGAACTGCACTTAAGCTCAGCAGAAGCTCATCTCCCAGTGTAAACAGAAAAGGGCGGACGTGGGCCGAGGAGACTCGCTCAGGCCTGGGACAGCCAGGGAGGGGTCCGGAGCAGGCTGGCCGCCCACTTCCTCCCCGAGGAGACGGGTTGTGGGGAAAGGTCTCTGCGGCCTCGTTAGAGGAGAAAGAAGAGGCTGGCGGTGCTCTTGTTTGCCACTTATTTTTCCATGACTTACCCTTTTGAAATGACACTCTCAGGATTGGGACAAGAAGGTTGTTTGGGGGGAAATGCCTTCTCGGCCTGTTATTCTGGCTGGGGCCGGGCAGATAAAAGCTTGGAGCGGGGGAGAGCAAACTGAAGTGAGGGGCGTGAGCTCCCAAGGCCTCAGCCTTGCCTGGACTGGAACATTAGGGAGCTCACCTGGACCTCTCAGCTGGCTCAAAGGGGCAGAGTACACTGCACCGCTCTTCCCTCAGTGGCCTGTCACCGTGACCATGGAGGGGCCTCTCCTGGGGGAATCACCGTGCCTCCCCTAGGAATGTTAGGCTGTAACCACCACGATTACAGCACCTTGCCTTTCCGTAATTTTTAAGTGCTCCTACACACACCCTCTGAGTTGGAACGGATATCATCAGCCTTTTATGGGCAGGAAAGCTGACACAGAGAGGTAAAAACACCTATCCAAGGTCACACAGCAAATTAGCAGTTGACCTAAGTCAGTGCAGTGGAAAAGGTGCATCTTGAGATACAGTTCCCACTCAGCTGATAACGAACTGTGTGATCTTGGGTGAGTTACCTAATCTCTCTGGGCATAGGCTTTCCTCCGTAAGAGGCAATTTGTTCCAAAGTGTAAGCAGATTGACTGCTCCCTCTAACACTCTGTCTGGGCTTATCAAAGTCGGGACCCTCAGGGGGACCTAATAATGTGTCAAAGAGTATACAGAGCCACAGTTTAAACATGGCACATCTTTCTGGAGCCTCATTTCTACACTTGAATATTTCCGTAGAAAAAGAAAAATCTTTTTTTTTTAAATTGTAAAAGAAACTAGCTATACTATAGAAGGGAATGCAAAATTCAAACTTTCAAAGTAAAGCAGGAATCGTAAGGACATTTTGTGCTCGCTGCACTCTGTTTCGGGTCCTCCAAGGACGTATTTGTTCTCTTATGCGGCCTGTGATGTAGGTGGGGGAGTTTTCTAATGGGTTCTCTGGGTCCACCAGGCAGTAAACTGCAGAAACTCATATTCCTGGTGAGTGTGTGTGTGTGTGTGTGTGTGTGTCTGCACCCCTTTCCTAAAGAGAGAGAGCTATTCCCACAGCATCTGACACAGTTGTTCTTATCTGGACTTCACATTAGAATCACCTGATGAGCTTTTGAAACCTGGGCATGTCAGGTCCACTCTGACCAAGTGAACCGGCATCCTGGGAGTGCTCTATGTGTTTGAAGAACTTCCCAAATGATTCTAATATGCAGTGTGGGCTGTAGGTATACGGACTTACAGTTCAGACTTGGCAGTTCAGGGAACCCCAGAGTGTCCGTGTCCATGGAGGGAAACAGCGACAGACAGCTTCCTACCTTCTACCTCCCAACTGCTGCTTACACTGATGAGCAGGTGAGACCACATTCCAGAAGCCCATACCCCCAACTAAAGGAAGGGGGACAGTGATAGAGGTGAGAATAAGATGGAACTTTGTCAGGGTGGGAGCAGGAAGGCTGTTCTGGGTTGGATAGCATCCCCCTAAAATCCATGTCCTCCTGGACTCTCAGAACGTGTCCTATTAAAGTAGGGTCACTGCAGATGTAATTCGTGAAGACGAGGTCATACTGCAGTAGGGTAAGCCCTTCATTTCCTTCCTAAGCAGGAAAACTGACACAGAGAGGTAAAGACACCTATCCAAGGTCACACAGAAAATTGGCAGTTTGTAAAGTTTGGATCCCGAGATACAGTTTCTTACAAGAAGAGGAGAGACACACGAGGAGAATGGCGTGTGAAGATGGAGGCAGGGATTGGAGTGATCAAGAAGTGCTCAGGATAGCAGGCAACCACCAGAAGCTAGAGAGAGGCCTGGATCAGAAACTTCCTCAGAGCCCTTGGCAGGTGACAACCTTGCCGACACCTTGATCTCAGACTTGCAGCCTCCACGACTGTGGGGGAATGCACTCCTGTTGTAAGCCGAGCTTCACCAAGTTTGTGGGCCTCTGTTTCAGCAGCCCCAGGAAACGGATATGGAGGCTGAGGTTGGTAATCCTTTCTGTGGGGGTCCCTCCTTACTGTGGGGGCTCCTCCTGAGACACAGAGGACCGTGGCGGGCTTGGCACTGGGGCTTCTGTGAGCTGGGCCGGGAACCAACAGCACTGGGCTCATTCTATCGAAAGGCTGAGGAGACAGAGTAAAATGGGACCTGTCCAAAGTGTCACTCTGTGCAGGTAAGACAATAAGAAAGGAGTCGGTTCATTCATTTGCCCACACATTCACCTCCTACTTGGGGAGCCCTACTAAGTGCCAGGCTCTGGGAACACAAAGATACAGAGACCAGAGACAGCCCATCTCTGCCTCAGGGAGCTTGCATCTGGGGGGTCTACTGCTCATCAGTGAGGACGTTGGGTCGATGAGCACAGAGATTTCCTCCAGCTCTGACATTTGGTGGCCGAAAGGGAGCAAGGAGGGCTGGGGACCACTGGGCTGCCACCAGGGCATTTTTGGGGGCCACTGCTATCTCTTTGCCTGCAGGGATGCATGCCTGTGAGGATGTGGAGCCGGAGCCCTGCTTTCTTCTGCAGGCGCAGATGGAGAAGCACGCTCCACTGGAGGCCCCAAGCCATCAGGCACAAATGCCAGCCCTTGCCAGCCGCCACCACTGGCGGGACACTGCAGGCGGTGAGACAGGCCTCGGGAGCCACCACTAACTGTACAAAACCAAAAAATCTCAAGAATATTTTCAGCCCATTGGCACTTATCAAATATCACACTGGAAACCCCAGAAATTTGTGTGGGATCCTTTCCAGAACGCGGGGGATTTCACAAATTTGGCCTTGTGCAGGGTGAGTTTCTTGGAATTTCAGCCTCCGAGCGGGCCTGGCCTCCTCATTCTG
Source organism: Cryptoprocta ferox (assembly GCA_028646485.1). Taxonomy (NCBI): domain Eukaryota; kingdom Metazoa; phylum Chordata; class Mammalia; order Carnivora; family Eupleridae; genus Cryptoprocta; species Cryptoprocta ferox. Next base: position 31,203,410 of record CM053560.1, read on the forward strand.
GCTCGCCTCACCTTCCTGCAAGCGGCTCCTGTCACTCCCCGGCCCACTGGCCGCACGTCCAGGTGACCCCCCGGGACAGACCCTCCAGGCCACGCGGTGTCTGCGTTCCTCCAGGTCTTTGGTGTCCCCGTCTTGGTCCCGGGAGTTGCACCGCACTCAGCTAGCGGTTCTGGTGGTCGGAGAAATGCAAAGTTCAGGGCCTGCGGTCGCTGCAGCCTCTGCGGTGGCCTTTCTGCAGCTCCGTTTCATTTGGGCTAGAGGTGAACGCTTTCCTCCCGAGACCCCGGCAGGCAGGACTGAAGCAAAGTTCAAGGAACAGTCGCTTCCATCATGGCTGGGTGTTGTTGGTCTGGCTGGGACGCAGCCTGACAGCAGGCTGACAGGCGACAGGCGGCCGCAGGCCCGGGGACCGGAGGAGTGGCTGGTGGCAAGATGCTGTGCCCAGCTTCCCGGCCCTGGCTCCGTCTTAACAACAGCTTAACAACAGCCGTAATCATTAACTCCCTGAACGCTTTCCTTAAAAGTGCCATGTTATCCGACACTTGGACATAATTAGAACAACCGTTTGCAGTTAACTTTGCCTTTATGACCTCACAGATTTTTACAAGGATGTCCCAGAATGCCTTCTTTTTCAAAGGAAAGCCGAGGAGTATGCCAAGGGCTTCAACAAGGTGCATGGAGCGGAACCCTGAAAAAACATGTACTGTTTTTTTATGGTTATAAAAGTAACACGTGGTCACAGAGGACAATTTGGAAGACACAGAAGAGTATAAAAAATCAAATAGAAGCCACCCACAATCCCACCCCTAGAGACCACTGTCAATGTTCTGTGGTAGATATATCCTTCCTGAGTATGAAATATCTCTTCATATCTGCACCTTAAAAACAAAGGTAGAAACAGACTTGGGCACATAATTCAAGCTTTTAAAAATGGGGCTCTCTAAAATGTGTTCTATTTCAGGTAAATTTGATATAGGGATCAGTAAAAAGAATCGAATTAATTTATCCACAAGTAATGGAGGGCCTCTTTGTATAAAGGACTCCCTCGCGTACTGTGACAGGATTAGAGACATCAGCGGCATGGCTCCTGGCCTCAAGGAGGCAGACAGAAAAGACAAGGAACACGTAGAGTGGCTTTTGGTATTTGCATCCTCAGCTCCTAGCAGAGCTCACTATTGGACTCTCAAAACAATTTCCTGTGTTGAGCTGTGTGGTGCCTGTCGCAAAGGCTATTCGTTATTTATTTACTGAACAAATATTTACCGCGTGCCTCCTCTGAGTCAGGGGTGAAGATGTTTAGGCTTTGGAGCAGGGAACCATTGTGATAAGGGTGACGTTTTGGGAGATTTACATGAGCACTGGTTTGCCAGATGGTGAGATGGTGGCTAACTTTGTGTGTCAACTTGCCTAGGCCATGGTACCCAGATACTTGATGAAGTATCAGTCTAGGTGTTGCTCTGAAGGTTTTATTTTTATTTTTGAGATAAGATGAACATTTAAGTCAGTAGACTTTGCGTCGAGCAGATGACCCTCCATGATGTGATGGCTCTCATCCAATCCATTGAAGGCCTTGAGAAAAAAAGACTGGAATCCCCTGGGGAAAAGGGAATTCTGCCTCCAAGCTGCCTTTGGACTCAAGCTGCAGAGTTCACACTTGCCGGCCAATTGCATGAGCCAGCCAGCCAGCCAGACAGATAGACATATATATATTCTATTGGTTCTGTTTCTTTGGAGAACCCTGACTAATACAGATGAGAATGAAAAAAGGCAGGAGTAAGAATTGGCTACTCAGCAGGGGTGAGAGAGACCAGTTCAGCCTGTCGGGATGCTGGGAGGGCAGCGAAAATCCGTGTGTGTGTGTGTGTGTGTGTGTGTGTGTCTGCTTGGGACTTTGTGTGTGTTGATGTGTATGCGTATGTGAGTATGTGTGTCTAAGTATACATCTGTGTGTGTGCTTCTAGGTGTGTCAGTATGTGTTTGTATGTCTATGTGAGTATTTGGGTCTGTGTCTATGTCTGAGTGTGTGTCTGTCTACATGAATATGTGTATGTCTGTATATATGAGCCTGTATGTCTGCGTGTACTTGTGTATATGTGTCTGTGTGTGCCTGTGTGTATACTCATGTGTGTCTGTGTGTACCTCTATGTGGGTCTGCGTGGGTCTGTGTGTATCTGGGTGTGCTTGTGTGTGTACCCGCATCTCTTTGCACATCTCTGTGTATCAGTGTTTGTATGTCTATGGAAGTGTTGATATGTGTCTATTTGTCTGGATCTCCCGGGAGCTGTTGGCGGGGATGAGTCTGTCATGGTGCCCCTAGGAGACAGGTTGCTAGATTTTCAGTCCGTGCAGATGGCCTGCTGGGAGCAAGAGTGCCATCTGGTCTGGGAAGCAAGCAGGAAGGTGGGCGAGAAGGAGGGCAGGTCCTGTGGTGTCTGGATCTGGAGCAGCCCACCGGAAGGGGGCAGGAGACTCAGGTAGGTTTGGGAAAAGGACAGCCAGAGGCCTAGGTGGGTACAGAGAGGCCTGTGGGACGGTTCAGAGACATACATGTGTCACACCTGCCTCAAGTCTAGAGGGCAGGGATGGGTTTTTGCAAGAAATGAGCAGGCTAGGGCAATAAGGGCCTGCACTGAGGGGCTGTCCATGGAGAGGGAGGTTTGGAGGTCAGGGCAGGGAATTGATTTGAGGACAATGGTGACTTTAGTTTGGACCTGCTGGGGTTGAGGAAACTGCAGAATAAGACTTTCAAGGGTGAGGAGCAGGTCGTGACCAGTGTCATGCTCCAGAAAGGACAAGGAGAATGAGGAATGACAAAAAGCCATGAGCTTGACAATCAGGTGGCCTCGGTAGCCTCAGGGGAGGCATCAGAAGCTGGCATGAGAGAAGGAGGCAGTAGGTAAGCACGGTAAGAGGGGAACAGCTGTTGTACTCTGATATATGGAAAAAAAGAAAATAAAACAGGATAATAACACGAGTGGACAGCAGAGTTGAGTGATGGGAGCCCTGTGCATATTTGAATAAAGAATGAAACTCAATCATCAAGATATTTAGCCCTGATCCCATTAAGTACTTCCTCTGAGAGTTAGCAAACTGACATCCTTTAATCATGCCTTTTATTTATAAAGGCCTCTCTCCAAAGAACTCCAGGTGCTCAATAAACATTAATTAATTCACTCTTGCAGCCTCCTATAGGGAAAAGTTGGTGGCAGGTATCATCATTATGTTTATGGGGACGGATACTACAGCGGAGATGAGGACCAAGGTCACACAGCTGGTCAGGGTGGGAGGTGTCATACCTGGCTCTCCCCCTTCTGCTGCTCGGCCATTTCTAAGTCACCCACATCTTTCCAGGACACCCAGGTTACTGGTGAGACTTGGCTATGAGACAGATCAACTACAGGGTTCATGCTTTAGGGGGTAGCCTCAGGATAATCCTGGGGGGCCCTGGGGCTACTAGCTGTGGGGCTCGGGGAATGAAGCTATTGTTTGCTCAGTCCTGGGCCATATGGGGACCTAAGCAGCTTACTCTGTCTTCTGAGTCCTTAAGGGTCAGGAGCAAATATTGAGTCTAAGCAACAACAAAATCGCCAAACTCAAGAAAGCATTCGGTTGTTCTGTTTGTGTTTCATGGGTACCCTCACATGAGAAATTCTCCAGTGCCCTCCAGTAAGGAAATACAGCCAATCTTTATGCTTTGGGCTATGCAAGATCCAACCATTTGCTCAGAAGCAAAATGATTTCTAAATGCCAATAATAATCAGGGACAGTCCACTAAGATGATTTAGTTGCCGATGGTAGAGAGTTGGGCTTTATTGGGCCAAGAAAGGAAGGGAATCCCAAAGACCCCAATGGTGAAGTTGGTCTACAAAGCCCCCCAGCTGCAGCCCCAGAAAGTGCAGAGGTAGGGACAATTAACCTAAAGTCATGCTGTCCTTCCAGGATCGGGCATGCTGATGCCTGTTGAACCCTGTGAGCTGGGGATACTAAGATTCCTAGCTAATGAGCACGGACTCTTGAGGGATCAGCTAAGCGGTTCATAGTCCTACTCCGGTGTTTATGCCACTTGGGTGGACCTGGGAAAATCAAGGGGCCACCAGCATGTTGGCCCAAAGCCAGGGTTTAATTAAGCCCTAAATCTCCAGTGATTCCACCAGGGGCCTGATCCTCATGAGGCCAGCCAAAGGGAGAAACATCCCAGAGAGCCCTGAGTCGGCTTCTTTTGAGTCTTCCTCTCAACCCATTGTTTGTGGAGGCCTTACTTGTTAGTGCAAATAATCCCCTCAAAGTCACAGAGCAGCATACAGAAAAGCAGAGGACCAGCCCTGCTCTGGAGCAGCTTAATTATGGCACCTCTATCACGGCAAGGCAAGTAAGTGGCTTCCCACACCCGTCTGCGGCATTTGGTGGAATGTGGTTATCCATGAGCAAAGACAGGACAGATGAGCACAATTACACTTTCATCTGGGGGTTTCTGTTGAGGAATTCTTGGTGTTTGAACATAAATTACCCAAAATAAGTCTTGTTTAGGAAATGGAATGATATGGGTTGACTATTTGAATTGGAAGGCCCAGAAGGTCCTATCACCCTGCAGGGCAGAGGTCTGGGACCCGTCTCGGGGGGACAAGCAGGCCCCTGAGAAGAAAGAGAGTAATATTAAATGCTTATGATGGAGGAGGGACCTAGAACTTTCAGGGGATTTTTATCTTCTCCTTCATGTCCGCTCTGTCTTTCACAGCCTTGGAGCTGAGAAATTCCAGCCTTTTACAATTAAGGGGAAGAGGACCAAAACTAGAATGGGCAGTCATGGTACAGACCTGCCTCATGTCAGGGTGGCCAAAGGTGACAATAATATTTTCAAAGAACTAACAGATAAAGGACATGGATACAAGTGTACTGCAGGTGCAGCTGATCAGATGGAAGTTTGTGGGCAGAAAACTGTAGAATCTTGCCTTTCTCCAGCTTCTTTTTTTTTTTTTTAATTTGAAGAGTGCAAGGGGGTACAGTCCTTGCCTCTTGGGTTCAGGTGGTCTGAGTTTGCACTCTGGAAGATGCCACTTGGAAACCTGGTCCCACTTCATCTGGGAGCCCACCAGCCCCATGGTTGGTGCACCGATGCCAATGGGTTTCCCAAAGAGGACAGGGCCAGATTTCTGCCTTTTGGCATCTTTCTGCTGCTGCAGTTGGGGAGGTATCATGGTAGCCTCCTAGGTGTTTTGAAGTGAGTTGTGATACATAATGTTAGAATGGCATCTGGCACTTAGTAAGTTTTTTATGCTTATGCTTATGGATACCACCATCCTCCTCCTCCCCCCCAGCCTCGAGTTGGTTGAATATGGAGATTTGCCCATAATGCCATAGCTCCTGGTAGCCTTCTTGTGTTGGAAGAATGTGGGAACAGGGCACTGGCCTGTGTCTGATGGCTAGCACTGCAGTGGGTCACAAAGCAGCAGCAAAAGGGAGCGGCCAGCTCAGATAGAGCACTGGAGATGAAAGCCACCGTGTTTGCCTTTCCAAAGTGCCGCTGTGTTCCTGAAGGCCTTCAGCTTCCTCTGCCCTGCTGGGTTTTTTTTTTCCTTCCCAGTTCCTCTCAGTGATATCTTAAGAGGCAAACTTCCAGCACTAACAGGAGGTCTTTTGTTCTCCTTTTCTTTAAGTGGACTTTAACCCAGTTACGACAGATGAGTCACTGTAAAAACAAACAAATAATAATACTCCATTTTCTTAAAGGCTCTTCCATGCCTGCTGACAGAAAAGGGGGAACCTGATATTGCACTGGGCCTTTGCGGCTTCTCTCTGTCCCGACCTTCTGGAAGCACAGAAGAACCTTCCAGAACACAGTGGAGCCCAGCACTGTGGAACTGTTCAGTGAGGCTCTGGCTTGTTTAGAATTGCATCTGATTTGGGGTGGCCCAGGGGCTCTGAGGAATTTTGGTCTCAGCACAGTCTTGGTTGGGATTTACACCCCTGGATTCAAGTATATTCTGGACTTGCCTCCCTTTACACATTAGTTTCTTTATACGTGAAACAGGGTTTATTAGACACTTTATGATTTTATCAGGAAGGACTTTTCAATAGAATATCTTCTGCTCTGTTAGAAGACTCCAGGGCATGCTAAGCATTTAAGTGCAGCCTGCATCCATTCAATAAAAGTTCACCAGGCATTTGGGAACCAGGGTTTTAGAGATGAGGAAGACTCACTTCCTGCCCTCAGGTAGATAGACATGTAAATAAATGATTACAGTGACTTCCGATACAGGTAATATGTTAACATGTGCCAAGGTGGGGTAAGAAAGGCAAAGCATTCAATATTCAATCCAGAAAATTTGGGAAAGTCTTCTTAGAGAAGATGGCATTTGAGCTGAGTCTTGAACCACATGAATAGATATTCATTAGACAATCTGGGAAGAGGGAGGCTGGTATGGCAGGGAGAGGGAGAAAGGGGCATAACCAAAGGCCTGAAAGCCATAACAAGTATGACCCCACCAAGTGCAAACCCTCTCCAATCTTTGTCCAGGCATTTTTGCCTACATGCTTAAGTACAGATGGACACTCAGTTTCCTAATAAAGAGCTATCTCTGGATGAACTTGCTCAGGACTCTGCTCTGAGATGTCTTCTGGTTGTATCAAATGTTAAGGCCTCTGTTGGGCCACTAGCCCCCAGGTTCATTGCTGAAGAAAGCACAGCTATGGATCCTGATGGGCGATGTGGTACATGTTCTACAGAAGATCGTCACCCACTGGGTTCTGCCTTTCTGGAGGTCAGATGCATAGTGAAGTACACTCATGTCCACAATGAAAACATCAGTCTAATTGCCGGGAAAACTCCTACTCATTGTTAACCCCAACTTAAAATCTTTTTCTTCTTCTTCTTTTTTAATGTTAATTTATTTATTTTGGAGGAGGCAGAAAGGGAGGGAGAGAGAATCCCAAGCGGGCTCCACGCTGTCAGTGCAGAGCCTGTGGGGCTTGATCCCGTGAACTGTGAGATCATGACCTGAGCCAAAATCAAGAGTTGGATACTTAACTGACTGAGCCACTCAGGCATCCCTGAACTTACATTTCTTCTATATTGTGAAGAGCTTCCAGAAGCTGTGGGTAGAACTTACAACACTTTTCATTGTGCACCCATGGTTCATTTTTCCTACCTTGCTTTAGGCTTTAATTATAATCTATTATAATTTCTCAGTTTCCCTGAGTGCTCTTCTCCAGGGTTGTGAACTCCTGGAGGGGATGGTAGATAATGCACAGTATTTGGTTCATGTATATACAAGGTGTTCAATAGATATTTGTTAAGTGGACACATGAATGAATCAATGAGGTTTGAGTTGGCGTGTTTTGCATAGTCTATGATATCAACAGAAAGCTTCACCTTCATCATTTTTTTCATGGAACCCAATGTGGAGCGTGAGCTCATGACCTTGAAATCAAGACCTCAGCTGAGATCAAGAGTCAGACATTAAACCGACTGAGGCATCCAGGCATCCCCATCAGTTTTGATAATAAAATGGTAGGGCCAAAGGATTTCCTACTGAAAGCATCACTTTGTGCATTAGTAGATTTCTCATCCCTAAAGCTACTTTCACTTGAGAACTCAGATTTAAAATCAGATGGAACCCACCATGGGTTTTAGGGCAAAGGGGACCCTAGTCTATTTTTTCAAGCTTCCGTTCTTTAGCCAAAACTGGGAACTGAGACAATAGGGTCTTTAGTTTAGTCAGTTGAGTTTTCATCCCCTGAAATAGAATTCTTTACATTACATTTATGCATAAATCATGTGAAAAGTGAATATTTCCCCATCTTGTGATCTGGCAAGGATAGAGTAGCATAGCTTTCCTTCCAGGAGGGTCATGCTATTCTCCCTTCCTTCCTTCCTTCCTTCCTTCTCTCTCTCTCCCCTGCTCTTCCTTCTCCTCATACTTCTTCTTCTTCTTCTTCTTCTTCTTCTTCTTCTTCTTCTTCTTCTTCTTCTTCTTTTTCTTCCTCCTCCTCCTCCTCCTTTTCTTCTTTGAAGTCTTGTCAAGAGCTGGAGCAGTGGGAGCCTTATGTCACAGGGTAAGTGCTCCTCAGCTGGCTCTTCTTCACCCACTCTTTATTCCCCAATCCTAAGATGTCCCTAGGCAATCAAGAGTAAAGGACACAAAATGAAATCAAGGTGGGGCTGAGGTGATCATAGATACTGGATGTGCACCTTACACTCAGTGCACAGCCCAGCCCAGCCTCTGCTTGTTTTTCTGCTTTGGGAGAACTCAGGGCCCGGCTTCAGACCTCCTCTCCTGAGACTGGATTATGGCTTTAAAAGGATGAGTTAAAAAATTCCAGGAACAGACTTGGTCTCAGACCATAGTTAGTTAATTACTTCTGAGAAAATGGAAACCTTGGTCTTCTGATATGTGCAATGACAGGCACAAGAGGAATTTTCCAATACAAGAGAGGAATGAATTTTCCAAGGACAGGCTGACTGAGAAAAGCCACCATCTGACCATACACCGGAATTAGGTAACGTGCCCCCTTCCCCCAAGGTGGCAGGGATGACCAGCTGAAATAGCAGACTAGGAGCACAGCAGTGCTCCCTGCTACCTTCTAGGTGTGTCGCTAAGATATGCCACTGACAGGAATGGTGACCTCAGACAGCTGGCATACTCGTAGTGCCATTTCCTGTAAGGAGAAAAGGATGATTTTGACCATTCTGCTTGGGAAGGAGGTGGTGATAAGGAACAGCTAAAACTACATAGGTTTTTAAAAATCTGTGGCAGACATGGTGGGCACCAAGGCCTGTCTCTATTTGGCAGCGGATTTTACAGTGGTCTGTTTCCTTCCATGACATCAGTTATCACTCCCTTTGTCCACCTCAGTCACCCCTCTATGTGTGACGTTGTCCTGTGAACCAGGCAAACAACACCAAACTGTCTCAGCTCCGTAGTTTTGTTCTCTCCAGCCCCCTTCCCTGTCTTTCTGAGGAAGGACAAGGGCCACAGTTCTCCCTGGGCCTCCCCTTCTCACTGGAGCTGATTTTCAAAACTCTAAGGGATAAGGTGCTATAAAAAGGCCCAGGAGAAGGAATGAATCACCCTCATGTTTGAAAACCCACGGAGCAGCTGCTGAAGTTTGTAATTGTCCTCTGTGAGCCCCCATGCACTTATTTAAGATCCCTTGGAGAAGTTTGCTCCTGACTAGAAAAAAAATTGGTTTTTGTACCATTAATTCCCAGTGTCAGGTGGAAACAAGGCCTTTCTGAAGCTGTTATGGTCAGTGAGTAATTCACCTTGGTGATGTTGCTTAGGACACCAGCTACTCTGTATGTCTTGCTTCAGAAGTATCTGTTGTGGGAAGGGCTGAGAAATTGAATCCCCAAAATAAAAGTGGAGAAAAGATATGGGATAAAAAGCCGCAAACTCATTTCCTGGCCTCTCAGATCATCTTTTTTTTTTAAATATTTTTTTCCTAGATTTTGGAATAATATATGTTCTGGAAGAAAATTTGAAAAAAAATAGAGACAAAAAAAAGTCAAGCCAAATCTTATTACCCAGAGATAGCACAGTTAACATTAAAAAAAAAATGTTTGTTTGTTTTTGAGACAGAGAGAGAGGGAGTGGGGGAAGGGGAGGGGTAGAGAGAAAGGGGTCAGAGGATCTGAAGGGGGCTCTGCGGGGCTTGAACACACGAACCGTGAGATCATGACCCGAGCTGAAGTCAACGCTTAACTGACTGTGCCATCCAGGTGCCCCACAGTTAACATTTTTATACATATTCTTCCAGTTTAAAAATATACACCACTCTTTTTTCTTACAAAACTGCTCTGTTCTCTCCATACTGCTTTATAATTTGCTTTTTCCCTTTAATGATATGTTGTGAATATTCTCCCATGAGATTAAGCCTTCTTCTAGCACATAATTCTAATGACTGCCTACTATTCCATTATACAGATGTTTGTTTGTGTAACTAATACCCTATGGGTGAACATTTAGGTTGCATCTATTTCTTGCTATTTCAGGTAACGTAATGTACATGCTGGGACACTAACTCAGGCTGCTCCACTGTCCCAGTCATAAGTCATGTAGTCTTTCCCAAAAGTCATTGGTCATTTTGGGGGCCAGAGAAACTATATCACAGTTGATTTTATAACCCTTGCCCAGAACACATGGACAAACTTGATTTACTCAAACAGATTAAACCCTGCAAGTTCTCTTAATTCCACAGAAACATCCACCAATGTAAAAAGACAATTGTGTTCAACTCATTTATTCATAAATGCATTATTCCAGACAAAATGGTCCGTTGCTTGGCTCTCCTTTGACTCTGGTCATCTTTCAACATGGAAGACAAGCTTCTTGTAAGGGGAGAGGAAGCTTGTAATGAGCAAGGTAAATCAGTAGAGGCGGCCGGGAGCATGCATTCTGGGGTGAATCACACATCATTCTGAATCATACTCCATGTTTAGTTATTTCCGGTGTCACTGTTCTGCTTCCTTAGAGCAGGTAGTAATGAGGAGACTAGCATAAAGGCACAAGGCTCCCAGCAAGCCAAGGGGTTAACCGAAACACTGTGGTTGGTTTGGGCAGAGGGGGGAAAGACTTGGCCACTACAGCAAACTCCCAGTTGAGTATTTGGGGCAAAATCTAGGCCACTGGTTCTTGGTTCATGAAACTCAAGCTGCCACCTGGGGTGTGTGCCTTCGATGTCTCCTGTTTCCATATCATTGGCACTTCAGCCCTACAGGAAGCCCCAGAGGAAATAGGCTTCAAGGTTGAAGGGACAGGTCCTTCATGCCTAGGAGACTGATCTGGGTGAGGTAGATCAGCAGAGTCACCTCCCATGCCATCGCCCCTTCTCATCCCAGTGGCCCCACACACACATCTTCAACAGTTGTTGGATGACGAGATCGCTAAGGAAGAAATTCTCATTTTAAGGTAAAGTCTAGACCCTCTTGCCATCTCTGAGGACTGAGGCTTCCAGAAGAGGCTGGTAGAGGGGGAGAAGGAGTTGAAGGGAAATGGCATGGGAATGCACATGATGGCTGAAATGTGCAAAGTGTGAGAAATTAAAAATAGGTAAGGATGGAATTGTGGCATATGTGCTCACACTTATTCACTCACTCACGCACGCATACTCTCACTCAATTTAATGGGGTTTCTGGGACAGGAAACTGGTCTTCAATGTCTATAAGAAGTCTTGGAGTGAGCTTTCAAAAGAGAGTGGGGGTGGGGGGCTGGGCGATCACAAGATTCCCATCAGGCGAACATGTTTGTCTTACCTCCCTTCTCAGTGCTCTAATACATCACCAGACACCCCTGCCCAGTCTGATAGTCCCATGGCCATAAATAGCCCCCCAGTGAGCCATCCCTTTCCCAAGCTGAGGGGTCTTCTGGAGATTGGAAATGATACTTTCTGAGCTGCTCCAGCCCTGGCTGATGCGCTCAGCTGTCTCCTCTTCTAGGAAAGTAGGCTGAGCTTCTGGGAAAGATTTCTTGCAACAGAACATGGCTGCCTTCCACCACCTCCCTCAGCCACTTCAGTCTTTTTTCTGGGCTGGACACTGACATGGGGGAAGTTTATAGAGGGGATGCTGGGAATGGACCAATATTCCTGGCCAGGGTCATTGAGGGGCCAGGCAAAGGCAGCAGAAGCCTGTCTTCATGCCAATGACTGGACACCGTGGTGCCATATAAGTGCCAGCTCAGAGAATTTTCCACCTCCAACCAGCCCAGGTACCGGGCACCTGCAACTAGGCCTTTGGTAATTAAGAAGAAAGAGCCCCATGATCATTTGCCAAACTTTTATAACAAGGATTGAATTCCCTTTCTGTCCCATCAAATTCATCTCTCCCTCTCCTAGAAGCTTATACTAGAAGCCTATACAGGGACAGGCCCTCACTGCTTCCTTCTTCAGCTTTCTTCTCCCTACCAATTAGACAACTTGGCCCCTACCTGCAACCTCTGTCCACTCACTTCAGCCTCAAGGATCCCATGTGATCCTAGACCAATGAGAGCTTGAGAGCCAACCCAGAGAGCCAACTATGGGGATGGCCTTCTCTAAGGGCATCTCATATAGTTATTCATAACAGAAGTTATGAGTAGTTACGAGCAGTTCTCATAACAGTTCTGTGGGATGAGCACTGTTATCCCCATTTTCCAGATGAGGATACTGAGCCCAGAACAGTTCATTAACTTGCCTGAGGTTATGCAGATCGAGAGGGGCAGAGTGAGGATGAGAACCTGGCAGCTTGGCTTTGGAGCCCTGCTTTTAAGGCCACATTGCAGATGGAAATAAAATAGCTCTGTTTCCATCTGTCCTGATGCTGTACCAGATCTGAGCTTGGGCCTCAGTCTGACAAGATTCTATCTTGCCCCTGTGCTTGGACTTCTGCTGTAGAGGCTTCTTGGTAGGCTCATTTCTCTAAGATACCTCAAGATACCCTACTCTTATCATGCCTCACGTCAAGTTCTGGAATCCCACCCTAAGCCCATGCTGATGGTCATTGCCAGACAATGAGATTGATGTCTTTCTCAACTCTGGGTCCCACACAGCTCCTAGCACAGTGCCTAACACACACACACACACACACACACACACACACACACACACACAAGAGGTGTTCCATTTACATTTGCTGAGGGAAATCAATGTCAAATGCTCTGTGCCTCAGTTTCCACAACTGTACCATGACAGCATCATAAATAGGGTTTTGTGAGAATGAGTTAAGTGAATCTATGTATAGCACTTAGAACAGTGCCTGGCACATGGCAAGTGCACTGTAAGTGTAGGCAGTCACTATTGTCATTACTATATCTAGGTGGAGACCATTTTGTTGAAGACTTTGGGCTCTGGGTCAGAAGCTGGAATTCAAATCCTATATTTGCCACTTCTGAGATCTATGATCTTTGGCATTTGACCTAACTTTTCAATGCTTGTTTCCCCACTTAAAAATTACATAACAATACTTGTACCTTACAGGGTTTTTATGAGAATTAAATGAGATAATATATGCTAAGTGCTTGAAACAGAAAATATATCACTAAATGGTAGTCAAAAAATGATTAATTATACTATTGTGATATTTTGCAACTGATATGCATATATTTAAAGCATTTTGGGTCACTCAGTCTTCTTATGACAGATCTCTCCTTTTTTTTTAAAAAAATCATGATTCCACAATTCTATACATCACTCAGTGCTCATCAAGATAAGTATAGTCTTAATTCTGTTCACTCATTTCACTCATACCCCACACTCCTCCCCACTGGTAACCGCCAGTTTGTTGAGTTTGTTTCTTGGTTTGTCTCTTTTTTTCCTTTGTTCATTTGTTTTGTTCCTTAAATTCCACATATGAGTGAAATCATATGGTATTTGTCTTTGACTGACTTATTTCACTTAGCATAATACCCTCTGTCTCCACCCGTGTGGTTACAAATGGCAAGATTTCATTCTTTTTTATGGCTGAATAATATTCTATTGTGTGTATATATGACACCTTTTTTTATCCATTCATCTGTTGATGGACATGTGAGCCGTTTCCATAATTTGGCTATTGTAAATATTAGTGCAGTAAACATGAAGTGCATGTGTCTTTTCAAATTAGTGTTCCTGTCCTCTTTGGGTAAATACTCACTAGTGGAATTATAGGATCATATGATAATTCTATTTTTAATTTTTTGAGGAAAGTCTTTACTGTTTTCCAGAGTGTCTGCACCAGTTTGGATTCTCACGAACGGTGCATGAAGGTTCCTATTTCTCCACTTGCCAACACTTGTTGTTTTTTGTATTTTTGATTTTAGCCATTCTGACAAGCGTGAGGTGATATCGGATTATAGTTTTGATTTGCATTTCCTTGATGGTGAGTAATGTTGGGCATCTATTCATGTGTCTGTTGACCATCTGTATGTCTTCTTTGGAGAAATATCTATTCATATCTTCTGCCCATTTTTAATTGGATTATTTGTGGGGTTTTTTTTTGTAGGTTGTATAAGTTCTTTATATATTTTGGATACTAATCCTTTATCAGGTATGTCATATGTAAATATCTTCTCACATTCAGTTAGGTTGCCATATAATTTTGTTGATTATTTCTTTTTCTGTGCAGAAGCTTTTTGTAGTTCCAAAAGTTTATTTTTGCTTTTTCCCCTTGCCTCAGGAGACATATCTAAAAAGAAGTTGCTACAGTCAATGTCAGAGACATTACTGCCTGTGCTCTCTTCTAGGAGGTATTTTTTTTGTTTTGTTTTTGGGTTTTTGTTGTTGTTATTGTTGTTTTTTGGTTTCAGTTCTCACATTTAGGTCTTTAATGCATTTTGAATATATTTTTGTGTATGGTGTAAGAAAGTGGTCCATTTTCATTCTTTTGCATGTAGTTGTCCACTTTTCCCAACACTATTTGTTGAAGAGACTGACTTTTCCCCATTGCATATTCTTGCCACCTTTGTGGAAGATTAATTGAAATATAATCATGAGTTTGTTTCCGGACTCTCTATTCCATTGGTTTATATTTTATTTTTGCGCCTGTACCATTCTGTTGTTACTACTACAGCTTTGTAGTATATTTAAAATTTGGGTATTGTTACACCTCCAGTTTTGTTCGTCTTTCTCAAGATTGTTTTGGCTATTTCAAGTCTTTTGTGGTTTCATATAAATTTTAGGATTGTTCGTTCTAGTTCTGTGAAAAATGCTGTTGGTATTTTGATGGGGATTGCCTTAAATCTGTGGATTGCCTAGGATAGTATAGACACTTCAACAATATTTGTTCTTCTGATCCATGAGCACAGAATATCTTTCCATTTATTTGTGTTGTCTTCAATGTTTTTCATCAATGGTTTATAGTTTTGAGAGTATAAGTATTTCACTTCCTTGGTTAAATAGATTCCTCCCTTTGATATTCAAGAAATACCTCTTCACTTCTCTCTCCCTTTCTTTGAAAACGCACCACACACACACACACACACACACGCACACGCACACACACACACATACATGCATGCACACACCCCCCTCCACTACCCCTTGCCCTCACAATTATGGTGCCATTAGGGCCTCTGGGATTTTGCCATTCCCCTGTCAGCCCAGGAAAGCAGGGCTATATCCTTATTGTGTTTCAGTGTTCTTGCATGATGGATATTTATTCATAAAAACTTAGTTTTCATGTTAAATATAAATTAAGCAAACACAAAAAACTATAAACAAATCATCAAAACTGCTGGAAAATCCCTCTAAGTCATGACTCCTTTTTAAAAGTGTGCACTAGGACGATGAAACTATCTTATTTCATTGGTTCTTGGTTGGTTCTTGAAGTCCTGGAAAGCATCTATTTCCTCACTCCTGGTACTGAGGGGATAAAATATCCCAGCCATTTGGAAGGAAGGGCTTGGCCAGGTCTCTCAGGAAATAAGACCTTCAGAAGACAGGGAGAGGGAGCTTCCCCTGGACCATCTGCAAGTCACTTGCTGCCTGTGTCTGTGCCCAGCTCCACACAGTCAGTCCTAGGGTGGCAGGCAGTTTCCCAGGGCACCATTCCTCCAGGGGGACCCACTAGTGACAGGAGAAAAGGGGAGTGATAGGAGAACTGTGTTG
The DNA here is from genome assembly GCA_028646485.1 of Cryptoprocta ferox. Taxonomy (NCBI): domain Eukaryota; kingdom Metazoa; phylum Chordata; class Mammalia; order Carnivora; family Eupleridae; genus Cryptoprocta; species Cryptoprocta ferox. The sequence continues at coordinate 31,218,968 of CM053560.1, forward strand.
GGCATCTGAGTGGCTGGTCAATTACTTCTACATCCCCAGGGTCAGGGTTGAAAGTCCAATGGCTGTTCAGGATCCTGAAAGATCTCCCCAGGCAGATGCAGAGCCCCACACGGTAGCAGGAACCCAGCACTCCCCAGCAACAAGTATAGAGATGCTTGTTGCAGCTGGTCGTAGGGAACCCTGGAGAGTGGCAAAAATGAAACCAGCAACCACTCTGTCTCCCCCATTCATGCCCCTAGACATATGTGTGCACATGCATCCACTCACAGAGGACCTGGTACTGCAAGGGGCAAGTGCCCAGGGAAGGAGACTGTCAGAAAATGGAGTTCATGTGTTGATTTGATTGTAGTATAGTATTGGTATAGTATCACCATGTAGTTACTTCCAGAGAAGTGTCTATATTGGAGGGTTATTCTGGGGAGGTTATGAATGGAAAATCCAAGGAGACAATGCCCCTCTTCTCTGTACTTTGAATGCAAGATAAGTAGAACAAACAGAAAGGGGCATTCTCGAGACTCAGCTGGAGGCGTGTGGCTGCTGTTCAGTATACACAGCTTCCCCAGCAGACCTTGGCGTTCAGGACTGCCATTGTCCCCTCCTACTTTCAGGTCTTCTGACCTCCATTCCCCACTGCCCTCTCACATGTCACCCTGTTATTGGAGCCCACGTTTGTTCCACTGTTGCTGACTCTCCAGGCAGCACCCCCAGCCCACTGCAGGGAGAGTGCCGTGACTCAACTTCTAAACAGAAACAAGAACCAGGGTTTTAACTTGTCTTAATAGGAAGGAGGAAGAAGGATCACAGATGAGATGTATATGGCAACTCTACCATGATGGGTAGAGGTGGAGACAGCGACTTCCCAGCCCTTCTCAGATGGGGGCAGTCAACTAGTAAAGACTTAATGGGGTTTAGCTCAGCCATTCCCCTACTGTCTCTCTGGAAAGACCCCTCTGTGTTGAGGATGTTGGAGGTGGGACATTCTGAAGTCTCCACCTTCCCCCATGGTCAGTGTCAGAATGGCTCATGGTAGTCTGTAGTAGTGGATGGTTAGTTTAGTTATGTCCATACCCTGAGAGATGAGTGTGTGAGTGTATCATTAACCCCTTAGGTAGAAATGTTGGAGAGACATGGAAAAATTAAGATTGGGTGGCCCCTCGAAGGCTGATATCAGGTAAGGCAGTGGGTGGTGCTAACATTTAGGACTCCAGGTGGGTCTATCTCCCCAGTGGGACCCCAGAAGAGAAATCCAGGTCCATTTCTCAGTCTTGGGAGGCAATAAAGGGACCTGAACCCCAGGTGCCTTTGACATTGAAATAGGCCGTGAAATGAGGACCTGAGGTCTCTAGACTTTCTTTGAGGTGGGAACCATACTCTGAGACAGGTGAATGTGAATACCCCGCTATTCAGGCCAGCGGGGTGGGATTACAGGTGTTGATGTGAGAGCGCCCAGACTGGTTTCAAGCTTGTGACCTACCCGTGGAAGACTGGTTTCATTTTCTAACAACTGTCAACTTGGCCCCACTGAGCCTTCATGGACTGGCTGCCCTGGGGAGTTTGAAGAGATACACAGCCACGGGAGCCTCAAGTCTCACTCCATCACCTAGCCCAAACCTTCCCTGGCCCACAGAGCCTGACACACAACGAGGGCCTTCATGTCTCGCTGGAGAAACGGGCTGGAGACCGAGGCCAGCGTGAGCTTTCAGAATCAGCATCTGGGAGGACACACCAATCAGTTATCCTTGGGTGACCTGTGTGGGGACAGGTTGGGGATGAAAATGAGGTGAGGGTGGAAGCAGGAAAGGAGACATTGAAATGGGACTAAATCTTAAGTGAAATAAATGTCAGTGCCTTAACAAATACACACAATGAACACAGATCTGAATGCATCTGGAGTGTGTGTGTGTGTGTGTGTGTGTGTGAGTGTATGATTTGAAGAGTTAAAGAAAAAGGGGAGAAAAAAGTCCTTTCTATCCCTGTAACCATTAGAAAGAAAATGAAGTCCAAATTGCGTTCAGGGCTGCTGGGACAGAGAAAGAGAAGCAAGAATGGAAAAAACAGGCCATAAAGATGCCAGGGCTGCTTAAGCAGAAACATCTGTTGAAGTCATAAGACTCGGGCCTGGTCAGGCTTCTAACAAACCCAGGAAGAGGAGAGTCTGTGCTGGCTCAGGACGATCCTCGTCCGCCCCTGGCAGGGCCCCTGGGACCAGCATACGCGCAGATGAGATACCTTCTCCAGGGGTATCTGGGCCTGGCTTCCACCAGGAGAGGAAGAAAGAGGGAGGGGAGGGAGAGGCGTCCCCAGGTCAGGAGCAGTTTTGAGCATGTATTTATTTAAAGCTTTAAACTCACTGGGGTAGCCTGGTGAGCCACATGCGTCAACTCCTGCAGCTAAAAGAAAGAAAAAATGAAGGTGGGGGAGGAGAAGGTCAGTTGCTGACCTGCACAGGAGCGGAGAGGCTGTGCTTGCTGTTTGCAAATGAGGAGGCCCCTTTCTTATTTGTGATTTTCTGCCTAGGCCAGCTGTGTAAGGCTCACCTCTTCTAACAACTACAAGAAGGACAGCTAACATGTAGTGACCATGCAGCACTCTCTGCACCATGTTCCTTATAGGCATCGCCTCATTTAATCCTCTAGCCACCCTCTGTCATCCCTGGGTCCCTGGGATGGGTACAGACTTGCATGGCATCTTGAGAATTGCCATCCCAGGAGGAAACTGAGGCTTAGTGAGGTTAGACGAGTTGCCCAGCTGACCAGGTAGCCAGTGAGCACATTTTGAGGAACACCCTCTCTCTCTCTCTCTGTCCTCTAAAACGAATCTGAAAAGTAGCATCAGCCAAGTTCGGCTGGGAAAGCAGCTGTGCAAAATGAGCCCAGCCTTCGTGGACACCTCACGGCCCTAGCAGGCCCCTGTGGCTTGTGTGTCCCAGTGCTCTGTTACCTTAGCCCGGCGAAGCACGGGGAGCTGTGGACAGAGAGCACACTGACACAGAACAACGGGAAGTCGGTCAGTGCTCCTCCCCCACAAGGACAGAGCCCCATGGTCTCTCAAGGAAATGCAGAGATGGTAAAAGAAATGAAATCCAGACTCTCTTCTATTGCTTGTGGGAAACAGTCAAAGTGCCATGGATAAGGCTCAATTCCCGAAGTCAGAGGCTGTGTGTGTCTCCTCTTCTCTAAGTCCCTCCTGACGACCTGGCCCTGACTGTCTGCATTCACTCAGTTCCTTCACCCACCTCATCCCACCCACTGCGGAGGGCCCTCACCATTCTCCTTTCACATGGAAGGGGGAGGTGGGGGGAACTGGAGATGAAAGGCTACAGCTGTTGGCTTGGGGGTTCACGGTCAGGGGTCCATAAATCCTCCCAGAAAATACACAAGTGACGTAGCAAGACGTCTGGCTGAAGCTTCATCTCCTGGGTAGCTGATTTGGGGAAGCAAATGATATTAATGTCCCCTGAGTCATCAACCCTGTGCTGCTAACATTTCCTAGGTTGGAGCCTCCTGGTGCCAGGCCCCTGCCTCATGTCAACCCCTTATGATAGGTAACATCACCTCTGCTTTACAGGTGAGGAAACTGAAGCTCAGAGAGGGTGCTTAGCATGCCCAACGTTGCACTGTTACTGAGTGACAGAGCTGGAATTAAAATCCGTGAGGTCAGAGAGGGAGGCACCAACGGTGTTCTCTGCTGTGCTCCAGTGCCTCTCACCCTCCACTGTGCCTCCAGTTACCTGGCTGTCTTGGTCAAAGGTATTCCCCGCTACAGAAGAGGTCTGAGATCCGCCTCCGTGCGGCGCTGGCCATGCGCAGGCCCCAGGACCGCGCTTTGAGGAGCAAGGATCTACACTCCGCAGCCTTTGTCAACCCACGCTCCGTCTGCCATCCCGGCGGGCACTTCTCTGCCTTGATGGAACTTCACCGCCAGAGCAGACAGAAAAACCACTGTGCAACCCAGTCAGCTAAAGCTATGCTCCTAATGACTGTTAATCATTTCCCTTGTCCCCATGACCGGGCCGAGCTGCAGAACCCCACCCCGTCTTCGGGGAAGGAAGGCTCAGTGCGGCACAGAAGCGGAGGTCGGGGCCGGTGCTCCCACGGGGCTGGGATAAAACTTTGATACGATTCTGTATCTCCGGGGGTGGGAGACGGAGCACACTGTCTATGTGACGAAATCTCCCCTCGTTAGCCTCTCCCACGAGCTGACAGGAATTTCCTGTTCAAACCAGCAGAGGAACTCAGGTTTGCTCCTCCAGGGCCCATCTTGGTGGGAAAAGGCAGAAAAAACAAGAAGGCAGGAGTTGCTTTTGTGTGAGCCCAGACCACTGGGGGTCCTGGTTCTGCTCCATTTGTAGCTGGGGGGAGGGGTCTTCTCCAGCTTTTTCGTTGCAGCTACCTTGGGGCTGGCTCCAGGGCTCTGAGTACGGATCTTTCAGATCTTTCGGGAAGGCTGGGGTGACCTGCATTCCACAGAAAGGAGGGGCTGGGAGAGGCTCTGGCTCAGGTTTGCTCAGGAGCACAAAGACAGGCTAGAAAGATAACCCAGCAAACCCAGCCCCTTTGGCCCCCTGACAACACTCCTTCTTTCTGGTCTTTCGACAGAAGTTACTGAGGGCCTCCTAGGGCAGGTGCCCGGATTCCCTAGCTGTGGCCCCATGGAGCTCACAGCCAGAGGGATCCGACTTTTAAACAGATCACTGGAGTTCCATGTAGTCAGTGAGGAGGAGAGGAGTGTCTGCAGCACTGGGGCTACAGGCTCTGGATGCCTGTCGTCTATCTGGTCTCACAGTCCCGCAACCCTGCTTTCCTTTCTCCAAGGGAAAACCATCACCTCTCCCGGTCTGCTTGCCCACCCTCCCTGTCTTGCAAACATGGGTCTTCTTGTCTCCTCTGGCCAGCTTCCACCTCCCCTGACACCATCCTTTGAGAATCCACTGGACACCTTGGTGAAAACCAAAGACACATACAGGCTTGTGCACCAGCGGGCATCTGGAACTTTTCAGCATGATGACTGGTGAGGTCGTTCCTTGAGAACTCTGCAAATGTTTGCCTTGGTCGAGGATAAAGGTGTGTGTGGAGGGGAAAGGTCGGGTCAGCCAGGGCAAGCAGGGGAGGGGCTGGAGTGGCTGCTGCTGCAGTCTGGTAACAACCAGGGGCTTGTTACCACCCAAATTCCAATGCTCCTAAGCAAATGGCAGCCCTTGGAATGGGACCATTGTGGCTTTGTCCCTCCACACCAGCCTTAGAGAGTGGGGATCATAGCTTTCCTCCCTCTTAATTATCTTCTCTTCCCTGGGCTAGGAGGTGATGGGGCTGAGGCATGGGGGTTTGGAGGAGGACCGATTGCAGCAGATTCACCATTAAAGGAAACGCCTAATGTGCTGCGGATGCTTTGCAAGGCGTGATGGGGTCTGCAGCAGACGAGCAGTTGCCTTGGTGACGCTAATGAAAAGCAGGCCTGGGAGAGGTCCAAGAACCCCCATGGGCTGAGTTATCTACCCCCTCTGCTGCTCCCCTGGCCTCCCCACCACCAGCCTCAGATCAAACTCCCCGAATATTTATAAAATCTCAACCAGAAACAGAGAAAGTCAGCTGCCCAGCCAGGCGTCTGCCCACGTTCTTCCGGAGCTGCTCGGGTGACAGTCTCCAACGTGGCTCATTATTCTAGTTTTCTTCCTTGCAGGGAGCAGGGCAACCAGAGTGGGAGGGTGAAAAGAAAAATGTTTACTCTGCCCTATTCTGGCGGATTTTGAGTTGGGGAATTTACTTGGAGTTTAGGGGCCTTATTTTGGGCAGGTCTCCCTGTCCCTCGCTACTCCCTGCTCTCTTCTGTCCCCAATCTGTTTTCTGCTTGCTCCCACCCTCTGTGAAAGTGGGGCTCCAACCTAGACCCTCCACTCTGTTACTGCCTGGCTGCTTACTCAGCCCTGGGAAAGTCAGAAGATGTGAATCTGGGCTTCTAAAAATGAAAATGCAAGGGATTATGGGGATTGGTAGCAGGAGGAGCTGGCCCCCTGCCATGGTGTCACAAGTATTAGGCTTGTTCTGTCTGGAGAAAATGGGAGACAGCAGGGAATTGGGCTGGCCTGAGAGAATCTGGGTGACTTCTGATAATCGCTCTTTTCCAGGTGGTTAGTAAAGTGGATAGCAAAGAACTTGAAAAACATAAGGTATACAGAGGTGGGCTGGAGCTCTCGACTCTGTCCTGCCAATCAACAGGGAGGCACCATTTGTCAGTAGATGAGTATATCTACACGTCTTTGAAAGACGTGCTTCTCTTTCATGACTGCCCCATCCTTCAGGTGACACAGACTTCCGTGTAGAGAGGCAGCGGGGAATTGTGGGCAAGTCCCAGATTGGTTCCAGAGGGTCGAATGTAATTCCAGCAGACTCAACCTGGCTATATTATAAAACCTTGGTTTTAACTTCAAAAACAAAAAACAAAAAACAAAACAAAACAAAAGAAAGTTTGGACTAGGTGGTCTTTAAGACATTTTCTAGTCCTATGATCTTTATAAAACAAGGAAAGAATAATAATGTCATACGATACAAAGTACTACCATGAATATAATTCATTTGACCAAATGTGGGGTCCAGGTGATAAAAAATACAAGTAAGAAAGCAAGGGAAGCAGTAACAGAAGGTATTGTGAAACTTTCAAGGGGGTGGAGCCTCAAGTATATCTTGAGGATGAAAAGGATTTGGACAGAAATAAGCAGAAAGTTGAATGGCGGGGGCGGGGGTGGGCAGTGGTAGATGAGCAGATGTTGGGAGCAGGGGAGGAGCCCAGGGGAGTAGGTAAGCTGCATGGAGTCAAGGCAGGTGTTGGGAAACACTGGAAGGTAAGGGTCAGCAAAGAAGGCTCGTCCAGGCCATGGAGGAGGAGCTGAGTGGAGGGAGACAGAGGCTTGCTGTAGGCAGTGGGATGGCTCCTGCTTCTCTGGAGATCGGTGGACCCTCTTTGAGTGACTCCCACCAACACCCAGCAGTGAGAGGTGGGAGGATACCAGGTCAGTTAACTGGAGGTCCTAGGTCACCCACCAGCTCATATGGCCTCAAGGAAGTTTCAGGGTCTAGCTGAAGGCTCTGACTCCCCAGAGACAGTCCTTTTGTCACCTTTCTGCCAAGGAGGCCAGCCAAGTGGCACAGGCTGGTGGGGATTAGAGTTGGGGAGTGTGAGAGGAGGAATACAAACTCCCACTGTGTCAGGAGTGTGAGACAGTGATACCTGAATGACCCCGAGGCACGAGGTGTCAGGCAGAGGCCCAGCCTGGGACAGGGAGGCGCCTGGGCATCCTGAGGGCTCTTCTAGGAAACTTCTGGTGCTCCTCCTTCTAGTTTTCACTGGCCTCCCTCACTCCCACTAAGCACTGGCCTTAGCCCAGTGATGAGAGTGGCTAACACATTAAGGGTCTGCTCTGGCTCTCCTCCAGCTACGGCCCAGCAGCTATGGGCTAGGTGTTCACAGGTTAGAGGGACATTTCCCCAAGAGCCACACATGCCCTGTTGTTGGACCTTGCTTCGGGCACTGGGCTCCTGGAGTCCCCTCCCCAGTTCCCTGACCTTTACCCCAATGCCAGTGCAGGGCTTGAACCTAAGTCTGTCCTGCCAGTCAGAGTGGACTGTGCCACTGCTGCGCACACCTCTGGACCTCGGTGGTGACCAAGGGGTGGCTTTTGGGAGGTATGTGATGTGGAGCTTGGATATGTGGGCTGGGGGTCACACATGTGTGCTCAAGGCACTTCCTAGTGCCAGATGGAGCCGGGGTATGAAACCAGCCCAGAGCTGGCTCTCTGGAGGCCACCACATTCCAGTGTGAGACTCCAAGGAGTCCACCAATTCTAAATTCAAATTTCACCTTCAGGATGTCATGAAGGTGTATATATCAACCTAAGAAAAGGCATATTATATTTAATAGTTTGTTAGCTTATATTATATTTAATAGTTTGTTAGCTTAATTTGCAACTTTCAAATATTTAGACATATAGAAGCTGGCCTCCATTGTACTCTTACCTGGATCCCCAAATGCTACGGGGGTGGGGGTGGATCTACATTTCCTAACCTGTTTTATAGCCTGTCCTCTGACTTATATGACAATAAGGGTCTCTTGGTCCCTGAAGAGCTCATGCCCTCCTGGCAGGCTTACAGGTGGCCTAGGCAAACCTGATGGGCAAGCCCAATGGACCCAAGACCTTGGCAAATCACCCCCTGCCCTGCAGCCAGTTCTAGGAGCACAACGACACAGAGTATAGGTCTGCAGAGAGCTGTACACTCTCCCAAGTGTGTTTCACTGGTCTTGATCACTCCTTGAGGCTAGGGATCCTATGTGAGTGGGCAGGGCCTACCTCACAGGAAAGCAGAGTGGGCCCCCATGTGATTTTGAAGGAACCCACAAGATCTCCTTGGCTTGCCAAAATACCTGCTCCTCACCCACATCCTCTGCCACCACCCGTGAGGCCTGAAATTTCTTTACAGGTGCCAAAGCCTCTCAGTCACTTCTGGGTCTCTACTCTGTGCCTCTTTCAAACTGATGGTTACACTCAGAATGTCTTCCCCACCCCATCTTAAAGGTAGACTGCTTGACAAAGAAGGGCCTGAGGACCTGGTGAGAAGTGACCCATCCCTTTTCCTTCAAAACCACATTGTCATTGCAATTACTAGTATAGAAATAATTAATGCTCATGGGAAAGATCACATACCCTACAGAAGGGTACAAAATGAAAAGCAGAAGGTTCTGAGCCCTAGCTGCCCTTTTCCAGATGGAACCACTGAGACATAGTAGCTTGTGTCCCCCGTAGACATAGTCTGAGCATATCCAAGGCTAGACCCTCTTGGCCTTCCTATCTGTTACCCAAGATCTTCAAGGGAAAGGATACAGAGTTGAGGACAGAGCCACACCTAGAAGGAAGCTTAAGGAAATGGGCCTGGTTGGAAGGGACCAAAAGACACAAATGATTGTGAGAAGGAAGCAGAGATGTCAAAGATGGGAGAAGAGAAGTGGGAGAGCACAGCATCATGGAAACCATGAGAAGGCATGGCCTCGTGGACACCGTGAGGGAAGGCAGTGGAAGGTGTGTATCTGGGATGGCAGAGGGATAAAGAGGATGAGAACTAAGAAAAAAGTCACTGAGGTGATTGAGGGGGCTGTTCAGTGGAGCTACAGGGGCAGAAAACAATCCACATGTATAGCAATGTCTTCATGCTGGTCACTGTTCTAAGTGCTTCCCACATATTAACTCATTTCATTCTGACAAGAGTGCCCTCCCCCCATTTGCAGATGAGGAAACTGAGGGGCAGAGTGCTAAGTATTCCAAAGTCTCACAGGAGGACAAGGCAGGGATGGGTTTTGAACCCTATAAGACCAATGTGTGCTAATAACTACACTCCAGCCAGACCATAGTTGGTCTTTGAATAGGAGATAAAGATACGGTGCCAAGTCGTCAGGCCTCCCTGACATGGCTTCCAGCATGTCCAGAGCTGCCCATAAGGTGTCCATGTCCACTGTCTTCCAGAAGACTGAGACTGAGGAAGAAGTGGGGATACATTAAAAGGGGGAAATGAGAGGATCCTGGACAGTGGGAGTCAACAGAGGCTTCGGAAGGGTAGCTTAAGTGTCTGCTCTGCAGAAAATCAGTGCTTCCTGGGATGGTACCTTTCAAAAGCCCCCTTTAAAAAGCTCCATGCTACAAGGTGCCTGGGTGGCTCAGTTGGTTAGGTGTCCAACTTCGGCTCAGGTCATGATCTCATGGTTCGTGAGTTTGAGCCTTGCATCAGGCTCTTGCTGTCAGTGCAGAGCCCACTTTGGATCCTCTATCTCCCCCTCGGTCTGCCTCTACCCCTATCCTCAAAAATAAATAAATAATTTTTTAAAAATTAAAAAAAAAATAAAGCTGTGCACTTGCCCTGCTGGGCCCTTTCCTTCTCCCCAGTCTCCAATCCCTGTCGCTACTACTCCCAGACTGCTTCTGCCCACTCTTCCTGGGAAGATGGTCTTGAAAAGGCTCTTTGCAGATCTCTGTGCCCTTGACTGTGGAGGCATGTGCCACCTGTAGCAGCCATGAGCATTTTCTCCCTTGCGTTTTCTTTTCTGGGGTGCTCTGACAGTGGGGTCAGCCAGCCCATATGGAAACGATGTCTGTGGGGAACAGGAATTTGTGCCCCATACAGTAAGTCCAGTTCTATCTAGGGTGATCTAGGAGTTGCTGATGTGTTTAGAAATCATGAAAATAGGATTGCCAGATAAAATACAGAAAACCCAATGCAAGGAATAATTCTCAGCATAAGTGTGTCCCAAATATTTTATGGAACGTACTTGTACTAAAAAAAATTATTCACTGTTTATTTGAAATTCAAACATAAATTGTGCTCTCTATTTTTATTTGCAAAATCTGGCAATGCTATCCTCAAACACAAAGCTGCAGTGTGGCTCCCAGAACTCTATCAAAATGAAGGCCGGGCTGGTGCTATGTCTTTGATCTAGTGGACCTGCTTAAGTCTTTGTGCTCCAGGAATAAAAGACATTTCTGAGCTGCCTTGGTTCATTGTCTGAGAAGCTCAAGTGCCAAGTTAAGAGGTCCCTCATCCAGCCTCTTCTGGTGAGAGGCTACATCTCCATGGGTGGTAACCAGAGAGGGGCAATGGGGGAGCTTGGCAATTTGGAAGTAGCTGGACAAAGACCAGGGGCTAGTTCTTCACATGAGAGGCTCCGAAGTGACTTGTTTTCAGACCTTGAACTTTCAAGGTTGAGGAAGGCCATGTGTGGAAAGGGAAATGGTGATAGTCTCACTGGAGGGAAGCAAGCTTACAACCCAGATCACTGAATACCTCACTACTTCCAAAAGTTAGGTAGGAGAGAACACAAACCTATTAGGTGTCCCTCAAGTGCACTCGCCTCTCCTTTCTCTTCTCTCCCCTGGATCTGCCATGTGTTGGAAGGCACATGGGTTGGGGCATGATATGTAAATCCAGACCACCTTCTCTAAACTCATTTCTCAGTTTTGGTCCTCACGATGCTGTGACCCACTCCTTCCAAGTAGGTCTTGGAAGGAGTCACTTCAAGGCCTTTTCCCTATGAATTAATCTTCTTCTTCTTCTTATTTTTTTTTTTAGGAAAGAGATTATCAGAAGAGATTCAGGAACTGGGGCTCAGATATGAAGCTTTGCTTGTTTATTTTAATGAATTGTGTAGCAGGCCGTGCATGAATGTGAGCTTGTAGATTCTCCAAATCTCTGTGAAGGCTGCCATGTCACACTATCCATGGAGGGAAATTATTCATTTTTGCTTTCTTTGCTTTCACTGTGATTAACAATGAGTTCTAACAGTGATAGCCATATTCTGCTGTGTGGGCAGCAATGTGTTTGATGCCAAACACACATCACAGAATCAGGAAGGTCAGTGTGTTTTTCAGGAGTTTGCCTGATGGAAATGAGCCAGCTTGAAGTCCTACAAAGCAGCAGGCACACCCAACATTCCCTATGAGCTGCAGTAATCTAGGCAAGAGATGATGGTAACTTTGACCAGTGAAGCAGCAATCGAGGTGGTAAGAGGTTGTTGGATTCTGATTCATTTTGAAGAAATTGCCAACAGAATTTGCTAATGGGTTAGATGTGGGGAATGAAATCCCCAGAGGAAGCAAGGATGACTTCAAGACTTTTGGCCTGAGCAGCTGGAAGGATGGAATTACCCTTTCTAGATATGGGGGGATGGAGAGAGGTACATGTTGGGGGTGGAGAATCAAGGGTTTGAACCTGGATATGTTAATCTGCACATGCCCAGTAGATAGCCCAGTGGAGGTGTCAAGTGAGCACCTAGCTGTGCAGTCCTGTAACTTAGGAGAGAGGTCCAGGCCAGAGTTCCATTTGGAAGCTGCTAGCAAATAGATGTCATAGAAAGCTGTGAAACAGCATGAAATCATGGAGAGCAAATGAAGGTAGAGAGGAGAGGAGGTCTGAGGGTGGAGCCCTGAGGTCCTTCTCTGCCATTCACCAGCGATCCTGAAGAGCTATGCTCAGCATTCAGTGATCAGTCAGGTCATCCAGAGCAAGGACTGGTTCTTTTTGGATGCAGGTTTTCCGAGTCAAGAATAGGCTTGGAAGTGAGTGATAGCTATAAGGTGGATTGCATACCTGTTCTCTTGGATCTGAAGGAAGTATTCAGGGAGACGGGCAGAGATTGGTATCCCTACATTCAGTTTCCACCTAGCGAAGCAGGCCAGGAGACTTAAGGTGTGCACAGTGGGAGCCCTTCTGAAGGTATGGAAGCCAAGCTACATAAGTAGGAGATCTTGAGTGGAGACGGTAGTTGCCGGGGCTCTGTGAACCAGAGGTGGGGCTAGAAAAATGTCTCATGAAGTGTGTCCCAAGAAGCTGGCTATGCTTGGGCAGGTGGGTGCTATAGGAAAGAGTATAGGTAGATGAAATGAGAGAAGGCAGAGAGGAACCTTCTAGTGCAGTGCGTCAGAGAGTGGTCTCTGCAGTCAGGCTGACATGGGCTCAGCTTGGGCAAGCTACTAAGCCATGCAATCAATAAGGAGCTTAGCATCATGCCTGCAAATAACCAGTGATCCATAAATGGTAATTGTCAGTATTGTAACAATCACTCATGATTTTAGGACACTGTATCTATATCCAAGCCTATTCAGAGATTGGAAGATAGATTTCAGAAAAAGCAAAGACAACACACCATCCCTCTAAGACATGAGTCCAGTTTTTAGAAAGAGATATATTGAAGTTTTACCTTCCATGCAAGGAGGAGATTTATTTTTATGAAGCTAGGAGCAGCTCCCTTACTGACAGAAACATGCCTTGGAAGAACCTGACTCTCGGCAAGAACACTTTCTTATCTCCAAGTGTGACAAGAAAGGGAGGAAAGCAAAGTGAGACAGTCCAAAGCACAGAACCGGAAAGGTGGGGCAGATGGACTGAGTTGGTCACTGTAATAGCAAAGAGGCTGACCTCAGCTGCAAGACACTAGGGAGGTACCGTCCAACACATTCTTTTTAGAGGGAGGATTGGAAGTGCATCCTGGGACCAGCCTAACTCTTTCATTTTGAGAAGAAACAGAGGCCTGGAGCAGGGAAAGAATCACCGCAGGTCTAATCCTGGTGGGCAAAGAGCTAAGACCAGGTCAAGGAAGGCAAGAAGCTGCAGAGTAGGATCCAGGTGAGGTGTGAGGAAGGTGTGAAAGGTAATAGGTAGGGACTCTGGCTTATGGTCTGGGACTTAGAACCCCATGGCCATGGCCAGCCAAGGATTAGATTTTTTATTCTTTTAATTTTTTATTCTAAAATTTGGAGGAACAATGAGTAAAATCACAAGAATAATACTTCTACATTTCACTGTGGAAGCCTCTAGACTAAAGGAGTGAGGATTTGTCCTTGGTTATTCCTCTTTGAGGCTGGGTCTTCATTTTCTAAATGATTAGAATCATGGGTGATTGGGATTAAGGACAGCACTTGTCACGTGCACTGGGCGTTGTATGTAAGTGATGAATCACTAAATTCACCTGAAACTAAAATTACTCTGTATGTTAACTAACTGGAATTTAAATAAAAACTTGAAAAATAAATAAATAAAATGATTAAAATCATAGACACGGCCACAGGACAAGAAAGGCCCAGTGGCTTTGGAGGGACAGCCAGTTTCTTCTGTTCCCATGAGCCTGGACCATGCAATCTGGAATTGTTTCCTTCTCTCCTTGCCCCACAGTGTCTCTTCTTGAGTTACAGTCATCATGGAGATCAGTTTGGCTGTCTGGCTTTTAGGTTAAGGGTCAAGGCCTGAGAAAACTTGGAGCCAAATTGGAAAATCTGCTTCCCTCTCCAGAACTCCCCATCAGCTTTTAAGTTCTTTCTGTTTATGTAAGTCTTGGAGAGGACATTGGTCTCTCGTGTTCTGACATAGCCACTGGCCTCTCAAGCTTGCTTTTCAGTGAATCTCAGCAAACCACAAACAGAATGGCCTGTTTATTCCTCCTTTATCCAGAAATTTCTTCTAAATAAAAGAAAATTAAATGCTTCCTCTTGCTCTTGAAATATACGCACGCCGAGATCTGTTGTACCAAGGCAGTGGTGAGCTTGGCAAAGAAGCATATATTCTGAGCCAAGAGAGAGCTCACCCAGCCCAGGCCCACCTCTGACCCCTTGCTGGCCCTACATTGTGCCCCTGCCCCAAATCAAGGTCCAAACCAGATCTTGTTTCCAACACAGGCAATCCAACAATAGAGTTCAGAGGAGTAATACTGATCTAATTGTTAAGTGGCAAGGATGTCTCCTCCCTAGAAGCTCTAAAGTACCGAGACCCAGATGCTTCCCTGAGAATGTCTCCCTGCATTTCTCAGGGCTAGTTATGCCCACTGCTTTAGTGTCTCTATCTAAAAGGTAAGACTTTTTCCTCATCACTAGGTGCCATGGAAATGATGCCAAGAGATTTGCTTTAGAACAAGGGTTTTAAGCTTCACACATGCTCAACTTTCCTGTGAGGGTCTTGATATCTCATTCCCCAAAGCCTGGAGATCCACAGAGGATGAAATTGGCTGCCTGGTGGGCAAACAGCCCAGTTGCAGGGGCGGCTGCTGGTTTCCAGAATGAGCAAGGCAGAAGGCTTTGGCGGTTGCCTAGCCATCCTTTTTGGGATAATCCCAGCTCAGCAAGTGGGTGTATGTGTGGTGGGGGAAGTAATAGGATAAGAGACATAATGTGTTCTGGAATCTAGCAGGCAGGGTTTTGAGATTTGGTGATCAATTTCAACTTACCAAGTGGGGTTCCAAACCCAAAGAAGCACCCACTGAGTTCATTTCACTCCAAATTAGCTAGACCCCCAAACCTTTGTAGGTTCTCAGTCTAGGGAAAAAAACGGAGTCTAGGGACCTCCAGAAAGACATCAGAGGGGACTTGTATAAGTCTTGGAGTCAGATAGACCCAAGTTTGGATTCTGGCCACACTATTTAGAAGCTACATGGGGGCACCTGGGTGGCTCAGTCGGTTGAGCATCCAGCTTCAGCTCAGGTCATGATCTCATAGTTCGTGGGTTCGAGCCCTGCATCAGGCTCTGTGCTGACAGTAAACTCAGAGCCTTCAGCCTGTCTTCAGATTCCGTGTCTCCCTCTCTCTCTGATCCTCCCCTGCTCACGCTGTCTCTCTCTCTCTCAAAAATAAATAAAACATTTTAAAAAATTTAAAAAATTAAAAAAAGAAGTTACATGAACTTGGACAAGTCGTGTAACTTCTCAGAAACTCAATTCTTCATTTTCCAACTGGAGATAAAAAACACATCCTCATAGAGTTCCTGATTCAGTAGTTTTGACAGAATGCCCCTGGCTGAGCAGCTCCCAGTAAGGAAAGACATCAAAAGGGCTTGCCACATGCCTGGCACAAAGCAGATGCTCAATAAATGGTATCACTTGTTATCTAAGCCCATCCCGGTGGCTTCCCATTAAGGAAATAGTCATTCTTGAGAAGCTTATTGGAAGCTAAGGTCTTTTTAGTTGAAGACTTTAAGGCAATTAGAAAACCAGTCAAAGACACATTTTCCTTTTCTCTAACCTCAGAATGGGTTTGGACAAAGAGACTTTCCTCACCCTCCTGCCCCTATTATCCTTTGGCCTGTTTTCCCAGCTCCCCATGCTCAGCAGCTGGAGATGAAAATCCCTGACTAAACCGGCAGGCTTTCACCCCTCTTCGAAGACCTCTGGAATTGACTAATGAGGCCACCATACGTGCTATTTTGTCATTAGCCATGAAAAAAACAAAACTATTCTCTGTTGGACAAAGGTGATAGGGGAAACATGCCCAGAACCTGGTACTGTGGGGGTCTCAAACCACAGGGCTATTTAAGTAACACGTTCCTGTTTCACTAGTCCAAGGTCCACTGACCATTAGGCAGCCTGGTATACTCAACATGGAGGTCTGGGTGCCCTATACTCACTCCAGTAGCCCTCTGAGTGCTACCTGCACAGGCTGCTGAAGTACTGGATGGAAGGCCAGAAGCTATCTTTTGGGAGAAATTAACAATGATTTCTCAGTTCTATTATTTTAAATGTCCAGTGGGTGGGACACGGTTTTGAGGGCTGAGCATTTCACCTGTGTGGCCAGTAGTTTCATTAGTAAAGATGTATCTGCTTATCATCCCTGGCTTGCTAGAGAGGTTGAGGGTAGAGGAAAAGCTGCAGATTCCCTTCAATAGGTGAGTGAGAATAAATAAATAGATAGATAGAGCAGTCAATGAGAATGGAAGATTGATCTTAGCCCAAAAATATGTGCTCCATGATCTTGTTTGCCAAGCTGTATGGAAGGAACTGAGCACCAGGGTGAAGCTAAGTCTTTATCTGTGAGTTGAATGGAAGGTCTTCCACCTGGTGGCCTGGCAACAGGCAAAGGTTGGGACCTGGGATCTGGACACTGTGTGGAGATTCCTCAGAACATCAGGTTTCTGAGTGGAGTTTTGGTGATTCATATATTCATTCAACAGATACATGCTTCAGCTTTGTTCCCAGTGGGAATGACAGATAATAAACAACAGGGACCTATCTCATGTGTTATTTGGTGATAATTTTATGGAGAAAAATCAGCCAGGTAAGGGGAAGAGGGAATCTTTGGGTAGGAGTGGCAGCAAAGGTAGGGTGTTTTGTTTCTTTATGTAGAATGCCAGCAGAGACCTCCTTGAGAAGGGACAAGCTAAGATACAGGGTTGGGGGAGGGCAATCAGGGAGAAGGACTGTCAAGTACACAGACACTGAGACAGGCGGGAGCCTGGTTTTCTCGAGGAACAGCAAGGAGTCCATTGTGGCTGGAGAGGAGGAAAGAAAGATGGGAAGACAACAGGAGGTGAGGGCTGAGAAGGGGGCAAGTCTAGATCACATAGGACTCTAGGCCACTGTGAGCCTCTGGTAAGATGGGAACCACTGGAGGACCTGAGCAGAGGAGGGACATGATCTGATATACGGATCACCCTGGCTGCTGGTGCCCTATGGCCTAGGTTTGAATCCTGACTCCACATATGACCTATAGCACCTTGGGTGAGATATTTAATCTCTCTGTGCTTCTGTCTCTCCAGTTGCAGAAGGGACTTGTACTTATCATCATAGGGTCCTTCCAAGGGTCGTTGAGAGGGTAAAATGAGGTAATGTGCACAGTGCATATAAGAGCTCAAACATTAGGTTTTATCATACTGCTGATGGTGCTATTGGTGGAACACAGGCAGCTTGGATATAAGAAGGCAAGTTCTACAGGAGGAAAGGGGTACTGAGATCAGAGTCACCAACAGGAAGGTCAGTCATGGAAGCCAGGACTCACTGGGAGGTCAGGATAAGCAGTTCTCAAGAATGAGTGGACAGCCCAGCTCCAGAGGCCAAGTGACAGTCTGCAGGTAGGCACCCCGGGAGTTACCTGGGTGACTAACTGGAACCAGGAGCACCAGGCAAACAAACCAGGAAACAAAGAGCTGGGTCCCAGGCAGGGCATAAAGAAGGGGCTCTTCAAGATATCCAACCAAAGAACTGCCCAGCTGCAGGGACAGCTCAAGAACAAGTGACCAATGCCTACATTTTATTTTGAAAGTCTTGATAGAATCCCTGAAGAGCAAGCTTTAGCTTCCAACAAGGTAGAAAGCAAGGCAGCTTCTGACAGTCCAGGTTGCAAAGATATGAAATCTGGGAGGTAGTTGTTGGGCAGGATCCATGAGGCAGAGTTAGGGCTGATGAGTGGGAGAAAGAATTAAACCCACCATAGGGTTGAGAGACTCCAGGGGCCTACTAGATACTTAGCAGAACCCACTGGTGTATTTGGGTTAGAAATAATATCTCAGGGGCGCCTGGGTGGCTCAGTCGGTTAAGCATCTGACTTTGGCTCAGGTCATGATCTCATGGTCCGTGGGTTTGAGCCCCATGTTGGGCTCTGTGCTGAGAGCTCAGAGACTGGAGCCTGCTTAGGATTCTGTGTCTCCCTCTCTCTCTGCTCCTCCCCCATTCATGCTCTGTCTCTCTGTGTCTCTCAAAAATAAATTTAAAAAAAAAGTAAAAAAAAAGAAAAAGAAATAATATCTCAAAAGGTTGACCACATATTTGAAAATGGATTACAAACATTCTTGCTTTGAAGCCAGAAGCTTTGACATGGGACATGGGACAAAAACCAAGGTCTTGAAGCCACGTTTCTACATGGAGTATGAACTGTGAACCGGGGTCTGAGGGGGTATGTGAGCTAACAAACTACCCCAGAACAGCAAGTTTTCCAGTTCTTGGGACTGTGCTTTATAGGTTTATTCTGCTAGGCAGTGAAAGAAAATCAGTGTTCACTTCCTGTGTCTACCTCCAGCAGCCCCTTCTATCCCTTAGAGACTGTTCACTTTATTTTTCTCTTCTTTTATCTGTCTTGATTATCTGGCTCTTGAGTGAAGACCTGAGCTGGATGGGGGTGGGGGGTGTCTATCAAAAACAGTGAACCAACAACCACCCAACCAAACAGTTAATAACTGACCACCAACAACGAACCTAATAACCAAATCCAGTAGGCAGAACAATCGCCTCTTAAGGATGCCCTTGTCCTAATTCCCAGAACCTGGGAGTATGTTACCTTACAAGGCAAAGAGGAATTAATTGCTAATTGGCTGGCTTTAAAATTGTCATATTGTCCTGGATTATCTGTGAGGGCCCAGTGTAATCACAAGGGTCCTTAAAAATAGAGAGAGGCAAAAGAGGAGGTCAGGGTGAGGAGATGTGACAAGGACTCAACCCACCACTGCTGGCTTTGCAGATGGGAGAAGGGGCCATGAGCCAAGGAATGTGGGTGGCCTCCAGAAGCAGGAAAAGGCAAGGGAGGTGGGTTCTCCCCTGGAGCCTCCAGAGAGGAATGCCATCCTGCCAATGCCCGGATCTCAGCCCAGTGACACCGTGTCAGGCTTCTGACCTCCGGCAGTGTCAGATAATGAATTCGTACTGTTTGAGCCACTAAGTTTGTGGCACTGTGTTCTGGCAGCCATAGAAAAAGAACACAGTAACCATCCAAACTCTCTATCCCACTCAGTCAAGCCCAGTGACGCAGCATGTGTGAGCTCAGCCTGGTTCTCTAGCCTTAATTCGCAACATCGCCAGTCTTATGCTTACCATTTCTTGACCGTCCCTGCGTCTCTCATCTCTGCCAGTGTTTAAAACTCCTCCTGAAAGGGTCCTTATGTCTTATATTTGCATTGGGCTTTTAGGCTTACAAAGCACTTTCAGTAGTTGGTGTGAAGTTGAGAAGAAACTATATCCATGTGAGTGCTTTGCAAACTGGAAAGCTAACACAAACATGAAGTGGTGAGAGATTGTGTGTATGTGAGGTGTCCACCCCAAGGGCTTTGAATGTCCACAGGGCTTCTCTCCTTAGGGCACTGGCCACAGTGTCTGAAATGATAGTTCCATATACACAATAGTTACCCACTCACAAGGTTGGAAGCCTCTTTGAAGGCAGGGTTCTGGACTTAGTATTGCTCTTGACAACCCTCCTAGGGAGAAGATTAGCCGTGGTACAAGTGGGCATAGGGGTGAAAGAAAGAGTCAGGAGGCCACAACACATTGCCAAGGGCATGGGCCTCGCCTCCCTTCTTAGCCACAGCAGCCAGACTCAGACACCCTGATGACAGGGCCAGGCTTTTGCCCCTTTAGAGTAGGGTGTTTGGTAAACAGCTGTTGGAAACATTTCTCTCAGTACACTGCCCTGGTTTCTTTTAGGTCCTACCATGAATTCCTCCAGATGCCTCTAGCCCTTGTCTGATCGCAGATCTTCTTCTTCTTTTTTTTTTTTAATTTTTTAAACATTTATTCATTTTTGAGAGACAGAGACAGGCATGAACGGGGGAAGAGAAGAGAGAGAGGGAGACACAGAATCTGAAGCAGTCTCCAGGTTCTGAGCCATCGGCACAGAACCCAATGCTGGGCTCGAACTCACTGACTGTGAGATCATGACCTGAACTGAAGTCGGATGCTTAACCGACTGAGCCCCCCAGGTGCCCCCCAGATCTTTCCTACAGTCAAAGGGCCCCGTGAAGAGAATCTTGATTCTGGGCCCTCTCTTAATCTCAGGCTCCCCCATGGGTCCTGCCCTGGGCTCTGCTCTAGGCTGGACAGTCCTCTGGCTACTCCCTGTTTCCACATGTTGGAGGAATGGATGTAAAACAAGGAGTCAACAAGACAGAGGAACCTGGGTAGGGGGGCCCAGGGGCCACCAGGGCAGGCTCGCTCTTCCTGCTTGTTGGCACAGCTTGTCCTGTTACTCTGGGCCACTTTAGGTAAACGAGAACAAAACAATGTCCGTCAGCTACAAAATGAACCCATCAGGAAAGGAATGTTATTGCCAAGTGTTCTCAGAGGGCATGACAAACAAAGAAGGTGAAAACCTGTCTTTAACATCAGGCTCCAGTTCCTGACCGTGGCCCCTGGGGGCCCTTCTGTAAGCAGAGGTCTGGGGCCTCTTAAAGAGAACCCCTGTCTACCTGCCTCTCTTTACTTTTCCAGGCTTACATGGTTGGCTGCCGCAGCTCCTGGGTGAGGGGCTCCCAACTGAACAGTCCGTGAGGGGCAGAAGCTGCTGGGATTCAGGCTGCTGTCAGGCCAGGCTCTGTGGCAAACCTGGGAGTCTATGGAAGTGTCACAGTGCAGTGTTGGCTGCTGGCTGTGCCCTTTCAATAGTGGCATTTCCATCTCCAAGGAGGCAGCCACTTTAATACAGGACGTTCAGCGTCTTGCCCTCTGGGCGGGCAGGGGTGTCCCCTAGCAACTGGAGCTGTGATCTGCATATGACAGCACACTGCATCTATTCAGGACTTTCTTTCCCTGCTTTCTTTGAAACAAGCTTGCCCTATACCCAAGTTCCCTGTGAACCCCATACAATGAAAACAGCAGTTGACAGGTTCCCTGTAACTCGTGAAATCTGAGTGCATCCAAGGGGAGAAAGAGAGTGCTCATTACTGAAACACAAAACGAGCCCCTTTCAAGGCACAGCTAGTCGGCCCTTCAGTTTGCTGCTGCTGACCCCACTGCCCTTCCGAGCACAATAAGCAGAGGGAGGAGAGGGAGAAAGAGGTCTTTACTCCTTAAGTTGCCAATTGATCATCCTCCTAACCCCTATGGGGGCTTCTTCGTCCAAACAATTCAGGTGACAGAGGTCAGGGCTCCAGCCCGTTCCTCGGGGAGATCTTAGCTCTCCCTGCAGGGACTTTCCCAGGTGAAACAAAGACTAGCTCTAGAAGCCTTAAACAAACTCCCGCTGATGATGCAGAGCAGAAACAGAGCAAGGGGAAATTAGAGGTGCCCAGAATCACAACACTGGGCCTCAGCCCTTTTATCCAGCCAGACCTTAACACCCTTTGCACACTCTGGGACTAGGCCATGCGTTGTGGAAGCCCGGTCATGTCCAAGCTCCAACATGGCGGCTAATGACAACCTCGTAGTAACTGGGTTGGGGAGAGAAGCCAGGTATGGGGTGGAAACTGCTTTATTCTTGCCCACGCTGGCTTTTGGCTGATTAACCAGACTTCTAATATGCAAAATATCAGAAGATGGGGAAGAAGAAGGAAGAAGAAGAAGAAGGAGAAGGATGACGAAGAGGATGAGGAGGAAGAGAAGGAGAAAGAAGAAAGAAGTTAATCTATGAGGTAGGTCTAAACAGTGCAAGCTTTCAAAGAAAGCCTGTGCAGAACTGCTGCCCATTCCTGAGGCCGTCCAGTGAGGGTTCTGGAGGATCTAGCTCCACCACTTGGATGGTAAACTCTATCGTGCACAAAGCAATACAAGATAATATAAATGAAAAAATACATTGGGGCTCTGGGGCTTATCCCATCTAGACCTCAGAAGAGCAAGAGATGGCTAAGCAGGAGAGGGCTTTGTTCTTTTATTCCTGATTCCAGAAGCAGTAACTGAGAGTGAGCACACAGCCGTGTGGTGCCAGTGATCTCTATAGGTTTACTTGGGGATCACAGGCAATCATTTAACCACTGGACTTCTGAGTTTATCATCCAGAAATGAACTGTACCACTTACAAGTTACTAAATATGTCATGTGCTTTCATTTTCCCAGTGCTGTCCCTTCATGCTGAGTGCCCTGCATGCAGTCATCTACCTGGCAAATTCCTGCTGATTCTTCAAACATATCAAGTGCTTTGTTCTTTATACACATGCATATGTTAGCAGTGTTCACATTGCATTATGGTGATTACTTACTTTTCTGTCACAAGACTATAATTCCTTTGAGTGTAGGATCACTGTTTTTTGTTTTTTCATTTCAGTATTGGTGGTTAGCACATAGTAGCTACTCAATAATCACCTAAGGAAGTGAACTAAATCATGATAAGGATCATTGTTTCTTTTTCAGGTCCTAGATTGGGCTTTATTCAATCACCAAGGACTTGTGAACAGGGCGATGGCATTGCATAACCCCAGGAATATAATGGGAATGGGGCCCCTAAGTCATGGCCATGCTTATGAAACTCCTGACATAGGCCAGGCTAAGGGGGGAATCTCAGTACTAGGTGCTTACACTCCAGTTACAGAGACAGAGCTAATATGGAAAGATGCAATAAAGACATAGTCAAAGTGGTCCTGCCTGTGGATACAGCAGGAGTCCTGGGAAAGGAGAGATCGGTGTGGACTATAGTCATTGGGAAAGGCTTTGTGAAGAAATTGCACTATCCATGATGACTGGGGTAGAAAATAGAATAATAAAAAGAAAGTATGCAGACCACAGAGAATTTTTAGGGCAGTAAAACTATTCTGTACGATATTATTATAATAGGAGATACATGTCATCATACATCTGTCCACATCATAGAATGTACAACGCCAAGAGTGAACCCTAATGTAAACTATGGACTTTGGGCAATAATGATGTGTCAATATAGGTTCATTGATTATAAGAAATGTACCACTGTGGCAGGGGATGTAGATAGTGAAGGAGATTGTGCATGTGTAGGGTCAGGAGGTGTATAGGAAATCTCTTTACTTCTGTCAATTCTACTGTGAACATAAAACTTCTCTAAAAAAATGAAGTCTATTAAATAATAAAAAAGAAAATATGAGTCTATTTAGGATATTAACAAGAACAAGTATATTGACAAAGAAGCAAGCAAAGCACACAGGAAGACAATAAACAACATGGCCTGACTATAGATGGTGAGAGGGAGTACACATTGAAGAGTAATGTGAAATTAGGTTGGAGAAGCAAGGTGGGGCAGATGACGAAGAATCCTGAAAGCCACGCAGAGAAGTTTGGACTTGATTTTGGAGAACACAAGAGGGCCTTATAGGTTGTAGAGCTGAGAAGTGATACAATGAAAACAGTAGATGCAGAAGCAGAGTTTGATGGGTATTTCTAGAGAAGAGTGACTAGAACATTCTCCTAGTCATCGAGGCACCAGGGATTTCTCCAAGCTCAGTAAGTGTATGCTATGATCTCATGACTATCTATGGACAGAGTTGTAGAAGAGTGGGGTTGATCTGGCAGCACTGGGCAAGATCTTGCAGTGCTCCATGAATATGAGCTTCCTACAAGTGGGTCAAGGTCACATGATGAGTGAAGCTAGCATAACGGCATGTGAGGCAAGGAGTGTTCAAGCTTAAGGGACTGGCCTTTATATCTAACAAGGATGATAAATGTGGACAATGGGACTTCTTGTTTATTGTTCACCTTCTTGTTTATTCTCTAGGTTTTTAGTACAGAGTACAAGAGATGAAAATGGGCTTTTCTGTGTCTTGGGAACCAGTCATTCAACAAAGAGCTATCAACTCTTTGAAACAAAATCCCTGCCTTCTCAGGGCTAGCATTCTAGTAAGAAGCCATGTAAATAGTTTCTCACCAGTAGTAGGGAAAGGTGAGTCCTGATGGTACAGCCTGAAGGAGCCAGGAGAGAAGGGTGACAAAACCCAGGGAAATGTGGGGGGTTGGCACCAAGAAGAGGGAGCAAGCTTACGTTGCTCTAGAAAAATAGTCCCCCAGTTTTCCACCCAGCATATCCAAGGGATGCAAGTGGATATATCTCACTCAGCAAGATTGGCTTGTGGCCACAGTGGTAGTAGGGGAGGATGGGAGGAGCAAAACACTCCAAGAAAGAAGAGATCTGGGTCACTCTCCTCAGCTGCACTGGGATAACCTGATGGAGCAAGGCACACAGGAGAGCCATTGCTTCCTCTGTGCATTCTCCTAAAAAAGGGGGGGGGGATCTTTTTAGCAATATCTTACAAGATAATATTGATATGAAGATGCTAAGCCCATCATGAAGATATACTAGGGAGAAAGCAAAAGTCAGTGTGTCCAGTTTATAGTCAAAATATTAACGGTCAGGCATGAGATGCAGAGAGAAGCGGGGGCAGGGGGCAAAAAGGCCAGCCTTCTTTATGTGTCTGGATATTGGAACCTGGGGAAATTGCTGTTCAGCCCTTGTGAAGTATTGTAAAACTGGGTCAATGGATCAAAGTCACAGAGTGGCATTCTGTCTCAGTATAAGAAAGAACTTCCTGAGGATGAAAACTTACCAACAATGGCTCAGATATCTTCAGAAGTAATGTGTATCCCATCCTGGAAGAATTCAAACCCGCTGATGGTCATCTGTCAGAGCACCCTGTATTGGGATGACCAGTCACAGTCTCTAATGCTACAAATCTCAGATTCTGGTAATGAAAGATAGAAGTCTGAAGAATAGGAGGAATCTGAGGACTAGTCTTACCCAGAATCCTTCCAGTAACAATCACAGGAGCCCAGAGACTGGTTCATAAAACTGAATGGCAACAGAATCCATTCCATGCCAACTTTTCATCACCAAGGGCTTGACAGTCACTCCTCTGTGTCATTGTTTGATGCTTAGAGGCATTTTAAAGATGGCCAAAATGGAGAAGTGAGAAAGTGAAGGACCTAGTTCAAGAGGGAGACTTGCTTGGGACTAGAACACAGTGAGGTTTTCTCTCAAGGTGTTGTGCAGAAACTTCCAAACAGAAAGACCTGGCTCTGACAGAGTCCAATTTTAACTGCCCCGGACCCTTCTCAGCTTCTTTGAATGGTTGAACAAACGGCTCTAAATCACCTTTTGCTGGAGGAAGCCTGGTTCTCACAGGAGGGCCTGAGATTGGCCAGTGATAAGGCAGCATGTCCTGTCTGGCTCCCCATCCACACCTTCCCAGCTGGGCCTGCTGTGGATGCCACAGAGTTCAAAGGCACTGCTTCCCTTGGACCCACATCAAGGACTGGAATGAGGAAAGGGTTCTCTGACCTTCCCATAGTGAAGGATAGGACCACCTTTGTGTTGCATGTGTTGAGAGGGGGAGTGGATTTTTCCTGTCGCTATTGTGTTTTAATGCACTGGATGTAGAATATGCGAAAACAATCATCGGAAATAGTCTTTCACCTATGGCCAGAGGTTGGAGCCTGGCCCAGAGTGGGGAGATGCTGTGTTCACCCAGTGGGAACCTGGTGGCCCTTGTTAAGGACACTCACTAGGGGGCATGGCTGGGCTTTCCTAGCCCCTGCCCTGAACACTGGTGCTCTGAGAGTCCCTTTCAACTAGGTCACGGGCAAGTGCCTTCTGCTCACCCACTGTCTCAACAGGACACGTCCACGTGGAGGCCAAATCTTATCCTAAGACCCACAATCCACCTCAATCTCAAAGTTTTCCACTTCCCTTTCAACCCTATTTGATAGTCAAGACCATTCCAGATCCTGAAGTTCAGCCATCTCTTGGGCTCTTGGGAAGGTGCCATGTGGTGGTGGCAAGCCACACGGGAAGACAGTAGGATTTCCACCCATCCTGAGGTTAGGGCTGCTGGGTGCTGGTGGTGGGAAGCTGACGAACTCTGTGGCTGTAAGTAAGGGGTGGGAAGTCTCCTTCAACCAGAACTCCCCCACTCAGGCCTGCACAGGCCTCCTCTCTGGGAAAGGAGCACGTCACCTTCTTTCTCACAGGCCTGTCCCACGCTGGGAAAGACCGCCAAGTCCAGAGAGAGGCCTCCTGGTATCAGAAAGTGCAAAAGCAATGCTAACAGGGGCTGTCCAGGCCTCTGTGGTGTGACCTCTTCTGAAAGGAGCCTGGACAAGCCATGGGCCAACATCCGCAGGCTGAAAAAGGAGACCAGGAACATGAAGGAGGGAAAAAATGAGAAGCATGAAGATTCGTACCAGAGGGATCCTGGCCACAGCAAGCCTCTCTGCAGGCTTTTTCTACCATCCTCTGCCGGCCCTGAGGTTTCAAGGATCCAGTAAATAAAAATTGAGCCCCAAACTGATTATGGCCCAACTCCCCCCCAACTCCCCACAAAACACGTAGATCACCCCTTTTCTGCCCCAGACACGGGGCGGAGCAAAATGCTATTAATAACCCTGGTTCCTCCCCAGTCCACTCAGGGTACGCAGGACTGAAGCCTGCTTCTCGATCGCAGGCAGCTGTTCTGAAACAGGTTTGGGAAAGTGATCTTTGGCACATAATGAAAAGGGTGTGTATGAGTGTGTGGGGGTACCCAAGGGTTCTCTATCAGGGCCAATAATATTTTTAATTGCCGAGAATCGGCCTGTGGCCGTTGCTCAAGGCTACAGCGCGCAGGCTTGCCAGGGATCGGAAACTCATTTCAGAGGAGGTAAGAAAGCACGTCCCAAAAACTGTTCATTACTAAGCTGTCATTTCTTATGGAAAATCAGGTGACGCCTCAGAGTTTATACAATCCTCTCCCCACCACCTCTCCCTCTTTTGCTCCCATCTAGAAAGGCAGCAGTGAATTTGAGCAATCTGGGAATTTTGGTTTCTGCCCTCCCCCTGAAGCATGACCGATGGCCCATTTTTCAAGCCAAATCTCACCCCTTTGCAGGCAGCTGTCAGGAAACCACAGAAGGTGCCTGCAGGAGCACAAGAAATGGCTGGTTCTAATCTGGAGAAGAAAATGAATTAACAAGGCAGCTACTTATGGAAGAATGTTTTCTTTCCTTCAGCCTCAGCCTGCATATTTTCACAACATGTGTACTCTGTTACCTTGTCACTTCCCTGTTTTCTTTGGGTAAATAACTGGGCTCTGGACTGAGGGAAAAAAAGAAAGGAAAAAAAAAAAAGCCAGCTTGGGAGTATCACTGGGAAGGCTTGCCTGGCCGGCCTGGAAGGGAAGAACGCGCACGCTCTGGGCATGAAATGGGCACATTGCAAGCCCAGCCTGGCCTGACATGGATGGGGCTTTTCACTGACCTCTGCATATCATGGTGTGGGAGTCTGAGAAGGAAGGGTAAACCTGCTCCCCCAGCCTCGGGGCTGGCAGGGCCTGTAGCTGGGGGAAATAAAGAACTTTTCTCCTTCGCCAAGTCAAATGGAAAGCCCTCTCTGAACTCGACAGAGTCAACAAGGCATACTATGGCTCTGCTCCCAGCCTCTGCCTTCCCACTGGCCAGGGAGCTGCCAGGGTGAGGAGAGGGAAAGCAGGCCCCCCCTGTGCCCCATTGTGAACCTGGCAGGACCCAGGTCCTCCGGTGGAACATAAGAGTCGAGTGCTACTTTGTGTGGATGCATGGCCAGTGTTTGCATGTGTTGGCAAGTCTCCATCTAGAAAACGCCCGAAGGTTTTTGAGTCTCTGTCTCACAGACTTGTTGCCCCATCCTTCCTCACTTCTCTGGGCTAGGAATGTTCACCTTGGGGTGTCTGTGCTGTACACCAGATGAGTACAAAACCACACCAGTTTCACCAGCAGGATACCTTTTGGATATGCGCTGTTGATGAAGGCACCAGGGAGTGACTAGCTGGTGAAGAACAATGAGTTACTCTGCTAAGTTAGGGTCTTTTCTTCATAAAGCTGTAGCCACACTTATTCACGTAGGTCCTCACAGTGAGTCACTAGAAGAGAGCCAATACTAATATTGCTCCTTATATTGCACAGCACATAAAAGGAGTTAGTTTACCATGTGCCACAACACACCTGTGGGTGCTGGCTCTATCCTGCAGGGGAAAACCGAGGCAAAGAGTACTCAGAGCCAGAGACCGGCACAAAAGCCCCCACAGCCTACTCGGCAAAGGCACAGGGGGATTAATTGGGTGCTGTCTGGGCTTCGGCATATGTGCATTTCCTTTCTCCATCTGCTGGGGGTGGGGGGGCTTTGATTCCAACCTTGAACTCCCTATCTCACTTTGTAGATCACACAGCCTTCGTCAGGCAGAGGTTTGGAATTCAAAACCAGAGTTTTTGGTTGCACAGGTCTGGCCCCCATCTGTCGAGTGGTTCCTTCAGTATGACTGGAAGGAGCTGTCAATGTCCCACAAGGTGAGGTCACTTGGAGAGGAAGGGGATGCTGTTGCTGCCTATTTGAAAACGGTACTCAAAGGGTGTCAAGGGCTTTCAGAGGGAGAAAAGGGGAAACCCCAAGGCTTTCTGGGAACAGAGAGACAAGGAAGCTCATGGGCTATCCAAATTATTCATGTGGTCTAATTCTACACCAGGCAGCTTCAGAGATGTGCTGCCAGGCAGATGGGAGGGAGCAGCTATGAGAACAAAGACGACAGCTCACGTTCCTTGAGCCCTGGCTGCTCCCAGGACTGCTGGGCACTTTGCACGTGTTACCTCATCTGGTCCCCCGGTGACCCCCTGAGGTGGGTACTATTGTCCTTCTCTTCCTGATGAGGCACAGGGAGAGCAGGTAGTGTGCTCAAGTTCACCCTGAGAGGACAGGCAGGTGACAGTCACCGAGGCAGGGTAGTTTTGAAGCCAGCATTTTTACTCACCATGCTGTGCGGTCTCTGAGGAGAAGCTGAAGGATCTCCCTCCTCAGCATTAGGGCATTCAGGAGCAGCTCCTCCATCTGGCGTGATAGCCAGATCTGGGAGAAGGCTCTACGGACACCAACACTGGTGGCGGAAGATTGCAGTGTCTCTCTAGTTCCAGCAGTGTTTCCACGTGGCACCCCACAGTGCCGTTCCCTGAGCAGTCACACGTGGAACTAGACAACTCCTCACGCCAACCCCACGCCTACCTGGTTTACATCGGTGCTTCAGTCTGTACCCTTGCACTTAAAAAAAAAAATTATTTTTAATGTTTTATTTATTCTTGAGAGAAAAAGAGAGACAGCGTGAGCCGGGGAGGGTTAGAGAGAGAGGGAGACACAGAATCTGAAGACAGGCTCCAGGCTCTGAGCTAGTGGTCAGCACAGAGCCTGACATGGGGCTCAAACCCACTAACCTGCGAGATCATGACCTGAGCCGAAGCCGAACGCTCAACCGACTAAGCCACCCAGGTGCCCCTGTACCCTTGCACTTCTGCCTTTACTTCCTCCTAGTCACCTTCGCTAAGTGCTCCAGGCAAGCTTAGCAGAGTTGAGGCCCATGTGAGCATGCCTGACCAAGAATGAAGCCACATTTCTCCCAGGGTGGCCCTTAGACTACCAGCACCAGAATCTTCCAGGGTGCTTCAAGAAGGCAGATTCTCTGTCTCTGTCAGAGACCTTATTAAGATTTTCGGTGCTGGGCCTGGAAATCTGCATTCTTAACAAGCTCCCCAAAGGGATTCTGATGCTCCCTAAAGTTCGAGGCCCATATTAGAGGCTTTTTCTGAATTAGGATGTGAATAATTTCTGAATTATGTGTTGAACATAAGCCAGATGTGGCCAGACAGAACCCGGGCAGATGTGGCCAGACAGAACACGCTGCACTCTTCCTTCTGTTCCTCAGAGGCTATGGGGTGGGCACTGTGCAAAGAGCTCAAAATTTATTTGCGTACAGACTTAAATGGGGAGGCTGGGGTGAAAGGAAGCAGGGAGTGGCAGAGGAAGGTGTAGGACGCTGTGTGCTATCTCTGCCAGTCCATTTGGAGGTCCTGGCAAAAAGTCTCCAGCAAAGATTCCAAGCAGAGTGCCTCCCAAACCTCGCTTAAAAAGGCATCCCTGAATCTGGCCCATTTCCTACTGAATGATCCCAGCAAGCAGTATGGAGAGTGAATCGGGCCTCCAGGATTTCAGAAGGGAAGTCAGGCTGCCTGGCAAAGAGTGGAGAATGCAGGGGGGAACCCCAGGTAGGCCATGTGGGGAGGATGAGTATGTGAGGGTAAGAGCCTTTCAAGACTTCCGAAGGTCACTTTCAAAGAGGCTTGGGAGAGAGGGAGCCCCTGAGAGACCCTGAGTCCCAAGCTCATTAAAGACATCCCAGGCAGGCCACTGCGTCCAGAAGATGAGATTAAGCTTTCGGTCAGTCAGTTTGGAGTTTGAAGGAAAAAGAAAACTTTTTAAAATCTTTAATAAAATTGAAAAAGGAAGGGGCTTTTCCCCCATCTCTCCAAAAACCCAGGACAACTGAACACAAAGGACTTTAAACTGGCATGTAGTAAGGCCTCCATGAAAATAATTTCCCAGCTCATTTGAAGGGAAAATAGTGCCATTTTTGTGACCACCTATAACATCTGGGCAAGCCATGAGTGGAAGTAACTCAAGTGAAAAACCTCTTAGTCGGGAAAGTGAGGCACAGAGGAGCTAGAAAAGGAAGTGGGGTGAGTGGGGGACCCTTTGGTTGTGTGCAGTCACGACTTCTGCTTGTAGAATCGTTTGTGCCCAAGTGGACCTGGACGAGGCACATCACGTCTCTGGGGCTGAGTCTTCTCCAAAACAAGGTAGGGAGAATGCCACACGGCCCGCACAGCCACTGACTGGCCTGTGGCACCGGGACACCTGGGCAGGTACACAGTGCCCCCGCCTGTCTTATGTGCGCACGTCCTTGTCAGAGTCCAGCCTGGGCAAAGACAGACCTTTCCCATCATCTCTTTAGTGGGAAAACCACAGGAAATAGATTAACAGCAGCTCTGTGGTCTTTAGATTCACAAAATTAGGGCATTACTCAGAATTGCTCCTATGATTGGTATTTATATAGTGTCATACATGTATTTATTAGTGCCATATATATTTATGTCAGATATCACATATACAAATCATACGTACCTGCCACTTGTATTTACATAATGTCATATATGCAGTGTCATATATATTTATATAGTATTACATATATGATATCATATATAATAAATAACCTATTATGTTATAGATATATACAGGTAAATACACATTATAGGTATTTGTATATACGTATATACACACATATGTGTGTAGGTATTTTTATGTGTCTATATATGACACTATATAAATACTAATCACAGATATACACACACACAGGCACACGCACACACAGTCACTGTTTGAGGAACCTAAGGCTTCCCAGGGAGGCCATGGATAATAAACATTTGACTCCTATTGTGGGTTGAATTGCATCCTAAGAAGATATATTGAAGTCCTTATCTGTGAATATGACCTTATTTGGAAATAGGGTCTTTGCAGATGTAACTTAAGATGTAAGTTAAGAGGAGGTCACACCAGAGTAGGATGGGCCCTTATTCCAGTATGACTGGTGCCCTTATAAGAAGAGAAGAGACACAGACTCAGAGATATGCAGGGAGAAGACGCAGACCCACAGGAAAGCCGAACGGTTGGAGGCAGAAGATGGAGGCAGTGATTGGTGTGATGCATCTTCAAGCCAAGGATCAACGTGGATTGCTGCAACCACCATAAGCTGGAAGAGGCAAAGAAGGACACTCCCCTAGAGCCTTCTGGTAGCAGAGCCCTGCTGACACCTTGATTCAAACTTCTAGCCTCCAGGACTGGGCAAGAATACACTGCTGTCATTTTAAGCCACCCAGTTAAGCACCAGTGTGTGGCACCTTGATAGGGCAGCTCTAGCAAACTAACACAACTCCCATTGCAGAGTGCTAGGGAAGGATCAGTCAGGCTTTTGCATCTGCTGAGTCCCCAGTTCTTGGCTGCTTTCCCTGCTCTCTCTCTCTCTCTCTCTCTCTCTCTCTCTCTCTCTCTCTCGGGGAAGGGGTGGGGTGCAGCTACTTAACTGTTTCCAACTGAAACCAACACTTGAAAGGGCATGAAGGCCCCCAGACGCCTTGCTCCTCTATGGCGATAGCTGATGGCTAAGGCCACACGTCTACCACGCTAAACCCAGGCTGGACCATCCGAGCAGAGATAGGAGGACATTTCGCAGCCTTACTCTCCCGGCACCAGCACACGTGGCTTTGAGCCCTCAAAGGGTGGTGGGAATTTATGGGTAGTCCGCCTCGGGACCAGAGTTCCTGCTGTGAGAGGTTTTCTTTGTTCACTTTAATGGTACACAGGAATTCTCCCCACGCCCCCTCAAAACAGCCACACATCTTTTTAAAATTTGCACCTTTTTTTCAGGCTGGTTTCCTATGGTGAAGGAGAGGCTAGGAAATGCCCAATAAATCATCTGTCTGTCCTCACTCAATTGAAAGGCAGGAAATGCAGAGAACAGTCCCTTACCTTTTCCACTTTGCATATAACAAGAGCTATCAGGACCCTTAGAAGGGCAGCCGCTCTGACAGCAATATTAATTCTTCTTCGAGGCCACTGGAGTTGTTTCCAGGGACTAGACCCAAGGGGGCAGGCATGTTTGGGATGTCGATTGCTTTCGCTACGAGCCCTTTCCATGAGCAACCTTTCCGGGACTTGCCCTGGGAAGTTGGTTCAAGGAGTTTGCAATCTAGATGGTACAACAGTTAAATCGTGTTCAGGAAGATAATGACCAAGTACAAGGGAGTTTATGGAGAATGTCCGAGGACAGGTAGAAGGTGTGGGGGGAGGAACAGAGGATGCTTCCTGATGGCCAGCAAAGACTTCTTGGAAGGATCATAGGAAGAAGGGGACTCCTGAGAACGGCCCGGAATGGTGGCTGAGAGAGGCAGGAAATCATGTGGCTCACTCGGGGAACAGTGGAAACCCACGGTGTGCAGAAACGGTCAGGGAACCGGCTGGCCGTCCCCGCCTCACAGCCTCCACTACGACTCGCTGTCAGAGAAACACAGCAGCTCCTAAAGCTTTCGGGGCTAGTGTGATCTCGCAGTGGGGTTTCTCCAGAGGCCGTGCAGGGCCCAGAGGCCGTGCAGGGGGTGCCCACTGTGCATTTCACAGCAAACCTTCCCCTAGCCTCTTGTGAAGGTTCCCCTCTTGTTTCCCACACTAAAATTACCCCTCGATCTCTCCTTTTCTCTCGTTCTCTCTCTAGCCACCTTCCCTTAGCCTGCCCTCCCTCTGCGCAGGGGGTCACCCCCCCACCCCTGCTGCTATGGGCTCCTCCTCTTCTGACCTGCCCTGCTCCTCCAAAGCGCTGGCACTTGCCACTCAGGACAGGTGACCCTCTCCTTAGGGAATTAGAGGCACTCTTCTCCCAATGACTAGCCCTCTGGCTAGCTTGGGGCTCCAAATCTCCATCTGGCTCTTGCTTCTGGAACAATCTGGGGTTAGGGATGAAGGCCTGCTCTGTGAGGAGGGAGGGTGCAGAGGTAGGAGGCCACTGGTTCCTGGAGCGGCCTGAGCAAGGCTCTGGGAAGAAAAAAACTCCAAAGGAAGACAGGAAAGGCAGACCAAAAGGTGGCGGCGCAGCGTCTGGACAGACTTCCAAGTTTGAGGTCTGTCCCCCTTACGACTGGGAGCCATGAGCTTGGATCTGTTCTGTTTACATGGCTCCTCTAGGCCCCAGCATGGCGCCAAACACGTGCCTCCTGCATAAATGAATGTGGGGATGGAGGGATGAGTGTGTGAGTGAGAAACCCAGCAGTGCTCCAGCCAAAGACCTGGGACCCTCTGCAACACCACGGCAGGTGGTGGGGTTCAGAATCCGCTACCCCAAAATATGCACCTTGGCATATCGAATACTTTAAGCTGAAGGAGTCTGAGAAAATGGCAGAAGCAGGAAGGTCACTGTACCCTCTTGCTCCCCACCCTGCCCCTCACCAACACTGCTCCCCTGAGACAGGTCATAAGACCCTTATGTGAGATGTGTCCTTCCTATGCCCGGAGGTATCTTATGTCCAAAGACAAAGGGACAATAAGAGGAATCTTAACAAATAGGCTTTGCTAAGCTCGCCCCAGTTTACGACACTTGCCTCATGTTCCTTAAGGTATCACATTCCTCCATGACTGCCCACTCCTGATCAAACCAAACATACAAATACCCAGACCCAACTGTTTCTCCAGGCCTCCATTTCCTTGGGAAGGTTCCTGCTTCCCATACAACTTACATTAAACAAATATGTATGCTCTTCTCATACTAAACTGTCTTTATCAGTTTAATTTTCAGATCCAGCCAGGGACTGGCTGTCTTTATCAGTTTAATTTTCAGATCCAGCCAGGGACCCCCAGAGGGTTGAGGAAAACTTTCTCCTTCCATATACAGGTCAATGAACAGATGTTCCAGGATTCACCTGCACACCTGTCTGTGGAGGTGGCAATTCTAGCAGGTGAAAGGGAGGAGGCCTCACTCCACCAAGGTCCCCCATACCTGTCTCCCATCTGCTCTGCACTGGTTTACACCTGGGTGGAATCACAGACAGTGTGGGAAATGCCTTTGGGAGACCTTGAAGTCCCCCTCCCAGTATATGGACCAGGAGACTCTGGTTGGTTCAGGGTGTGACTCACCCATTTACCTAGAGGGTCAGTGTGGGGTTTTCCCCTGCAATATCTGCTCCATGGACTAGATGTCAAGGCTTAATGTGTTATCCCTTCCAGAAATAATAAGATTGATATTGATAACATTTAACACAGGAGAAGAGAAGGAGAGAAAGAGAAGAAACATGCATTGATTCCCTATTGTGAGCTAGTCACTGTGCTAATGGTTCTTAAGAATTTTTTTTATTTATTCTAATCCCTCTACTGCTATTTATTTAACAATTACTTCTTGAGCATCTACTATGTTCTAGGCATGTTCTAGGCATGGGGAAAAAGCAAGGACTAAAACAGAAAAAAATCCTGTCCTTATCACACATGCTAGTAGAGAAAGGAGAAAATGAAAAGAATGCATAGTATATTAGAAGGTGATTGATGCTATGGAGAAAAATAAAGCAAGGAAGGAAGACAGGAAGTGCTAGCAATGGATGGGATGGTGGGAGGGTTGCAATTTAAAAATAAGGTGGTCAGGAAAGGCACCACTGATAAGGTGACATTTAAGCATAGAGTTGAAGAGGGTAGGGAATGAGCTGTGTCCACATCTGGAGGGGAACATTCCAGGTGTAGGAACCACCTGCATAGGGGATGGTCCTGTGGCAAGAATGTGCATGGTCTGTACCAGGCACAGTCAGATCAGTCTGCTGGGTAAAACACTGGGCCCACTCTCTAAATTTGGAGAGAACTGGCTCTTCTTGGTGGCTCACCAGGTTAATTCATCTTGTGGAGGAGGCCAAGGTCACAGGCATGGGATATATTTGTTTCCTAACAAAAGTCATCTTGCAAAGACAGAAGAGTAGGTCACAAGAGAATGTATTAATTATCACAACTCTGCCCTTCATGTTGGTCTGGAGCCCAATGCCGCTGCTGTACGCATTTAGACAAATCACACTATCTGAGCCTCAATTTTCTCTTCTGCAAAATAGGGGATAACATTTAATAACACCCACCCCAATA
Organism: Cryptoprocta ferox; assembly: GCA_028646485.1. Lineage (NCBI taxonomy): Eukaryota > Metazoa > Chordata > Mammalia > Carnivora > Eupleridae > Cryptoprocta > Cryptoprocta ferox. Next base: position 31,254,399 of record CM053560.1, read on the forward strand.
GATTGGGTTAACACATTGTATAAAGTCTTTTTTAAACTGTGATGTGCTGTAGAAATTGTTCATTGTTGTTATTGTTATACCATAAAAGCAACTCAGGGTCTATGCCCAACTCAGGTTAGGTCTGTAAAGCCATTTTCATAGACAAAGATAACTTCTTAGTTCTATTTCCTGGGTTGCAAAACTATTTTTACTTAGGTGTTACAGTAATCTTTCTATTCGGGGTTGGGAAAAGAGTTATTGAGGCTCTCATCAGCCCCTCTGAACTTTGGCTGGATCTGTTAGACCATTTCCCAAACCTGAGTTAGTCCTGCTTTCCCCACCCTTGCCCTCTCACCACTTTGGTTTCTGTCTCCCAGCTTTGTGGAGACTTGTGTGTTTGTGCCCATGGTTTCTATCACTAAATCCCACAGTGTGACTGCGACTGGGCTGTCAGTGGTGCCAAACCACTTTCATCCTTCGGTTAAGTCCTAGTTTGCTTCCTGCGGTGAGAGTTTAGAATCCTAGTCCCCAGCCCCACGGCCCCTCCCCTCACTCTGGGCAGATGGCCGGCCTGCAGCTGCACGAAGAGGTACAAGTTCAACAACACGGGCTCCTCCCTGCCTGGACATTCCTTACCAGACCTCAGTCTCCCCTTTACTCCACCCATCTTCTCTAGATCCAGAGCTAACACCATCTCGCTGTGGAAGGGATGATTTCTTCTTGTGCTGATGGCTATATCACACTTTCTATAGAAATAATCAGCACTTAGGAACAAGGAAGCTGACTGCTATATTGTTTATTATAAAAACTGAGAAGCAACTCTAGGTCCAACAAATGAGGACTGATTAAACTGATGATGGGGTCAGCCATGAGATGGCAAGGAAAACAATAAATGGTATGTCCCAATTTTGTTAAAAGCCAAATAAAATTGGCAGCAATAAATACAAATTACATGTGCATACAGGAAAAAAAAGACTGGAAGGAAATATACAAAAATATAAACAATGATTATCTTCAGGCAATGAAATTATGAGTGACTTTTACTTTTAGTATTTTACTACATTCTGAAATGTCTACTGTAAGCATGCAGTATTTTTATAATTAGAACAAAAAGCAAAAATATTATTAACGCTTCTCTGTAAAAGCTGTGGGTGAATCAGTTCTTGTCCCTTTAAATGGAGCCTTTCCCGGGTGGGATCTGGCTGACAGCTGTACAGTAACTCTCATTACATGTAAGGCCTAGCAGAAAACCATAACCAATTAAGATTACAGCGGGAGCTGAGGCATGCAGAATGGAAATGCCTCAATGGGAACGTGTTATTACTAATTTTTTTTCCATTGTTGGACAGGTGTTTAGAGGAATGTGCTAAATTATCTTCAGATAATTTATTTTTTAAATGCTATGGTTATCCCATTTTTCTGCCTCTGTTTTCGTGGGAACTTTTGATTATGGGGAAGTAGTCGTTGTGGATATTTCATTGTAAGTCTGTTTAACCTCTTTATCTGAGGCCCTACTATGCACTGGCACTGGTGATACAAGGAATGATCTGCAAGTGCCTTATACCAATGGCTTTGGAAATGTTTGGGGGTGGTTTTGATCATCCAAATGATTGGAGGAAAGTGCTACTGATTTAGTGGGTGAGGGCCAGGATTGCTAAACATTCTACACTATCTGGGACAGTCCTATGTAACTGAGAATTGACCTTCTTCTCATGCCACCACGCTGGGGGAGAAACACTGAACTGGAAAGTTGATGCAGGCAATGCCTGGAAAGGCCAGAGAGAAAGGAGGGCAGGCTGATTCTCAGCCTTGTCATGCTAGTATTCAGGGTGACCAGATCTCTCAGGTTTTCCGGTGAAGCCAGAAATATAGATGAATGATGTAAAGTCTCCCAATTTTTAAAAAACACTGTATGGGCCAAACAAAACACATCTGTGGGCCAGATTTGGTCCTCTGGTTGACAATTTGCAACCTTGTCTTAGGGAAAGACATGTAAGGGAGCCTGTAGGAGTTCAAGTTCTAGAATGGACCAACCTAGGTTCAAATCACAGCTCTGTCATTCACTACATAGGCTATGATTTCAGGCAAGTGAACATCCTCTGAACCTTACTGTCCTCCATGAAACGGAACTAATGGGAACACTCACTGGTTTGTTATCAAGTTGAATCCAGGTAGGAGAAGTCCCCAGTAAACTGCACATGAGAAATGCTTAATAAAGTAGAGCTATTATTATTGTTAAGGCTATCACACCCTAGAAAAAGTACTTACTGTGTACAGTACACTGTGCTAGGTGCTGAGGGCTTATAAATAAGTGTGAGAGAAAGCCCTTGACCTGGACGTGTTTTCATTCTGGAAAAAGAGATAAGCCTGGGACATAAATATTGTAAGCATGTCACATATATGAATGTGACTGACATCAGACTGTTACAGGAGACCAGAGGCAGGTATCTCTTATGAAGATGGTGGACAGTGAGGGTGTTGGAGTCCAGCCAGAATGAGAGGGAGGGAAGGAGTGTCCTAAGCAAAGGACAGATTATAAAATTATAGTAAGAACTGAGTGCTTACCTCATGCCAGGAACTCTCTAAACACTCCACGAGATGGTAAATGTGCTCCTTTGGCGTCAGACATATAAAGGAAAAGGCATGAATCTGGGAAGGTCCCCTGGAGCCAGAGCACGGGGTGCTGACTGCCAGGCCAGAGCCTGGCAGGGTATTTAATTTGTTGGCAGGGGAGTACAAGCAGAGAAGTGACATGCAAGACCAGTAACCTGGGGGGAGCACAGGATGGAGTGGAAGTGGAGATGGGGACAGTGGACTTGTGCAGAGTCCATGCGTGAACCCAGGGGATGGGCAGGGGGCCCTATGAAGGTTTTCTTTACCAGGTTTTTGGACAGATCCAATTTGAGGGGTGGTGGGGCATGCTGTCAAACCTGATTGCCTGGGAGATAATGGGAATTTTATAGAGTAAAAACAATTTTAAACTCCTGTCTTTAACCATTTCCACGCTCTCCTGCCTCTCTTTCCTCACCCCCCACCAGCATGTCAGTGTTCTCTATTGACCAGTCCTCATGGTTATAAATACTTTCTCCTTAACTATTTTTGAAAATTTTGGAAGCAACTCCTTCTCTCACCAATGTGCTGTTATTTTCAAATCTCCCCAGAAAGCCTGTCTCTACCCCTACTCTCCCACCCCCACCTCTTTAGAACACAGATCACTGCTGGGGTTGATGGATTGGGTAACCCAAAGCTTCGAGACTTCGGACCCACGAGGGCTGAGTGAAGGAAGAGAGTGCTTAGTAAATTCTGAAGAACAGTTTTTTTTTTAAGGGGGAAATGGTTAATGCACTGAAAGAACAGTTTCCAAGTACATCAATCCATTTACATTTCAACAGGCAAAATGGTGCTTAAACTTGAGGCCCAACTTTTTTTCAATGTAGACCAAGCCACACCTCTCCTAGGGAAGACTATCTTAGCTGTGATTCTGATTTACTCTATAGGATGGAGAGCAATAAGCCCATTTTGCTGGGGATGTTTGATGCCTGAGCTTCTTTAAACCATAACTGAAATTAGTCCAAATCAGTTGCAGTTTGGCTACAAGGCATCTTTAGCACGAACAGCTTGCAGCAGTAAAGAACTACGACAACAGTCAGAGCAGACCAGTGATTTCATTTTTCATAGACTGCCTTATAGAGGGCAAGTTTCCTGTCACTGGAGGTGACCAAACATCATGCCATAGCACGTGGATTGTGCCAGGGTGTCTCCCAGGAATCAGTAACAAAGAAATACCCATTAGGCCCTTTCTTTCTCTTTCTTTCTCTCTTTCTTTCTTTCTTTCTTTCTTTCTTCTAGAGCCTTCTATAAACGTGTATCCAGGGCCTGGCCTAAGCATCAGATGTGAGCTAACGATCCTGTGGTTACCTGGCCCTGTGATTTGGTGCAAATCACCTCTCATCAGGTTAGACTCAAAGAAATCTGAGCAGGCTCCCAGGATCAAATATTCTATGACTTATAGACAGAGGCTCAAAAACTAAGACCTTTCCAAGTCCAACTCAGAGCCTTGGAATTAGGATTGTCTTGCTGAGGAGGGCAGACAGACAGAAGCATATCTGGTGGCTTTTGCAGGACCTGACATGGCCCTGGGCTCAAGACTTTCAGCTCCCACTGATTCCTGGTGCCTGAAAATGTCAGCCTCAAGTCTGGTCCTGGGGATTTGAATCTCCAACCCCGTTCAGGGGTCCTGTAATCAAATGCAAATTATGCCTTTAAGCCCCAAAGGGATGGGAGGAGGGATTAGCTGACAACCCTGGGAGCTGCTGCCTAAGGCCCTTGGGAGTGACAGCCCCCCACAGAGGGAGGTCAGGAGGGAAAGAACCAAAAAGGGAGAGAGCTCAGGAGGGGTCAGAGGCCTCTTACAGCCCCCACCTCATCTTCTGTGTGCCCCCGAACACGGCCCTGGGTGGGGGTCTAATCCCCAGGCAGCCCGACCTCGGCATTGTCTTGCCAGGGTCAGGACCCCCACCCCATGCGTCACTGGCCACACTCTGGCCCCTCAGCCTCTGTGCTCTCGGTGCTAACCTGCAATTCTCCAGGCCAAGGGCCCAGATATATCCAATCTGTTTATCTTACTCTTCTTCAGGCTCCAAGAAGTCAGGACTGAACACAAAGAGAGGGGGGCCCTGATGGGGCCACAGCTTGGTGAAGAGGGGCACACAGAGGGTGGCAGAGCCAGCTTGGAAACAGCTCCCCAAGAGTAAACCATATCGCTCTCCTCCCAGCCCCACAACCCTTTCCAATCAGGGAGTCTAAAATTATCATATTTACAGCATCTGCAGCCAAGCCAAGGACTAAACAAGATGAATAGCTGTGACGCACGATCTGAGTGGAAGTATGCAGCAGGGCTGGGCTGGGCTGGGTTGGGCAGCAGGGTGCGTGCCCCAGAGTGGAGAGCAGGCAGTCCCTGGCTGGGGGACTGACAAGATTCACCGGGCACCAAACCCAAAGGGAGGTGGGAGATAGAGCAATGGACAGAGAGAGAGAGAGAGAGAGAGAGAGAGAGAATTTGAGGACATGATGCTGACTCCACAAAGCTTCTCCTTTTCCTCCCTCTGCCTCTCTAAGATAGGATGGCTGGGGTCTTGCTTACAGTGGGACACCCATGTCTGTGAGTCCTCTTTCCAAGCAGCCTTTTCCAGGGAATCTGTGGTCAACCCACATAGACTAAATGACTCCATTCATAGAGAAGGCTCAAGAACCTGGGCCATGCAGCTCTGGTAGGGACCAAGGTGGGAATGGTGGGAGCATGTTCTGTGTCATGGTGTTCCAACACTCTGCATCAGCTTGGCCTGTTCTTTCCCTGGAAGGGAAAATGCCCAGGAAAAGAGAGTGACTCATGACCTGCAGATGCTCTCTCCAGACCCAAATACAACAGAGACCTGGAAGACACGGGGCTGAGGCCCCACAGACTCTCAGACCAGTGCTGATTCTCCTGCATCAGAGCCTCACCGCAGATCCCCTGGAGTGCTGGGACTCTGAGTGACAGGACTGCTAGACCCCTACATTCCTCCCTTTAGCTAGAGCATCTCCTCTTTGGTCTATTTTGTGTCCTGGGCTTCTCTTCATGTTCTCATTTCATTTCTGCAACATTTCCAGTGCCTAAAATAAATGTGAAAATCATTGGCTTGTGCTAGAGGGCAGGAAGTAGAAGACAGTACATGGGTGGCATGAAGGAAGGCAGAATGAGGTGTCTGTAGAAACAGGTTTGGATGTGTCAGGGAATGCTGAGAAAAAGAGGTTAAGATTGAGGGAAGGTTAAGATCAGGACTAACATGTGAACCAGCCCCCAGAGGAAAACTTCTTCCTTGAGAGAACTGGAACTGGCTGCTATATGCAATAATCCTCCTAGAACTGAACCCAGACCCAAATTGGGGCCATTTGTTAAGCAACTGCCTAGTCCTCATGAGCCATTTTTGGTAGGAGGTGGTAAGAGGCAGAGTTTGCCGGTGTTTGAGTTATGGCTGCCCACTCAAAAAATGTTTCCAAGCTGAGAACATTCTCAAATAGGTACACCTCTCAGCCCATGACTAAATCTGGCCCCACCCCTAGGGTCTCTTAGAAGGTGAAAGTCCTGATAAACTACACAGATGTGTTTCTGTTCTCAGTAACCCAGAATTTCTAAGAGTTTCCCTTTACCACTGACATGGTAAGAAATGGGCAATATTAATCACCCAAGATGGCAGCTCCTATTTTTGCCACTCTGACCTACAGGGGCTCGTATTTCTCAACGGTGGCAAGGAGTCTCCCTCTCTTCTCCTCCTACTTCTTGGACCTCCCCTTCTGTCTTTTCGATGGCTTCTTTTTCCTACTCTCCCATTAAATTGTGTTTCTTCCAGGTTTGGGCTTCCATTGTCTCTTCAATTTCTGTTCTCCTTGAGTGACCTTGCTCTCTGCTGGCTTCATTTATCACCAAAAACCTGTGACCTCAGCCCCAGCCATCTCCTGAATTGCTTATATATATTTCTGACTATCTGCTGAACATCTCCAGTTGGACATTCTACAGTTGTCTCAAATCACACATGTCCAAAACTGATCTCATTATCTACGCCTTCCTGCTTCCCATGACAAGCCCCTCCTCGGGTTCCTCCCCTATCCTTTCTCTCTCAATGGTATCACCAGCCACTCAGACATCCCAATGGAAACCTTAGAGTCCCCTCTGACCCTTCCCTCTCCCTCATCCAGGTCAGTGTTAACTCTGATGAGTCCTTTAAATCTTTCCCCCTTCCATCTGTGCCACCGATGCCCCAGATTAGGCTCCCAGCATCTCTCTGCCACTACAGTCCTTCTTACAGGATCACCCAGCCTCAGATGCCCTCCACTCTACAAACAGGAGACAATTCTCTGAACACAGATCTGATTTGGTAAATATTGCTGATATTTGGTAAATTGTGCCTGGGACTGGGCATACAACAGTATGACCAGTAGGATCCTTGTCCTCATGGGACACACATCCCAGTTGGGGAGCCAGACAGAAACAAGCAGAGACCAAACAAGTGAATAAAATACTTCTATGCTGTAGTAAGTGCTATGAGACAAACAAATCAGGGGCTGAGGTTGGAAATAATGGGGTGGGGTGGAAATTTGCACCACCACCCACACAAAGACCTTCAAAGGCTCCTCATTACACACAGAACAAGGTTCAGACCCGGCTCGGCATGCAAGGCCCTTGCCAATCTGGGCCAATCTGTTTTTCAGCTCCTCTTTCACTCCCCCCCACCAACTCTAACCCATGCTTCATGTCCTATTCATCTTTGAATCCCCAGCCCCTTGTTCCTGGCAGATAACAAGCAGGTAATAAACGCTTGAGGAATCAATGTGTGGAAGAATGAGTGATGGACTGAGTTCCCTTTATAGTCATGCCCTCTCCCCTTTCTCACATATGCTCTTTGGTAAAGCTGCTTTACAAGGGTTCCTTCCCCTGAGTCTCCATAGAGTTTCTCACACTATTTCTGCCCCAGGTACCTAGAATACTTGATGGTCTCTCCGAGTAGACTGCTAAAGCATAGACGGCAAGGACAGTCTTGTTCCATTCTGAAAAAAAGGCCTGGCACACAGCAGGTGCCTGAAACATGCTGGTTGAGTTGATGGGAAGAGCATGAAGCAAAGGGAAGAGATTGGTGTTCTTTTTAGACTGTTTTCTGCTAAAACAACTCCAGTGGCCAAAATAGTTGGGTGGAAAGAAGCAGTACAAAGACATCATTGCCAAGTGGACAGCCAGAGGTACACACCTCCTCTTGCTCAAGGAACAGCCTCAAAGAGCCCAACTTTGTCACTATGTCTCTGCTTTGGAAATATTTTTGCACAACCAAAGCAGGGAACAATGAAGCAAATGCATGCCCATGGCACTCTGAAGATCTGCTTGTATCCATGTGAACAGAAACTCCCCTGGGTTGAGGGTTGGTTCTAGGGCTCAGCTTATCCTTTCATAGGATCTCTGAAGAACCAGCTCCATTTCTATCTTAGCAACCTAGGGTACTTGCTTCTTTCCAAGGACCTTAAATGAAACCTAACTTCTCTGCTGTTCCCACATCCTGTTCTTGGAACTCCTTAAACATTATTCCCTAAGGCCAGAATAATTGAACACAGGGGTCTGTTGGTCTTTGGCTAATACATTTGGCACGATAGGGGAAAAGTGGACAGGGAACCAACCATAAAAATTTTCAATAAAAAAATCTGAATAAAGGTAAGAATAAAATTGAGAGGTAGATTTTGTGGATTATTTTAGGCTTAGTGCCTGCTCTCAGAAGGTACTGGGCATGTGCCAATCTGCCTGGCTTTCTCAAATCACTGTTGATTTGCTCGAATTTCACACATGGTCACCTTGTCCTCCTTTTTTTTTTTTTTCAGTCTCCCCAGAAAGCACCTCACTCCTGACCTGAGCATTTCATTAGTCCTATCTCTTTAGAGACCATTTCGGATTTTTCTTCACAGCCTTATTTTATTCATTCTGGCTCAGTGTCACCAACCCAACTATTCTCAGCCAAGCCTCCAAAGGAAATATGATCCACTTGCTGCGTCAGATCATTTGGAAATAGATACGATTGGCTTGGAGTCATTCCATGCAGGGCTGTAAAATTGCTCTCTCTCCCCCTAAGTGGGTTGGGTCAAGCCCAAACTGAGGCGAGAAATTTCCAAGGAATACGGAGCAGAGGACTATAGTAAGCAGTGGTGATTCAGTCAGTGGTCCTCTTGCTTCTGAGTCAGTATTAACCTTCCACTAGTGGCAAGTATGTATAGGCTACCTCCACAGTCAAACAAAATAGTAAGGTCTTCACAGTGGGGTTCATGAAACACTTTACAAGAGCAGCAGGATTGCAGGCTTGGTGTGAATCTCTTCATTCAAGCCAAGTTCTAGTCTAAATTTTTGTGTTTCCAATATAAATGAAGGTAGTTAAATTGATTGTGAGATTTATGTATCTTGTGCAAAGTTGGCAAGATGTCTATATTTCTATTGGGCCAACGCTACAAACTACCATTGAAATTCTCACGCACATTGTCCCAAGTTCTCTTTGGGATTTCAGATGGGATCAATTTCTTCTTTGAACTAATTTTGTACTGTGCCATTTTGTTCTAACTACTTGAGGAGCTACCTGGCATAATGAAAGAGCTGAGGTTGGAATCAGAACACCAGGGTCAAAGTCCCAGCTATATCATTCTTTGGGCAAGTTATTGAACATGTCCCAGTTTCCTCAACTACAAAATGGGAATTGTGCCACTTGTTTTGTAAACCATAAAACAACTTATAAATATAGGGAGGTTTTGGCCTTGCCAGTGGCTGTGTGGTTGAAAATGTAGTGATTCTCCAGGTTCTACGGAAGCTGTGGGCCAAAACAACGTGGTAAGAACATGAATATGGGTGGGCAGGTGAGTAGGACACTGACTGCCCTGATAGAAAGCCTAGTTTTAATGCAAGCCTAATCCTTTAATCTCATTAATTAGGGCTTTTATATAATCTTTTACTTAAGATAAGTTTTAGAAGAAAGCCATTCTATCTTGTATCCAATGGAAGAATTTTTCTCCATTTGTCCACCAAGAATATCATGATAATTCTTGATAATAATATGCCTTTACTGACGGATTCTAGGTCTCAGACTTCTGGCTTCTAGGGAATAGGAATAAGTCTTTGACTTGCAAGGGATTTAGTCCTTTGAGGCAGATGTACTTTTAAAACAGACAATCATGGGGAAAAAGCTAGTGGGACAAGCTTTTGAGGGCAGGGGTTGGCAAACTACAGGCCTAGGGCCAAATGCAGTCTACCACCTATTTTTATCACGATAGATTTGTTGGAACACAGCCATATTCATTTGTTTCCATACATATTGTCTATGGCTACTTTTGCACTACAATAGCAGAATTGAGTAGTGACAGAAACAGTATGGCCTGCAAAACTTAAAATATTTTCTATCTGGCCTTTTATAGAAAAAGCTTGTTAACCTCTGGTCTAAGGGTATCAGGTCTTTTAAAGATTTAACTTGGGTCCTCAAAGTTGAGGAGGAGTTAGCCAAGTGGAGAACAGGAGAAAGGTATTCTGGGTGGCTGTAACAGTAAGTACAAAGGAGCGGAGTTATGAAAGAATATTTTCACGTTTGAGAAGCAATGAAAGTCTCAATAGTACATGACAGAGAACAATGGGAGATGAGGCAGGGAAGATGGACTGAGGTTAGACAGAGAAGGACCCTTTACATCAATGCGAATGTGTCTGCAATTAATCCTGTAGACCTTTGGTTTCCAAATGGGATGCACACCCCAGAGTTACACATGATGATCCATTAGGATTCAGGCAGAAATTACTAGAATTTTAACTTTATTTTTATGTAATAAATAAGAAATTTTGCTTTATAATATTTAACATACACATTGACACTCCATCCATGGCTATGGCCACAGGTCATGGATGGTTCATGAGATAAAGCATCATTTGGTAAGATTAGGCATTGCATAGTTGCAGAGGGCTCAATAGTGGTGTCCTCAGTCCTCATTCTTCTCCAGGCTTTTAACAAAATATAAGCCAGTACAGTTTACATGTTATGAATTATGGATATTATCTAGTTCAACCTAATATATACAAAATGGACAAGGGGACTAAAAATATTCCTGCATAGAAACAACAGATCAAAGATAGTATAAGCATAGGTAAATAATAAGAGTAGCATTTATATTTTCCTTAGAACAAATTGTCTTCAGTCATATTCTAGCTGAAAAGAATGACCAAAAGTTCAGATGCAACAAGAAAGAGAGCCAACCACAATTATAAAATTCCAAGAGAACTATTAAACATATGGATTTACATCCTCTATCCCTTATGATGAACTCTACTTAACACATTGATTGTGTTTTGTGGTATTAGCTAATGACAGTACAATGAAGCCATCATGATTAGCAAGATACTTTAAGCTATTGCTTATTTCAACTTTATTTCAGCCTTCTAAAATGTAATTTTGTGTGTTTTATAATGTACAGAATGTATTAGTAAAGAAATACATGTGTATGATGTAAAAATAAATAAATATACATTGGGAGTCCATATTCAAAAATCATTTAATTCTAGAGGGCTCAATCAAAAAAGTTTGGGGACTATTTCTGTAGACAATAGAGAACCAATGGAGGTCTCAGTAAAGGAAGAGTCAGGATTTGGTGTGTTTTCGAGAAAGATGCTACAGGCTGCCAAGAGGGAAACAGATTGGAGAGGAAAAGACATGTTGGAGAGCGGCCACTTCCAATCATTTTTAAGTGCCTGAAGATCTCAGATAAAAGGTGTAAATACTAAGAGCTTTTATTATAAACTCCACTCTGCCAGCTCTCTCTTCTTTCTGAAATGAATGGTGTTAGGCCCGAGCAAGGCTGCAAAGGTTTGCGCTGACAATATACCTTTGTGTGAGCAAGGTTAGTTGGGTGACATAAAGGCACAAGAATAGGTTCCAGAGATGCACAAACATACCCTACAAATACTGCATGCCACCCAGACTCCACTGTCCCCTGTGACTGACATGGTTTTCCAAGGCAAAGCCTTCTTCAAGCATGAGGGACAGAGCCACTGTTTCAGCCAGAGAGGCATTCCCAGTGCTGACAGGCATGATTAATTGATTCTGACGGGAAGATATGTTCTATCAAGACTGTGCATATAGGATGTGGCTTCTGGGAAGGACTATGGCATTTCTCCTGGGAAAGGGGCCAGGTAGGCCATTAACCTATCACAGCCAGTTCCCCTTAACCTAGTTGCCAGATTTGAAGAACTTAACTTACGTCCTTTCAAAGTCTGCAAGAAAAGAAGAGGCTACACTGAACTGGGCAGGGTAAGGGTCTGTGGCATTTCTCGGAGGATGCGGTCTGGACAGTCCTTGAGAAGGAGTCAGCACAGGTCTTAAACCTAAACCTAAAAGCCCTGAAAAAAATCAAAGGGAGTTTCCTTCTCTGCGCTCCATGAAGGAGAGCGCGCCCTCTGCCTTCTGTCTTTTCTCTTTAAAGTGCTGGGCAGGAGGGGCAAGGGGCAGGAATAAAAATAAAAACAAAATGAAAGCGACAACAACCATGTTTTATGGACGAAGACGGACTTAGGAAGAAAAAACACACGCTCTGGCTTTCACAGCTTTACACCATCTGGCCCTCCTCCTCACGTGGATTCTTCATTCCGGTAACGTCTGTTTCCTCCTCTCGAACACACCGTCCAGTTCCACTCTTTGCTCTTGGTTGAAATTCTACTCAAACTTGGAGACCTCACAAACTTCCATTGGCTTCATCAATCTTCCCTCACTGCTCCAAAACCTAAACTCCAAAACTCTTTCTTTCCTTCTCAGCCAGTTTTTGCCTTCAGTTATGGCCCCCCTTGTGTGTTTCGCGAATCGTTTTGGGTCTCCCCACCTGATTTTCTCGGGGGGATGTGTCCTTATGTATTTCCATAGCACCTAGATCTTGAGCTTCAAAATGAGTGCTAGTATTCAGAATTCTTCGTCCGTGTTTGACCTGAGCAGATTGTTTTAAGTCACTAGGTCTTGTATTTAAAACAAAACAAAAGAAGGAAGAAGATGGGATTCACTCATGACCTGGAAGCCCTTGGAAGGGGCTGAGAACAGACAGATCTGTCCGGGGGACTCTCTCCGTCCTTGTTCGTTCGAGGCAGCTGCTGGGGACGGATGCCAGCACAGACATGCTCCTAGGAAGACACATCCTGCCAGGATTACAGGGCCTAAAGGAAACACGGACACAGAACACAAGCCTAACACCCTTTCTCACTGCATCCGCAGAAAACAGCAAACGCGGGAGGCTTAGCCAACAGCAGTCTGGAGGATATGGGGCCTTGCTGGAGGCCACAGTTTAGCATCCTTTCACCCAGATGAGGGAAAGAGTCCCTTCTTTTCTCACCCCTTTCCCAAAATTAAAACAATGAAAATCAGTTCTCATTATCCCAATAATTAAGTCCCATTCAGCCAGCTGACAGCAGCCGAAGAATGATTTTTCTGTGCTGCGCTGTGTGGCTGCCCTCCATGGCCCCATTCATGGGCCACTGTGTGCATTTAATCACCCTGAGCAGGGCTGAGCTAATGAAATGCTGGGGCCTTGCCCTGCCCTGACCCTGCTGCTATTTCTATCTGAGCTCAGCACGTCCTTTGCTTGACAGTTGCAACCGAACAAGCAGATTTTTCTCTCCCATCTATGGAGTGTAAAGAGCCTATTTTGGCAGCCTGTGGGGCTGGGGACCTCGCTGGAAAAACCAGTGAATGCCCCTGGAGGTTAACTTGCAAAGCTGTTTTCCAGACTGAGAGGCGGGGTGGAGGAAAGGCAGTGTGCTGGAGCCCCGAAGGCACTGAGGCCTGTGGCCCTGGTGCACGGGACAGGAAGGGCAGGGGCCCTTCTGGGTCAGAAAGGGAAGACGAACCTGGACAAGTAAGGGGCCACGCAATGGGGCAAGCTGATTTATCCGATGCAGACCTGAACAAAAGCTCTTTGTCAGTTATCAAAAATCTCCCTCCCTTGCCAGGGTCCAAGTGAGAAAATCCATTCCGTTTGGTTTCCAGCTTGCAGGGCTTGCTGAAAGGGGGATCCCTGCCGAGAGATTGCTCTCTTAACATTCTGAGCTGTTGTTTTAATGATTCCCTAAGATTCAGAAGTCAGGGAATAGGATGCCAAAATTATATGCATTTATCCATATTGAAATTTAGGGAGTTAGACTTAGCTCATGAAAAAGAAAAAATGTTTTCTCTGAGGGACGTTGGAGAGAAGAGGCCAAAAATGCATTAAATGTGTCAACATGGTGGCTTTCCGTAGAAAAGACTTAATATCTAATGAAGGACTTAAATCAGAGGTGACAAACTCAAATGCCCAGGTTCCAAAGAGGTCACCAGGCTGACGGAAGGGAGGCAGGTGGGAACTGTAGCAAAGGAGAAGAGTTCTGCCCTAGAGCAGGCAGTTGCTACACAGGCCCTGGCCCCTTTCTGCCATAGAGGTAGGTGGGCCTGGAATGATGTGATTTTCTGTGTTTTGTTCAAAAGAGAAACCTAAAATCTCTATTCTTATATGAAATCTCCCAAATGTTAATGTTAGAAACTAATTCAAGATGTACAAAAAAAAAAAAAGAAAAAAAGAAAAAAAAAGAAAAAAAAAAGGCCAGCATTCTAGCCAAACAAAATATGTTGGCATACTATAAGCCCACCGCTCATATTTGCAGGGCCTGGGGCAAGAGTACAAATGGAGGCTGCGTATCATATGTCTAAATATTGAAAAGGTATAAATCAAGCTCACTAACTGTGAAACAAAATACACTCCATCTGCCTACAGTCAGTGAAAAAGTATGCTTTCCAAAGGACCTGGTAGCCAGGTGTGAATTCACAGAATTCTGGGACACCGTCGACTCCCTCACAGAAATCGGGCAACACGGGAGAGCTGGTTTCTGGCTCCCAGTCCTTCTTTCCCACCCTGGCTCCATCCTGCATTACTAGGGTCTTATACACTCATGTGACACTCCAGTCCATCAGCCCAAGCTCTGGCTATCCCCTTAAACCCCAAATGGCTGCCCCTTGGCTGCTGCTCTGGCTTAGTGGTGCCACCATCAAGGGCACAGTCTGCCCTTGGGAAGGCAGACCCAAATGAGCTTGGGGACATGTGACAGTGAACTCCAGGGTTCTGGGATCCAGGGTGTGGTCTAGGAGGAGTAGCATCTGAGCAGAAACATATCTTTGGCCAGAGTGAGGCCCTTTAAAGAGTGGGGTCTAAGGCTCAAAGTGAAGTACTGGCATCAATTTTAAATATTTTTAAAGTTTATTTATTTATTTTGAGAGAGAGAGAGAGAGAGAGAGAGAGAGTGTGTGTGTGTGTGTGTGTGTGTGCGTGTGTGTGTGTGAAGGAGGGACAGACAGAGAAAGAAAAAGAGGAAAGAGAGAATCCCAAGCAGGCTCTGCATGGTCAGTGATGAGCCCGATGCGGGGTTCGAACTCATGAAACTGTGAGATCATGACCTAGCTGCAATCAAGAGTTGGATGCTTAGGGGTGCTTGGGTGGCTCAGTTGGTTAAGCATTCAACTTCGGCTCAGGTCACGATCTCACAGTTCCTGGGTTTGAGCCCCGCATCAAGCTCTGTGCTGACAGCTAGCTCAGAGCCCAGAGCCTGCTTTGGATTCTGTGTCTCCCTCTCTCTCTGACCCTCCCCTGCTCATGCTCTCTCTCTCTCTCTCAAAAATAAATAAAACATTAAAAAAAATCTTTTTAAAAAGAGTTGGATGCTTAACTGACTGAGCCACCCAGGCACCCCTGGCATCAATTCTAGATCCCTGTCTTAAATAATCATATGCCCAGAAGTGAAGACATCCTGATTCTTGGCCTGATTTTATGATTAACTAGCTATGTGACCTTAAGTAGATCACAATCTTTTAATGAATCACTTTCTACATGAATCAAATGGGAACAAAATAATTCTTGCAACCAATTCACTTGGGAAATAAAATGAGATTCTTCAGTGAAAATACAAGTAATAATTAGATAGAATTTTTTTTTACAGATTAAGAAAATAGGGGCGCCTGGGTGGCTCAGTCGGTTGAGCATCCAGCTTCGGCTCAGGGCATGATCTCACGGTTCGTGGGTTCGAGCCTCACGTCGGGCTCTGTGCAGACAGCTAGCTCAGAGCCTGGAGCCTGTCTTCAGATTCTGTGTCTCCCTCTCTCTCTTATCCTCCCCTGCTCACGATGCCTCTCTCTCTCTCAAAAATAAATAAAACATTAAAAAAAATTTTTTTTAAAGAAAATAGTAGCTGCCACAGACACAAATTTTATCAAACAGGACATATCTGAAGGTCTCACTCAAACGATCTCATTAAAAACATATTTTATCCCAAGATGTGGGCTAAGTCTAGAAGAACTGAAATGATAGTACTTTTCATTGGGAGTCTTTTCTCTTTTCCAACAGTCCCTCAGGATGGGTGTCCTATCATGCTGATTTTAAAGGATATTGCAGAGATAAACAAAACAAAAACAAAATAGATTTGCAGTGATTTATGACTCCTTTCCAAAAACATAGCAACCCCCTTAATCCACATTAGAGCAAGATCTCTCTTTAGGGACACATGTGTTGTTATTGTGATAGTCATTCCAGAAATGTTGGGTCCCAGTTTAAAAAAATTTTTTTAAATGTTTATTCATTTTTGACAGAGGGAGAGAGACAGAGCATGAGTGGAGGAGGGACAGAGAGAGAGGGAGAGACAAAATCTGAAGCAGGTTTCAGGCTCTGAGCTGTAAGCACAGAGCCTGACATGCTCGAACTCATGAGCTGTGAGATTGTGACCTGAGCCGAAGTTGGACACCCAACCGACTGAGCCACCCAGGTGCCCCTGGATCCCAGTTTTAATGAAAGAAAACCAATGGGAAAGTGGCAAAAGAAAAAGAGGAAGAAAATACTAAAAATTTCCATGACAATTTAAATCAATAACAAGTCAAGAATTTTATTTTTAAAGACAAGAAAAAAGAACTTCAAACCACAGAGGGAGACAAATTGTACAAAAGGTAACTTGGTATACCAGGAAATACTCATGTGACAGTAAATTGAAGAGTTCCTTCCAAAGAAATATTGTTTGATACTGATGATCATGTTAAAGCATGCCTGGATTGGTATTAAAAGATATTTTTCTCTTCAGACCAAGTCAAGATGGACTCTGAAAATAGAGCAGAGAGGAGCTAAGGTTATGTGTCTTCCTAAACATGGAGGAGCTAGGAATTGGGAGTGTTTGTTGTGTTAGAATGCCTAGCATCCATTTCCTCTTATTACCACCACCCTATTTTCCTTTTGGGGGATAATCTCTTCCCCTTAGGACGGGTCTGTAGATAGGGCTGGATAGCAGGTTTGTGATCCAAGTTAGGCCACTCAGATGTTCCCCCATGGAATGTGGGTTTTGAGCAGGGGGACAAAGAGAATGGAAACATGAGGAAAGTCATCACATTCAGCTTGAGTATCCTGACTAGACTTTTGGGACCCTTGTTGAGGTTCTTACTTCTTAGCTTCTGGAGCTTGATTGCCTCTTGCCCAATTCTGAGACTGGTTCTCCAGTCTTTCCTTAATCCTGTAGGCCCCCTATATCCTTCTTCTAAACTCCCTTTGGTTTATGTAAGCCAGAGGTGCTTCTGTTCCATGTAGCCAAAGAACTTTAATGGATAAAACAGCACCAATGCACTGTGGGTACTGACCTTCAGTCTAATTTACCAAGTGCTTATGGAGACCTTCCGTGTGCCCTGACCCCAGGGAGCATATGTCTCACTGTGGGATATGATGCAGGGGCCCTAATGCAGAAGCAGTGGCACTATCCCGAGTTTCTTCTACCTGGTTACCCAGTTACCCAGTTACATATACTCATCTTCTTTCTTGGTTTTCCTGAAGTGTTGGGATGTTCATTTCGTTTTTCACTTTATAGTATGCGCTGTTCATAGAATGGCCAGCAGAATCTCAGCACTTCAAAGGGTGCTTCCAGAATGAGTATGTAGTTGGAATCAGCATGACAGTGAGTCAGGCTGGTAATCTGAAGGCTTGCCGTTAGATCGATGTGTCACTATCACATGCTCAGAGACTAGGTTCCAATGTGCCTGACTGTCCTTGAAAAAAGTTAGTGGAAAAGGCTGAGGGTTTGCCAGCGGAAGCTAAAAATAACAAAGAAGGGAGATACACGGTGGGTAAAGATATGGAGGAGAGAACTGGAAACTGACAGCAGGAAGTGGCTGGTTCACAGTGAGAGATGATCAAGAGTATATGACATTAGGGGCAGCAAATGCCCTATACTAGCTTTGAGACTAGCTTTTGAAATCAGTAATAATAGTTATTGTTTAATTTTTAACCTCATTGCTTTTTGGTCATTTACCATCACCTGGATTCTTAGCTTATACTGCTCTGTGTGTTCACCAACCACAGGGAGATAGGGTAATTTGGAGGTTCAGAATATAGGGGCTCCAGAGCCAAACTACAACTCCAGTGTGTTTGAACTTCAGCCACTTGCTAGTTCCATGACCTAAGGTGAATTATTTAGCCTCTCTCTGCCTCAATGCTCCTATCTATAAAATGGGATGATGATAATTATAATACATATCGTATAAAACATTTAGCAGTATCCTGGCACATTAGTGTTCAGTAAATATTAGCTACTGTTATTTATTCAACAATGGGGCACCTGGGTGGCTCAGCTGGTTAAGCCTCCAACTTCAGGTCAGGTCATGATCTCAAAGTTCTTGAGTTCGAGCCCCGCATCCAGCTTTGTGCTAACAGCTCCAAGCCTGGAGCCTGCTTCGGATTCTGTGTGTCTCTCTCTCTGCCCCTTCCCTGCTTGTGCTCTCTCTCTCTCAAAAATAAATAATAAACTTAAAAAAAAACCCACATATTTACTGAGCATCTAGGATTTCCAGGCACTTTTCTAGTCCTTGAGATATATCTGTGAACAAAATAGACAAAGATGCCTACCCTCATGGAGTTTACATGCTAGTGGGGTGGAGGTAGGGGAGAGACAATAAACAATCCTGGTGCTGTTATTAATATCTTACCCAATTATTATTATTTGACTCACTATCCACCTTCTCCCCCAAACTTTCTGGAACTCTTTTAAATCCTTATCCTCTTCTTTAAACATTCTGTTCATCTTGGTGCCTTTGTTGAAATCTGGTTGGCCCTTGTATATGATTTTCCCCACTGCACTCAAAAGTGGGGTCTGCTTTTTTTCTTATTTTCCACATATCCCAGAGACTGACAATGAGGAAGTTGGCTTCCTTACTTCCCATCGCTACTTCCATGCTTTTTCTCCTCATTATCCTATAAAAACCACAGCTCTAGAGGTACTCATTTCTTCACACCATATAACCTTTCTCCATTTTTTTTTTTTTTTTTTTTTTTTTTTTTGCTGTCATCCATAACCTCTCCATTACTCATTGATTGATTCAGCACTGGAGAACCTAGCTCTCCCTCCTCCCATTCACCCCTGTTTCTGTCATCATCATTGGTGACTTTAACATTGTTTCTGAGTTCCTTGACCTCCTCACTTCCAATGGTCTGTTCTTCTACCTTCCTCAGATACTTTTAAATGTCCATAGCCTAGACTTTGTCATCTCCCCTTTCAAGTCTAGATTTTAATTGTCATATGATCCAACCACCAGTTTTATCTCTCCAGCCAACTTTCTCCAGTGTTCCTCCTCCAATCAAGTAAGTTCACCTGCTTATTTGTTTTGTTTTGTTTTGCTCTGTTTTGTTCTCTCTAGGGCAAACTTGTCTAGTACAACCCCAAGCTGGTTAAACCCAACTATTGGCTTAGGATGCAATGGCTCTGAGGCAGTTTAAAATGAGTGGAGAAGATAACACCTTGAGGTGACTGATCGCACTTTAAATCCATGACTACTACCATTCTTAAATGAGTACTCAATATTGTCCAGAAGTCCTGCATTATATCTCTAGCAAGTTCATTCTAGTTTTCACAAGATTACTATTTGTGTCTCTTCTCCCCCTCAAACCTCTAACCATCACCCCCTTTCAACCCAAGATCTCAAATCATGTCTCATTGAGAAACAGAAATAATCAGACTGAAACACTCTCATTTCCCCATCACAACATCTGCAAAAGTACTGGCGTAGTATCTGTTTTCCCTCCCATTACAACAGTAGTGTCCCTCCTTCTATTAAAGCCAAACCCCTCTACTTGTGTTTTGGATCCCATCTTCTCTGGATGTCTCAGGACTTTGTATCTGATGTCAGCTCCATTTCTCTTCTGCACAATCAGCTTTTTCTACTCTACTGAATCACTCTATCAGCATCAGCAACAAAATACCCAGCTAGCTCTCATCTTTAAAAATCCTCTCTTGAGGGCCCCCTGGGTGGCTTAGCGGGCTACATGTCTGACTCTCGATTTCGGCTCAGGTCATGATCTCATCGTTTGTGAGTTTGAGCCCCATATCAGGCTCTGCCCTGAGAGAGTGGCGCGTGCTTAGGATTCTCTCTCTCCCTCTCTCTCTGCCCCTCCCCTGCTTGCTCTGTCTCTCTTTCTCTCAAAATAAATAAATAAACTTAAAAAAAATCCTCCATTGATAGCACATTCTCCTCCAGCTACCATTCTATTCTCTGTCTCCCTTAGAATTAGTTTTATGTAGCATGTAGGGAATGCTGTTGACCATTTAAAAAAATAGACTATTTTTTATAGTAGTTTCAGGTTCACAGCAAAATGGATCAGAAGGTACAGAGAGAGTCCCCTGCCTCCACACATGCAGAGCCTCTCCCATTATCAACACCCCCCACCAGCGCTGTTTCTTGTTACAACTTAGGAGGCCACATCGACACATTACCCAAGTCCATAGTTATTACTACACTTTGCTCTTGGTGTTGTGCATTCTATGGGTTTGGACAAATATATAATGACATATATGCATCATTATAGTATCATACAGAATAGTTTCACTGCCCTGAAAATCCTCTGTGCTCTGCCTAGTCATCTTTCTTTCCCCCCATCCTCTGGCAATTTCTATAGTGATGTTATATTCGGCAAACTCGCCAAACTCCCTTTTTATTTAGAACAATTTTCCTACAGTATGGATTTTCTTTAAACAATCTTATTGTCTTTAAAGGAAGAGAGCTTGTCTTTTCTCTTTCCTATTCTTATGTCTTATTTCACTGTCTTTCCTCACTGCACTGGTGGGCGGATAATAGGTATTGTCATCTCCCCCCAATTTTAATAAGAATACAGCTAATGTTTTATCATTGAGTGTGATGTTTACAAAGGTATTTGTTATTTTATACATTCTTTACCAAATTAAAGTTCACTCCTATTCTTAGTTTGTTTAGTTTATATAATGAAGGAACTTTGGATCCTATCAAATGACTTTTCTGCATCTATAAGAGGATCATAAACCTTTTCTCTTTTAATCTGTTATAAATGGTATAATATATTAGCAGCACCTGATATTGGGTCATCCTTGCATTTCTTAGATAAATTCCACAAGAAGATTTTTTTTAAAATACATGCACACACCCCATCATCATCTCTGGTAATATTTTATTCAGGAATTTTTCATCTATGTGAAAAAATTTCATTCTATAATGACTGGTCTACAATTGTATAGTCTTGGGTTTCATATCAAGTTTATACTAGCCTCATAAACAGAGCAATTTTCCTTCTTTTTCAACATTCGAAGGCAGTTTGTATAACACAGAGGTTAGCTGTTCTCTGACAGGTTGGTAAAACATTCCTGTAAGACCACCTAGGCCCAACGTCATTTGAAATGGAAGATTTTGGATGGTGATTCAGTTCCTTTGTGGGCTATTGGTTGATTTAAAGTTTCCAATTAATTATCCTTGATTCCATTTTGAAAAATTATGAATTCCATCCATTGACATTAAGTTATTCATAGAGTTGTTCATAAAGTTGCTCATCCTAGTTTATGATGATTTTTTTCATCCCAACTGTATCTGTAGTTATGAGTCATGGTCTCTTTTTTATTCTTAATATTACTTATTGGTTTTTTTCCCCCTTGTTTCTTGAGCAGTCTTTTTTTTTTTAATATTTATTTATTATGAGGAGAGCATAAGGTGGGAAGGGGCAGACAGAGGGCGACAGAGGATCTGAAGCAGGCTTTGTGCTAACAGGCTGACAGCAACGAGCCCGATGTGAGGCTTGAACTCATGAACAATGAGATGACCTGAGCAGAAGTTGGAGGCTCAACTGACTGAGCCACCCAGAAGTCCCTCTTGAGCAGTCTTAAAGAGTTTTTTTATTTTACCAGTCATTTCAATAATAACTTCTGGATTTGTTGATTTCAAATTTGGTTATTGCTGTTTCTTTGTTTCTTGTCCATTAAGTTTGATCTTTATTATTCTGTTACCTACTTTTTTTGGACTTAATCTGTTGTTTTCCTTGCTTCTAGATTTAAACACTCCTCATATTCACTTAATTTTCTTTTTTTAATTTTTAAAATTTTTAATTAATTAATTAAATGTTTATTTATTTATTTTTAAGAGAGAGAGAGAGAGAGAGAGAACAGGCAGGGGAGGGGCAGAGAGAGAAAGACACAAAATCTGAAGCAGGCTCCAGGCTCTGAGCTGTCAGCACAGAGCTCAATGTGGGACTCAAACTCACCAACAATGAGATTATGACCTGAGCCGAAGTGGGATGCTCAACCGACCGAGCCACCCAGGTGCCCCCACTTAATTTTCTTTAATTAATCAATTTTAAGATTATGAGTTTCTCTCTTAAGTACTTTGGCTATGTCTTCAAGCTTTGATACATAACTACATTTTTTTTTCTTTTTCTAATACAAATTACTTATGAAATTAGTTTCACTGTGGTCAGAGAATATGTCTGCATGATATCAATTGTTAAAAATTTCTTAAGACCCCTTTTGTGGCCTATAATATCAATTTATGTAAATGTTCAATATGTTCTTAGGAAAGAATATGTGTCCTTTATTGTTGAATTTTGAGTAAAGTGTATAATAGTTTGTGGTTATATCTTTTACGTTCTTAATAACTGTCTTTGTAAAAATGAGTTTAAATCTCCTACCATGATTGTACATTTGTAATTCTCTTAGTTTTTATTTTATATATTTCAAGGTTTCAAGATTGTGTTTTTAGAGTCATAAAGATTCATAATTGTTATGTCTTCTTGATGGAGAGTTCCTTTTATGATAATGTGTTTCTCTTTATCCGTATTAATATATAGTGCTCTAAATTCTATTTGTCTGCTATTTATACTCTGACACCACCTTTCTTTGGGTATTTCCTAGTATGGCTTTTGCCATGTCTTTCTTCCTAAGGTTCTGTGTGGATTGGCTTAGGTATGTGTTTTGAAAACAGCCAAAGCAGGATACTTAAAAAAATTCTAACCTGATAATCTCTGGTTTTTAGTAGGTATGTTTAATCCACTTATACTTATTGTAGTTACTGTTATTTTTTACTTACTTCTTCCATTTTACTTAGAATTTTCTATTTATCTTCTTTGTTTCTTCATTTCTTTATTTTTTCTACCTACCATTAAATTGATAAAGTGTTCTATGCTCTGTATTTTTCTCTTTCTTGATTTGGAAGCTACAGATTGAAGTTCTTTTCAGCTCATGATCACCTTAAAGTTTTATCATACACATTTAATTGTGAATATTTCAAAGAACAAAGATTTTTAGTATCTTATCCTCTTGACCAGGAAGGATTGTAAGCACATTTTAACTATCTAATTAACACTTCCTCTCCCATCAGATTGTCTCAATATTTTGACTAAACTTTTATTTTAAACTCCGGATTTAGTTATTTTTATAATCAGTTGAAGTGCATTTTAATCAATTTATTTATGTGCTCACTATAGTTTCATGATTCAGATAGTTTACTCAAGACTCAGGTTTTTTTCTTATTATAGTACATCCTTTAATGGTATTTTTAGTGAAGATTCAAGACTGACAAACTTCATTCCTTTTTATTTCTAAAAATTCCTTTATTTTAAACTCTCTTTTAAGTGCTAGCTTAACTAAATACAAAACTTTAGATTAACAGCTATTTTCCCCCCCTCAGATCTTTGAAGATACCACTACACTGTCTTCTGGAATATCTTGTTGCCATTGAGATGTCTATTATCAATGCAAGTGTTATTTCTATGTAAGTAACCTCTCTTTCCTCTCTGGTAATTTCTAATATGGTCTTTTTTATCCTTGAGGTTCTATAGTTTCACTACAAAGTTTTAAATGTGGATTTACTTTATCCTGCTCAGTATTCAAAGTGTTTTTTTCAATTAAAATCTTTCCAAATGTGGTTTCTTTACTATTCCCTTAATGCTTTCTTCCAGAACTTCTAATAGACATAAATTGAAGTTTTCAATCTACCTTCCATGCTCTTAACATTGACTCTGGGTTGCATTTTGAGTGACTTCTTCCATACTACCTTCCCATTCACTGATTCTTCTCCATCTATGTCTTATCTAGAGTTTATCCTATCTATAGATTTTACCTCTCGAATTGGTTCTTTTTCATATTTACCAATTCTTATTTCATTTATGACTGCTTTATTTCACAATTTCCTTTTAAAAATAGGTGTTATTACTCTTATTTAAATACACTTAAAGTCTTTCACAGATTGGTCTTTTAATTTCAAAAGAACAAACTTCATCTAACAAATGTTAATTTTTTTTCTCTTCCTGTTGGCTATCTTTGTTTGGATGTTAATTGGAGTGTGGGCAGGGTCTTTCTTTCTCTTTCTCTTTCTCTTTCTCTTTCTCTTTCTCTTTCTCTCTTTCTCTTTCTCTATTCTATCCTAGAGATTTTATAGAGGTCTCTGATTCATAACCAAGTGATAGTTTGAGATCCTGCATAACCATGGTATTTGTGATGCCTCCCTCAGTAGTTGAAGCATCCTGGTTTCTGTTGCTGGGCTCTGACTACTTCCTCCTGCCTCCAAAGGCCTATAGTTTCATAGAAGCAGTCCTATGTAGTGTATGAGTGTCTTTTTTTTTTTTTTCAATCTGCTTTCCCTAGTGAGAAAGTTCCATCTCAGTGTTTTATTTCCAGCAGTGAGCCTCACTCCAGTCAACTACCATGCTGAGAGCAATTTAGTCCCTGTTACTCATGGAACCCTCTTGTCCAGCTTCTGGATTTGGAACTCAGCTGTGGTTTGATCCCTCTTCACTGTTTCAACATTAATCTACCTAGAAAAAGATAATCAACTGCATTTCCTGAAGCAGAATAGGGTTGGGACTTATTTAGAGTTGGAAAGACCAGGGTGTCAACCACAGGCTAATCACTTACTAGACGGGAAGTTGGGGGAAATTTATATAACTTGTTTGAGCCTCAGTTTTCTCATTAGTCAATTAGAAATGATACAACCTATGTCACAAGATTGATGGGATAAAGTTTAAAACAGCATCACGTGCTCACAGCACATTATTAGAATGATTATTAGATAATCATTTTAAAGGGTAAATATTTTGTTTCAAGCAAATCCATATTTGCAGTCAGAATTTTTTTTTCTCACTAAATATGGGACCTTGACTCAGAGACTTTCTCTTTTATGCTCTGCATCCCTCCTTCCTGGAACTAACTAGTCAAGATGTTTAGAAATATGAATTTTAACAGGCTGATCATGGGTTCTTACAAGAGAATAGGTAAAATTTCATTTATTTTTTTGTACTTTATAATTTATATCCAACTCTCAAAGTATTCTTAAGATAGTTTACAAGAAAAGACATGTGTACAATAAGTTTGATGAATAAGAGAAAGGGAAATTTAAACCATGGAGGAGGAAGAGAAAATAATTATGCCAAAAACCTGAGCTAACCATTACTGTAATTGAGCATTAAATTTGTTCAAGGTGTCTTGGCAGTTAAAGGCAGAAAAGAGGAAATGTGATGGGTGACATGATTCTCAATGGCTAAAGTTTTTCTCTTACGTAGTTTAGCAAGTCTATGGTGGGGAAGAAACCATTTGGTGGTTAAGCTCCATTGGGGCTGCAAGATGTGGAAGAAGGTATTCTTTATAGTGGATGGTAGAGTCTATCCCCAGTGCTTTAGCAACAGATTGGACAACTCTGGCTTTGGATGGCTTAGTGCAAATCTGACCAGAGCCAGGAAACTGAAATTGATGACTTTTTAAAAGTAAAATTTCAGATAATAAAAAATACAGATTTATTATCAAAGTTTTAAAAATACAAAAAGAATATAAAGAAACAAAAGTACCTTCATAATCCCATCACTTAGAAACAATCATTAGTAAAACTTATGTATTTCCTTCCAAACTTTCTTCTATGTGTACTTCTATTAGCTGACTTCATGTTGTTTCCTTCAAGTTAGACAACTTTATAAATTAGGTGGTGCTTGGCCCAAGTGATTGTTATATTTAATAATAAAAATAGTTACTGCTTGCTGATTGAATGCCTAATGTGCTCCAGACACTGTATTGGTATTTCCAGTCCTTCTGATACCAACAGGTACAAGGTAGGTTTTCCTATTTCCAAAGAAGTTCTGTAACTTGTCTAAATCAAACACAGTGAAAGGAGAGCAAAAACACAAATTCAGGTGTATCTGACCGTGCAGCATAGTCTCTTTCTTCTCTCAGGTGCTGCTTCTCTGAGACACAGGCATCATCCTTGCCCCTGCTGCTCTCCTGTAACTCCTCGGAGTGGAGGCGCCTGGGTCTGACATCATCTCAGCTGACTCATGGGCCCCAAAAGGCCAACGCAAAAAGCAGAAGGAGCTCATTCTTCCCCTACTCTCTTTCCTCCCTTTCCCCTACATGCTGGAAGTCGAGAAGCTAAATTGTTTAGGTGCCCCAGGTTAGCTCAGGCACCTGTTGTGATGGTTTGGGCTTGATAAAATTTTGTAATTCAAACCTCTTTTATAAAGTTAAGAGAAAGTTGAGAATCCCATTTCTGTTGTTTTCAGTCCCAGTGATACCGAAGAGCATGGAGAATTTGTGTTTGTCATTGTTATTACTATGGTTTGTAATTGAAGCTTTGTGCAGATGTAACTTTCTTCTCTCCTGAGCCCCCATAGCTGCCCAGAAACTTCTTTCATGAGCGGGTCACAGATTGAAGTGTTCTGCAGCAGCCGCCAACAGCCAGGAAGAGCCTGGTCCCTCAGCACAGGCCCGGGCCACCTGGAACTCTCAGGCCACATGGTTGCCAGGGTAGGCTGGCTGCCACACCCAGAATGGCAGCCTATTGTAAGTGGCTTCTGGCCAACACAAGCAGTGTCCTGGGCTCAGTGGGGCGGGGGGGAGCTCTTGCCTGAAAATTGGCCAATCTTCTCCCCTCTCTGTCACCACATGTGGGGACCTATGAGCTAAGTCTCGAAGAACCAAGAGGCCTAAATATCAGGACTCCCGGTTGTCTACACAGTGAGC
>CM053560.1:31281337-31656559 GCA_028646485.1 Cryptoprocta ferox
GCCCTCTCTCCACTACATTTGCA
The DNA here is from genome assembly GCA_028646485.1 of Cryptoprocta ferox. NCBI lineage: Eukaryota > Metazoa > Chordata > Mammalia > Carnivora > Eupleridae > Cryptoprocta > Cryptoprocta ferox. The sequence continues at coordinate 31,281,361 of CM053560.1, forward strand.
TGGCTGTAAGCACAGGGCTTTGTGTTTCCTCCCTACAATCGCACCAGGGCCTGTTTCCTCGAGGAGATGTCTGGGGCGGGGGGGGGGGGGGGGGGATAAAAGCTTTAAAAGAGGCTGTTACACACCTGAGCTTCAACACTCCATAGGGTGGTAATTCATCTCAGTTGCTGGAAGTATAACACATGCAAACCATGAAGAAGCTGGTTCTCCTGCTTTGCCAAGCGACTTGCCCCTGAGGTTTGGGACCAATTGAATTATAATAACATCAGAACAACAACAATAATACTAACAACAACTAGCACTTACACAGCCATGAACACGTGCCAAGCTGTTCCCTGAGCCCTTTACATATATTACCTCATGTATTTCCCCCATTTTACAGATAAGAAAACTGAAACACAATAAATTTAAATAACCTGCCAAGTGTCGCACAGCTAGTAAGAGGCTGAACTTGAACCCCAGCAATTCTAGCTTCTTAAGCCAGTTTTGAAATTTGACTTGGATGTTCATGTGATAGGCATGGCAGAAGATTGGAGAAAATCACAAATTTTCCAACAGTTTCTGAAACCCAAGGGTGGCTCAGGTTGTCCCCCCCCCCACATGGTTCTGTCATGCTAATTCCATATTCAGAGATCATACAAGTTGTGGCTGGCTATCTGGAAGAGGAGAAAAATCCCCTAAACCTTGTGCTGGCCAAAAATATTTTGCCTTTTCTATTGGTGAGAAGAGCAGCTCACCATAAGGCTGTAGGATGTCTGGACCACACTGGGGAGAGGCCCTGGCAACAGTGCCCAGAAGTAGAACATCCCTGGCTGAGAAGAGGTCCCTTCCAGGGAGAACACAGATGGCTGGAGCATGCACATGTAGATGGTGCTTGGTCAGGAGAGTGGTGAGAGGTTTCAGATGGTCATCGGGAAAATGTGGAGGTGACCATTGTGATACTCAGTGCCCAGATTGTGGGACCTGGAGATGTTGTTGTCTTTTGCATTGCAGGTATCTACCAGGATCTGAATCAGTTTTCTATTGCTGCTGTAATAAATTACCACAAATGTAGGGGTTTAAGGCAATACAAATTTATGATCTTATAGTTTGAGAGGTCAAAAGCCTGACACAGGTCTCCCTGTGCTAAAATCGAGGTGTCGAAAGGGCTGCATTCCCTTCTAGAGACTCTAGGGGAAAGCACATTTTCTTCCTTTTCCAGCTTCTAGAGGCTGCCCCCGTTTCTTGGCTCGTGGCCCCCTTCCATCTTCAAAGCCAGCAGTGGATCATCAAGGCTTTCCCGCATTGCATCATTCTGGCACTGACTCTTCTCCCTTCCTCTTGCACATCTAAAGACCCTGTGATTACACTGGTCCTACTTGTGTAATCTGGGATAATATTCCTATTTTTTTTTACTTATGTATGTATATATGTATTTAAATGTCTATTTATTTTTTAGACAGAGAGCGTGGGGGCGAGGGGCAGAAAGAGATGGAAACAGAGGATCTGAAGTGGGCTCTGAGCTGACAGCAGAGAGCCCAATGCAGGGCTTGAACTCACAAACCATGAAGTCATGACCTGAGCCAAAGTCGGACGCTCAACCAACTCAGCCACCCAGCCACCCTGATATATTCCTATTTTAAAGTCAACTGACTAGCAACCTTATCCATCTATTACCTTAATGATCCTTTTGTGTAAAATATAACGTATTCACAGGTTCCAGAGATTAGGACATGGACATCTCTGGGAGGCCATTATTCTGCCAATCACAGGCCCCACAGGGAAAAGCTGAGCACCCCTATCATGGACACTCACAGCCCCGTTGAGAGCCTGCTCAGCAGCTGGCAGTCTCTGCTGCATGCTGGAGAAGAACCACTGGGGACCTGCTTCAGATAAAAGGTTGGGAAAGCCATACATGGTGTTCAAAAACCTAGAGATGCACCCACCTTCTTGAGAAGACCCAAGACACTAAAAGTCTAGAGTTTCAATGCTTCTGCCCCCCATCAGAACCTAGATAAAGAACCTGTCCCATGGGGTCAAATCAATGACACAGGTAGCTGGGAAGCCCCCTTCATAATGACAGGGACAGTTTATAGGAGAATGTGAGCATTCTCCCACAGTTATTTCAGCCCTAAAATCTCAAAAGTATGTATCCAGAACATGTTTTAAAGCTTTATTTATTTTTGAGAGAGAGAGCATGAGCAGGTGAGGAGCAAAGAAAGAGGGGAACAGAGGATCCAGAACCAGCTCCACAATGATAGCAGCAAGCCTGATGTAGGGCTCGAACTCATGAACCATGAGATCATGACCTGATCCAAAGTCGGATGCTCAGCTACCCAGATGCCCCTGTATCCAGAACATTTTTAAATCATGTGTTCCAGATTTGTTAGGCACATTTAATATAAAACCAGCTTGCTTTTATAGGCATACTTAGCCTATCTACCTACCAGGGAAGTTAAGCGTAGTACTTATAATCTGCTTATATTTCTTGGTCTTGAAATACCTCTTTCACGAGTATACAAGAGTGAGGCCTCTAAATCCAACACTCCAGTCAGTCACACACTCAGGGAATCTATACACTATCCATATCCATACACCTTTAGTCTGTCCATTCTGGAAAGGTTGGATTTTTAAATTTTAAGCTTCTTGTTATATAGATTTCAAACTTTTGGGTGCTCCTGAACCACTCTGGGATCGTGACAGTAGCTTTCTCTATTGGACCATTCTGAGCAATTCTGATTCTGTGGGTGTTTTTGGGCAGCTTACTTGGGTGCTCCTTATCCCCGTTACCTCATATGCAACCTATAGGGCTGGAGTCAGGAGTAAACGAGTGAACCATGCAAAGCCTTTAGAACATTGCATGGTACTTGGTAAAACTGTGATACATCTTGTCTCTTATAATTATTAAAAGATCTAATAACACATGAACCTTTTCTCTTATAGTCACAGAACTGGCCATTTTGTTGTCTCCAGACATTGATATTCACCCCGTCTTGAGGGCAGCAGACACACTTCCTAGGCAAAATGTCTTTTTGTTTTGCTCTATAGGAATACTATTTCCATAAAGGCTGTTGCTTATAGTTAAGAGGAGACATCAAGACCCATTGTCAAGGCAGTGGAGACAGGTAGGTAGAGAGCTGAGAGTACTTATGCCATGGCCAAGAGAAAGCTCCTCTTCTCAGCTTGGAGGGGGCAGGGGCATGAATCTGGCAGAGCGAATTCTCCTGGGGCTCTTTGGTGCCACATTTTACTCTCATCCGAACTCAAAAGGGAGCCTCCTAGGTTAGTGTCATGTTGCCCAGGTGTATTAATTCAAAAGGCCACGTAGACAATCCTTGTCATGAACAGATCTCGGCCAAGACAATTCTACCATGGTGCCACACCTCCATACCCCAGCTCTACTTCCATCTCTGTACTTCAGGGCACAATGCCGAATGTCACAAAGCTGTCCCCAGGTTCTGTAAAGGAACATGAGCCCTAAGGCTTCTACCCCACCCCAGGGCTGCGTTCTGACCTCTGACCTCTTGCCTGGTATTCTGCTTTCCACTCTCATAGCAGTGGTTAACCAGCCTGCCTCCAAATGGCCAGATGCCACCACTAAGCCCAGAAGAGTTTCAGAGCTGGAGAACCTTAACTCCAAGTAGCACACAGGCCACATAAATTCTTCAAATTTGCACCCCAAAACAAGACTCCCTGGGGATTCCATTTATCTCACCAAGTTTCAGCGGAGGGAAAAACATTCTAATGGCATGTAAGGAAAGCTGTCAGAGAACTGTTTTGCTCAACATCAAATGCATTCCAGGCCTTATCTAATCAGGGAGTCTTCTTCACAGCTGATGCAGAGGCTATTCCTGAGCCAGGAGAGAGGCCTTGATTTTAAATACAAAATGATGGTTCTTTTGGCACCGGCAAAATCAGTTGGCAGTTGGAGGTTTGGAGTGACCCCTGACCCTCTCCCACAGTTCCTCCTGAGTCCTGCTGCACAAAACTAAGCCATGCTCAAATCCCAGGCTCTAATTGGCTCTGGTTTGTTTTGCTTTTCTATTCTATCCAGAGCTTCAAAAGGCGTTTCCATAATTGTTTGAGGCATGAAAAAGGCAGGTTTCAGCTTTCCTAACTGGAATTGGAGGTAATTACTATCTTGCACACACGAGCCGGTACATGCTTCAAATCAGATGGCTCTGGGTTTTATAAAGTGTAGCTGGGCCTCTGAGCCAGGAGAGGAAGGATTATGGAACCTTCCAAAGGCTCTGTTCCAAAGAAAGAAAAACTCAAACATCTCAGAAACGGTGAGGGAGGCATCCATATTCTTCTGTGATTCCTTTAAGCTCTGCCCAAGAGGTTTGGCCTAAAAAGATTGCGTCCTCGACCTCATCTTTTCTAGGATGAGGAGGCATTTTTTTTGGTCCTCTCTTTCAAGAGACAAAGGCTGACACCCCACATAACTCTCACCTTGTTTGTAATCAGCAACCGTGGGTTTGTCCTGGGCTGTCCACCTGTGAAACCTCAGAATAGGGCAAACGGAGTCAGGCAAAGTAAGAGCCACCTCAGAGAACCAGATCGGGGATTCACTTCTGTATTCTGAGGACAGCAAACACAAACATGGGCGGTCTCCAGCTTATAACCCACCCTACCATCCTGAGTGTGGACTGGCAAGCAAGATGCTATTTTACACCTCAGCCGACTAGCTGTGCGTCCATAGGCAGCTGATTCACATTACTAATCCTCCATGGCCTCACCTACAGAATGAGAATAGTGACTGGCCCAACCTCAAAGGGTTGTTGTGACATCTAAATGAGGTCAACCTGTGTCAAATGCTGAGTATAGTGTCTGCACATAGTGAGTGCCCAATAATAGCATGGCCATGAGGGCCAAGGGTCCACTCTGAAAATGGTGGAGGTTTTCAAGACTCTAGAGATTCAGAAGTAGAGGGAGAAAATCTGGGGCAGGAATAATAGAAGGAAAGTGGAGGAGGAGCAGAGTGACAGCTCCTACCTCAAAGTGTCTTCCCTCCCAAGGGCATGGCCTTAAGCATATTAGGTAGCCTGAAATTCCACAGATTAGAGATTTGGTTCTGCCTTTTTTCAATAACATATCTCAGTGAGAACTAGCTGGTTAAACAGCATTCACACATCAGCATAAACTGGTTTATTTGCTTTCTTTCTAATACCTACACACTCAGCAGCTTGGGGGTTAAGGAGGTTGGGACCAAGGAAGAGGAAGAGATAGTAATAATTTAGTGTCATGAGGCACTGCCTGGGACAAGGCCAGTCCAAATTCTGAGAGCTCCAGTTTATTTCACTCACTGGCCCACAGAGAGCCTCCCTAGCTCATGGGAAAAGAGGAGGTGGGGTCAGATGTGTGCCCGGGGCTCTAAACTGCCTTTCTGATTTTTGTATTTGCATATATGGACACTCCTAAAACATACTCTTCCAATGGCTTCCAGGACTGTCTCCTCTCTAGGAGCTCCTCCTCCTCTGCCAGGGTGCAGCCCAGGGTGCAGGGCTCAGACCTTTGTTCTCCTTTCACACATCACCCCTAAATGGTCTCATCCAGGCCCTCTCATGAGAGCTTGAGTCTGCCTCTGTGTTGCTCACCCCAAACCAACTTCTCTCTTGATTTGGATATTTAGCTGCCAACTTGACATCTCCCTTTCAAGTGTCCCAAACTCCCGACAACCCCTTACCCCCACCCTTATGCCACCAAAAATGATAAAAACAAAACCATCAGTAAGGTCTCCATATAAATGTTCTCACTGCAGATGATCTTTCAACACTGTTGACCTTCCTCTTTGTACCATTTACTTCTCTTTCACAGCACTTAAGACAATGTATAATCAGATATTTATTTAATTATTTGTGTAATATCTGTCTCCCAGTAGACTATAAACTTCATGAGGAAAAGATGAGGCCTACTGCCTCCTGTTCTTCATCTAACCCAGTGTCTGACACAGAGTAAGTCCTTACTATACATTTGCTGAATGAATGAATGATTTCAAAGTGGACATGGGTCCTCAGATCAGGAAGAAGAGTTTCTAGGTACAAAAAAGGCTATGAAACCTCACAAAAAATACTTGAGATCATATCTTGTTTTCCCAGAGTGGGCCATTTTGCTGTTTCCTCCTCCCATTTGATAAAGTCTCATGTTTAATAAAAGCCCTGAACAGTTACAGCAAACATACAGGACTTGATCATGAACTTGATGAAATGCTGCAAGCCTATATGTCTGATATGGGGAATACCTAAATTATATTCATAAATATGGCCGGCTCTCAATTATCCATTCCAGTGGATAATCTAATAGCCAATAATCTAATAGTTTGTAACTCAATAGCTTATAATCTTGAAAGTTTTACATGTGGCTTTTGTGAATTTGCATCAATATAGAAGGAGCTCTGATGCTTTAGGAATTCACAGTATTTTGGGCTCAGGTGTCCAATGTAACTATCCCCAGTTGCCTATTAAGGACTTCCTTGGGCTCCAACCACATGTGGAAAAAATACTGCATTGTGTTTGGGAGGTAAGCACATTAGGGTTTTTGTTTGTTTGTTTGTTTAGTTTGTTTTGTCATAAGAATTGGGGTCCAAACTCCAGCTCTGCCACTTACCAGCTCTGTTTTCATGTTATCTGGCCTGGTCTTTGTTTTCTCATCAATACCTACCTTCCAGGACTGTGATGAAATTTTTCATGAAAAATTAATGTGAACCACATGCTCAGGTAAATGCAAAACAAATCAAAAGTAGGGTTGGGCCTTCTACAAACTTTCTGTTTCACAGCTGAGGAAAGAAAGATTTCTCTTTTCTTCTCTTTTTCTTTCTGCCTTAAAAGACTTTCTCTTCCAGGCTCAGTAGGCTAAAGTAAACAGGGTCCTTGCTTTACAAATCACATTTGATTGTGAAAGCTTCTGCTAATGCCTGTACAAATCTGAAAGAAAAATGCTGTCTTGAGCAATCTAATATGAAAAACTGACCGTGGGCCCTCCCTAGGCTCCACCAGCCCTATCAACAATACAAATGATGGTGCATATGTCTGGGCCTTTGCCCATGTCATCTCGGGTCCAAGTCTCAGGGTTTGAAAGTAGAAATATCCTAAGATCCAAGGCAGAACCAATTGTCTGTTGTTGGGGGGAGGGTAGAACCCTAGAGTTCCCACCTCCTTTTCCTGTCATGAAGTTTATATCTCGAGGGAAAACAGCTGTCCATTCTCAGGCCAACTGGGACTGAAGCCAGCTGTTGCTTCCAGATGCCAAGAGCCAGATGTACACCCACTCTTCCCTCCCACTCCTTACGCCTGAAGTCTTAAACTTTACTGAATTTATTAATAACCTTCACAACTTGCTAAAAATGCATTTCCTCAGGATCCCCCTCTAAAGAATCTGATCCAGTTAGTTCAGGTTGGCCAAGAAATCTACATTTTCAACAACAACACTTCCACCCCCATCTTCTCTTTTCCCTAGGAAATTCCGATATAGTTGATCTGAAAATCATACTTTGAGCAACAGTCTCTATAGTAGAGGCACTGACATGCTGGTAAATATTTAACAATCGGTTTTGGAGGAGAGAAAGCCTGGTTTGTAGCTTGCTGATTTCTGTGATGTAAATATTCCCACCATGGTCAGTTCAAGCTACCAACATGACATCATGATTTCGAAGTTGGGAAAAGGAACATGCAATCAATCCTCACAAGCTCATAGGAACTGGCTCTGGCCCACCACTGGGTAGAAGCCTCTGGATGCCTTCAAATGCTATTTCCTGGGCTTTGGCACAGAAGGACCACTGTTCAGCCCATGATGTCATATCCCTGAGTATTTTTTTCCCCTAAATCCTTAGCTCTTTGAATGGTTTGTTTTGGTGACTGGTTCCCAGAGACCTCTAGGGGTTCCAAACCAGAAAGAAAGGAAAGAGAGAAAGAGTTCCAGGAAAGAAAACGCAATTAGTGTGGGATGTTGGCCTCAGCCATACTGTCAACCTTGTTCGACCCAGCTTTCAGCAGGGAGGAGCTTTGCAAACACCTGCTTCTGCCTTCATTTGATAAGCTTTCTGGTCAACTCACATAAACCTGATCCTGCTGACTTGGAGAATGATGAAAAGGCTGAGTCTTGGGGACCTGAGGGGATGAAAGGGGATGGGGGAGGACCATGGGGTGGTCATATGACCCGGGGTCGCTCAGCGGCTTATGGCTTCCCCTTTGTCTCCCTGCTCTGGCCCCATGTTGGAAGGTTTTGGTGATTTCCTCCCACCCCCGACCAGGCCAACAGATGTGGAAAGGTCTCCAGTTCCCAGGGCTCCGGACACAACTGCCTGTTGTTTCCCGCTTGCAGACGGGGTCTGTGATCACAGACAGAACAGCTACACAATCACTCACCAAAGAGCTGAGCCCGGTCAGGTGTGGGGTTCAAACCTACTCAGACTTGTCTGCAGCAAAAAAGAAACGTGTAAGCAAAACTAAATGAGTGTGAAAAAGAACCGTCCCTCTTTCTGTGTTCTCTAAGTCTGCTTTGTGGGGACGCTGAGGGCTCCAGGAGAGGCAGTGTCTTTAGCTCCTTCCAAAGCGGTAAAATCCTCATGGGTGCCATGACCATTTGAAGATATGCTGCCTTTGGGGCCTGCTGCCTATCTCACGGATGTGAGTAACACCTCTGCCCACTTTAAGCTTAGAGCTTGAAGGACCCTGCTCCCCCGAACAGGATGTCTTCTGCAGTCCACTGAGTTTTCACTGCTCAGTAGATGAAAAGGAAGGGTGCAGGTGTTAGCCTCCTCATTTACCTTAATTTTTCAACAGAGACAGTCTGAGAGATTTCTCAGTGCCAAGTTTCCTACTGCCATCCATACACCTTTTACAAGTGGGGCAAATGGAAGCATGAAAACACACTAAACTTCCTTAAATAAAGAAATTATCTCATATCAAGTCCATCTACAAGAATAGGCTGATGTCTAGTGGTATATTTTCTAGCTTATGCCACAAATGGTGGCCATTACAATTTGACACAAAGTCCTGGCACACATATGTCTTAGCATGTAACACATTCATCTATAAATGCTGCAAGTGATAGAAAGGCACTCTTTTCTCTAAAGAAATGGTTCTCAAAGTAAGATCTGTGGACCCCTGTGGTCCCTGAGACCCTATGAGGGTATCTGCAAGTCAAGATTATTTTTATTTTAATACCAAGATGTCATTTGCCTTCTTCGCTGTGTTGGCATTTGGGTAAAATTGCTGGCGCCAGAGACTGTACTGACAGTCATGAGACCCTTCACTGCCCAAATGTCACAGGACAAAAAACAAACAAACAAAAACAAAAGAAAGAAAGAAACCAGTTTTGACTTAAGAATGTCTTAGATGAAGTAGTAAAAGTTATTAATTTTTTTGAAATCTTGGCCAAAGTGCACATCTTTTTTACTATTCTGTGTAGCTAACTGGAAGGTGAGCGTCCTGAAGCAGAGAGCTTATTTGGAGGAAAGGCACCTGTGAGAGGAGGAAGTGAGGACTTAGGAGGGCACTAGACCTTCCACAAAATACCATGTTTGCTCAAAAGGACCAAATAACCATGGCTATTTGGACTTGGTTCTTGGACAGACACGTTCTCCCAAATGAACAGAGTTTGTCACTTCAAGAAAGATAATTGACAGCATTTGTTGCCAAAGTGAAAGCTTTCAAGCAAAAGTTAGAATTTTTGACCACTTATATTTGCCCCAGTGAGCTTAACACCTTCCCAATACTTAAGGAAGTTTCTGATAAGTCCAAGTGCTATTATTAGCAAATGTGAATTTTTTAGTTTTGGATCATGAAATATATCCAATTCCAAAGATCTGCATAGCTTGGTAAGCAATATTTTCCAAATTACCCATGCATAGGATTATAAAATCATGCATGGACAAAAGATCCATGCAAAGTGCAAGACAGACCAAATGGGTTTTAATGTAATTGAGCACATAAAGTTCATTGATATAGTTTCTTTTTTAAAAAAAAAATTAATGCTTATTATTTATTTATTTTTGAGAGAGAGAGAGAGAGAGAGAGAAACAGTGAGAATGTGGGAGGGGCAGAGAGAGGGAGACATGGAATCCAAAGCAGGCTCCAGGCTCCAAGCTGTCAGCACAGAGCCTGATGTGAGGCTCGAACTCACCAACCGTGAGATCATGACCTGAGCCGAAGTCAGACGCTTAACCGACTGGGCCACCAAGTCTCCCCCATTGATATAGTTTCTGATGCTACACTGCAACTAACAAAAACTGCCATTCGTTGAGTTTTGGTAGAGTGTCAAAGAAGCATACAGGCTACCCCACTATCCAAAAGTAGAGTGTTCCTATGAAATCTTTTGTAGGGTGAAAGAGTGGAAAGAGGCAATTACCTTTAATTTCCATGGAAAATTTTTCGAGTGTTCTCAGACCCCAAAATATTTCTCTTAGGCTTTTCTCATACCTTAGGACACACCTTGCTAACGAAGGCACCTTAGAAACACAGTTCAAAGCTACGGCAGCTTGATGCTAAGTACTTCCCAGGGAAGGATCCGAGTGGCACCACTCTCGTTGGTTGGGGTGCACGCTGCCTCTGTAAGGTCTCCTTGCAAAACAAATGTTGAGTGAACAGTATTTTCACTTTTTGCCTTTTCTCAAAAAAGTAAAAATCCTCTTAGGATTTCTTTTGGTTAATGAAAACAGGCACTTAATGTAGGTCTTTCCTAGAAGCAAAATGGTGTATCACAGACTTATCCACAATTATCCACAATTATATAAAAAAGGCTATTAAAATAGTCCTCCCTTTTCCAGCTACATATCTATGTGAGGCTGGGTTTCCTTCATATACTTCAATCAAAACAACATTATCACAGCTGATTGAGTGCAGAAGTAGATCTGAGAATCCAGCTGTCTTCCATTAAGCTAGACATTAAAGAGATTGCAAAAATGTAAAATATTGTCACTCTTCTCACTAAATTTTGTTTTGTTTTGTTTTGGAAAACACAATTATTTTTACAATAACATTATGTTATTTTTGACTTTTTAACAAATGAGAAAATTTATGAATTTTAATGAAGTAATAAATATTACTTCATATAAATGAATACTATATGGATTAACAAATAAATATTCTTCTGTTTTAATTTTTAATATGGTAGATGATTGAATTATCTGTTACTGCATAGCAAGATACTCCAAAACCAAATGGCTTAAAGCAACAATCATCATTTGTTAGCCCTCATGGTTGCTGTGGATCAGGAATTCAGAAGTGGCTTGATCAGAAATTCTGGCTTGGGGGTCTCTTATGATGCTACAGTCATCTGAAGGCTTGACTGAGGCTGGAGGATCTGCTTTCAAAGTAGCTCACTCACAAGCCTGGCCAGTTGTTACTGGCAACAGCTGGCAAGAGAGGACCTCGATTCCTTTCCATGTAGGTCTTTCCCAGTGTACTCAAAACATAGCGACTGGCTTTCTCCAGGGCAAACAACAGAAGAGACCAGGTAGAAACCTGGCGTCCCTCTTATGATCTAGCTTCTGAAGTCATAAACCCTCACCTCTGCCATTTACTATTGGTCACATAGACCAAGGCTGATTCACTATGGGAGGAGAATACACAGCGCATAAATGCTAGAAGATAAGGATCATTGGGTCTACCCCAGAATTTATCAATAGATACTACCCACATAAACAAAGGTTTTGGGAGGGTCTTCAACAAATTTAGAGTATAAAGGAGTCCTTAAGACCAAAACATTTGAGAGCTGCTAGCCTAAGGGAATTGATCCATATCTTTAAAGGGTCTTTGCCTGCCTCCTCTCCTCCTCTTCCTCTTCCTTCTTTTCCTATGCCTTTTTCTTCTTGTTTTTTTTTTCTTTTTTCTTTTTTGTCTTGTTGTTTATAGTTAAACCATCACTTAGGCAGCTTTTTGCTCCATGTGCTTGGGGACAGTTCCTTCTAGCTTTGTCTTCTGAACTTCAATTTATTGGGGACCCCCTTATGAATTTAACACTTCCTGTAACCCCGGCTTATTGGGTCTTTTGTCTGGCAATGCTTGGGGGTCACTTTAGCTCTATTCATTCTCAGATCAGGCTCCCTGAACAGCGCATGTCTCCAAGAGGGGGTCAACGGCAGGCAAACCTGGGTCACTACTGGGGAGAGACAAGCAGCTCTGAGCCAAGGGCCTGAAGGCAGTGGCGAGAGCTGTGAGCTAAACAGACCAGGGTCCCTGCCCTCTTCTTCACTGTTCCTGGAGTTTTCTGTAAAACCCCAGTTGCATTTACTCTGCCGTGTCTCAGGCACCCCCCGCCCCCGCCTCGCCAGGAGCAGCGGTTCTGATGGCTTGTACAGACCTTCTACTACCCATTTTGTATTAGACAGTAAAGAAAATCACTCACTGTGTGCAACTTTATGTAAAAGAGTGCAAGAATGTTCTTGAGCTTCTCAGTCCTTTTTTTTCCCCTTAGCCTTTCTTATCATCGGAAATGAAAGAAAACAGCCAGAGGAGATAGGATCTCAGGTCAAGAAATCCTAGCAGGTAATTTGGGAGTTGAAAACAAATCTCCCTTGAAATGAATTAAGCAGGTGAAGGGGATTCCAGCTTCAACTCTTAAACCACACCTTATCCTGGCCTGGCAAATGACTTCCTTCCAGCCCCAGGCAAATCCCAACTTCCACCCACTAAAGGCCTGCAGTTAATAAATGTTCAACAACAACAAAACCCCAAAGTGGAAAAAGGAGGTCTGATTGGAAGCCAAGATACCAGAAGGACTGCTTGAGAACCTTCCTGAGAGCTGCATCCACAGAAGGAACATTTAGGCAAGGAAGCAAGGCCTGCTTGGGGCTGGAGGACCCAAGATCTGGGTTGATTTAAAATGACTATTTTTCTTGATCAGACTTGCCCACTTGTTTTCAGTAACCTACATTCAAACCCTTCAAGATGGCTAAAATCTCCAGAACCTATTACTGAGCCACGATAGAAATCATGCTTCCTGCTAACTATGCCAGGACTGGAAATCCGAAACTCAGGTTTAGATAAGTCTTCTGAGGGTTGGTGAGGAGGTTCTCATAGGTCCAGGGAGAACTGAGAAAAATAAAGATCAAGTTATGCTCTGGGGAATTCACTCAGCATTTCTTATTATTCCCATTTTACAGACGAGAAAACAGAGGCTTGGAGAAGTTGAGTGCCTGGCCCCACAGCTAGGCAGCAGCAGAGCCAGGACAGAGATTCATATGATAAATCATAACGGCGATCATTTTCTGAGCACATTTCATGAGACAGGCAAAGTACCTTGTGCTTTGTGCAGGTTAACTTTTTCATTTCTCATGGGTTGCTTCCTTTTTAAAGAAGTGAAACTGTCCAATAACACTTTCTACTGCGCTGGAAATGCTCTCTACCTACACTGTCCAGTACCATGATAGTCACCAGCCCACATGTGGTTATTGAGCACGTGAAGTGTGTCAAGTGGGACCAAGGAGCTAAATTTTTTATTTTATTTTATTTTACTTGAACTGATTTAAACTTTAAATTGCTACACATGGGTAGTGGCTATTGCATTGGACAATGCAGTTCTAGGAGGTTCAGTAGCTTTTCAAAAAGCTTTTAGAAGCTTGTTAAGTGGTAAGGCAAGGCTTACATCCCAGGCTGCATGAACCCAAAGCCTATGCCTTTCCCTTTTCCCCTCTGTTCCCCAGTGAGGTAGCCTGCATTTTGCAAAATGAAAGGCCCTAGGAAGGAAACTGACGAGACAGCCAGAAATACAGCCAGACCACCTAAAGGTCAGGTCTGTATTTGCGTCTGATTTTTCTGAGTATGTCTAGAGGCCCCAACGGGGACCCCAACAAGTGGCCAAATATCCCAGTTAGAAGCTTGAGACCCTGCACCAGCACCTTTCCAGAGCCTACCAATAGTGGCCCAGTTGATTGAGGGTTCTATGACTCACAGGTCCCAACCCTGCTATTTAAACATTAGCATTTCCTTTTTTTGGGCTTAAGACTAATTGGTAAAGAGGTAGTGAGCTCCCAGGCCCAGCCCCACCCTGTTGAAACATGTAGCCCTCAAAGGTTTCCATTTCAGGCACCACCTGTGAGGTACAGCTACCATCTGCCACATGTCTGAGTGCAAACGTTTAACCCGTGTGGGGCCATCATGCTTTCCTCAGCTTCTCTACAGCCTTCCAGTGTGCATCTCTGCCGCATCACTCCCCTGCCTCAAAGCCTCCAAAGACACCCCATGATGCTCAGAACAAAAGCCAAAGTCTTCTTTCCCTGAGCTGCCCCCTCCCCCCAACTTCTCTTTCTGTCCCATGTCATCCCCATCATTCACTCTGCTCTAGTCCCTGATCTCCTAGTGGTTCCCCCAACACATCGAACTTGTCCCTGTCCCAGGCCTTTGTACTTAGGGTTCCTTCTGCCTGGAATGCTCTTTGCTAGGATCAAATATGGCTTACTCTTTCTTCATTCAACCTCTTCCCCAATGTCACTTCTTCAGAAAAGTCTTCCTGACTCCACCGTGTATAAAATAGTGCAACCCTCACCCCTATCTCTCTACCCTGCTTTACTTTTTTTCAAGGCACTTATTGCTAGTTGATATATGTATATATATATATATACATATACATATACACATATGTATATGTATACATATGCATATACTATTTGTTGTTGGTGGTGGTTGGTTGGTTTGCTTATAGACAATAAGCAAACAAATGTAAACAGGGTAAGGAGGGACATTGTCTTTTCTTTACTCTGTATCTCCATGTCTAGAATAGAGTCTGGCACATAGATGCTTAGTGAATATCTGTTGAATGAATCAGTGAATGAATGAATGCATGCATGACTTCTTACTGTGAGTACAAGGGGGTGGGGAGGGGTGGGGAGGCTCAGGCTTGGCTCACTCTACACACATCAGTGCTTCCATGACTTGGATACTGAACCATGAGAAACAAAGAGATTTGTTGGTTTAATTTCTTTTGCCCTGGGAAAACTAAAGATCACAGATAATCCAAAACTCAGTGCCAAGTTCTCTATTTATAATCGAGGAATTATTCACACAGAGGTAAACAAGAGCAAAGGACTGACAAGTGAACTGTAGGAGAAGAATGATGGGAAACAGATTGAGGGACCCGTACATCTGCATGCCTTCAACAGGCCTGGGTTCCCACCAGCACTGACTCAACCTTGGATCCAGAGAACCCTTTGACGATTTCCAGTCCCAGAATCCTCTGGGCTAGGCTGCCCAGGTGGCTGTTGGGAGTGAGGTGGTGATCTTAAGCAGAGGCAGCCTAGGTAAGTCCCATCCCTATGTGATAATGATATCATTCAGCCATCTGAAAGGTATACCTAGAACAGCAAGTGTTTCTTTAGTATGCCTAGGCTCACAACGTTTTCCTAAAACCTGGATTTTGGGGGAGAAAATTTCCTTTCCTTCTTTAATGTACTTCACAGAATTGAATCTCTTTCATTTCATCTCTAAAAACTTCAAAGAAACAAAATTAGCAGTGTCAGGAAGTGTCTGATACATAGGAGGTAATCTGTAAGTACTGAATGAGTGAATGAAAATGTTAAGGCAAAGTGGAACGTAGCCTGGTGAAGAATGGTGTAGGTGAGCAAACCCGGATTTCTGAATACCATGGGATGGACCCTGTGCTCTGGCTCTAAGGCCTCAGTTTCCCTATCTGTAATACTAGCCTGGATGAGCTGGCCTTGAATCCCCCCCTCCCCCAGTTCTGACACTCTCTAAATCTCTGAAAAATTGCATTATAGCTTTATTGTGGATTAGGTCTACCTGGTGTCCTACTGAGAGCAGGGCCTGCTACTCTGGAGACCGTCCATTGTTTTTAAGCACCAGAGGTTATTTAATAGCAACTCTCCCAAAATATTTTTCATGTCCTTCATGAAAGAAGGTTCTGGAAGGTAGCCATCATCAAAATAGGAAGTAAAGCCAGGCTGGCGTTCCATTGATCAGATAACGCAGACTCAAAGTTCCTGTCACCCCATATGGTGATTCTGGGAGCTTGACCAGATTTCAGAGGTTTTATTCAGAACAGTAAGAAATCATCTTTGTGGCTTGTGGGATTTAGTACCTATTTCCTTCCTTTCCACAGCCCAGGGCCCTGGGTGCCAAGATAGGCTCCCAGTGACTCTTCTCCTCTCAGGGCCTCAGTGCAGCCCGTCTAGCATCTGAGGAGAGCTCCCCTGATTGGCACCATCAGGACTTCCAGCAGTGGCTCAAATGGCTTCCGCGTCCACTGCAGCATTTTATTACAAGCTACATGTGAGCTTGCCATTTCCTTCTACTCTTAAAAGTGTCCTAAAGCACCAGTCCAGTGGAATTCAGACTCTTTCTCTACCGTTCCGACTCTGTTCACTGCCTTGATGTACCAGGAGGATAAGGAACACCCGATTGAGAGTCTGAGAGAAGAGACCTGACTGGTTTCAGCTGGGGCATCTCCCTAGGCCTCAGTTTCCTCAGATGTGGGGTCAGAACAGGGTGCTGGCTTGTTGCCTGATCTCTTCCAGCCTCGTGATCTGCCCCACGTCCAATTCCTCCCAGGCCCAGAGGCAGAGCCGGCCCCTTCCCACGAGGGAGTCACAGCTTGTATGTTATGTAACTTCCATAAAGGCAGGGGCTCTTCTTTTTCTTTTCTTTTT
Organism: Cryptoprocta ferox; assembly: GCA_028646485.1. Classification (NCBI taxonomy): domain Eukaryota; kingdom Metazoa; phylum Chordata; class Mammalia; order Carnivora; family Eupleridae; genus Cryptoprocta; species Cryptoprocta ferox. The sequence continues at coordinate 31,297,940 of CM053560.1, forward strand.
AATGTTTTTAGGTACTCTAGGAAGAGAGAAACATTTTTATGATCCCAGTAACCAAACAACATAATGAAAATCATGGCAACCATCAGCCTAATAAAACCCATGGCAAAAGCCTCCACATTCTCAACCAAGACCCTGGGAATTCAAAGCTCTCTGAAGCCGTAAGTGGCCAGGGCCTTGCTGAAGGCCTTGGGACGCCGGCTGATGGTTGATGAAAGGATTTTAACGCGCCACTGAAATTCTCTTTTCCAAAATAACCACTTTGAAACCTGTTAATTACAGACACACAACCAGCCCCAGCCCCCCAACAGGACCCGGGGCTTTCACCAGGGAGAGCCCGGCTCCAAGGCTGGCTGCTTCCATGACGCTACACATGCTTTGTGTTGGGTGAATTAGCTTCAGGAAGAGAATCCAAATTAATTAAAACCACATGGCCACTCCCCTCACCCCCAGCCTCCTACCCCACCTCCCTCCCCTGGAGACAGAGGCCAGTTCAGTCTAATTTGGTCCAGTGTTTTTGTTTCCTAAAATCTGTCTTGGGCTCTGGGCCATTAATAGGTTGCAGCTGATTTTAATCTACATGAATCAGAGACCTCGCTTCTTTGGTTTTAAGGAGATTACAAATTGTGTGTCCCACAAACGGGATGGAGGGGAAAGGCCCTGGGGAGGGCGGGGGAAGGGGACAGATCCTGGAAGTCACAAAAACTCTGTTCTCCATTAAGTGGGTGGGTTTGTATGAGTCTGTGATCTCTTAAAGCTGGAGGAGGGGAGTGAAGTAAGAGGTGAGGGCCTTGCTGTTGTGACCCCACGGTGGGAACACAGAACCTGGGCCTGTGTGAATAGAACTAGAAACAAGGATTCGGATGAGCAGAGAGGTCTCTACCCACCTACATACAACACACCAATTTCCCACGTTTATCCTGAACACCTATCCCGAGCTAGAACAGGGGTCGGCAAACCACAGCCCATGGGCCAAATTTTGTAAACAAAAGTTTTATCGCAACACAGTCATGCCCATTTGTTTATGTATTGTCTATGGCTGCCTTAGAGGTGTGACAGAGACCCTATGGCCCACAAAGCTGAAAATATAAACTCTGTGCCCCTTGCTGGTAAAAGCTTGCTGACCCCTCTGCTGGAGAAGTACTGGGAAGGTGTGGACTTCCATGACAACAAAGGACAGACTTAGGATCGTTCCCACATCTCACATCCCACATCCGAGGTCTAGTTCCTTCTAAACATAGCTCTTCAGGAAGGTGGCTCTATGTCATTTGAACAATGGCCGTAAAGAACAATGCCAACAATCATGCCACTCAGTTAAGGATCCAAAGTACTCGTCCTGACAAGTCTATACTTCCGTTTCACAGGTGAAGAAACAGTCATTGAGAGAAAGTAACTCACTGAAGGTCACATGGGAAACAGCACAGCTAGGAAGAGCCAGGCCTCTGAGTCACAGAAAGATCTTCCATTCATCGGATGACGGTAATGAAGGGAGTTAGGGGGCTTTAACATAACACCACTCCCTATATATGTTGTACTGGCCATTTTATAAAGTTTTTTTCATGTATGACTCTACAAATAAGCCATTGAGAGGCTCAGGGAACTATGCCTCCATTTTTCAGGTTAAAGGAATATATCACTGAGTATCAGTGGATGGGGATAAGAATCAGGCCAGACTCCTTGAAAAGCACTTTTACCCAAAGCCCAAGGGTTAGTGAGTGTTGGGGGTACTCAGTGCAGGCCTTCTGGGCCCTAGATGACCCTCATTCAATCAGGACCCCAGGCTGCTCCCACCTCACCAGTATGCCTATAAGACAGCCCTTGGCCTTCAAGGCCATCCAGGCTAGCAGGGGAAGACACGAGGAGGGGGTGGATTATGATTCTATTACAGGCACAGTGATGGAGGGGTACATGAGATTCCTAGGGAGGACAGAGGAGAGGAATCCCACCCTTCCCTGAAAGCAAACCCCTCTGTAAGGAAACCTGAGTGAAGAGCTCCTGATGCAAATGCTGCTTGCAGGCTGGAAATGCAATCAGGCCCCCTTCCAAGGCTGTTGGGGGGGGGGCAACTAATTGCTGGGGTTATTGCGGGGACAGGCAGGGAAGCCTGAAAAATCAGCATTCCCCCAGGGACTAGTCTTGGCAGGCAAAAGGATGACACCCAGAAAGCTGCTGCCTTGGAGCAGGAGGGGCAAGTGCAGGTCTCTTCCCACAGGAGCCTGTTTCCTCCAGGGCTAGGCCCATCTCCAGGTGGAGGTGCTTCCCGCCAAGAAAGGACATCTCCCAGGCTGCAACTACAGTTGCCTGGGACACTCTGGAAGGGGGCTGTGTTGGGCCTTAAATCGAATCACAGATCAACAGAGTGCCACGCTAGCTTGCATAGTGTTAACTCTCTGTAAAGTTCCCCAGCCGATAGGTCCTATAAAGGAGAATGATCTGTTACCTTACTGTCTCCATCACCACTACTGTCTCAGGCCTTTTTCCTTGGCAAGCTTCTCCCTGAACTTTAGGCATTGCTTCAAAAGAGTTTCAGAACTCACTGAGGAGGCACGGGTCCCAATTGGTAGAGTCCTGCTGTTGTTCAGAGGTTTCTTTGTGATGAGATATTGTGAATTGCCTGAAGGTGATGTGGGAAGCCAACGGAGCAGGGATGGAGTAAAAAGCAAACTCTATCACCATAAACAACCAAAGTCCTGGATTGGACCAGAGAAAAGCCTGGGAAATGACCCCATCAGCATCTTGGGGTCCCCCCACCATAGGAGCTCTGTGCTCAGAAACAGCCTCAAGTAGGGCTTATGCCAACAATCATGCCACTCAGTTAAGGGTCCAAAGTACTCGTCCTGAAAAGTCTATACTTCCATTTCACAGGTGAAGAAACAGTCATTGAGAGAAAGTAACTCACTGAAGGTCACATGGGAAACAGCACAGCTAGGAAGAGCCAGGCCTCTGAGTCACAGAAAGATCTTCCATTCATCGGATGACGGTAATGAAGGGAGTTAGGGGGCTTTAACATAACACCACTCCTATATATGTTGTCCTGAGAGAGGACAAGGTATGGCTCCTCTGGCTTCTACCTCCCAACGAGGCTCCCTACGATGCTCCCTGATTGGTACTCTTTGCTTCCACCAGCACCAAAGGCTGTGGGTGTGATCTTCAGAGCTCTGTTTTGTCTAGAGTTGGTTTCCTGATAGGTTCAGGCTTTCTGCTTCATGGAACCCAAAACCCAGATTTTACCACTCCTTCCTTGAGTCTAGACTAGAGCAAGAGCAGAAGCTTAGGACTCTCACATGGGTGCATCAGAATCCCATGTGTGTTCAGGACACCTGACCCAGCAAAGTCCTGCTCTGTGCTGAAGAGCAATGTTGGCTCTGTTGACCCTGTTAATGGCTTCATGGCCTTTGATTAGAATAGAATGCACCAGGGTTAATTAGCAGCCACTGAGCATTTATTAGAAGCTGGGTGTCACATGGATGAAAATACTGGCAAGATAACTGATGAGGTCGCATGCCAAGGAGTTTGTTTATAGAGTGCGGTTTCTCCCCATACAGAGGTGTTCAGAAATGTCTGCTCATATGCTTGCCGTGGTGGTGGTGGGTCAAACCCTCCGACTTCACTGTGGATGCCAGTTTGACGACCTGATAGGATCTGGGGCCCTCAGACAAAGAACAGAGTGCTTGAGTCAAGCTTTACCCTTCTGTGCCATCAAACAAAAGCAAGTCAGAGGAAAGCAGAGTGAAAAAGCTCATAAACACTTCCTGGGGCCAGGCTCACAAACTAAAGCTCAGAGTGGAACAAGCCAGACAAGTTTAAAAACACATAAACACACAAGAATGTCCAGCTGCTATTAGATGAGCAGATTGGGCACTAAAATGGCTTCAGAGCAATGAAGGACAGAATTTTAAAATTAGATCTCTACTTCTCTCTTTCCCAAGCATATGAGGGTGGGAATTATGGATTGATATTGAAAATTGATTTCATTGATCCTTCAAAAGACACAGGACAGTGACCACCCCCCCACTCTGCTTCCTCACCCTCTTGAAACACACTGTCCCTCAATTCACCTCTGATACCTGGAGTTTTTTTGCTCTAAATCATATTTTGTGTCCTGTATAAACAAGGCCCAGTAACTAGTACAGGAAATAAACTTCACAAGCATTGAATGTGTACCAACCTGTGGTATGCGGAGTTGCCAGATATTCTGAGAATTTTTACAGACTATCGAAACTTTCTTTCAGCTTCCCTTCTGTACACTTGAATGCAGGCACACATGCCATGCATGTGTATATACCGAAACACAAAATTTCCCCTGTTCCTCCCAACACACATGAGCAGAGATCTGGGCTCATATGCAGACACTCTCCCAATCTGAAAACTTTCCCTTAGTTCCCCACTAGACGCCTCGATAAATTTGAGCATCTAGGTGTGTGGGTTCTCCCTGAAGCCCTCTGACACACACAGAGCTTTTTGCCCCCTCAGCCTACCCAGCACACTGGAACTCAGAGCCATATTAATAGTCTGAAGTGTATGCATGTGCACACGCGCGCACACACATATTCCCACAGGCTCAGTCATAGCCGTGACAGGGCTGGGTCTGTTTGCCATTGTTTCTCATGTGTCTCTAACGGGGTGTTCATAAAAGAGAGTTCTGCCATCCCTTTTGTAGCCATTTACCCCAGGTCTACATGTTGGGAAGGTGGCTTTTACAGGTATGTAGGGACAGCAAAGTGAAAAACAGGGACACAGGCATCCCTTCCGGTCTCCTGCCTGAGTCTCACATGCTAATGAGCACTGTTCTGGGTTGTTTGGGGGCATTTCTTTATTTGCTGCTCTGAAACCAGGCTAAGAAGGTTAGAGGCTCAGCTGAAGAATTTCCAGAAGTCTTCTCTCAGTGTTCTGCTTTGCCACCTTGCCCAAGGTACCTGAGGGCAAGCCATGTGGTCTAAAGGCTGGGGTGGGAGGCATCAACCCAATGAACAAAGATGAATTTGGGTAGAAATTCAGTGATGAAAGTAGGCCCAAGTGACGAGTACCCTGCTGGGAACTTTGACGCACAAGAGTTAGTATATAGAGGATTTCCCTCCCCTCCCCGGACAGCAGTAAATGGCACATTACATGAGCAAAAGGGACACTTTTTGCATTGGCAATAGGACCTGCTAATGTGCAACTTCATTTTTTATGTCCAAGAGCCAGATGGATCTAATGCATCTAAGAAACTAACTAACCTGGGGCGCTTCCTCTGTGGGTCTGGACAGAGGGAATGGCTTCCCTTGCACCATTTACACACCACAGTTTACTCATGGTAGGCCCACGCAGGGCCATGACAGATTTCTAATTGCTCCACTGGACAGTAGCAAGCAGCAAGCTAGAGGTACGTGTACTTTGTCCTCAGCCACTGCGTGTAAACTCCACCCCACTCTATTCCCCAGCAGAGCTCTTTTTTTTTTTTTTCAATTAAAATCCTACTAGAAAGCCCAGTGTGCAAAAGTTATAAAAGCAGAGATGCTCTGGTTGCAAGGGGAGGGGATGAGTTAGTTGTGTGCTGGGGGGTGGGGTGGAGGGTGGTCCCATCTGCGCTGGCTCCACCTTGATCCTTTCCTCAGCTATATTTCAGGGACTCTCTGCGGGGTTCCTTGGACCGCAGTTTGAAAACCATTACCATAATGCAGGCCCTTTCTTATAATAATTGTTGAACTTTAGGACCCAAGAACACACACAATGACAAAGAGCTGCTAGACATGTGACAGCTCTTTCGAATTAGGCTTTTACATACTATCGATTCGGGATGTAGCCTGTATTTGGTGTGGTGTACAGAGTTACACCTTCCTGAAACTCCGTGCCCCCTGCCCATAGGTCTGCAGCCCACAAGTTGAGAATCACTGCACAGAAGTTAGAAGAGGAGCAAGAAATAAGAGTGGGATCCCAGATGGAGTCCTCCTACGAAAGTGCTTCAGGGTCTAGTGAAGGAATTTGTGCCTAATGCTCTTTAGCCATGGAGAGCCATTAAAAAGCCATGTGCAATTATTATTATTATATTATTAAAGCCAAGGAATGACATGAGTAGATGTGAACCAGCAAGAAAAAAAGGATTACTCCTTTGCAGTTAAGTTCCCTTTAGCATCCCTAGCTGTCTGAGCCTCAACATCCACTGTGTCCACCAGGAGCAATTTCCCCCCAGACTCCCATGGGTGGGTGTCAGCCCAGACACTGTCTTCCGGTCTCCATCATCAGAGGTGCTTACTGTCCGGCATGGCACTACCCAAAGTGAGTGGCTCCGTGACTGTTAGCACCCATTGATGAACGCAATGAACACATGCCTAAATTGAAGGCTATGCATGTGGGAGAACAAAGAGGATCTCTACTGTGTGCAGTATAAAGTGAGGTCTAATTCCTCAGCTTTGCCTCCCTTATTCCTAGACCTTCTAACCCCCACCCCTGCCCCACCCCTGCCCCACCCCCTCAAACCTCCCAAAAAACGTGGTTTTATTTGCTGAGTCATGTAACACAGCTGGAGGTAGCATCCGACACAGGTTTGGGGAATGCGGCCATGTTCTGTTGCCTCGGGAGAATTGCTAATGTTTTCGGTACCCAAATCCATCCATGCCTAAAATCAGGGGTACTGTTAACACGCATGTGCCTACCAACTTCAGAAAGGGCCGTGGGGACGAAGATGTAATTAGAGTCTGTGAATGCTTTGTGCTTCCTGGATGAAAGACAACACTCTGAAGTTTTATTATCTACCTACTCTGCTTTTTTATTGTTCCAGTTCCCTTCTGTTTTTCCTTTTGGGGGTCTGTGTAAACTTTATTGGGTATTAATTTCAAAAAAGGCCTCCTTGCACCTCAGAGCGGGATTTTATTTGGTGCCTCAGAGAATTTCTTTCTATAACCTGGACCCTCAAAAGGATTCCTCTCAGTCAGGTTGAAAGAGGCCGGCGAGTGTTTGGCTGCTCAGTTCAGTTCAAGTGAACGAAAAGTTGCCGAGCATCTACTAACATATGCCTGGCCCCGAGAGGCCGGCCACGCCTGGGAAGAGTGGGGAGAGGTTATGAACTTTGGAGCCAGGCCACCTGGGGACTGAGTTCCAGCCTGGAAGTTCCATGTGCTCTTCGGAGAGCCTTGGTCAATTCTTCGAATCTGTTTTGTCACCTGTAAACTGGAGATAATCCCATCCATCTCTTGGGGCAAAGTAATACAAAGATATAAATCTCACAGTGAGTAGTGGGTGGTAGGTCAGCCATTCCTGGCTGCCCACCCCCCTCTTTAGGATCTGGCCTCTGGAGAAGTGGGAGAGAAAATGCCTCTACCCTCATTTCTGTTTCTCCTCCCTGAGGCCCTCTGTCTAGTCCTTGTTCATACATCTTGGAAAGAATGCCAGCTGGTTAAACCAGCAGTTCTGGAACTTTCTCATCGGTTCCCCCCAGTGCTCCTGGGCAACCCATTTCCTCCATACATTCCCCCTCTACATAAATACCTCCCAGGCCCTCCACATTAGTATCCCCCTCCACCCTCCCTTCAAATCCTTTCCCAGGAAGGAGAAGAAAAGAACTTTCCCATCCTTTTGAGAAGAAGAGCATGGTGGAAATGGCTTTGCTTTGTTGTAGCCCCTTCATGGGCTCCATGAAGTGCAGTCCTCAGAAGGTGAACTCCAGGCAGGAGGGAAGGGGCATGAGGCCAGCAGGGTGTGCTGAGGCTGTCCAGTCCAGGCAGGACCAACACTGCATTCAAGACAGAGCCTTTTCATCAATTCCCTCATGCCCCAGGTCCAGCAGAGAAGATGGCCCTAGAATGTTCCCTGGCAGATAGCACTGCTCAGTCTGAGATAAGTGCACTAAAGGCATCCACACAGGGCCCTGCTGCGCTCTGAATGAGGCTTCTTGCTGTTTCTCAGGTTGCCAGGGAGGAGAGTGGACGCTAGGAGACCCTGAATAGCACCAAGAGGCCAACACCCTTTAAATTAAGCTTCCGATGCTTATGAGGGGCCGGGCATCCCACAAATCCCTCTGTGCACGGAGCTTTGAGGCAGCCGGTTCAGTCTGTTTGTTCTTTCAGAAGTGAGCCTGGGAAGCCAGGAGTTATTGTTTCCCAAAAGGTAGGCACTCATCAGGTGGGTGGTCTTAGCATTTTCCATGTGCTTTGATTCCCTCCCTCTTCTTTTCAGGACCACTGAGGGGGTTATTTCCCCTGTCCCAGAAGCACTGGGTGGGTGGTGGTGGGGGGGTTGGCTGCAGTGCATCTGTGCCGGGTTTTCCCACAGGCCCCCGAGAGGGCCGCCCGGTTGCCTTCAGAAAGCCTTGGGCGGCCCGTGGGGGGAGCAGGGCTGCAGCTGCGGGCCCCTCCCTCTGCAGCAGGCTTTGATCAGTTTTTGTGGGGGCTGCGTGCGGCCTGACCTCCCATCTCCAGCGCCTCTCAGGTGGAAAGTTCTGTTCAGCCTGTCTGTGGCTTCAAAGGCTCTCCCTCCTTCAGGCTGGGACGAGACTGATAATGGTTCTCATTTTGTTGTCGTGTGATCTCCCAGCAGCCCCCATCTTTCAATTGACAGGCTTCTGCTTGTCTGCTTGGGCTGCTTTGGCCGAACTCAAACCACCTTTCTGGTTGAGGAAGCACATTGACATCCTCCCCCATTGAGGCGCCTTTGATGGCTCAGATGTGGCCTCCAGCCCAGACAAAGGTGACCCGGCCATCGCAGCCGGGCACCTGGTGAATCAGACTCTGGGCGTCAGGCAGGGCAGACACTGGAGAGAAGCAAAGGACTCCCCGAGCTTGCAGTCTTCGGGAGGAACCCTCAGCTCCACCCTTCCCGCCTCAAGGAAGCCAATGCTTTCTGCTCCAGTTCCCTGCAGGAATCCAGCCTTGGGGGCGGAGGGGTGCACCACCTGTGCCCATGCCTAGACCTGGCTCTGTGCAGGAAAGGCCATGAGTCCTGAAGATAACCAGCTTCCCAAGAACCTGAGCTATTTGCTGTCTTGAGCGGTAGGCACCAGGCCAGCCAAATTCGGCAATTCCTTTTTTGGCCTATGATTTTCAATGGCTGTGGCCTGATGGCCTCAGTTCTCAGCCCAAGGGGTAAACAACAGCTGAGCAGCCACTCCAGGGCCCACTTCTAGTGCCCTCCCCACACTGCCGCTGACCCTGAGCCAGGGCCCCCCGGGCCCCTGCCCAGGGCGAAAGGACAAGGCCAGGGTGACCCAGGTGGCTGTCAGCAAGTCTGGACAGGACTGCTGCCTCACCAGAGGTCCAGGGGGCCTCGGAGCGGCTGGCTGAGCCTCACATGCGGCTGGGGTTAGGCTGCAATTTGCCCTTCGGTTTCCTCATATTTAAAATGAGGGTGGCCAAGGGCAACAGGAGCGGTCAGGAGAGCATCCTTCTTCCCCAGCCTGATAGCACAGTGCTCTTCCTTCCTTTTGATCATACTCAAAACAACTGCTGCAATAGAACAATGAGCCCGGGAGGAGGCCGGAGGGGATTTATTATGATGTTGTCCTGTGGCACAGCCTCTCCTGACTTTATCTTGCACAGAGGTCTGCGTGGGAGGAAATCTGGCAGGCCCTTGGGTCACCTCCCTGCTCCTGCACTCACTCTTACGATGCAGAATGCTGGAAGGACAGGGAAGCTGCCCCATTAGCCATATCCCCGTCTAAGCGGTTGCAAGAAGGAGGTCAATCCAGATCTCTCCAGAACTCTGTGACTCAGTGAAAAGCACAGGGACTCCAGGTGTAGGGCCTGCCTGAGACTATCCTGAGGAAGAGAGGGCCCCAAACAGTGTCAGTCTGCCCAGAACAGGGCTTTATCAGAACCTTTCTCTCCAGCCAGCTTCCTCCCTTCTCCTGGCTACGGGAGAGAGTTATGCCCGATGGGTTCTGTTGTGGACTGTCCAGCTTCTCACATGGGAGAGGCCACTTGATTAGGGGTTTCATCTCTTCCCCCAGCATGGCTGAGGAGGGAGAAAGGCTCAGAGCCTTGGGGCCGAGAGGATCTTGATCAGTTATCAATTATGACTAGATTTTCCTGGACTGTGGATGTTTTGCCATCCATCTGCTGTTAGCAGGATCTAACCAGATCCTTGCCCAAACTGTAGTGTCATTGGTGCTAATATTTAGAAAATAAACAAACCTTTCTCATCAGCTAGGAGGGCACTGTGGCTGGATCTTTGTGAGGCTTGAATCTTCTGTAATGCTATGGATTCAGCATAGGTCTGGTGCCATCATTCCCTGAATGACCTTGAACGGGCTATATGACCTCTCAGAGCCTCAGTTTATGCATCTGTAAGATGGGGAGGAGAATACTAGCCTCTTAGAATTGTTTTGAGGACCAAATGAGATAATGTATGTAAATTACATAGCATGTGTTAAACATTCTATAGAATGTGTTCATTACTATTACCACCATTTTGAACAGGTGTGAGAGCCTGACCTGACCTCCTCCAATCCTGAGTAGCATCCTCAAGTAAGCTATGGGCCCTCCTCTCAGCCACAAGAAACAAACACATGAGGAACACAGGAGGAAACAGCCCTGTATCACAAAGTTAACAAAATTCGCCTCAGACATGAGCAGCAAATCCAGGCACTGAACTTGGTTTTCTAGATTCTCTCTCTCCCTCGTCACATCATCTCTTTGAACAACCCCACTGTATTAGTTTCCTAAGGTGACTGCAACAACTTGTCACAAATGAGGTGTCTTAAAACAATAGAAATTTATTCCACCTCAGTTCTGAAAGCCAGAAGCCAAAATCAAGATGTCGGCAGGGCCATGATTCCCCGGAAGGCTCTTGAGGAGAACATGTCCTTGCTTCTTCCAGCTTCTGGAGGTTTCAGGAATTCCTTGGGTTGGGACTGCATAACTCCAGACTCTGCCTCTGTGCTCAAATGGCCTCCTCTTTTTCACATGTCCCTCCTCTGCCTGTCTCTTATAAGGATCCTTGTCATTGGATTAGAGGCCACCTGGGCAACCCGGAGGATCTTATCTCAAGATCCTTAACTGAATTGCATCTGCAAAGACCCTATTCCAAAGAAGGTTACATTCACAGGTTCCAGGGGTTAGGCTGTGGACAAATCTTCTGGGGGCTGCCATTTAGCCCACTATATTCATTTACCCTACAAAAGGTCCCATTGGATTATGACTAAAATGTCAAGACAAAAGCTCTCACGTGTGGCTGGTGAGGAGGATCACTTATTTGCATGTTGACATCACTGGTTCTCCACTTGGCACCAAGAAAGGGGCATGGTCCATTTTCAAAAGATAATCTGGCTGTCCATTCTCTATTTACTGGAGGATAGTGAAGACAATCTCCTCTTGAACGTCCTGTGTTCAGTGGCAGGACTCAAATCAGAACTGCATCCCAGGGCTTCTTGTTCTCAGCCAGATACATTGGGGGTTCAAAGCCCCTTGTGCCCCTGTAGGCTTATGAGTGAGCTGCAAAGACCTACTTCCAAATGGTGTGTTGATCCTCCTTTCTGCCAAGCCCGCTGGAAGCATTATTTCTCCCAGTACTCACACCCTTCCCCTTCTCCTTGCCATTCCCCCAAAGCTGCACATTCACAAAAAACGTCCAGGAGACCCTACTCCTCTCTTTTCTTAAAAGCCTCCTCTGGTCGTGCTCCCTTCTCAGGGCCAAGCTCCCCCTTCCTGGAGCCCCCCCTTCTCTATTTCCTCTTTTAGCACATGTTCAGCCATAAAGATCCATGGCTAACAGAAAGGACATTGTCCCAGGGATTCGTAGGCCTTTCTCTCAGCAAGGCCTTCCTTCCAAATTGCTGATGCTTTCAGCTACCAGAGTGTGAGGGAAGAAAGACTGTCATATTGTAGTGTTTTCTATTCTTCTAATCAAATGATACTTTCATATAGGTTTAACATAGGCCTTGACTCCTTCCAAGTGGTTTCAATGAGGAAACCAGCTCTGTGTCTCTTCCCTCTGACCAGTCTAACTCAGTGGGGCTCTGCTGATGGTCTTGACTTTCTCCTTCACAGTTACAACGAATAACTTTGCTTTTGTAGCTTTCTCTTCAAAGGTGTTCCTCCTATTTCTGGCTCCTAGATGGTAATGGATGGCATGTGTAGAGTTCAACTCTCACAAAAATGGGAGCTCTAAACACTGGATCACATACTAAGAGAATCCCACATGTTTACTGAAATCTGGCTAACGGTGGACAGTCAGTATGACCCTACAGTCTTGAGAACAGGGTAGTTGTGAAGACTAACTGGAAAGAAGTGAAGAGACGATAGACAGTAAATAGCCCATTCCTTGCTTAGCTAAGGAAAGCATGGCAAGGAGACAGGTAAAGTCCATTGTTCCTCTCAACACACCTCAACTTGTCTACTGAGGGCTCCACCCTCTCCTTTACCCCTGTGCAAAATTTCTATCTCCACTTATAGAGGAGCATGTGTGCACACAACACAGCCATTGAGATCTTGAGGCTACTTTCGAATGTAACTCCCATAAGATAAAATCTTACCTGTGCTTGTGTATATCTGGTGGGAATGTAAAATGGTTTAGCCACTGAGGAAAACAGTATGGTAATTCCTAAAGAGTTAGACATAGATTTACTCTATGACCCAGCAATTCTACTCCTATGTATAGACCCGAAAGAATTGAAAACAGTTACTCAAATAAATACATGTACACACAAGTTCAGAGCAGCCCTATTCACAATAGCCAAACGGTGCAAACAGCCCAAATATCCACCTGTCTATGAATGGATAAGCAAAATGCAGCACATCTGTATAACGGAATAGTACTCAGCCAGTTAAGGGGTGAAGAACTGAACTGTGCTATGATATGGATGAACCTCAGAAATATGCTAGTGAGAAGCCAGACGCAAAAGATCACATACTGTATGATTTTATTTATGTGAAATATCTAGAATAGGTAAATCCATAGAGAGAGAGAGAGTGTGTGTGTAGATTGGTAGTTACTAGGAGCTGAGGGGAGAGGGGATTGGGGAGTATTGACTAATGGGTATAGGGTTTCCTTTTAGGGTGATAAAAATGTTAGATATTAGTGGTGGTTGCATAACACTGTGAATGTACCAATGGCCTCTGAATTATTTACTTTTTTAAAAAATCACATTAAAAATTTTTTTTATGTTTATGTATTTTTTGAGAGAGAGAAAGAGCAAGCCAGGAGGGGCAGAGAGAGAATCCCAAGCAGACTCCACGCTGTCAGCACAGAGCCCAACATGGGGCTCAAACTCACGAACTGTGAGATCGTGACCTGAGTTGAAACCAAGAGCCAGCTGCTTAACCGACTGAGCCACCCAGGCTCCCATGCATTCTTTACTTCAACATGTTTTATGCTATGTGAATTTCATCTTGCTAAAAATTACAAATGTAAAAAAAAATAAAAGAAATAAAAGAAAATCTGACCTTTGTGCTGCCCACACACAACCCAGCCCCTGGCCTTGCTCTCACTTCTCATGTCCTTCCTGGGCAGACTTGGATGCCCATTCTCAGTGACAGGGCACCAAATCGGCTTACGATGCAGATTACTGTCAAGCTTGCTCTTGATCCCACTTCTGAGGCACATCCTCTAAAATTCCATGACTAAAGCTGAGTCTACACAGCAACAACCAAATGTTTTAGACGAGAACAATGGGTGTGGGTGAGAACACCTTAATAACCAGACTGTTCTTTCCCAATATTTTGTTTCTGTGGCGGTAAAGTGGATTTTCTAAGCAAGATTAATAGGTTTGTACATTTCCCTGTCTTTAAGGATTTCTACAGGCTGTAAGAAGACAAAGAACACAAGTGATGAGACACCTAGAAAAAGATGTTCAAGGCCTATGTGAAGCCCACCCGCAGTTCTCTTTGAAACTGTTGTTTGTTGAAGTTATGGGGGAATAAAGTTCACACTCCCATTATATTTGTTCCAACTTCATTTGAGGACTATGAATAAGAGACCTTTCAGTGTTGTGCTTCCAGAACAGAGAAGATTTGGGGCTTAAAGGAGGAAAATGTCCCTATAGAAGGCACTGGGGCCATGGGGACTTCCCCATTTAACTGGGATAGAAAGCTGGAAGTCTGATAGCTAAGCTGTCACTCATTTGGGCACTCACTTATTCACTCACTCAACTGGCAACTCCATTGCCAGCAGGCAATGGGCCAGGCCACTGGCTGGAGGAGCCACAGGGGACTAGTGTTTGCCCTTATAGCATCTGCAGCCCCGTGTGGAAGTGGGGTGGGCAAACTGCGAGCATCTCAGCCATAGTGCAAGTGCTCGGATGAGGGCTGAGGGCCGTGGAGCACCAGGAATGAGTGTCTTGGGCAATAGGAAGAGCCCCCCCACCCCACCCCGGGTTAGTGACATCTGAGCCTAGAGTTGAAGGAAGATTGACAGGGGACTAGCATGGCAGGCAAGTAAGCACAGCAGCCACATTGGGCCAAAGGCATGAAAAGGAGTGGTGTATCTGGGGAACGTGGCATGTGATTATCACAAAGAGGGCCACACACATCCCTCTGGAACATGTAGGAAATGCCTGGAGTGACTGAGAGGTTGTTGCTGGAGAGAAGGGGTAGAGGATGGGTTCAGAGGGGACCCTGGAGACTTTAACTTCATTGGTAACATCTCTCTCTCTCTCTCTCTCTCTCAAATGAAAAGGGGCAAGGGAGAGACAGAGAGAAAGAGAGAGAGAGAGAGAGAGAGAGAGAGAGAGAGAGAGAGAGTGCACGCAAGAGAGAGAGAATCCAAAGTAGGCTCCATGCTGAGCCCAGAGCCTGACGTGGGGCTTGATCCCACAACTCTGGGATCATGACCTGAGCCAAAATCAAGAGTCAGATGCTCAACTGACTGTGCCACCCAGGCGCCCCTGCATTGGTAACATCTCATTTCTTAAGCTGGGTGCTGGTGCAAGGATACTCTTTATGCCTTATGTACGTGTGGAATTTTCCTAATGACTTTTCAATCTCTGTGGGAAAGCTTGTGGCGCGTGAAGGCTGAGGAGCTTCGGAGCTTCCTTCCCAGTGTGGTGGCTGGTAAGTTGCTGTTTTTTTATTCCCTTTGCCAAGGTCTCAGAGGCAACACCTCTACAGAAAAAGCAGGACAGAGAGCTTGACCCTCCCAGCCCTTGGGCGTGTGGTTACTGGAACTGAGTGCTTCCCAACTAGGGAAGTGTGAGGAAAGAGGAATGAGTCTAAGCCCCATTTTGTGTCCTCAGGGACAGTTTATACGCCCCTTGATGGACACTGCCCCAAGTTCTTTTTCAAGTGAATTTCCCTTCAGCTACACTGTTTGCTTTTCCTGCCAGAGGATCCTGCCCCCTCCAGTGCAGCCCCGAGGAGACCCAGCCCCTGCCTTCCTGGTGTGCAGAGCTTAAAACAAGAGCCCTCTGCCCATCGGACATCCTTACCATTTCCAGCTATTGAGTGTAATCAGGTGTGCCAGGATCTGATTTCAAAGCCCGAATCCAAGGGGCTCAGAGGAATCCTTTCTCCCTGTTGCTCCAGTGGGAGACAAAGGGGACTGAACAAACAGGATGTGCTGAGAGCTGCAGGGAGCACTGCCCTGGCAAGAGGCTGGGCTGGAACAGGCAGCCCATGAGCTGGGGCGTTGGCATGTGTGGTTAATCATGCCCAAGAGAAATAAGAAGCGGGACAAAAAGAACAGATGCAGTGATCCATCCAACAGCCTCTCTGGATGATGGTTCCTTATAGATAGTTTCACTCTCATGGGGTCTGGGGAGTTATAGAATCCCTACCCTACTAGAATGTCCTGACTCTGGCCATTTACCTTGCAGTATTTCTAGAAATTGTGGGGCAGGAGAGAAGCAGAACTCGGGGATCTACAAGCAAGTCAGGACTGATGTGGGGTGCAGTTGGGAGAAGACACCCTGGGTTGCAGCCCAATGTTTGGGTCCTGGTGATTCTGTTTTTTTCTGTCCCTGTTTCTATCTCTTTCATCCCAGGCTGTAATTGATGGGCTTAGGAACTTCCATCTAAACCCTTTCAATCATTAATTTGAAAAAGAGTCCAAAGTCATTCCAGAGAACAGAACCCTTCTTATGAGGATATCCTCTCCTTCCTGCCCAGTTTTATATGGAAGATATCAGAGATTAAAATAATATTTAGCAAGACCAGGATTTGAAAGCAGACATAGGTCATTGAAGACAACAAGAGTAGGAAGCAACTTACACTGGAAGGGGAGAAGCCCTGGGAATAGGCACGCCCCCTCTCCAGTGGCAGAACTTAATGGAATCTGTCCACAGTTCACCATCTTTCCGAGATACTGTCACTGGTGCTTTCAATTAGAGGTACTTGGAATATAGCCTACAGGCACTTCTGGTTCTTACAGGCACTGGAAGAGGCACCTCACATTCTGTGAATGTTCTTACAGGCACCTCACATTCTGTGAATGAGGCAGGAAGCATAAATGTCCTCCAGTACACAGGGAAGTCCCACATAACTGGAGAACGATGCCAGCCTTTTACTAATAGACAACTGGTGGAATTGGTCATTTCCGATATTCAACTCAACCTTGAGCTTCTCTTATCTAGAGTCTTTGAACATAAAGCCCACAGAAAGAGCATCTGAGAGGGGGTAGCACATTCTAAAGGACACTGTTGGTTCTAGATGAAATACAAAGCACCTGGAAAATGAAAACCTGCATGACATCTATAGTTAATCATGGTCTCCAAAGGCAACTCTGAAATAAACTCAAAAGTTTCCAGGAGAAATTTTAATCTGGTATAAAGCATCAGATTCATGGAGATGCTTGCTCCCGGGGCTAAAGTACTGGGTGCTAGAGATTCAGAGGCTGCTTCCCACATAAAATAGGTCTGGGCATATACAAAGTCACTTTGCCCCTATATGGTGTAAATAGCTGGCATGCTAAGAATGGCTAAGAAAGGAAAACACAGCCAACAGTGAGTATGTGGAAGGCACAATGAACATGCTGGTTATAAATGATTTCTGTTTATGGAATGAGACAACATGATTGGAGCTTTTCCTTAGTTAAGTGACCAGAGTGGAAACTAAGTGGGGGTCGTTGGGGGGAATTTTAGCTACATTAAATGAACTAACTAGGGCCAGTTTGGGAGGGGGCAGGGGGACACCAGCAGACACCATCCAGATATTTCTTAAAGGGAGAGACTTGATGAATCCATCATTCTACTCATAAGCAAATGACCTTCACAAAGAATGTGAATTCTGGGGAGATTGTGAGCAGAAAATTGCAATGCCTTTCAGAACTCCATTTGTGATTGAAGATGAACCACTGCTAACTCCGAGGTTACCCAGCCAGGGAGGGTGGGGCAGGCAGGCCCATTAATCAAAAGGTGGCAAGAGACCCCTCCAGGTGAGCTAACTTAAAGGAGGGAGAAGATGCGCCCAGGCAGAGGAGAGAAAGCCAGGAAGAAAAGAAAAACCCCTTCTCTCATTTCCTGGTGTGGCCAGGAGACAGATCTGCTTGAGAGAAGCCCAGGGAGATGGTCTCATCCGAATTCTCTCTCAGAACCAGAGTGACTGGAGTTTGTCTGGGTAGAATTGAAATCCTTGTTCTGACACCCCCTAGTTGTATGACATCAAACAAGCTAGGTAAACCTGAACTTTGGTCCCTCACTTATAAGATGAGGTTAATGGTACCTGCCTCAGAGGGCTGTTAGGGAAATAAATGATCATTTATTGATCACCTTATATGTGCCAGGCCTGGTATCAGAGACTGGAAAGACAAGGGTGAAAGGGCAGACAGTTTCACGAGATCACTTACGGAGTGAACTGGGTACCGGCACTGCCTAACATATAGTAGCTGCTCAACAAAGTCCTTACAAATTTTTTCCAGCCCACGGGTGCCTGCGTGGCTCAGTCGATTAAACATCCGACTCTTGATTTTGACTCAGGTCATGATCTCATGGTTTGTGGGATCGAGCCCCATGTCGGACTTGGCGCTGACCCGGCAGAGCCTGCTTGGGATTCTCCCTTTCCTCTCTCTCTTTCTCTGCCCTCTCCCTCACCACTCTCTCTCAAAATAAATAAGTAAACATTAAAAAAATTTTTTCCAGCCTAAAATTACTAGTCATGCTGTGCAGAATGAAGAGAGGGTAGATGGGCAAGGCTTTGCTGAGTGGTGATGGTGGAGCTGGGACCTGAATGACAGCAAGGATCCAGTCCTGGGGTCTGTGCCCCTCACCCCCTCTACCAATGGGGCACCTGCTGTGTACAGAGTTTTGTCAGGCCCTTGGGCCTGGCATTACACAGCACTTTCTAGCTTCAAAAGTGGCTCTACATATTAGAACAAATGTCAGGAGTTTTCAAATTTGTTCACTGGAACAAGAGCTATTCCATGAAGAACCTGCAGGGATGTGGGGAGAGATTTTGAACTCATATTCTCTTCAACTAGAGCAGTCCTTCTTTGATTGGTTTTATATCCTGGACCTCTAAGAAAGATCAACCTACTTACTGAGTGTCCTTGATGTGCTTGACACTGCTCTGGTGCCCAGGGCATTCAGTGAACAAATCAAAGATGCCTGGCCTCCAGAGCTTATCTCTTAGCAGAGAAAACACCATGAATGGTAAACAAAATGAGTTATTTATTATGTTGCATGGTGATGAGTGCTTTGGGAAAGGAAAAGTAAAACAGGATGGGGGGTAAGAGGAGGCTGCAATTTAAACAGGGTAGGTCTCACGGAGAGGTGACATTTTGGCACAAAATTAGAGAGGTAAGGGAGTCATGCCAGTATCTGGGAAAGGAGGTGAGGACATCAGCTATGGGACTGTCTGGGGAACAGGATTCTCTCAAAAAGTTCAAAGTACGAAGTCAGTGAGGGGAAGAGTGCTTAGTGACAGGAAGAAGAGCATGGAGAACGGGGTGGCCACAGCAGGTGAGCAGGGGGAGCAAGAAGAAATGGGATGATGGGCACACTGAGCTCTAAGGGACAGGGGAGAGACTTTGCTTTCAGTCTGAGTGACAAGGGAGTCACTTCAGAGTTTTGAACGGAGGAATAGCATGATCTAATTTATGTCTTATAACTGGAGAATGGGTCATTGCCTTAACCCAAGTCAGACCCCTGGTGAAGGCTGGAAAACCAACCATTCATCACATGGTCATCCCCATGGCCCCTTGGGGTGAAAAATGGGCATACTACTTCTATGTCCATTTTACATATTAGGAAATTGTGACTCAGGGAGGTCACAGGGGTTGAGGGCACACACTGGAATGTGGTGGGCTGGGGAATAAAGACCTACAGCCTCCTGTGACTTGGTCTCCAATGGACTACTGGGCATCAGGGGCTGGCTTTCCACTCCACAGTGTCCAGCTGAGTTTCTTGTGTCCTTGAGAACTGTTTCAGTGCAGATAAAAGACCACTTGGGTTTATTTGGTTTCTCAAAATTAGTATTTTATTTATTAAAGTTACACACTAAAAAACTCAGTTGTCCCTTAGGCTCTAAAGTTACCTTACAGGGGTGCTTGGGTGGCTCAGTTGGTTAAGCGTCCGACTTCGGCTCAGGTCATGATCTCATGGTTTGTGGGTTCAAGCCCTGTGTCGGGCTCTTTGCTGACAGCTCAGAGCCTGGAGCCTGCATCGTATTCTGTGTCTCATTCTCTCTCTGCCCCTCCCCCACTTGTGCTCTGCCTCTCTCTGTTTCTCAAAAATAAATAAATGTTAAAAAAAAATTAAAATTCACCTTACAAATTCTATTCTACTCTATTTATAAATCACAGATTCTCAAGAAAAGCTTGTAATGTCCTCACATTTCAAAAGCTCCTTCCTTGCCCTATGCTTTTACAATGAACCCAATACATTCTACCTAGTACATCCCACATCATGTATCCCACAGTAAATCATGCCAGAAAGGAAGTCTATTCCCTGTCTCCTTTTTTACCTTGACTCTGGAGAAAACTTTGTGAGGGCAAAGTTGCAGGTTAATGAGCAGAGCCTCAAGGGGCAGCTTTGCAGCATAGATGCTCAAGCCCCTCTCCTCTTCCCTCCACTGTCCACCACCCCAACTCCACCCTCCCCAGTGTATCTCTGCTTTACTAACTCCCCTGTCCTCCCTCTGCCTCTCCGGACTCCAGTCTTTCCCTATCACTCTCCGTCTAGTCTTGTGCCTTCCCCCACTTCCTTTGGGCTTTGGAAGCTCTCTGCCCTCCCCCCTCCTGGTGAGTCCTTCCAAACCCACACTCTTTGTTGCTGAATTCAAGGTTCTCAATACAATGAAGCTTTGATGATTGGCCCTGATTGAGAAGGAATGTCAGCTTAAATTAATGAAGGGTCTGAATAATAGAATTTTAAAGAAAAGTTTAGTTGCTTTCACGTAGTAAGACATCTTTTCCAGGGACAAGACTGTGCATTCAAATGCAGTAAAAGCTAATGTGGAGAAATGGGGCAATATGTCTTAGACTCTTTTAAATGGTTTAACAGAAAGGGCCCTCTATAATTGGCATATACTTCTTTGTATCTGAGTGTTTTTGCTCCTAAAACCTTTCATTTTTAGCGACCAACATTTCTTTTTATCACTGAGATTTTACTGGGTTTCTCACCAATCTACCAGTTTCAACTCCTGAATTCTTTATGACAGGAGACATTTCCACATGGAGAGTCTCTAAAAATTTTTAATTTTCAATTTCGT
This sequence comes from Cryptoprocta ferox, assembly GCA_028646485.1. NCBI lineage: Eukaryota > Metazoa > Chordata > Mammalia > Carnivora > Eupleridae > Cryptoprocta > Cryptoprocta ferox. The sequence continues at coordinate 31,318,486 of CM053560.1, forward strand.
GAGCAATACAGGAACACATTCTTGTTTACAAAGAATGAAAACCTTAGAAATAACAATATATGAAAGCCTTATAAATAATAAAAGGATTTGTATTCCAGTTTATATCGCTTTAAGGTGGTAACAGTGTATGATCTATAACAAACTAACCTGCACAAAAATTCCTTTCAGGGGTCCTATCCAAAAGGGAACCATCTACATCTCACTGGGTCTTGCTTTCTTGCAACAATAAGGCATCCATCCCTGAGGCAGGTAAAGCCCTGAGCTCTCCCATTCAGTATCACTATGTCTCATTCCATGCCCTTTCTGTACTGCCAGATCCCACTCCTGAAAGGAACACTCACCAAGATGAAACAAACATAGCAAATGTTTTAACAATGATTAAGTCTAGATAAGGGTACTTGGGTGTTCATTATGCTATTTTCTCTACTTTTATGAATGTTTAAAATTTTCATAATAAAAAAATGAAAAACTCACCAAATGCTACGAATAGCAAAATAGCCAAATAATCCTTAGAAGAAAAAAAGGACTGATTCTAGTTAATGCTATTCTCCTCTTTATAGGGATTCCCAGCCCAGCGTTTGGTCAAGACCGAGCCTCATTTATAGGTACAGTTACAAAAGAAGTGCCTGGTGTATTTCTTAGCAATGTGCACATGTTTGTAAGCCCATCATACATATTCTCTTTTCCTCTGGGGGATAGGTTTTCCCCATTTTACAAATGAGAAAACCAAAGGGTTTGGTGTCCTTATCTAATAATGCCGGCTCAGTTACTGTTTTCTTACTAGGCAGCAGGAATTGATCTAGGCATCTATATGTATTAACTAATTTTATCATTACAACAACTTGGAGTTACATGTGTAAATTGCTCAAGATTGTAAAGCTAGTAAGTAGTGGCCTGAAATATGAACCTAGGTGGTGTACTCATGAGTCCAAGCTCTTAAATACCTACATCCTCATGTGATGACATTACGGATGTCTTTCCAGTAGTCTGAGAGCCTCCAGGGTTCACTCAGACTGTAAATGTGCTGATTTGGCCCACACAGTATTTTACAATTTTTGAACTAACTGCCATAATTTAAAGATTTATTTAAAGAAGCACTCCATCTGAAAACCCAGATTTCTTGTTCCCTTGAAAAATCAGACATACTGGCAACATTAGGCTGGCATCCCACAAGGTAATAATTGGCTGGAACTGAATATGTACTGCCCCTTTAGGCAGGGCACACTCTTTCCAGTTTGTCACATTCCCCACTACTCCCTATTACTTACTGCACCTGGCCTTTTTTCGCAACTCTATTACCTGTCTAACATAAGCATTTGAGTTTGCAACCCCTGCATGGTAAAAATCTACAACCCCAAAGAAGTAGAATGCAATGTCCACCCTGGTGGCATCAACACACTACCTAAGTCATATATTCACCCATCTGTCTATCCCAGCCATCTCTTAATATTTTCCAAACATCCATCTTTTGGCTCTGCCTATCTCAGACACCCTCCCTCCCTGGCTTAGCCATTCTCAAACTGACTGTACAGAGTCACATCTGCCATGTCTTGGTCCTATCTACTTTTCTCCCACTCAGAAGGGCAGCATCAAAGGATGGGAGACAATCTGTTGAGGAAAAGTTATGGTGGCTGTTATGGACTGAAATGCGTCCCACCCCCCACCCTCACACCACCAAATTCATGTGTTCAAGTCCTAACCCCCCAATATGAATGTGCTTGGAGACGAGCCTTTAAAGGGAGGTATTAGGGTTAAATGAGGTCATAAGAACAGAAACCCAATCCAAGAAGGCTGGTGTCATAAGAAGAGGAAGAGACACTAGGAGCGCACACATATGAAGGACCACATGAAGACAAAGTGAGAAAGGGCCTACATGCAAATCCAGGAGAGAGAGGTCTCAGGAGAAACCAGACTGACTGTCACCTTGCTCTTAAGACTTCCAGTTTCTAGAACTGTGAGAAAATACATTTCTGTTCTTTAAACTATTCTGTGGTATTCTGTGATGGCAGCCTTAGAAGACGAATACAGCAGGAAATTATATTTCACGTGTCCTCCTCTTACCCTTCCACCTACCCAGCCCCTATCTTTTTTCCCCTGCACAATCACCTGACACCCAAAGCCGTTTGGGTTAGTTACTAAGAGAAGTTGTCAGCAATCCCAGTTAAGAAGGTCTATTGTTTCTCCACTGATGTAAACACAACCGTCAGAATGGGCTGGGATGGTGGGGAAAGTGCTGGGAAGATGCCACTAAAGAATTCCATCAATAAGACACAATCAGGACATTTCGCTAAATCTCATGTACCTGAAATAGGGAGATGTTGCCTGAAGTACAAGCATAAGGAGACTCTGGAGCTGTGATGTGGACATGGAAAGTATTAGTAAAACCTAAAGTGGCTTAAGGAACAGTCAGAGCTAGTTGGCTGGTTTTAGCAAGCTGGGTTTTTTCTGGACCATCTGAGTCCAGCTTAAACAGTGATGGTCAGAATAATTACTGTAAAATTGGCTTCATCGTAAGCCTTCCTATGGGTTTCCTCCAGGTGTTCTAGTTAGAGAGACTTATGTTATTAACACGAAGATAGGTGGTTGCTGATTAACCCCAGAAGGGCCCAGAGGACTGGGAGAAAGCCAAACTGGCTTCTGCTCCATATTTGCATCAGCTTTCAAGCTGTTGGAGTGGTAATGACTGTGCAGTTGGACGGTGGTGTTGGAGAGAGAGGCTGGACAAACCCCAGATGGGTTTTCAGATCCCAGGGGACAGACAACGGCAATAGATTTCAACCTCAGATTCTAAATGGAATGAGCAGAGATCTGGAAATAATCCAGAGGAACTGGCTCTAGAATCCCACAGCAGCAGGTTTAGAAATGTCACCAGAACTACCTTCTTCGCCATCATATGTTCCTAGGAAAACTGCAATTTCCATCAGTAGATAAAAGTTTGAACAGGTTCGATAAATGATTTAATCAAAACTGGCATACCCAGAGCTCAGTAAAGGGCAGGGAAATACAGAGTTGTTTAGACTTGCCTCTAATTCACTTCTAGCCTCACTTCCACTGAAAAGAATACAGAAATACTAAAATTTGAATGTAGATGTTTGGGATTGGCCTTTTAACCATCTGATGAAGTATAAAGGAAATGGTCTCTAAGGAATAACAGGCAAAGCCCAGTAGCATAATTCAATTTTTCCCCTAGTCTTCTCCTTGATGTGTGAATTCAGACAAAGCAGAATTTCTCTGACTCACTTAAAACAGGGCAACATCACAAATGACCAGGCCTCCAAAAATATCATGGAGGTTTGTGAGAACTGCTACTGAAGAGCTTTGGACATCCTGGTGAGAACACAACCAGCAAAGAGCTTATCTACCCAGACTTCATCACTTGTGTTGTAAACCTCAGTTTGAAAGTAAATTGCTTAGGACTTGATATTCAAGAATCTGGGACCAGGGCTCCCAGGGTGGGGGCCTGGGGAAATGCATGGGTCTGAGAGGGGAACTAAGGATCCTTGCAGGGGTCAGAAAACTCTTGGGAGATTAGCACAGCTAGACTGTCTTCCTGTTCTGCTCCATCTGGGTCCCTCCATGGAAGTTTCTCATGTTTCTGCCAATGTTTGATTTTGAGGAAATTGCTCCAAAGATTAGAAGAGAAAAGGTACTTGGGTCCCATGATGGTAACAGGGTTTTCTTTAGCTAAGTAAGAAAAGGTTTTATTTCCATTCCTCCTTCCACACCTTCCTCAATATTCCTTATATTCTCAAATACATTTCAAGAGTTCTTTCTTCCCACTCACTAGTCCTACACTTCTGTGATTGGGCACTTCAACAGGCTGAGAAGCAGGATACTGGATCAGGGGTTGGGGGATGAGAAGTAATGGGGGCTTAGACTCTGGCTGGAGATTAGGTCTACAGGGATGAGATGTGGGGGGAGGAAGAAGCCAGAGAGAATGAGTATCCTTGCAGCAATCCTGTTAAGGGTTCAAAGAGCACATTGGGCTCATCCAGTCCTCGTCCCCTCACAGACTCTAGAAAGGAAACTGCCTTGCCCCATCTTCTGTTTCTTAGGTAGCCAAGTTTACAGCTCTTCCCTCAGCCCACAGCTGACTGGCTGGCTAACGACCAATGATGTTATCTGGGACAGAGCAGTAAGGCGAGCCTAAGCCAGTGAAATTGTCTTTTAGGAATTTTAACTAGGAATACCAAAGAAAAAAGCCTATGGGAACTGAAGTTGAAAGGCTGAGGTATATATGAAGGAACTCAAGAGCCCAGGATGAGCCACATGCAATTTGAAGTTTCGAGTAAGCAGAACTACAGTCTGTAGAGCATGTCTGCTGGGAGAGTGTACCTCAGGCAGAAATACAGAGGGAAGCAGAGACTCTGAGTTAATAAGTCCCCAGGGCTGCCCTTGGTCCTAAAGGCTTTCCAATCCCAGGCTATCTATACCCTTAAAAATACCTTTTCCTTTTTAACTGAGGTAACTGAGACTCTTCTCAATGAAGAGAGCCCAACTATAACAGTTTGTACAAGTTCCGTGCAGGTAAGCTGAAACTGAATTATCTGAAGACTTTTGCTTTGGGGAGAATGAGTAGTCTGGCTCCCTTAGCAAACATGGCTACTGCCATTCCTTATTTGGAAGCATCTTATGTACTTGAGATGAGATTTTAGGCAGGCAGGAAATAGTATGTCCTAAATTCTCCCTTTGTTCTTATGATGTCAGGGTAGGCCAAGACTTTGAATCCTGAAGAAAGGAGGTCTTGCCTTCTACAAAAAGGAGCTTGTCTGAGAAAGTTAAGTCCTTTTTAAGTTACCAAGATCCAGGCCTACAAATCTCTTAGTAGGAAGCTTTAAAACCATGACTTTTTACCTAGTTGAAAGGAGCAAAGAAATGTGGCAGCCATGTTGGTTCACCAGTGAGATCTCGTGAATCATTTCTCATCTCTGATTTCAGGGCTTAGGAGGGCTAAACTGGAAGGAAAGCTGAGAGCAGCCCTTGTCAATATGAAACCCCATCTATTATGTCCGCAGCCTGTTGGAAATGTCCCCCGGCAAGGCTGCCATCAGCACTTGACTGAAAACACATGGAAACAGCCCACTCAGAGCAGGATTTCATTATTGGAAGAATAATAAGGGAAAGTTTCTTCTTCTTCTTCTTCTTCTTCTTCTTCTTCTTCTTCTTCTTCTTCTTCTTCTTCTTCTTTTCTCTCTCTCTCTCTCTCTCTCTCTGTCTCTGCTGGGAGAGCTGCTTTCTGGAAAAGTTACAGGGTTTAGAGGGAATTTGAATCATGTCTGGTAACAAGAGGAGGAATGGAGGAGAAAGGGCACTTTTCCAGAAGTTCTTTCATATGAAGCATGATGGTTCTGGGCAACTCAAAATTAGTTGTTCCATCTTAGATATATTACTGAAATCAGGCCCTGGCTCCCTTTAACCCCTTATCCTTTCCTGGAGTTATTAGTGTCTGATAGCTCCAAGGGGGAAAGTACCCAGAGTTAACTCATTTTCCGTGGCTACACCTCTCTTTCAAAATGGTTGCCTATAGACAAAAATGCCTGTAGACTAGAACACTATTTGGTTTTCTTTCCTCAACACTAACCCGTAAGTCTTCAATATATGCTGGATGATCTAAAGGAATGGTATATACAAGGCATGAGTGTGAAAGGAGGAGATATGTGCCAGCTCACTGGCTACAGCATTATGTGGCAGACATTACAAGTGTTCACTAATATCTAGTTCTCCTTCTCTTCCAAATACAGAGGAGGTTTGTACTTCCCACCTCCTTGGAGCTGGGTGTGGATGCATGACTGCTTGGCCATGAGAGCAGAAGTGATGGGTGTCATTTCTTGGGGGAAGCACTTAATTGCTAGGGCACAACCCTTCTCTCTCTTCCCCTACTGTGGCAATTGTGGAAGTACATGTTGCTACTGAGATGGGATACTGAGTCATCACATGGAGGACAGGGTCCTGGGAGAGTCTCTCAGACATGCTGACTTTAAGTCACTAAGATTTCGGGGTGTTGTTTGTTTAGGCAGCAAAACCAAGTCGGTCCTGATTTATGCCCACTATATATTGGTCTACTACCTTCCTAAATCCCTTTGGAGTTCTGGAGAACCTGTGCTCCTTCTGAACACTGTCCTCACCAAAATTCAGACAGGTAGGCAATGTGCTTTCTCTCACACTTAGGACATTCTTTTGGGGAATGTGATGGGCTCTTTCCCTCCATTTGAGCAAAAGAGGCCTCTGTTGAATTCTATAATAGAATAAAGAAAGTCTTTTCACTGCCAGAGGACAAAAGTGATGTTGACAATATTGAAACCAAAGAAAAAATGAAAAACTTCAGAAAAAATTTTCAGAAAAAAAAATGACACTCCCCAGAGGCTCTAAGACCACACTTTTAAGGTCAGAATATGCTATTTTGCACTCCCTCTTGCCTCATTCCAACTTTTCCCCATGACCCAATCCTCATTCCCCATCTCCAGAATCCTCATATGGCAATCCTGGTTTTGCCAGATATTCTTTTAAATCCCGTCCATGAGTGGTAACTTTGCTCACAACATAAAACATAGAAGCCCTATGCACAGAGTTCAGAACATGTGGACTAATCCAGAAATGTTCGCTCTGTGGGCTGATAGGGACCACTTCTGAATCCTCACTGGGACTGCTGCCCATTAACAGAGTACCTAGGAGGCTAGCACAGTTATGGGAACAAAGTTGAACTCTGACATATAAATGTATATCTACACACACACATAGAAAAAAAAATCAGTGAGTAGCATCCAGGTTCGATACAAGTTACCTCACTAGCATTCCATGGGAGGTACCAGGTTTGACAGCTTCTCAGCTCATGAATACCACCTGTGTCTTCTCTCTTGCAAACATTTCCTAGGGCAACTTTCCGGAGCCTGTCTCCTAATCTTTAATCATGGTGGAAGGAAAAGGAGGTAGTGATGGAGCCTCTACTCAACTCTCAGCACCGCTGCCCAGGCTTTCTGCAGCCACCCCTCCTGGTGGAAGATCAAACCACTGGTATTGTTCCTGGTGATTCTTTTATTTGGAAAATATCCATAGAGTTCCTATTACGTGCATAGTATTGTGCTGAGTATTTTAGTGAATTGAGGATGACTAGGAGAAGTTGTAATACATGGGAACAGAAATACTAGACAGGTGGGGGGCGAGAGAGGAAGAAGCAGGACCTAGTGGGTTCAAATCCACATTCCATCACTTTTTAGCAAAAGACTGAACTTTTCTTGCCTCATTGCTCATCTGCACGGGAGGAATGATGCAAGGTCCTACCTTGTGAGACTGTTAGGATTAGGTAAGCTGTTGCATGTATAGTGTGTGTCAGACATGCAGCAACACTTAATAAATATTGGCACGATGCAAAAACGGCACGTAGGTCCTGTCCTGGGAGCATGGTTTGTGGTGAAAAGCCCTGTTGGAACTTGGACCAGGAGAGTGTGGGGATTGATTTGTCAGTCACTGGGTGTATAGCCCTGTCTTAGGGTTTCCTGGTGTCAAAAAAAATAGGCTCAAGGAGGAAGACATTTATTCCTTGACATTTGGAACTGGGAGGCATCTGTCTTGTACCTTTCTCAGAAACTTTTGAGTGCCCTGTTTTAATGTGTGAACTGTCCAGCTTTTCTTTCTTGGTGGGCAATAAAAGTGGAAAGAAACCAAATTAATAGTTACAGAGAATAAAACATCTTTCCCAACTCCTCAAATAGTCCTTTGATGTTTGAAATTAGCCAATTCACCTAGTAAGAACTCAAAGGAAATGTACATTTAATCAATGGCAAAAACTCAGTTTGCTTTTCACAAATGTTCTACTGAAGATCACAAGTTCTCAAAATGCATCTCACTCAGAGGAAGACGACTGACCACAGTCTGGAAAGTCTGCCTCCGTGACCTCTTCCAGGCCTACCCAAATCCTTCTTGCCTTCCTATGCCCAGCACATTGTTTGCTCTCCAGGAATACTTTCCTGGACTCACTCCAGCTGGATAAAATGTTCCCACTCTTGTCCTTGCAGAATGTGGCTTGGATGTACATCTATCATGCCATTTCATTGCATTCTGTTTTATATCATAGTTAGTAGTCTACGAGTCTTTCCCATACCTTACAATACAATTCTTGAGGACGAGACACATATCCTGCTCTTGTGAGCTTCACCACAGCACTTGGTATGTGCTCAACAAATACTGAGTTGTTAAAAGACAGTCATGTAGTTATTCTTCACTGATCTGTACCTGCTTGGTGCACAGCATTCTGGTGGGCACCGACAGGAAACATGAGATAGGATAAGACTTGACTGTAGACTCCAAAGCATTTAAAAACCTCCGGAGGAGAAGCAGGTACAAAGTAATGCTATAGAGAACAGCTTGGGGGTCACTAACAACTTGGCTAAGAGAAGTCCCCATGCCAGGGCACCTGGGTGGCTCAGTCAGTTAAGTATCTGACTTCGGCTGAGGTCACGATTTCGTGGTTTGTGATTTCGAGCCCAGCGTCAGGCTCTGTGCTGACAGCGCCGAGCCTGGAGCCTGCTTCAGATTCTGTCTCCCTCCCTCCCTCCCTCTCTCTCTCTCTGCCCCTCCCCAGCTCATGGTCTGTCTGTCTGTCTGTCTGTCTCTCAAAAATAAATATACATTAAAAAAAAAAGAGGGAGAGAGAGAAGTCCGCATGCCAAAGGCTGGGAAGATTTGATGCCTGGCTTTGAAGCAGCCGTAGCCCTGAGGCCTTGTACTGAACCCAGCCTTGAAGCTTTGGTTAGAAACTTCATGACAGTAGGAGGGCTTAGGCTGGGTGTTCTGCTGGAAACAACTAAATTATCTTATGGGTCACCAACTGGTTTATTTGCTAATTGACTGGCCCAGCTTTAGGCTTTAAATCCAAAGAACTCATTTCATCCTTTATTAAATACTGCATGAATCTCACTCTTTGTTCTACAGGGCTATACACAATATACTAGAGAAACTTGAATTTACACCACAATAGTTGTGCCACTAATGACCTTCCAAATGCCACTAATACCATACATGTTCCGCTTCTCATTTGGATCCGAACCTGTCAGTGCATTCTGAGCCCGCTGACCTCCCTCTGACACAAGAGCAGACCCCCATGCCCGTGCCCGCCCCCAGCCTCCCCATCTTTCCATGATTTCATTTCTGAATCAATCAGTTACTCTTTGGAGACCCCAATTCCTTTACACCCACTCTTTTTACATGGTGGACAATACTTTATTCGGAAATGTTCCCTCCTGTAATTACAAATCCTGTTAGTCATCCTCCTCCTCTCCCCAGGGGGATTGTGGGCTTTAATTAATTAACGTGGCTAAACCGCTTTGAGGTGCCTGGTTGAAAGGTGCTATATAAGTGCAAATTATTATTATTACGGCTGTTGACATCCCACTGCGCAAAGCCTTCAGCCCCATGCATCTAGAGACCTGAACAAAGGCTTCTTCATCCTCACCTTCCCTGCTAGGGCTGAGATGGCTAGCTCAATGGTATGGGGGTAAATCTGTTACCGTATCAACATCAATCAACTAATTAATCCCCATTATGTTGGCTTCCGTGTCCTTCTTCCAAGCAGCACCATCCTGTTTCATTTCACAAATCGTGCCCCCATCAGCTCTAGACAAAGGTCATAGTGTCCCTATGGCCTCTATTGGCCTAAAGGAGAAAAAAAAAAAAAAGAGGGAGAGAAAGTCAGTTTGAAAAAACAAAACAAAACAAAACTGCGTTGTCATGAAATGCACTAACTTCTCACTAATAGTCTAAATAAAACTTTCCTTTCAGCTGTAGACCTCTTACATACATACCTATCTATTACCTATGGAGCCTATAGCCTCGCAAACCAGAGATACCCAGAAACATAGCATCAGTGTGGGGTAAGGTTCCGCAGCCCTGGCTTGACTGATGATTGCTATAGATAAAAGCCCTCTCTGGGCTGGGTGGGAAGAGGTCATCCAGAGAAGTGGGAGCCCCTCTTCAGCTTCCTCCACTAGCTCTCGGGTTTCCCCTGAGAAAGCCAGCTGCCATGGGTAGCCAGGAAGCCCTCACAAAGACAGGGGAGCATGATTTAGATGTTTTGTGCTGCACCTAGCAAACCTCAGCCCTTAACAAATGCCCAGTGCTTCCACTGTGATGGTAGCCATTGAAAGCAGCCCTGTGGGGGAGACGTGGCCTCTCGAAAGGACGCTGCTGACCAAAATGCTCCTTACAAGGTTGTGCCTCAGACCCTTTGTTAGGGTGGACGTGGGTGAGCCTCAGGGGGTCATGTCTTCATCTGCCTCCATTTATCCTCCCTATTGAAGGGCTCCTTCAGGACATCGGTCAGTCTCTGTGGGAAGTGATTTGGAGGGCAACAAAAGAACTTGGGCCCTTTGGGGGGCCTTCAGAATTCAGTAAACATCTGGACACGGAAGGCCAGGTTCTCAAGCATTCTAGCTGGGGAGATGTCAAAAGAGAGAAAAAGCTGTGCGCGCAAGGCAAGCTCTTAGTTCTGTGGTGACATTTGTTGTAGAAAAACACAGCCGCCCCAGTAGGTAGATAGGAAGATTTTTCAAAAGCTCCTCTATTTGTCAGTTTTTGTGAGTGCAATGTACTGTTTGTCAGTCCTTGTGGCATGTGTGAGGAAGTAGAAGTTTCGCATGGCTGGGGAGCAGCATGTGATGGATGTTCCAATTCTGTATGGGCAACGAATAACCCATGATTGCACAAGCCTGTCCTGGGAGTTGTTGTTAAGCATTTCTGTTCTCCTTGAGGTTTGTAAAGTACTTTCTAGTCAAGGTGACTTGTTAGATTCTCATCATGAGCACAATTTAATTGACCAAAAAATGAAGTACTGAAGCTAAGGGATTTACATTTCATCACATGGTGAAATTCAGGATCTGAACTCTTGACTCTCAACATTCCCTTTATTATTGAATCAATCCATTTAGAGCACATTAGTCAGCATGATTCAACATTAGTCACATGGCACTAATCAGCATTCCCCAGGGTCCTCAAATCTATCCTCAAACAGCAAAAGAAACTGGCCTCTATCAAAAGACAATGGAAAGCCATTTTCATCAGTATTCACAGGATGGTGTCCCGTTCAACCCCTCCCCCTACTCTCAGGAACCTTCCTCAGTCATCCTAGTTGATATGATTCTATCTCCTTTTTTTTTTTTTAATGTTTATTTTAAAGAGAGGGAGAGAGGGATGGAGGGAGAACGGGATGCAGGGAGAAAGGGAGGGAGGGAGGGGGAGAGAGAGAGAGAGAGAGAGAGAGAGAGAGCAAGCAGGGGCATGGCAGAAAGGAGGACAGGGGATCTGAAGCAGGCTCTGTGCTGACAGCAGAGAGCCCTATGTGGGGCTTGAACTCACAAACCATGAGATTATGACCTGAGCCCAAGTTGTATGCTTACCTGACTGAGCCACCCAGGCACCCCGATTCTATCTCTTTTAAACATATCACATTGTTTGAACCTTGATAATAGGTGCCATGGTTTGCCTTTGATTAAACTTATTTTGTTTTTGAGCTAACTAGAGTTTGAGCTACTAAAAGAGAGGGGTCATTTTCCCTCCAGTATTATATCCTCTGAGCACCATGGTTTACAAACATTAGATACCTCAACAAATACCTGCTGAACTGAACTCACGGAAATGGAGCTTAAGTCATATTCCAGAAAGAACACCAAGTCCTTTTGGAAGAAGTTTTCAAAGAAAATCAACAACCTGAATTGATTTAACATCTTTTGGTATTATTACCTGGGCATTTTCACAAATGAAATTTTTAGCTCTGCAAAGATAGCCAAATGGCTTCCAGGTTCTAAAAGAGGAGTGTGGATCCAGTCTAACTATAGTCCAGGCCTTGAAATAAAGTTTTTAAATATAACTGTATTCCAACTGACATTTTATTTCATGTTTTAAAAAAATGTGGAGACAGGAAAAAACATATTGGGGGAAAAATGTGTTTAGTCTATGACTTTGGACCCAAATTCATACCCTGCTTTGGGCTATAAGCACAAGTAGCTCTTATTCAAGTATCTTTCTAACACAGTGCATAGTAGCACATACTCAAGTTTCTACTTGAGAGAGATTCTGTTTTGGGTGGGGGACCAACACTTTTGGTGCTGATCCTTGGTGGCATTACTAATTGTGATATCCTACTTTTTTGTTCTAAACTCTACCAAAGAGGGTCCTGTTAGCATTTTTAACATATAATATTTACAATACAATATTTATGTTGCATTTCAACATTATGCTATAAGCCCAGCCCTAGGGTCTATACTATTGTACCCTGGGGTCTAATCTCTGCAACTGGGCTCCTCTGAAAAGGATGTGTCACTGAATATTCATCTCCCCTTCTCTCCCATGGTAAAAGAACTCCCAAAATTTAGCTAGGCACATGGTCCCCAGATAAACAACTATAATTTTCCAGTCTTTCTTCTCATATATCTACAGATCGGCCAACATGATATAAGCAGGAATAATGTGTGTAACTTCTGGTTAATATCCTTAAAAGAAGGAGGATGCCCTTTCCTCCCACCATCACTTTCTACCTCATACAAATTCTGCTACCTGGATGGAGGTAATGATGCTGAGCATTGTAGACCATGAAAATGAGGGCAACATCCTAGGTGTGATGGGGCAAGAAGCTAAGAGCCTGGGTCCCTGGACAAATACATGGGATGAGCTGCTATACTCGTTCTGGACTGTATTCCTCTGCAATGCTACGTGAGAAAGGAGTAAACCTCACTTTTGATTTATATTATATGGATACTGTTAATTTATATTACGATTCCACCCAGGCAAACTTACAACCCAACTCAGGAACTTTCCTGAGGGATTGCTTACAATAGTGTGCCTGATCCACCCTGCCTTAAAATTTCAAGATTCAAGATTCAGGACAGGAGTGGCATATCCCAACAGAAGCTCATGAAGCCTATTCAGGACAGGAGTGGCATATCCCAACAGAAGCTCATGAAGCCTGAGAAATAAGTTGCCAGAGGGGCTGCCATGATGGAAAATGAGAGGCTCCACACCCATTTCTGATTTTATAAAATCTTAGGAGCCCTGAGTACTTGCAAAGGGCTACAGACCCAATTCTGAGGTAGTGAACCCCACTTTGCCTTTCTGGAACTCAGTCTGCTGACCTGAAAATAAGGGTGATGGATGAGACTAAAATCTCTCATTCTTGGAAGTGTAAATAGTTGTAACTTTGGGAGGAATTAAAATAATTTTTGTCACCTAATCATCTAAGTATATGCATAAAGCACATATGTTGTGCACAAGATCCCTCTAGAAACTATGGGAAGATTATACCCCAATGGCAGAGATAAAAGAGGTATCCATAGAGAATACATGAGAAGACTGCCCATGCAAACATGACAATAAACTTATAACTACACACAGCTGTATAACAATTGGTTCACTACCTCCAGAGGAAGTTTAAATTGGTAAATGTCCTTGGAAAGCAACTTGGGAATATACAGTAAAGATTAAAGTGTGCATACCCTCTGACCAGACGTTTCACTTTTTATGTATACCTAGAGAAACCCTCATGCCAGCACACGAAGAAGCACATGTAACAGAATTCACTAAGTTAACAAATAATTGAGATTTCCATCAATAGGGGAATGGATAATGTAGTATATTCATACAATGAATACGGACACCTCATCAAAGTAAAAGAATGTGATTCATGTGTATCAACATGGATAAATTATAAAAACATGACATTAAGTGACAAAAGCAAGTTGTGGAATGATACGTCCAGTAAACCATTTATGCAAACTTGGAAAGCATTCAAAACAAATCATTGTATTATATTTGGATTCACATACATGTAGAAAAGTTCTTCAGAACGAGGGAAAGGATACGTATCAAACCCTGGAGAGTTTCTACTTCTGTGAAAGAGTGTGAGGTAGGGATAGGTACAAAGGGGTTTTCTATTCTGTCAAGTTTTATGCCTATAATTAAAAAAAAAGTCTGAAACAAACATGACAAAATTTTAACATTTGCTAAGTCTGGGTGTTAAAGTCATGGGTTTTATTATTTTCTGTCCTGTTCTGCATTTAAAATATTTTATTTTACACATGGAAAATAAAATCTCTCTTTGAAGCTAATAGCCAGAGTAAAAGAAGTAAACAAAGTAGAGGTTGGTGTGAGAAGATGCATGGAGGCAGGGAGTGTGAAGTAAACGTTAAAAAAGAGGAGTGAACCAGCAGAGGGGCGTGCTTCCTCATTTTCCCTGGGGAAGTTCCTCCCTGAGAGGCAAGCAGGAGTCTCGAAGGACAATGCCTTGGCCTGCACAAGCTTTTTGAGGCTGCAGTGGCACCTGGCAGCCCAGGGACCATGTGACAGACCTTCTCTGCCCTCTTCTCTGTGACCTCTGAGAGAGGAGTTCACTCTCTCTGCTCCATTGAATCCCAGGGCTCTCTGCCCAGGCTTCCACAAGAATGCCAGGCTGTGCCAGGTGTGTGGGTTGTATTTACCAAGCAGACATCTCCATACCTGGATGGAAATAGATGGAGAATCTTATGGGTCACTTTGCACCCACTAGGCAGAAAACATTTAGATGTGTTACTAATTCAAACTGAAATCTGATGAACATAGATGGTGGTATTTGGGGGAAAAGAATTTTTCAATAAATCATCCAGTTGGCTCAGGGTCTAAGAAGATGGGGTGGAAGAATCCAACCCAACTTTGTGACAAGGGAACAAACAGAGGAGATTAATGCCTCTCCCAATAAGCTTCAAAAGGTGATCAAACAAACATTCTTGATTTTACAAGAAAGATGAGGTACACAGCTTTCCAGCCCTTAAGAAAAATCACTGTTTCATTGTTTTCTGATTTCTTCTGAGTCCCTACAGTAGGTGGCTGGAAAAACAGGAAACTAGCTTCATTTGCAGAATCTTCTCTGGACCCATCTCAGGGTGCCCTGGGCCCCCCTAAGATTCCTCAGCTCCATCCCAAGGTTCATGCTGCTCATTCAGAGCTAAAGTAGCAGAGGATAGCACCAGAATCCAAATTACCCATGTCATACCTCATTTTAATTTTTAAAAAAGCAACATAGAAACCACAATTCTGTCCTACTGAGAAACTAAGGCACTATCTTCTGTCCTTAACTTGGTTTTTGATTTTCAAATGCTCACTAAATTCCTGAGGAAATGAAGAAGGTAAAAGAGTGAGTAAGGAGCCCCTCTTCATTCTTCCAAGCCAGCCGGCTTCCTTACCAAGTCAGCAGGCCTCCACTTCCCTGACCCCCACAAAGGCCAAAGGCGGCTCTGGGAGAGACTGGCCTTAGGTTTTTCCTAGGCCTCCTGCAGCATCAGCAACACAGCCTGGCTGTTTTCAATTACAGGATCTTAATCTTTATTCCTGGCATGACACAGAGGTCCAGGGGTCCCAGCTGTGATCTGCGGGGCACAACATTTGGGGCTTGTTGGGGAAACAAAGAACACGACCGGAGCAGAATATGGGTCAGGTTGGAGTTCACTGTAAATGCCCCGTTTCCCTTCTGCAGCCAGGCAGTTCTGTGGGCCCACTCCATTAAGGCTGATTCCCAAAGCCGGCTCCTGCCTTCCTTTCCCCACTAGGCCCTGGCACCCTTTAGCCTTACTCTGAGCCAGCCCAAACTCTAAGCTTTTCCACACAGTGGGTGCTGGGGATTTCATGTGGAACTCTGGGGGCAACAGGAGAAAAGGATTAATGGGAGCCACTCCCACATCCTCCACCTTTCCCACTTCAGTTGCACAAAAGGGCTGACTCTCCTTCTCAGAGTCTGAACCATCAGGAAGCTGGTGGCTGCGAGCTCCCTCTCCTTTGGGGCCAACTGTTTCCAGGGTCTTGAGCCCAACCTTGAGGCCAGGATCACCGCAAGTGCAGGACAAAGAAGATGCAAACAGCACAGTATTACTATGGTAATGGCCTGAGCCAAGCAGCCTCCTGAAGATGCCAGGAGGGTGGGTTTCCTTTTACTTTTTCTTTTCTTTCTGTTTTTCTTTTTCTTTTCTTTCTTTCTTTTTGCAAAAGGAGAATAGTTCCGCTTTCTATTTTACTACAACAATAGCACAGACTGGCTCCTTCAAGTATTTCAAAAAGCAGCCTGAGAAATCTCTAACCAGGCCCCTCAGTCTCTCCGGCCTGCCGATTTATTGTTCCTCCCATCCCAGGGAACAAAAAGGCAGGAAGGGTATAAGGCCCCCAGTTGCTGGCTGTTCTTAGCATCCTAATCCTTGAGAACTGGTGAGGGGAATGGCCTGTGGAGCCGGTAAATCGAATTCTGGCCTCACCTTTTATTTCCTCCCTCTGCTCGTGCACACAGCAGCACTCCAGGTATTATAAAACCTCCTGGTTAGCAGGCCGGTAGGAATCTTGGACTTGCTAAGGGGATAAAAGGCACTGAGGGATCATTCCCACATTCACTGACAGCCCCCTCCCCCGAAAAAGGGTAGCCTGTATGGACTGTTCCTTCCTACCACTCCAGGCTGCCTCCATTACAAATACTGAACGTCCAGCCCCAAGTGCATTTTTTAGCTGGTACCATAGAGGCTGCCCTCGCTCTTCCAGCCCTTCCCCCTCTCTGTCTCGATGCCTCTCAGACATGGATTGTATTGCCTCCCCAAGTTCCCAGCCTCAGGCACCAACCAACCTCCGTGCCAACTTGGGGCTATCATGCCAGAGCAACCCCTCACACCTTGGCCTTGGCCTTGGCTGCAGGTATCTTTCCAATGTTACCACCCAGGAATCAAAAGTTTCTTTGCCTTAAACCTGGGGAATTATGGAGGTGCTTTTTTTTTTTTTTTTTTTTTTTTTTTTTTTGGTAGCTCAGTCATCTGGTAAGAGTGAAGAAAAAAATAAAATAAGCTTTTATGTTCTGGTGTGTGGAGATCTCCAGGTACAACTCTACTGAGCTAAGTGATGATAAGTTCACCATCTCCAAGGACAATCAGATAAGCTGAAGGGTTAAGACCTGTGGAGATCACTGTGACTATAAGCCAAGGAAGAAAAATATTTTGCACTGCAACATCCATACACAAACTCATTATGCACACACACAAGTCACCCAAGAAATATGTCATGAAACAATGCAATATGTGTGATATAATCTGAGAGTTTTCTATTTATTCTCCTCTATTTCATTTTTCAAAATTCTGGTTGTGACTCATTAATTTCATTTCATGACCCACCAATGAGTTGCAACACAGTTTGTAAAGTGCTGAATCAAGGTCAACATTGTCATTTTTAAGCAGACAAAACTGGGGTGCCAGAGATATTCTCCAGATTACACCAGAGCTGGAACAGAAATCCAAGGGTAGGGGGGAGGATCTCTCCACTAAAGGAGGGGTCTCCATTGATTTCTCAAGACCAGAGCTCTTTCTTGTTTTCCCAAAGCCTTGGGAACACATAGCTATTGGGGAGGGAGTTCCCCAGAGGTCTGTATTCAGTGGCTTTTCTGCTGCCTCAGAAAACCTCAGAGCGGGAGTGATAGCTGGGGCAAGGGATGGAGAAAAAGCTTTGAAAGCAACCAGGGGAGGCACTGAGGTCTCCCAGACATTTTAATTTACTGATTGGGGTCCCTACATCATCGGACACTTTTCCTGAATTTTTCTCTCTCTGGGACACACAGCTACAGTTCAGCCTCCTTTCTCCTTTGTTTTCCAGCTTTTTCTAATAGTGTTTCTTTGCAGATTTTTAACCTCTACCGATTCATTTCGAGTCTCCCCTTTCTCTAAACAACTTTCTATTTCCTGTCAAAATCGTGATCTTAGCAATGAGGGCCAGAGGCAACTCTGTGAATCTTGTTTTATCAAATATTATCCTGAAAGTTATCCGAATTAGGTCAGGCTTAGAAATGCTGTTTACCAAAATGCCCAGTGATCAAGATATAGGCACGATATAAATGCTCTGAATACAAGCCATCTGGGAAAAACTGCCTCTTTTCCTCCTGACGTTGTCTTGTAATTTTCCAGAGAATTTCTTAAAAATCTTCATTTAAATTTGCGATTTAGTTGATTTCTAATCTTTTAAGAAAGCCTCTAAAAATGAAGAGCCAAAAGCCACACTGTGTACTGGGTAAATAAGAGTTCAGCTTTCTGATTGCTTATTAGTTATACACTCTTAGAGAGTATGTAACAAAGGGGCCTGCTGTTTGCTTTGCTTAATCTGGTCTTAAAATCTCTGCTTCTTTGTCAGAAAACAATATTTGCAATTGTAAAAAAAATATTTACCAAGGAACTTGGATAGCAGAAGTCAAAGGCTAAGAGCCAAAGGTCAATAGTTCTTACCCCAAATTTCCCTGGACTTGAGTCCCTGCTGTGGAGCTCAGCTGCACCAAACAAACAAGCTGCTTTCCGGGTCCATTAAGAAGCGGACATTTTAGAAGGGGAAGGAAAGGGGAGGCTGCAGCCGGCTCCTCAATCCAAAAGCATGAACCCTCCGGCCTGCCCGACAAAATTCCTGCTATATCTCTGCAATGCAATGTGGCTCCATGGGAATACTGTAAGGACTCGCCCTGCTTCATCAACCTGGGGAAAGTACTCGACTTACAAAATCCTGAAGGGCAGATATCCTTCTATGGATAGCAATGACAGTACGTTCCACTGGGGTTTGGCATGGATGCTCACCTATGCACCCTCTGGGGAGGGCCTCCCTGGGGGAAGGGGCAGATATGTATCCTCGCTCTTCGGTGGGGACCATTCTCAAGCTACAAAGCAGCTTTGGACAACTGGCCCTGTGGGCTAAGTTCAAACAGTGTTTGAATTTACCTTTCATGTTCATTATTTTTTGGACAGACCTGCAATCACCAGAAGATCCAGCATCTGGGAACCACCATTGTCGAGTAGTGAGTTCCAGCCTGTGGCCTTGGGGCGCTCTATTGTGAGCTAGAACTCAGCTCCTTCTAAGTCCCAGGCCCATATCACATGGTGCAGGTCAGCAAGGCCTGCTGAGACTTGAGTAAAGGGAACAGAAATAGAGTAACCAGAAAGGGACTGAGGAAGTAGTGGTCAAGGAGCCATGACAAAGTGTCCCCCAGGCTGCCAGACCAGATGGTGTTTCACTTTGGTTAGCAAGAGGGCTCCGGGGCGATGTCTTCCACACTGGTGTCAGAGGCTTAGCATCTGGTTCCTCACTCCACAGGGTCTGCGAAGAGCACGGCATTTGGCTTTAACTCTCATTCTTTGCCTCACTCTGTTAGGAGATTCTGTAGTTTTCCCTCAGCCTCACCTTGACCTTTGTTACATTCTTGCCACAATTGCCAATCTCTTTTGATCTCATCAGGATGAATATCATTGGTGAATTCATCTTGGCCTTTGTTTCTGCCCTGAAGTAGCTTCTATCAGGAGCACAGCAGTAATTATCACCAGTGATGCGCAGCAACGAGCATAATCAGTTTAAAGAAATGGCTTAATCCAAGGATCTTACCTTGAAGAACCAGGCCTTCCTTCTGGATGGTATAGGGAAATGACGTGAAGGGAGCCAGAGGGGACTTGGCAATGAGAATCTGCACATAAAGCATATTTTCCCAGAGTTAGTCAAAGGGGATATCATATCAGAGATGAACCTCTGTTCACTCCCCTTCCGATTTTGAGACAAAGTGGTTAACATGTAACTACAAGCCATAAAGTTTATTTAAAAAAATTATTTTAGAACCAAATGAGTGTTATTCCTTCAATCAGCTGATCACTTTGGAAGGCTGTACATTTATCCCAACTATTCTGCCACTGAATGCCATATTCTTGAACCAGTTCTTTTAGAAATGTTTCCTTATTTTATGTCTCATGCTTCAATATGCTACCTTTTTGCCCAAAGATAAACCTAGACTGCTTCTCTAATCTTATTCATAAATTTAGCTATTTTGCTAAAGAGAAATCCAAAGCTACCCTTAAAAGATAAAGATTTACCATCATTATAAATATTCACAATAACTTGGTAAAAGCTAAGACATGATAATTTGCTTTATTGGCCCCAGCTCTTCACCAACTCTGTATTCATGCCGTCTGCCCTGTGACTACATTTCCTCTTACTTAAGGTGTAGGTATTTCCCTGGACTGTGGGTTTGCTCATATGACTTGCTTTGGCTAACAGTTTCTTTGCCTAGGCTTCGAGAAGCCTCACATATCTCCCCTTGCTCTCTTATGCTTCTTATTTTGCGAGAGAAAAATACATCCAAGCTAACCTGCTATCTCAGAAGGAGGATGAGACATACCTGGTGTAGTGCTGGCCAGCCACGCCGTCTACATAGCTGACCCCCAGGAGAACCATATACACATTAGTTAAGTGCTTATTACTCTATGCCTCTGAAATTTTGGTGGTGCTGTCATGAAGCATCATTGCCGCAAGAGTTGACTGATATACCAGCCAACACAAAATATCAAAAAATATTTTGAGCAATGGCATTCTCCTAACAAAATACCTACTTTAAAAAATAGTCATGAGGTGCCTGGGTGGCTCATCGAGTTAAGCATCTGACTTTTGATTTCAGCTCAGGTCATGATCTCATCATTTGTGGGATTAAGCTCTGTGTCAGGCTCTGCGCTGAGATTGTAGAGCCTGCTTGGGATTCTGTCTCCCTCTCTCTCAGCCCCCTCCCCTGCTTGCATACTCTTTCTCTCTCAAAATAAATAAAGTTTTAAAAATAAAAATAATAAAAAATAAAAAGGATAGTCATTTGGTCATTAAAAAAGTATTATCATTAACACCTATTATCACACTTCATATGGTTCCACTGAACCTCTAAGGATTGGTAAGTTATTTCATTATGACATTTCTCTTGAAGGAAGATGAAGATCAGTTTCCTGCTTTACAAATTAACATCATCAAAGACAGCGACAGTGTGGCACAGAGCCACTTAGGTAATCAGGGAGGCAAGAGAGAAGGAAAAAGTACTTTCAAATAACCCAAAGGCTTAAATGTAATATCTCAATTCATCTCAATTCAACAAACATTTACTGATTGTCAACCCTGGTGGACAATAACGTGGTGGAAAGATCACAGGTTGTAGTCATAGAGTTTGAATCTAGGCTCTTCCACTAATCAGCATGGTGCCTATTGTAAGACCTCCAATTTTCCCCTAATAGCCACCCCCCTTCTTCTTTTTAGTTAATAACTCCCCAGGTTTCAACACTTCTCTGCAACTTTTGCAACTGGGGGTGGCCATATGACCAAGCTTGGACTAACAGACGGTGAGTACAAGTGACCGGTAACCCTTCCAATGTTTTGAAAACTAATGTTTTCATTAAATCATTGTGTGCTTTCCACTGTCCCTTTCCCTGTTCCCAAGGGCAGGAACTGGCTTCAACTACATGGAGGTGGACATCCTGGGAGTTGAGGAAGCAAC
Organism: Cryptoprocta ferox; assembly: GCA_028646485.1. Lineage (NCBI taxonomy): Eukaryota > Metazoa > Chordata > Mammalia > Carnivora > Eupleridae > Cryptoprocta > Cryptoprocta ferox. The sequence continues at coordinate 31,339,793 of CM053560.1, forward strand.
TTGGGAGCAGAAAGCTGGGTGACCTTATAAAGCATCAGTGCTTCCCACCTGGGGTCACCTGTCCATCTCAGGACAGAGCCACTTGTCTGAACCACTGAGTTTTCCAATGTCATTGTTGCTATGGTGTTTGTAGCCTGAATTCTAACCAATACCATGGCTCTCCACAATCTAACCTTTTTGATTCTCAATTTCCTCACATGTAAAATGGGGATAATAACACCCTCCTAAGTGGGATTATTGTGAAGATTGAATTAAGTATATAAAATTCCTGTCACTGGGCCAAACCAAGAAAAACATTTCCAACCAACTCATCCCATATGCTTCCCAAGTAGTCCTTAATTTTCACTCATCAAAAACCAAAATACTTTACTTTTTACCAGAAGGATGCAACTCAACTTAAATCTCAGTAAGTAATTTTTACTACTGCTTTACTACTGTTCTAAAGTTATCTAAATAAATTTACTCATCATTCTCAGACCCAGTGAGTAGGTGGTATAGGTGGGCATTAGCATCTTCATGTCAACACAGCTCACCTGAAAATTAGGTGGAACCTTTCTGACAGAGATAGTTTAGGGATGGTTCAATGTGAAGTTTATGGATGCCCAATGGTAGGAGAATGGCATGACAGAAAAGAGGACAGTGCTTCTCAAACTTCAAGGTGAGTATGAGTCACCTACAGGTTTCGTTGACATGCAATTTCTCATTCAGTAGGTTTTGATTAGGGCCTAAGAATCTGCATTTCTAACAAGCTCCTAGGAGATGCTGATGTTGTTGCCCATAGACCACATTTTGAGCAGCTGGGTTGCAGAAAATTAGCCTGACTGAAGAATCTAAAATGAAGAAACAAGACATGGGAGTCCTGGAGTCAATTAGAAAGATATTGTGATAATTCAGGGATGAGATGACAAGGCCCTCAACCACAGCTGTTTCAGAAAGAATGGGAAAAAAAGAAATGGAGAAAAGGAATATAAATCCTTTAGATCAAAGAGCAATAGAAATAAATTAAACATATCCAAAACCTCAGATCTTTATTGTCTGCATAAAGTAATTGGTCATGAAACCAAAAGGGTATAAATAAATAGTAATCAATAAAGTACCATAGTATATTTTTGAAAATCATATTACCATTTTTACTTTATAGACTATAAAATCTGACACTCAGCGAAAACAATGATATGATATTCCAGTGCAGCACAACAAACAGGATTTAAGCCTAAGCCTCCAGGTCAGTGGTGCTACCTCCATCATTTGAACACTTCCACTCTCAGGGAGCACAGGCCCACTGTGAATAAGCCAGGAGGCACTCACCTGGAGGCACCTCACACCTAGAAAGACCCCCCTTCCAGGGAATCATGGAGTTTGGACAAGTCATTGATTAATGCCTTGTCCTTCCTGAGCAGGGTTTAAAATGGGTTATCAAAAGGATGATCTGTATGCAGTTAGAAAGAGGAAGTGATCAATTGTGTCAGATGAATTGCACTTCCTTTTTTTTGGAAAGAACTTCCAGATTGATAGATCAGAGGGCTACCACCAACACGAAATATCTCATTTCCAGCAAAAATGTAACAAATTCTCAATATCCTTCTGGATAGAGTAAAGACAAGTTGGGCTGGATGCTAATACCATTAAATGGATTTGTAAGTGACAAGAAGATCAATAGCAACCTCTAGTAGAATGTATTGGATTCTAGTCTTGGTCCTGTCAATGTTTAGCATTCTTACTGACCTGGACAAGGACACTGAAGTACTCAACCATATCCATACAACAAATATGGGATCCACCATGGAACAGAACTGCTCCAAATTGCCACCCTAATGGAGCTAATATTCTAAAGGAAGAAAAAGATAATCAGCAAAATGAATAAGTAGAAAATATGGTATATTAAATAATTATGTATGCTATGGTAGGAAAAAAGCAGAGAAAGAGTACAGGACGTGTATTGGATCAGAGGAGAGGGTCGATTTTAGAGTATTAAGAGAAGACCTTACTAAAAAGGTGACATTTGGACTTGTGTATCATATAATTAAATCTATTGATGGATGCTGAATATAGTAACAGAAAACAAAAAATTTAAAGAGTTGTTATATTGAATTAGACAATCATAATATCAAAACAAATCTCAATTTGGTTAGAAGGTTGGGACAAATCCTACAAATCTTTCAGAATGAAATTTTATTGAAAGATATGTAAGGCCTTGTCCTTGAAGACAGAGGACCAACTACTTGTTATAGAATGGGTTACAGAATAGCATTCAGAAAATGGATTAGGAGTGTTAGTTAACTACAGTTCAATACAAGTTGGTTGTGAGATGTGGTTCACAAAAATCTAGTGTGGTTGCAGGTTGTATTAGTGGAGACACAGCATCTGAAACAAGAGAAGTGATGGTCTTCTCAGTCAGCAAATCATACTGGGTGCAATGTGTTTGGATTGGAGCCTAAATTCCAAAAGGGAAACTAACAAACAAGAACAACTGGAGGAGAACCATCAACTGGTTGAACACACAAAGTAACCCATGACCACAAACACTTTGACGCAAACATGATGTTAAGAGGCCTGGGGTGAAGGCACATATTGCTTTTAATCATTTTCTTTCTTCTTCCTTTCCTTCCTTCCTCCTTTCCTTCCTTCCTTCCTTCCTTCCTTCCTTCCTTCCTTCCTTCCTTCCTTCCTTCCTTCCTCCCTCTCTCTCTTCCTTCCTCCCTCCCTCTCTTCCATCCTCCCCTGCCTTTTTTTCCCTTCCTCCCTCCCTTTGGGGTGCTCTAATCATTGTCTTCTGACTTGTGTTGTTGTCAAGTGTCATTCTACCTTCTGCAATACATCATGACCTGCAGGAAGGGCCTGGCTGCTTAATAAAACTCCAAGATGCTAGTGAACATTTTTTTTTTAATCATACTCAACCCTGCATGCAATGTGTGAAGTTGACTTTGGAATCCTCTGAGGGTTCGCAGAAATATGAAGGTGGGCAAGAATGAGTTCAGATACTGTGGCTCAGAAAGCCTCAGGACACACAAGGCAGGTGTGAGGTATTGTGAGCTGCTTTGCCACCTGCAAATAACCAGGTTGTTTTTTGTTTTTAATGTTTCCTTCATATCAGACTAGCTCTACTTTACACTCTAATGAATACACTTTTTCCCCTCTTAACCTATTCTTGCAAGGAAAGTGATCATCAATATATTAAAATTCTTTTGAGGAACATTTAAGGTATCGATGTGCTGGGTCCCCAATCCCACTACTATCTGGATGTAACTTCCATTACTTGTATCACCCGCCAACTATCCATGTACTTATCCACGTACTTATTCAATCCACAAATACTATCCAAGTACTTATTCAAGTACTACAAATAGTATCCAAGTACTATCCACATACTTATTCAATCCACAAATATTTACTGGGCACTTTCCTTTATGCTGGGCACTGTGCTGGATGCAGGGGACACAGCAGGGGGTGAAACAGACAAGGTCCTTGTTTTCATGGGAGCTGACATTCTGATGGCAGAACACAGACAATACAGGGAGGTCTTCAGGTCTTTGGGCTTTTTTTCACATTGACATTTTACTATGACTTCCTTTTTCCTGGGCACTCATTCATTCATTCATTCATTCACTCAATCCATTTATCAATAAACATTTATTGAATACCTACTATGGACCAGGCAGACTCAATCTGCACTGTGTGAATTTGCACTTTTTAAAGGACTGCTATCTATTTCTACCTCAATTTATTTCTTAGGTGTATGTTATGAATTCTCAATGGGATTGCAAAGATCAGGGCACTTTCTTTGATTCCACATCCATCCCTTTTACAGGGCCCGATCCAGTGCTTTGCACAAAGTGGGCTCCTAAAATGAGCAATGAGTATTTTCCTCACTGTTCTTCACTTTATCCCTGTGCTGTATGTGTGAAGCTTTCTCCCAATTTACAGTGAACACACAGAGGCCTAGGTATTCTAAATAAAACATGGAAAGAGAAGTCAGCCTTTGGAGCTCACTGGCCTCCCCTTACAGACCCTATTCTCCTTCTTTTATGTCCCCTCAGGCGCCTATTTGGCTTTGAGCAAATACATTGTCAGCTGATTCTCTTTAACTTTAAAGTGGCAGCTGATTTCAATCTTCTAGGGTTACCCTTTCTGGTGTTTGCATTTTAAATGTAAGACTCTCAAAGGAGATCAATGGATCTAAAATAGTGGAAAGTCCTACAGGATCAGGATGGGTGAGGGAGCCTTTCAGGGTTCCCACAGTGATGATGATAATGATGAAGAAGAAAACAGCAGCACTTTATAAGTCCTGAAGTCAGGATTCCAGCCCAAGCCAGATGGTTCTATAGTCTGTATTTTGAACCACCATGATGGTAGCCCCCAATTCGTCAGGCACAGATGAATCTACTCTGGGATAATACATCAAATGAATATAACAGGAAAATAGGCATTTTTTCGGCAGCATGGATATTGCACAAGTCAAGACAAAGAAGGGAGTTGGATAAGACATCCACGCAAGCTGCCTTGGATGTTCACAAGCTTCCATACTGGCAGTCTTCTTTCTGTCCTTCATTTCTGAATGTCCAAATCCTACCTACTCCTTGAATCCCATACAAATGCCACCTCTCCCAGAAAACCTATGCCAACTTCTCCAGCCTGAGGTAATCTTTCTCTAATCCCATCACACTTCATCTCTATCTCTCAAATGGTGCTTACTGCTTTCTCCTCTGTTTCAGTTAATGTTACCTGGACTTACCACCATGTATTTGAAGGTAAAGACCATCATTGCTGCTTCTCCTAGTCCCACCAACCTCCAATATGGTGCCAGATACATCACAGAAGCTCAATTATAAAACTCAAAAATGGAGGAGTGAATAAATGCCCAAACTGGTGACCCTCAGAAGCCCTGACTCATACCGACTTTGAAGACTTAGCTGGCACCCCTCCCCAAAGTTGGGAGACTTAGAAGATGCCATAGAAGAGAGCAGATTGCCCAGTTACTCACTGCCAAGATTCTCAGGTTGGATAGGTCCAAAGTCAAGTCTTTGGTTTCAGCTTGCTATAGCATCACATGTTTTTCCTGGCCTGATCCCACTTCTAAGAGGCTCAGAAAGTGGAAAAGCAGCCATAGAATGGAAAGTGCTGGCCATAGGAACCTCAGGTCTCCTTCAGTATGGTGACACCTTCTAGGGATAGTGCCTGTGTCATTCTAAAGTGTAGGTGTGACCCTCATCTGGAGCAACCCAGCCCAGGCCTTCTCCTCCATGGGTGGTCAGAAAAGCCAGTGTGGAGCAGACACACAAAGATGTCAGGAACCTTGGGCACAGGCCCTCCTGGAGGCTGCTTTTATAGAGTTCTGGTCCTGGCAGTTTACCTGAGTTCTGCAATACAGCCTCAACTTTAGGAAAAAGTGAGTTTTGCCTTTATGGCCCAGGAAAGGAGACATGAATAAGCAGCCATGTGCTGAGGGTAATCTGGCACCAATTCTTTCACTTTCTCTTCTCCAATCCTTGTGCCAGGCAAGCTTCTTTTAACACTGCTAATGAATCCTTCCTCTCTTCTATTTATTTCCTTCCCCTTCGCAACCACTACCCCAAATCTCACATTGGTTGGGGGTGAAGGGCAGAGTAAAACCAGCTGGCGGAGGAAAAGAATAAGCAGAAGAATTTCTTTCCGTAAGGGGCAGGTGGTAGGGCTGGCTTTCTATCTCTGCTCTCTGCTACAAAATTTAGAGCCCAAAGACAATGTCATATGCTCAGCCAAGAAAACGGGTGGGAAGCAATTGAGACAGCTGAGAAATATGACTTCACATCCATCCACAATTTCCTATTTCGGTAATTATTTAACCCTGTTTCAGCCTCCTCTGTGATCAGCAAGATTATGTGGTTGTTAATGAATTCAGCAGTGATGTCCTTGTTGAATACATCTACTACTTTCATCTGCATGCAAAGGTCCTTCCAAGAAGCAAGGGAGGAAACCTACTGATTCTGAAATGTCCTTCAACAGGGACCCTATTTTCTCACTTCAACTGGATGTCTGGGCTAATAAAACCCATTGCTAAGCTAAACAAACCTTTCCTCTAGCTGTACCAAGTGTCTGCGACAGAAATCCTTCATGCCAGGGATTTTCCTCCTTGTCCAAGACTTAGAAAAAGGTTGTTTTCTCAGCTGCTTTGAAGCCCAGGAAGACAGCCAGGGAGGCAAACAAGGCAGTCAGTCTTGCATCAGATAATTCAACAGGCTTTTGATAACCTCAAGTCTTCTGTCTCTTCTCCAGGTTGAGCTGAATTCTCCAAGCCTAGGGACAGAAGGGCCGGAAATGCTCCAGACAGGAGGATCTCTGGCTGGAAGGAGGCCACAGGACTGGGTGGGTAGGGGGTTGGGGGGGGGGGAAGGACTTGAAGTGTACCCAGTGATCCTCAAAGGAATTCCCTAGTCATTGTGTTAAGAGAGCTGGAGGGAAAGGTGGCAGAGGTCCAGCTCCCAGTCCTTATCTGGATCGTATACTGATTAGAATCTGCTTCATCACTTGGAAAATCACTCTCTGTGGAACACTGAAGTGTCAGTACCAACAGCTTTGCGAGATTATGAGAGGAGAGTGGAGAATGAGTTTAATGGCATCTAAACTGCCTTCTCCAAATAGGGGAGTAAGATCTGCAGAAGTAATAAAATACTGGAAAATGACAGGGTGGAAAAATGAACTGTATTTGAGCAGGCATGAACTTATTAATTTATCTACATGTGGCCTACTTCACAACTTTCCCTACAGAAATGAGGGGCAGAAATTAAGTTGATCTGAATCCCTAATGAAATATAATTCTAGATTCAGAAGATTCTTCTAGAAAGTTTGGCCCTGAGGCTACAAGACCTTATTCCCCCATGAAGTATCACTGTACTCTTTTATAACATCTCTCTGGTGATTATTTAAAAATGTGTATTTATAATACACCAGGTTCCCAAAGCATATAAACTAAAAGAGCTAGCTCCCTAAAGAAAATGTTAAGTTCCTCAGACCAATAGGATATTAACTTAGTAAATTATGATAGTAATACTTCAGGGTCAGAGTGGCATTTTGAGTTTATTATTTTTCCTCAACATTTTATTATGAAAATTCTCAAACATACAGCAAAGTTGAAAGAATTTTACAGTGGGTACCCATAAACCGATCAAGTAGATTATACCATTAGCATTTAATATACTTGTTTTTATCACATATCTACTCATCAATCAACCCATGTTATATTTTGTTGTTGTTGCCTTTCAAAGGCAATTGCAAACATCAGTGCACTTTCCCCTAAATACTTTAGCATGCATATAATTATCTATAAGCTTAATATTTGTTCATACATTTTTAAAACCACGTTGGTTTTTTTTCAATTTACATGAATTTTGAAAGGGTTAGTGATTTTTCCCAAATTATACTACCATCAGAGAAAATTTCATGACTATACTTGTATAGATAGCACATAAATCTATAAAGTCAAAGAATATGCGTCATTCTTTCTATACTAAATATCAACTTTATTGAAGTATTACTTATATGCAATAAAATTCTTTTTTAATATAGGCACTTAAGCTATAAATTTCCCTTTAAGCACTGATTTAGCTGCATCACATAGTTTTGCTGTGTTATATTTCTGTTCTTGCTTTCTCAAAGTATTTTCTAATTTTCCTTGTTATCTTTTCTTTGACTTATTGCTTATTTAGGAGAGAGTGAGTGAGGGTGTGTTTAAGTTGCACACATTTTAGGATTTCCCAAATTTTCCTCTATTATTGATTACTAATTTTATTCCACATGACTAGAGAGGTTTACATGGTTTCCTTCTTCATTTATTGAGACTCATTTGGTGGCCTAATGTATGGTCTATCCAGGAGAATGTCCCATGTACCCTTGAGAAGAGTATGTACCTCCTATTGTTGAGTGGAATGTTCTACAAATGCCTATTAGGTCAGACTGGTTTATAGTGTTGCTCAGGTTTTCTATTCCCTTGTTGACCTTCTACCTAGTTGTTCTATTATTGAAAGTGGGTATTAAATCTTCAAGTATTATTGTTGAATTCTCTATTACTCCCCTTCAATTCTGTCAGTTTTTGCTCCATGTATTTTGGGGTTCATTTGTTGGGTGCATATATGTTTATTCTTATGTCTTCCTGATGGATTCACCTTTTTATTCTTTTAAAATGTCCTCTTTTTTTCCTAGTAATAATTTTTGTCTTAAAGTCTATTTTGTCTGATATTAGTAACCAGCTCTCGTTTGGTCACTGTGAAAAGGTTACTGAACCCAATTTCAGTGTGTGTATGTGGAGGCTTTCCCACACCAAGAAGCTATTCTCAGACACTAGCAGGGCATCCAAGCATTCAACTTAACTCTGACACTATTTACTTGGATATAGAATCAGATCCCACAGGTAAAGGGCTTAGTCCCACAAGACTGCCCTCCACTTCAGGTGCCAGTCACAAGCTCATGTTGTTTACCTGTGCTTCTGACAAACTGGCCACATTCTGAAGTTTCCAATGGTCCCCTCCAACTCAGGATGCCAATCACAAGACCAGGCTGTTACCTGTACTTCTGACTGACTGGCTATAAGTCAGAGATTCCCATGACCCCTGCTTAGGTTCCATTAATTGGCTAAAAAGGCTCACAGAGGTCAGAAAAACCCACTTACTTACTGATTACAAAGTGTATTAAAGGATACTAATCAACATCCAGATGAAGAGATGTATAGGGTAAGTTCCTGAGCAATGGAGTTTCTGTCCTTATGGAGCTTGGGGCTCAGGATGGTGGCTTGTGGAAGAATTCAGGATCCCCAGTGTGGGCCTGTCCAAACCACCTCCTTTTGGATTTTGTGGAGGCTTCATTATGTAGGCATGATTAACTCATTACCCATTAATGATTCATTCAACCTTTAGCCCCTTTTCCTTCCCTGGAAATCAGGGTATGAAATTAAAAGTTCAAACCCCCTTATTAATGGTTGGTTTTCCTGGTAACCAGATCACATCCTTAGGTGCTTTGCAAAAGTCACCTTCACTGACATAAACCCATCTGTAGTAGAAAGAGCTTGTCATGAATAACAAGACAACTATTTCACAATGCTCTGAAGCCTTTTCAGGAACTGAAGACGAAAGACTAAATATTATAACAAAAGATGCTCTGTTGCTCTTATTGCTCAGAAATCCAAAAGTTTTGGAATCTGTGGGCTAGGAACTGTGGAAAATATTTGGGTCATCTAAATCACAATATTGTCATTTGCATGGTATGTATTTGTCCATTCTTTTACTTTCAACCTATTTGTGTCTTTGACTCTAAAGTGTGTTTCTTGTAGACAAGATTTGGTTGGATTATATTATGTTTTTTTTGTTTTTGTTTTTGTTTTGTTTTACCTGTTCTGCCAATCTCTGCTTTTGATTGGAGTATTTAGTTCATTTACTTCTAATATAATTATTGATTAGGTCAGATATGTCTGCCATTTTGCTATTTTTCTGTGTATCTTACTTTTTTTTGTTCCTATATTTTTCCAGTACTGATTTCTTTATGTTAGATATTTTTTTAGAATAATATTTCTAGAATTTTCTAGATATTTTAATTCTCTTATTTCTTTTACTATACATTTTGGAGCTATTTTCTTATAGGTTGCCCTGGGAATTGCTATTAAAATTTTAACTTTAAAAAATTCAGTTCAGATTGATAACACTTTAATTTCAATTAATTATAAAAATTTTGCTCCAATATGGCTCCATTATCCTCCTTTTCTTTGTACTGCTGTTATATAAATTATATCTTTATACATTTTAAGTCCATTAACAGTTTTATATCTATTGCTTTATACAGTTGTTTTTTAAATCAGATAGCGGAAGGAAAGAATTACCAAAAAATACAATCATACTGTCTTTTGTATTTACCTATGTATTTATCTTCACCAATGCTCTTTGTTTTCACATGTGTATTTGACTTAGCTCTAGTGTCTTTTCATTTCATCCTGAAGAACTCCTTTTAGTATTTCTTATAGGTCAGGTATACTAGTGACAAATTCACAGATTTTGTATTTCTGAGAACATCTTAATTTATCCTTCATTCTTGAAAGATAGTTTCGCTAGATATACAATCCTTGGTTGACAGTCTTTGTTTCAGCAATTTGAATATGTCATTCCATTGCCTTCTGGGCTCTATGGTTTCTGATGAGAAGTCAGCCAACTATTTTTATTGAGGATCCCTTTTACATGAAATCACCTAGTGACTAATAACTGAATAGGTAATTATCGAAAAGATTCCCTAAATGGCTTGAGCAAGTAAGTCTCCCCAACCTTTGTCAAGGGTCTCTGCATGTGTTGGGGCATGCCTTCAACACTCCAGCAAGCAGTTTAAAACTCTGTCTTAACCTTTACTTCCTGCTTACACAGAGCCTTAAGGTCAGCCAGAAGTGAGAGCTTCGGGTCTCCTTAGGTCCTTCCTGGGCATGAGCAAAGCCCTGTGCCTCTGTATAGACTTCTAGGTTCCCTTGTGTATGTAGGACATTTACAAAGACCCCTGAGGACATCTCATTCCCCAGATACTTTCTTTAGAATTTTTTCTTTTTTTTTTTTGTCAGCCTCTTGTTAGCCCTGCTTGGTAAGGGGCCTTAGGCAGTCATAATGGTAAGTAATTGCCACTGATTGTTTTCAACAAATTCCCTGTGAGTAGGGCTGTTCACATAGACCAAACTCTGAGGCAGGGCAAAAGAGACAAGCCCTGAGAATAGAGCTTTAAGGGAGCTGTCAAATGGGTCACAAGTTGACAATTCTCTTGGATGGAGATTTTGGGGAGCTCGAAACCTGTTCTGCTTCCTCCAGTGGCTGCTAGGCTGCTGGTTTACAACATTATTGTAGTTGAAGGATGGTTGGCTTTCAAGATTACTGCACAGCTGGGGAGGAGGAGGATGGGATTAGGTCTTTGTGAGCTTAAATTCTATCTCGAATCAAGTAGCAATTTGGTGGCATTACCATCACAATAGCTTTGAGGGTCAGCTATACACACACATACACACCATACACATAAGTACTATATACACCAAAAAGCTCCTTTCAAGGGTGCTCAATATAATTTGTAACTATCCTCAAATCATTCTTCTAGGAGGCTAAAAAGATATGGCCAAGTATGAGCATCATTATAAAATGTAAGATGCTTTGAATTTAGTTAATCATGGCTTCACATCTTGGCTGTATGATTTTGGGCACCCCAAATCTCCAAGCTTCACTTTCCTCATCTCTAAAATGAGCACAATAACACCACCCTCTTGGGTTTGTTGTAGAGATTAATGAGATGAAGGAAATTAATGAAAAATGTGGCACTTCATAGGTACCTAAGAAATGTTAGCTTTTTTCCACTATGGTGGTGGAGGGGGTGAAAAATATGCAGGAAAGTCAGTGACTTCTCCTGTTCTGAAGGACAGATAGTCATTTCAATGATCTATCTGCCTTTGCTGCTCATTGTGAGAGTGTCTGTGTAAGGTTAATGTATAATTTCATACAAAGGCCATAGCCCTGTACTTTAAGGCTTCAAATGAGATTTCTTACCATTATTGAAATTGTTAATGTTACCATTTGTTAATATTACCATTGGGTGCTGCTAAAGGAAGAAGTAAGAACTGTTTGTATCACTAGCAAGTTCATGGCCATCAAATACCATATTTAAACTTTATTTTTAACTTAAAAAAATGAAAAGTTAGGGGAGTCTGGGTGGCTCAGTCGGTTAAGCATTGACTTTGGATCAGGTCATGATCTCCTGGTTCATGAGTTTGTGAGTTCCTAGCTGACAGCTCAGAGCCTGGAGCCTGCTTCAGATTCTGTGCCTCCCTCTCTCTCTGCCCTTCCCTGGCTTACACTCTGTCTCTGACTCTCTCAAGAATAAATAAACATTAAAAAAAATCAAAAGTTAATGAAAGTATCACTGATACTTAGATATCAATGAACTGGTTTCAACTGTTATCTGAATTTGGACATTTCAATCTAGCTCAGACTAAAGCGCCCAAATACTCTTAAAAAAATTTTTTTAATGTTTATTTTTTGAGAGAGAGAGAGAGAGAGAGAGAGAGACAGAGTGTGAGCAGGAAGAGGCAGAGAGAGAGACAGAGAGAGAGAGAGAGAGAGAGAGAGAGACAGAATCTGAAGCAGGCTCCAGGCTCCCAGTTGTCAGCACGGAGCCTGACGTGGGGCTCAAACTCAGGAACTGCAAGATTATGACTTAAGCCGAAGTCGGACACTTAACTGACTGAACCACCCAGGCGCCCCCAATCAAATACTCTTATAGGCAATTTCAAGTGACAAAGACCTGTTCCTTTTATGTACCCTAAATCAGAAGTATAAAAATGACCAGGAAAATAAAAAGATGCACAAGGGGTCTGCCCTGATCTAAATGCTAAGCCCTCTGAACATGCAGCGAGGCGGGCCTGGCTTCCCAGCCCCTCGCACAGGACCACAGGAAGCACAGCTGGATCTTCCTGTCCAGGCCCACTCAGAAATACAGCAAAGGTAAGGCAGCTCTGGCCTGCAAAGGTCACAGAAGCAAGACTGTGGCTGTGTGATTATTATGGTAAAAAGATGCCAGGAACTTCGAGGGTGTGTCTTGAATTCTGAAGCACATATCCCTATTACATCATGCTTGGGCCACACGGGATTTTCTCTTGTCTCACAGGAATTGATTCGAGGAAGGCAACATGTTTCTATGTAAAGGGGCCGAACTCCGGGCTTGACATATCCAAAAACAGCTGGTCAAGTGGGACTGGTTTGTGTAATGTACCACATCCCTGGCTCTGCTCTGATGGGTGGAGAAACTATTGCTAGTGGGAAATCAACACACTCTTTCTTCAGAGCATGGTCAAATTAATTCCCTCTGTTACTGCAGCATTCTTACTATTTCCCTAAAGCCCTCTTCCAGTGAAGAAAAAAGGGCAGAGGACAAGGAGGAAACACGAGACAGGACTGCCAATGAGTTTAAGAGTGTAACAGAGAGACAGTGGAATATCGTTCCCATCCTTTCCTTTAGGGCTTCGACTAAATCTAGTTTGAACTGGTCCTTGCAATGAGCTCATTAAGATGGAGGAGAGCTGGAACTTTATTCAATAGCTCTCTTTAGTGTTGTCAGGGCATTATTGGGGCCTGTCAGTTTAGTCTTTGTATTTTCAATATTTTTACTGTGACTGTGTCTAAATTTTACACTATCTATAAATACAGAGTAACTCAGTTTTCAAGTATTGTTGAAGAATTAAGGTATCTTTAGCTCACAGAAATAGGCTCATAGACTGAAATAATTCAAGAAATAGGGATTTGCAGGAGAGGGGCTTGAGAAGGAGCTTGGTAAAAAGAGCTTGATGGAAACCAGATTGTTTGTAAATTAGAGTTTAAAAACTGTCCTATTTCTTTGGGAACCCACTAGGTTTCCATTTGGGGCTTACTTCAAACATCAGAACTCTTGGCGGTCTTGGAGTAATAACAGTGATAAGAGCTAACATTTATTTATTAATTAAGCTCTTGCTATGTGCCGGGCACTGTTGTAAGACATGCAATTCTCCTATCAACCTTATGAGGTAAATACTGCTATTATCCCCATTTAACCAATGAGAAAACTGAGGTACAGGTTAATCTAGGGGAGTGTCTGGCTGCCCATGCCTAGAGCTTTTATTTATAGAAGGCCAAGAACAAGGGGACCCACCAGGCAGCCACTTATGGGGCCTGATTTGAGGGTGACAGAGGCCCCTAGTCATAATCTTCCTCCCCTCATTGACTTGTTAGGATCTGAAATTCTTTTTTTTTTAAAGTTCCTTTATTTCTTTTGAGAAAGACAGAGAGGGTGCAAAAGGGGAAGGGCAGAGAAAGAGAGAGAATCGCAAGCAGGTTCTATGCTGTCAGCACAGAGCTCATGTGGGGCTTGAACTCACGAATGCAAGATCATCACCGACTGAACCACCCAGGCACCCCGAGGGTCTGAAATTCTTAATAGAACCATATACTTGGACTAAATCTATATCTCCAGGAAGCCTCCCCAGTTAATGCACAAATGTACTATCAGGCAGAGCACATTCTCCAGAATGAGTCAGAAGGTAATCTTACCTCAAAGGCCAGACCCTGAAGCTGGAAATACAGATGAATATTTACCATGAAAGAGGTCAGAAAACTGTCCAACATGAGATGTTCCCTGGGATGGGAAGTCTGGATAAGGCCCTTTGTGGGGTCCAGCATGCCTGGCACTGAGCCCCCAAAGGAAGGAGGTGGGGGCAGGCGTTGTTAAAATCTTCCATTTTTGTCACCATGCTAAGGATTCGTCCTGCTCAGAATTTTTAGGGGCCTTTTAAAGTATCATAATCCCACTAGCACTTTTTATTCTTAACGTTGACCTTACTGCACTATGGGACCATTTGCCAGACCCATAACCAACTAAACAATTGGCTTTCTCTTTCTTTATCCCTCCCCACACTATGAATATAGTTTTATTTTTTTCTGATTATATAAATAACACATGTTCACTATAAATAATTCAAGCAATATAGAGTTATGTGGAGTAAAGCAAACCAGCCCCTTCCCAGTAATTCTGGGTGAGGGAACCATTTTATGTCGGGAACTACAGAGCAGAGAGTGGGGGTCTAAGCTCTCTTCTCTCCCCCGGCGCCCTTCAGAGATGGGACAGGAGGCAAGTCCAGAAGATCTGGCCTTAGAAAGTCCTGAATTCTGGTCCCACGCCTTCCAGTGTCAGCTTCAATCTGTCACCCCTGTGCTCCTCTCCTCCCAACCAGGCAGGGAACTGCCTTCTGGAATGACACACAGCAACCTTGGCTTGGCCCAATTAGGAGGCACAACAATGTGAAAAGCCTCTCCTTTGTTCCCTCAGGGTACCCATCTTAAATAACAGCCCTCTATTTTCCCCCCCTCCTTCCCAAGGATTTAATCATGTTTTAGAAGTAAACTAGAGCTCTGCCTAATGATTACAGGACAAAAGCTTTTTTCACAGAGACAAGAGCCCACACACTGAAGGTTTTCTTAGTGCTCAGGGCAGAGTTCTAACACAGCAAGGCAGAACCAATTAGAGGTAAGCACCCTAATGACACTGCAGATTCCTGAACACACAGGCAGGCAGGTCCATCCTTAGGGGGAAGCCAGCCAGGACGCTACAAAAACTGAGACACCAAGGGGGAAGAAAGGTAACAAAAGAGAATGAAAGCAAACAACAACAACAACAACAACAAAACCAAACAAACAAAAGCCAGGTTCGGCAACACAATAGCCGGAGACCTCAGTCCTCTGGTGCATAGCTACAGAAACCCCATGATGAGGGAGTGTGATCTCGGGCATGGCTTCGGGGACGGGTCTGATAGAATCTCATTGTTCTGAGCTTGGATTATTCGGTGAGACCCGAGAGGTTTTCTGGGCCATCTTCCCCTTTAAAATCAGGATCAAGAGAGAAGACCAATTAAGGCGGGCCCTAATAAAAGACATTTTAAAACAACATATATTTAAAGATCCATTAAGTCCAGACCAGTGCAGAACGACTTTTATGGAGTCTTTGTATAATGTTTACTATGCTCTTTGGGGTTCCCAGGCAGAAGGGGTTAGGCGAGGTTAACGATGAAGCAGAGCACTCCTACAGTAATAATGGACTTAAATCAGTTATTTCTGAAGTGAATCTCTCGATTCCTATTTCTCTAGTTTGGATCAAAGTTTTTGTTTCTTTAAATAATTAAAAACAAAAATACCTAAAAGTATTCTGAGTTTAAGAAACACAGTATTTCGGGGCGCCTGGGTGGCTCAGTTGGTTAGATGTCTGACTTCGGCTCAGGTCATGATCTCACGGTTCATGGTTTGAGCCCCACATCGAGCTCTGTGCTGACAGCTCAGAGCCTGGAGCCTGCTTCACATTCTATGTCTCCCTCTCTCTCTGCCCCTCCCCTGCTTATAGTCTCTCTCTGTCTCTCAAAAAAATGAATAAAAACACTAAAAAAATTAAAATAAAAAGAGACACAGTATTTCATTCATTTTAGTTGACCTCTTGACTACATTTCTGTTGTATCCATACCATAGAATACTATGCTGCTATGAAAAAAAAAAGTTTGGTAACTATACTTACATGGCAAGATTATCCATGTACATAATGTTATACATTATGATGTAAGGATGATTTAAAAAGCGGTTACAGAACATTAGATACTGTGAGCACACACACATTTTCATATGCATTGAGAAAGTCTAGAAGATTATATACCTCTAGAAGATTTTTCATCCTACTCTGTATTATTCTATATTGCTTGATTATTTTTCCACAAGTATGTATTACTTGTATGTTTCCCATTTCAGAATAAATAAACAACATACAGGTAGGAAACATACAGGTAGGATCAGTCAAGTTAAAGAGAGGGTGAGTGCTCTGTCATACTCAGAAGCAATCGAGCCAGGATACGCAATTCATCGTTGCCAAAAGTTTTCTGTTGAGCAGGCATAGACTCTAGCTGAATGCCACTGAAGCAGATCATGCCAGAATGAAAATACAGGACCTAAAAAGGGCAGACACACTGTGTAATTACATAAAGCCATTGTATTTACAATAAGTATAAGCAATGGTTACTTAGAGCTGAATGAATTATTTAATGTTATACTAATTCAACAAATATTTACTGAGAACCTCCTATGTCCCAGGTACTGAGCTTGACAGTAGGGAAAACAAAGATATATATGATGAGATCCCTGCTCCTAAGAAGCTAAATGGACAGCTTTGAAGTAACCCAGAAGGCCTCAGGAATCCAGAAGAGGACGCATGCTGAAAAATGCTTGCTTCCCAGCTCCTTGCTTTAGGGTGAACAGTGGTCCAAGGCTTTTGTGGCTTAAATTCCTATGCTTCTAGCTTTCCCAGATCAGAGGTATCCTGGTAGAGTATGTGGCTCATATAGCTACATAATCTTACAGTGAGTTTTCTCTCTCCATCAGACAAGCAAGACTCCTGTATATAACTCAAAAGTCCTACCACATTTATAACCTCTTGAAATCCATGCTTAGCTCCCTAGAGTCTATTTTTCAAACTCTTTTGTGGGTCCTTCCCAACCTTGACCAACTCATTGCTCCAGTCTCTCTTCTCCCCTCTCCCTCCTAATCACTCAACCTGATTCTGCTGATTAAACATGGCAGGCACACCTTAACTTTATAGGGTCTGTTCTCTCTTCCCTGAATGAACTCTGTTAAAGCCTGGCTCAAATGTCAACTCCTCTATGTAAAGTCACCCCTCTATTCACCTCCATTATGAGGCCTTAATTATGAAATGACTCCCAGGCTTACCCAGCCCAGTCCAGTTGTTACAATACTGAAATATGGCCATGCCATTTGCCAAATAGCTGCTGTTCCTAAGGTCCTCAAGGGCCCGTTACTTCACCAGCGTGGGACCCTCCTACAGAATCCAGAAACTAAGGCATTACTGCTTGGGACAGTGGGAGGGGGTAGCTCCAGAATCCACTTCCCCCAAAGCCTAGCATCTGTTCTGCCTGTTTCCTTCCTATGCAGAACTAGTTGTGAAATGTTTTTACTATCTTCCTGCCCATCACCCTACATTATGGTCAGTGGTTCCTAGGCTTGCCAATCCAGCTAGATTTTGAAAACTATGTTTTATTTGCCTTTGCTTTTTCCAGAGCCTAGTCCAGTATATGGTACATGTTCGTTAAATGCCAGCTTGCTAAGTGACCACATTTCCAAAATTATTACTAATGTCATCTTAGTTACTTATTTGATGCCACTTTTGAACTGGAAAGAATATTTTACAGCCCATCATTAATGATTAAGTGAGACTAAACCAGAAAAGGTTGTATTTTTGCCATGGAAGAAATGACATCAAGGACTTTCATAAAGCTTAATATGTGGCAAATAAGCCACAGCCAACTAAAATCCCCAAATGATTTTTAATTGCTTTTAAGTCATTAATTTTAATGTACTCTTTATCTGAAACTTTTCAAAGAGGCTTATAAACCAGAAAAGCTGTTTAATAAAAGTTTCATGCCTTTTTTTTCTCTCTACAGTAGTGGAGGTGAATAATGAAAAGGCCAAAAGAAAACAAAGGAGGGAAAGAGCAAACATAAAAGGAGGAAGAGAAAAAGCAAAGGATGGAATCACCTAGAAAGGAGGAAGGTGAACCTGAATAATCATAACTGGTCTTGGGCACCTGTGTGGCTCAGTCATTTGAGCATCCAACTCTTGATTTCAGCTCAGGTCATGATCTCGAGGTTCATGATATCGAGCCCAGTGTCGGGCTCCTCACTGACAGCACAGAGCCTGCTTGGGATTCTCTCTCTTTCTGCTTTCTCTGCTCCTCCCCTGCTCACATGCATGTGCTTTCTCTCTCTCTTGCTCTCTCTCTCTCTCTCTCTCAAAATAAATAAATAAGCATTAAAAATTTTTAATCATAATTGGTCTCTACCTAATAGGAGGATATAAACACCAATTTAATAATAAAGTTTCTCATTATTAGAATTTTCTGGCCTCACATTTGTACCTAACTATGAGCATCCAACATGTATACTATTCAGTGCTCTTTCTGTTGTAAGGCACAACAATGCAATTGAGACTAAACAAAAAAGAAAACTTACTGGCTTATGTAATTGGAATGTTCAGGGGTAACTGACCTGAGGCACAGTTGGATCCAGAGCCTCAAATGATGACCTCAGAACTTCCTCTTCTTTCCCATGGAACATTTTCTCAATTTCTTGATTTGGTTCCCCTCTGGGTTGACTTCACTGCCATTGTCAAGTGGCTTCCCCCGTACAGGGTCCAAAATGGCCACCAGGAGCTCCAGGCTTATATTCTGCCACTTTAGCAATTCTGTCTGTTCCAGCAAAGTCCTGGATTTCCTCTAATCGACTTAGCTTGAGTTAACTGATTACTGCAAACCAATCTCCATAGAAATGGTATGTGATTCTTCCTTTGGTCAGATCTCTAGATGGTGAGTACAGTCAGTCCTATCTGGATAATCCAGGCTTACAATTGAAGAGGGTCATTTTCTTATAAGAAAATCAGGGTGCAGGTATTAAAAGAAGGGGTAAGAGAGCATGGGCAAGCAAAAATACTAGATGTCCACCATGACCGTTATGAAGCTAAATAATCTAGCAGCTAAAAGTCACTGTAGAGTTGAACAGACCTGAGTTTGATTTCTTTTTCTATCATTTATTATGTGTTTTAAGCTTCCAAACATTTTTTAAGCTCTCTGAGCCTATTTCCCTATCTGTAAGATCAGGGTAATCATACCCACTTCATGGTGTTATTGTAAAAACCCACCTCAGAGTATATTGGACAGAAAATGTGTGTGTAGCTCTTTTCATGTGCTGGTCGCAAAAAAAAAAAAAAAAAAAAAAGTGGCAGCTGTTAGTGTTACTATCAGCATTCCCTGGGGCAGCTGTAGAAAGCACAAAGGCTCTTTCTTACAGAAATGGGTAGAAAAGAAGGTGCATAGCCATAGCCTAGATGCAAACATGGTGCCAGTCTCATCTCAGGCTCTCTGGAGCCCATTGGCTTGATCTTGATGGAATCCCCACCTCCAATTTCTCCCCTCCTCCAATTTCTTATACTCTTCTCAGCCCAACACCATATGGCTTTCCCTCTACTGTGCAAATTTAGTAGGATGGGTCATCCCACTTGTTCACCAAATTTATTACTTTCTATATACCTGTTCATGACTTTGGAAAAGTCCTAATTATAGATTTTCCAATATAAGAATAATGTGATTTGAAAATGGCCAAAACGTAGATATAATTTAAGGTGGGTCCACAATTAAGAATGCTAAGTATACTAAAGCCAATAATTTCATTATCTGTGGTCCAGTGATACAGATAGGGGAGGTAGGGATTCAGGAAAGCCAGTTGATTTTAAGATATATCTGCAAAGCTGCACCTTAACCTAGTGAATAATAATTAGGAACAACAACTAACAATTACTTAACCTCTTTGTGCCTTAGTTCCTCACCTGTGAAATGGGAATAAGAGTAGCTACCTTACAGAAGTGTGATAATTAAATGGATAATTGCATGTATAATGGTACATGGTTAAGCACTTGATAGATGTGTTTAGAGCCGTATAAAGCTCCGGGCCTTGTGAATCTGGGAAGAGAAGTCGGTGCTCTTTTCCTGACTTGTCCTTTTGTTGTAAGCCTGTGGGCCAGACCTGTAGCCTACAGGCAGAGTGTGAATGTGGGAGGACATCCTGTAGTTCTAGTTTGCTGTTGGCTTTAGGCTCTGTAATGAGGGTCTCTGCCTACCTCTGGACCTCATAAACACAGACTTGAGAGGAAAAATTTGCCAAAGTTCAATTGCATATCAAAGAAAACCACAGAGCCAGAGAGCTCCCTGAGGACCCACATAGCCGCTTTGTCTACTGCCAAGCCATGGCCCCAATGCATGGATACGCCTGTAAGCCAAGAGCCAAAGCCACAAAGTTCCACCAGTTCATTTAGCCTTGGCATTTCAACGTATTGAGGGATTTGTTATTTGGGTTGTTGTCTCATTGTTAAGGGGTAAAAACAGAAACATCCCTGTCATTGGAAAACTGGTTTACTAAATTCACCACCACTACCCCAACCCCACCCTAAACCCTACCATGAGAATAGTTCCACTGCCTTATGTGACGAAATGGAGCAAATGCCAGTTTTTCCCCACTGGTGAACCCTGATGTCCCTGTGGCAATTCTTTCCCACGGGCTGACTTGGATGGGCCAGTTTCTGATCCTATAGGTACAACCTTGTAGCCAATGCCACCAATGCTCAATTTGGGCATGGAGTCTACCCTATCTCAATCCCTCCCCCTCTAAAATGAAACACTCTTGATAGCGTTTCAAATCTTCCCTAACATTTCCCCTCACTAAAATGTACAAACAAAAAATTCATAACTCTTCCCACGCCTGGGATTTGCTTGTTTCTTCAAACAATGCCCCCAAATCCAGTGACTACAACCTTTCTCCCTGGATGCTATGATACTTTGACTTCCAAAAAATGTTCCCAGATGGAGAGCTTCATAGAGGACTTATACAAGAGAATTCTGAAGTCACAAATAGTAGCTTGTCTTTGGAAACGTTTATTTCCTTTAGGTCAACAAATACATGTTGGGCATCTGCTCTCTGCTGGGATTTTTAGGAGTGAGTCAGCCCTGCCTTCTAATTTAGCTGAACACCTAACGTGGCAGGGAAATGGTAGCAGGTAATTGCAC
This sequence comes from Cryptoprocta ferox, assembly GCA_028646485.1. NCBI lineage: Eukaryota > Metazoa > Chordata > Mammalia > Carnivora > Eupleridae > Cryptoprocta > Cryptoprocta ferox. The sequence goes on from CM053560.1 coordinate 31,360,958, forward strand.
TCACAACCCTGTGCAAAAGAAACCCAGAGAGCCACTTTTTTATGGTGGTTGAGAAGAATGTAAAAAAAAAAAAAATGATATCATCAAGGCCAGGCCATGCAGAAAAAGTAGGGTTTCTTCAAGTGAAGGACATTCCAGGCAGGTACAGCATGAACAAAGGAAGTCAGGCTGGAAGGTTCTAGGCATTACCACACACTACAAAATCTTATTGGAAACATCTCAATTATAAGTAAATACTAAATTATGAGTAAAGAAAAAGTACTTAGCACTAGCAATACTTACCTGTGAATTCTGTTTGACTGTTCAAAATTCATCTTTTACTAGAAGAGCTTTAATTATTTGAAGGACACAGCTTTTTTTTTTTTTTTTTTTTAACACGCTTGCATTTTTAGACAGGAAAATGTGGTCCTCAAGAAAAGACTTATGCAAGGCTGGGCAAAGGTCAATGTCTTAAATTCTGCAGTGGCCAGGTTGGAGGGAGAATTCAGAATTCCCATATTCTGAATTACCATCAGACCACCCCGCCATCTAATCAAACCAACCCCATGTCTTAGTTTTGAACATTTGAAGATGGAAAGAAACGTGACAAGGCAAAATCTCAGATTCCTTGGCTTTCTCATTCCTTGCAAAATCCACACAAGGCTCATATATCACTCTCCTCTCATTTGGTCAGCATCTGAATTTGTTTGGTTGTCGTGTGAGTGATGAAAACATAAAAGCTATGTTGATATGTACAGCATGTGGAAAACCACTCCCAGGTTCCCTCTGCCCTGACAATGCCAGAGGTACATGTACACATTCTTATACACCCGAACATGCTCTCGGTCCACTTGTGCACACACTCAACATCACTAGACACTCGTTTAAAAAATGCAGCATACTGTGCACCGACTTGATGGGAAGCCACAGGCTAAGTTCTCAGACACTGGCCAAGAAGAGATCGGATCCAACCCATCCCCAGACCACAGGAAAAATACTTCCAACCACAGAGCTGGCTGCAAAATATTCTTTTTGTAGGAAACAAAATGTTTCCAGCCCTGGGATTTTTTTTTTTGTCCTTTCACTGTTATTGAATAGGAAAAGCAAATGCTTAAGCAAGAGGCCAAGTAAACATCTAAGGAAACCAAAACCAGCCTCCTCTACTGGGAGAGTGGAACATAGGGTGAATGAGCGGCATGCTGGACAAGCTCTGGACCTTTAGAAGCTTTAGGGCAAAGGAACCCAGGCGATTCTTGACATGTTTATGATCTCAGCTTAATTCCACTCCACTACAGCTCCACTTTTTAACTAAATAGTCTTGGACAAGTTACTTCACTTTTCCAAGCCTCAGTTCCTTAAGTGTCAAGTATGAACGATAGAATGGATATCATAGGTTACAGAATAAATGAAGCACACGTAGAAGTTAAACAATGCCCAGCACATGGTAGGTTTTCAAGAAGTAGTATTTGGTGGGGCACCTGGGTGTCTCAGTCGGGTAAGCCTCCGACTTTGGCTCAGGTCATGATCTCAGTTTGTGGGTTTGAGCCCCACGTCGGGCTCTGTGCTGACAGCTCAGAGCCTGGAGCCTGCTTCAGATTCTGCATCTCTCTTTCTCACTGCCCCTCCCCAACTCATTCATATACTCTCTCTCTCTCTCTCTCTCTCTCTCAAAAAATAAATAAACATTAACAAAATTAAAAATAAAAAGAAATAGTATTTGTTAAGGTAGGTTCAGTAACTCTTACAGGTCACGGTTTATTTATTTTGAGAAAGAGATAGAGTGCAAGTGGGGGTGGGGCAGAGAGAAAGGGAGACAGAGAATCCCAAGCAGGTTCTGAACCATCAGCACAGAAGCCGACTCAGGGCTTAAACTCACAAAACTGAGATCATGACACGAGCCGAAATCAAGAGCTTCACTAACTGAGCCACCCGGATACCCCAGAACTATTCTCATGGATTGTTAGAACCCAAGAATTCTAGCTCTCACATTTTATAAATAAGGAAACAGTCCTAGAGAGATGAAAAGTTGTGACCAAATTAGCCAGTAGTAGGCCCAGAGCTAAGACCCAGACTGCAAACTGGATCCAGATGGCAAGCAGAGTTAAAGTAACCCACATCACAGAGTATGCATAGGCTGTTTGTTGGCAGTGGATCTCAGCCTCTAGTATTGCCCAAGAATCACCTGGAGAATGTATAAAAATACATATTCTTAGGTCCACCCCTGGCACTACTGATTTAGTCTGGGAAGGCCAAGGAATCTGAATTTTTAACAAGCTCTGCAGGAGAGTTCCAAGAGGTATTCCTCTGTCCTCTGGTCAGAAAGCATTACAGGAGGAAGTCAAATAAATATCTGAACCGAGTGCTAGGGTTGCATCCTATGGTTTAGCACAAACAAATCATGTGGCAAGCCCTACCGTAAACAGTGAAGAATATTTTCATTGTCCAAAAGAGTAAGTGAGTTATAACATGACATTGTTTCTTCTTCTGGATCATTAACTATTTTGTAGAAGAGGCACCTACAACTCATAGTTGTTTGCCTAAGATCACATATCTAATTAGAGACAAAGCTAGAACTTGATTCTAAAATATCATTATCTTTTTTCACAATGGAGACTTTCTTCATTCTAGCTACCTGGAGGTGAATCCTGTGGGTTTATGTATGTATGATATGTACATTACATGCCAGAATCCATGAGTTAATTTTAATCTCTGACGTGATAAAAAAAAAAATCATCTCAGCTTTTTGAGGCGTTTAGATGGAAAAGTCCTCTCATATTATTTCTGGGGCTATAATTTATTCCATTGGCTCCCTTGTAGGTTAATGGAAGAAAGTTAGTTAGGAAGAAGAGTAATGCCATACAATGCTGGACATTTCAGAAATACCAGAAACTATTCACACTGGTGCATACCACCTGTTCCTTTTCATCACATTCCTACCTGCCCCCAAGGTCTGCCCCCAAAACATATACCTGCCCCCAAGGTCTATAAAGTTTTGTACATCATCGAATAGCCACGTAAGTGTCCTTGTTAGTGGCAACTGTGCTAAAAAATTGGGAGGACTTCCTAGACACAGCCCAAATAAATCAATATGTGATTACATTCAGAGTCATTGTCCCAAGGATGGAATGTCTGCTATTCCCTGTAGTGATGGAGCATGTAACAGTCTTTTAGCAATTTTTGGGTTTTTGCCCCCACAGACTAGAAATGATGGTTATTCTTTTTACTTCTTGGTTCAATACTGAAGGATCTGAAAAGGTACACAAGTATAGCTCCTTTACTTCTACTTTTCTCTGATGAATGCTTTAAGACAACAATCATCTTCATTCTCCAAGAGACCCTTCTGAAAGTTGTTATGAAATGTGGTCAATATAACAAAGTGAAGCCATGGCCTGTTTGAAGAAAATCAGTAATGTACTCTGCAGCTGGATGATGCCTATTGTCTCAAAATCTCAGAATGCTCAAACTGGAGCATTATTAAATTGGTAATAGTGGCCTTAGAAAAGATTTTTTATGATTTAGATCAATCTTACAACTATTATTGGCCAAAGAAGGGGAGTATAGAATTCTCCTTATAGAATCTGAGGTGAATCTGAATTAGAATCCAAATACATAGCTAATCATTGACCATCTTTTCCCTCCTGTAGAGAATTCTGGCCTTTGGAACTACTCCTCTGCTCCATGTCATCATTGCATTCAGAAGTTGCCAACTTCTCTGCCACCACATGAACCCATTAAAGGATGGGAGTCTGCCATACTTTCAACAAGGGAGGACCACGGTCTTGATGTGTATATACAGACCCTGGAACATTTCAACACACCTCTTATAGAGGAGGTTCTGTTGATTTCAAACCCTCAATCTCCCCCCCCTCCCAAGGCATATTTCCAGCTATTAAAATGTTTCCTGAGCTTAGATACAACTGGAAAGTTTTGGAAAATCCCACAGGAAGGAGACTGGGCCAAGAGAGCTCCTTTTCTCATGCCATTCAGGAAGCACTGAACAAAATGTTTGCCCTCCAAGACAACTCAGCCCAGGAACCCGACTCTCAGGGCTGGAGAATCATGGTAGGCAGAAGAGCTCTTTGGGGAACAGGGGCAATGGAAAGTATTTGGGGTCTTATACTAACCATGTACCAATCACAGAGCTTACATAGAGTGTACCAGTCAAGGTCCATCAGAAAAACGGACTCATCCCATGTAGTTTAAGAGAGAGAATTTAATGTTGGAAACTAGTTACAAATGTGTTGGAAGAGATGAAAGGAAAACAGGCAGTGAGGCAACCCAGAGACTAACAGCAGTAAGAAGCCACCACCATCCTTAGAGTTGGAGGAGCAAGGGAAGAGGTGCTGTTACTGGAGCCCAGAGAATGGAGCTGCCCAACTCCAGCTCTTTGTGGAGCTGGAACCACACAAAAGTAACTAGTGTTACTGCCTAAGACACCACTGGAGGCAGAGAGAGGGAGGCAGAAATACATGGCTTCTCCCATACTTCTGCCCTCCACCCTCCCTCCAGGGCCCCAAACTAAGTAGAATCAATGGAAAGGGAGCCTGGGAAATAGAGAATAGTTTGTACCCTTCCCTTTCCCCTGCAGGTGTTTCCAAACTTCATTTTTCACAGATTCTGATGACCATTGTCTCTTTATAGAAGTCAGGGTTCTAAAAGAAGGAAATAGTGCTGAGGGTGGAGAAGAGAATGATGGGCAGGAAGCAATGGTGGGGAATGTATAGAGAAAGAGAAAATTTTGACTCAAGATTCTGCACAATTATAAGAAATCCGTCCTGATCTCCAAGCTAATCGCTGATAGAGATCATTGAGGTCTGGGAGGAAGAGTGGAAGCAGCCATACTATCACATAAAGCAGGGCCAGCTCTTCTTTCCCTCCCAGGGCTGCTCATCCTCCTGCACTAGCCCATTCAGTGACCGATAAGCTCATCTCCTCACTTACATCAGAAACGACCCCTACTTCCAGATTCTCTCTCTGTGTGCTTAAGTGCTATTGATCCTGCCTCCTGACCATCTCATATCTCTTCCTTCTTCTCCATCTCAATGGCCACTGCTTTGGTTCAAGTCCTCATTTCCTTGCATCCTATTTCAAACCCATATGGCAAACTTCTGCCTGAGAGAGCCTTGTAAAGTACAGATCTGATGTCATAGCCCGGCTGAGAGTCTCTCAAGGGAGCTTCTGAGAGCCTTTAGGGTCAAGTCTGATTTCTCCTACCTTTCTTTGCTTTGCCTTTATATACAGACTCCATTTCTCCCACCCCCACCCATTGTACAGACACCCATATACCCTCCCCAGTAACTCTAAAGAAGGACTATTTGCAGTTCCCACCCTGAAGCCTTTGTTCATATTGCTTTCTTAGCCTCTTTAACCATCTACCTGGCAAATCCTGATACACTGTCCAAGTCTTACCTCAAACATTATAATCTCCTCTGAATCCTTCCCTGATCAGGCAGGCTTTCCCTGTTGAAAGTTCTGACCATCCTAACTGATAGTGATGCACACACTATACTCTGTCACAATTTCCTCAAAACCTTCCTGTATGTATTTATATGTCTGTCTTTCTTAACTATGTATTCTCCTCCTGCTATGGTTCTTCAAGGCAGGAAACTGGGCTTTATTTGATTTCATATTCCCAGAATTTGGCACAGCTATCTACCCAGAAAAGATTTGAAGGTAGAAAAAGAGGAGGGAGGGATGGAAGGGAAAGGGAGTGGCCTATACAAAGAAAACGTAATGGTCTAGTCTAGATAAAAATACAAGAGTTATAAGAGGATCTATGTCTAGGATTAAAGCATACACAAAGGACTATTACTACAATTACAGTCCTTAGAAGATTTATTGCTAGAGATTTAAGCTATAACGTATACCATTTCTTAACTGAGGAAAAATATTAGATTTTTTGAAGATGAAAAAATGACCAAGACTTCACAGATGCTGTAGCAGTCACTTAGCCAACTTGTTTCAGTGAGTTTTCTTTGAAAATACTTTGCCTTTGGACAACATTACACAACATATAATGAGACCCCCTATGCATGGGGGTCCCAGAGACAAAGACTTTGGTAGAAATGCCTGCTATTTAATTTAAACTGAGATTAGAGGGGGTTCCAGCCCTCTGAAGTCAACAGGATAAAATGCTAACAGACTCTGAGCAAAGCCACTCACAGGGATCTTGGAGCAAGGTCTAAATGAGAAAAAGGAAGAGGGAGGTATAAGAAGGTAAGGCTAGTGCCAGGATGGAGTCACAAGTAGAAAATGGAAATCAGTCACAAAGAAGAGCCTAATACTCCAGTGCATGGTCTGTATAGAAGAGTATGTCTGGAGAGAATACTGTAGAAATAGCTACAAATAAGAGAGAGCATCTTGGTATAAGGGAGGCTAGTGAAAGGTTAGATGCTTACAACCCTGTAAGAGAACATAGAACTGCCAGAGTTTTCCATTCAAAGAGACATTGAATCTTCATTAGGGTGCTGGGATAACACTCTCAAAGAACATACAACTCAGAAAAAAATTTAAAGGTAAACCATAAATTGATTACTAGGCGAGGAAAGGGACTTTGCAAGGACAGAATAAAGGTATAAATATCATTCTGCATCATCCATGAAGGAAGAGATATCTCTACAGGATGCACCACTGTACAACCAGGGCCTTGCAGGTTCTCACTTGTGGAGACCAGGGATGGGTAGGCACGGGTCTGTCCCCACTGTGGGCAAGACTCCACAGAGACTTTCTCTTTCTGCTTTGATAATATATATCAGACATTGAAACCAAACCCAGAACATGGAAAAGATACTGGCTGGAAAGGTCAGAAGTTGGAAGCTGAGAGAGGAACGGCCAGTACTTCCCCTGACTAAATGGGAAGATTCAGAGGACCATGTCTTAAGTAGCTCATTCTTCCTAAGGGGTGTTCTGTTGTCACACAGAACAACATTGTTACAGGAAATAACTGATGATTACTTAACAGAGATAGAAAAAACTCTCTCAAGGCAATGACTCATTCCACTCTTTGAGAGAAGCATTCCACCTAGTGCAACCACTGAAGGTAACTGCACTGTAGTGGTTAAATGGAGAAATTTTCTGCAAGTAATTCCAAGCAGCAGGCATGAATAATCTTACTTTAACATGGGACTCAGGGTAGGATAAGGGTTAAGAACCCAGGAATGCAGGGGAGGGAATATACATGTGGTCATGGGGGATGGGGAATCCTTAGAAGCCATATGATTCAGAGCACTTTTTTAAAGTTTATAAACTTCAATGTAGTCATCTATGAAGTATACCTAGGAATATCTATCTCATAGGGTAGTTGTGAGGTTTGAACAAGAAAATGCCCACAACGCACTTAGCAGAGTCATTGGCACAAAGGAAACTCTCAATAAATGGTTAGGTAGACAGAGGAGAGAAATGAGAAATCCAGGGCTGTAGGGGCTTTGGGTGATTTGTTCTTAATCCTTCCCAGATATACCAGGTGCCTCTGTTCTAACTCTTTAAGGTTTATAACAATGAACCTTGTCCTAGAGGTTTGACATTCAGAGAATTCCGTTACTTAGAGTCACGGATCATAATCCCAGCTCAATCTCTCATTGCCAATTCTGAGTTGAGGATTCAGCAAGTAGGCGATGGGGTACAGCCACTGTAGCTTGGCTCTCTAAAGGTGTTCTCAAAATCATAGTCCCTTTGGTAACAATAAAACAAGGGTCCAAGACTCAAGCACACATGCTCTTTGTCCTAGATGCCAGAATTCTTAAGCTCTGCCAAGTCAAGAAGGAAAACTTTCAGAAAGATACCCTCTGTGGAAAATCTCTGCTTCAAACATTTGAACTCGAAGGCAGTTGCCAGGGGCCATTGATTTAAAAATCCTTGGAAGGTTATGGGCTGAGGGGCGAGGAAAAAGTGTGGAGAGAAGAGCAACAGGGTAAGAGGAAGGTTGAAGGAAGGAAACTCTGAATACATCAATTCTATGGTAACTGAAAATTCCAGATTACTTACAGCAGCAGAAATTAGGAAAGCTCAATGACTTCTAGGGCAGTTGACAACCAATCATGCATTAGATAATGTTTAGCATATCATAAAATGTTGTGGTAACACAATCAGGCTTACCAAATTCAAAATGAATCCTAGAGATATATTTGATTTGCTTTTCCTCACACCTCCATCGTGTAAATCCTTTGTCTGCTTCCCATCCCCCTACATCTAATTTCGTAAGCCATTACGATTTTAGAAGGGTCTGAAGCCCCACCGCACCTACTGCCCCAATCAGGCTGAAATACAAATCAGCACTGTACCATGTTATGACCCTCTCAGCCACAGAGGGCCCTGGGGAGAAGCAGAGACCACAGGCCCAGGCAGTGCACCGCTTGGGCAGGCATACTCCCCTGGCAGCAGCAACCACATGACGAATTCTCCAAGCTGGATCTGCTTCAGCCACATGTGTGACAAGCTGTGCTATTCAAATCACACACACAGACAAGGCAAGGGGCAGTTCTGAATCACAGTCACATGCCAGGAGGGTTTCTCAGCCAAACAACGGCAAGAGCAAGAGGAAAGAAAGCAAGAACCAGCTCATCATCTCCTTCCTAATGTCCCTGGCCCCAGGGTGGGAGGTGCTGTTCGAATATGTAATTCAGTAAGCTTTGGAGGTAAGCTAAATGACATTCTAGATCCAGTCATCCTTGGGGAAACACTGGAGAGAAAGATAATAAGAACCATTCATTGCAAGCCAAAAGAGTCATCACTAAGGCAAGGCCTCACTTTCCAGCACCTCATTTGATTCCTAAATTAAAAAAAAAAAAAAGTGCCTACATCTCAGAGGACATGGTATAGTGAAAAGACTTAGGCTGGGAAGTTAAACAAACTTGGTTTCACATCTTGATACTACTATTGAATACAAGTTATTTATCTTCTTTGCTCAGTTTCTCTATTTGTAAAAAGGAGACTATACGATCTATTGGGGGGATCAGTACAAATAACGCATGTAAAAAGATCAAACATGATGCCTGCATCCATCAGTAAGCAATGAAGACTAACTCCCTTCCCTTCTGGGACAATGAAAGGGCTTTACATTAGTGTTTCCAGGAGCACTGGATTCGAGCAAGGATGCTCTTCACTACCAAACTCGGGGACCCTGAGATGGCAGGAAACAGGTCTCCACACCCGCTGCCACCTTCCCTCTGTTCCACTCTGACTTTTGTAAAATAAAGACGAATAGATTTAAAAATATGATAATCACAAAGCTTTTCTCATGCGGAGAAGACCAGGCAAACAAAAGACCAGAAAACTCCAAGCTTCCCAAGCCATCATATACCTTTAGCCTATGAGATAGGCAACAGGAAACTCAAGACTAAGGGTGACCCTCCATGAGCACAAGTGACGATTTGTGGGAGAGGGGCAGAGAAGACCCTCCCATTGTTTGCAGGATGTTGTCTATAAAGAGTCATTCAGCTGGGAAGTCCATGCTCACTGTGAAGTCCAACTTAGAAGAAATCAAGTATTCACATGTCTGGACGAAAGAGTTTAAAATGCTAACTTTCATCTGGTAATTCATTGCAATGTGGGGTGGGATGATGCGTTTTTATAATTTTTTTTGGTACAATTCTGCAGAACCTTTTTATAAGCCACTGAAAGTTTTAGAGGATATAAATACCACTTTGCCTGCAAACCCAGTAATTTGATTGGGCTAGAGGACATTTTTACCCAAAGTTTTCCTATTAAAAGTCAGCATAGTAAAGTGAAAATAGCAACAGATTAGGAATTAGGAGAATTTAATTCCAGTTCCATTTCTGCTACTTATTAGCTATGTGACCCTGAATAAGTCACTTAACCTCAAATTGCTTACCCCCATCTGTAAACTCAAATGGCTAGAATACAGTGTAGTTCTGAGGACCACCCTTGTGAAAAGCACCAGAAGTGCTTGCTCTTGCTGAAGGGTCACTGGGGCAGGGTAGGAACCATCATTAACAAATACCTGTGATTCTTAAGCTTGCCGTAGTTGAGAATCACTGGATAAAATAATCTCTAGGAGGCAATGTCAGATGGGACATTGTTGTATTCTAAATGCCTTTGTTCTAAGTGAAACACTGGTTCAGTTGTAAATCAGTTCATAGTTTATGTAGCTCTTGAATCCTTCTCTCCTCTTTGCTTTTCCTAACCCAAGATGTTGCCCCATTTTCTTCTCAGTCACAGCTCACCAAAGCCAAAATACAACATCCTGTCCAACCTTCATTCTCAAATGAGCCAAATACATTTCAGTGTCCTTGACTCCCAGGTTACTGCCTTGTCCAAGAGATCTCATAGCTATTTCCTATGTTGTTTCCCAACTGAAAACACTTCTCTTCCCTAGCCGACAACAAGGTCTTCAGTTTGGTTCCAAAGCCCTGTGTCTCTTCCACTTCCTGCAACAGCTGAGATTTCTCTGGAAATCTCTCCTTCACATATTTGCCCTGGTTTACTTACTTAGGGAGTTACAGCTGGAGGGTCACTGCATAAGGGGATCCGGTACCAGACAGTGTGTGAAAATAAAACGAGTCAGAGCTAGAGGAGAGTGACAGAGGTGATACAATACTAGCAAGACGAGTAGCTCAGTAAAGGGAAAGTCACCTAAACACTCTGTGAGCGGACCAGTCACTCAGCCCCTGATGGTCAGAGATGGTGATCCTCAAAGAGAGAAGAAGGACATGTAGTAATTCCTCCATGAAAACAAATACACTTGATTTACAGTAGTATTTTTTATTCATAGATAATGTCTTTTCTATTTTTTGGCGTTCAAGTACCTTTTCCTTTTTGAAATGATGATAACACTTACTTTTATAAATCTACTTGCTAAAAAAAATGACATTTAAAACCCTACGATGGTTTCCTGCCTTGTTTTGTTTTGATTTTGATTTTAATTTTTCTTGACTCAATGTGGCTCAAAATCTCCTAGGAAAAACTGACTTTGTCCCTCAGCAAAGATACATTGTCTATCATGGTCCAGGGAGATGCCCATCAGAAGCATGGCAGCAACTGTACTAATGAATTTTTAACCGGCAATTTCCAATGGAACCCCTTCAAGGGAAAGTTTTCTCTACTTGAGCCCATTCAGAAGTAGTGATATTTTTTTAGTATGTTGACTTTTTTCAGAGGGAGTCCAATGGGTTTTGATTTTTTTTGGTAGGTGGGGGAGGCATTGATATTCTTATCTCAAATGTGGAGACAAAAACAGGACATGTCCCATTGGGTGTCTATGTTGTCCTTTCTCAGAGGGAGCCTGTCTTTATGCTCTCTCTGAGTCTTAGCTCACTGCATTCATTTGCTGTTATTGCATAATTTCGGGTAGGATTTCCTCATATTTTAATACATTTGCTTGGTGACCTGAAAAAAAAAAGAGTCCTTTAAAAAGTCACCACTCTGGGTTCTGCTTTTGTACATTTCCCCAATCTGCCCAATACCTGTTAGAGCACTTCTGATGGAAGAGTGTGGGCAGGGGGTCGATTTCACACTTGAGCAGCTCTGAAAAGGGATGGAACATGTATACCCAAGGAAATGTCCTTGGCTGGGATTCTATGTTCCCTTTGCTATTTCTGCAGACATTTATGCTTAAAAAGAAATTTCTCCCACCCCTGCAGCCGAACTTCTCCTCTGGCTGGATATACACACACACACACACACATCACACACACACACACACACACACACACACACACACACACACATACACACACACACACACACACGTCTCCTGCCCTCCATGTCCTCCTTGCCTGAAAACAGCAGACAGGCTGAGATACAAAGACATAGAACAAACACGATGACCTGGAACCATTTTACAAAGAGAAGAGATTCATTTTTGAGTGAGGGCAACTAAGCCTGAATTCCTCTTCGGAGGAATCTGCGAGTAGCGAGACATAAGACTGACTCCATGAGGTAAAACATTCTCTTCAATGTCCTTCTTCGGGTGAATATGATTGTATGCCTGACATTCTTGCCCCAAACCTACCCTTCAGCTTATCTGGGAGAAAAGATTTCTCATCTTTTCTTTAGTTAGTCAGCCCTCCATTAAGCCTATCCAAGCACAGATAGCAGAACTCATGACTTGTGGAAGATGGCAACAAAGATTTCTTATCCTTCCCCTTAGCTGAAGTCCCCATGCTGCCTGTTTCCTGAAAGCAGCTGTGGAACTCCTCTCCCTCACCAGTCTGGGTCTGTGTTTAAGGCTCTGGTTTGCTTACACAGTGGAATTCCAACTAGGATTTCAAAGGAAGCCTGGCTCCTACTCTCCCATAGCCCCCAGCAGGCTGGTTCCACAAAAAGATATTCCTATATTCAGTATTCGTACAGCACTTCTTTATAAGTATCTGCTATAATTGTCAAGGTCTGATGCCAACCTTTTAAACTGACAATCACTGATACTTTAAGGGAACTATTAAGCTGCATAACTCAATTCTTATGGCCAAGAGTGATTCCAAATAAGCTATATGGCCTTCTTCCTTAAGACTGGGTTCACATAAGGATACGAGGAGTTTCTCTCTCTCTCATTTTCAAAATAAATGTATTGAATGTTTAAGTGTCAAGCATTGTTCTGCCTCTGAGGGTACACAAATAAGATTCAGTCACAGTGCTCAAGGGGCTGACAATCCGGGTTTCACTCATGCAAGAACAGAGACAAGTACTAAGTGCATCTGTCGGCAAAACTGAGGGAAAGGGGGCTGATTAAGGCTGGGTGTCAGAAAGTCTTCACAGTGATGATGTTTGAGTCTTTTGAAACACGAAATGGATACTGAGAGAAGAATTATATCACCAGAAAGGAGACACTAAATACTTCCAAGATGCAAAACAACCTGGGACCTTGAGAAAAACCTAAGGATTCCAGTAAGGATCAAGAGCCTGAGTAGTAGTATTGGTCTTGTCAATAATTTACTGGGTACTTTAGGCTCTTCCCTCAAGTGTTTTTTTTTAACTTTTTTTTTAAGTTTACTTATTTTGAGAGAGACAGAGACAGCATGAGCAGGGGAGCGGCGGAGAGAGAGGGAGAGGGAGAGGGAGAGAGAGAGAGAGAGAGAAAGAGAGAGAGAGTCCCAAGTAGGCTCTGCACTGTCAGTGTAGAGCCCAATGTGGGGCTCCAACTCACGACACCATGAGATCATGACCTGAGCAGAAACTGAGAGTCAGATGTTTAACCAACTGAGCCACCCAGGTGGCCCTTCCCTCAAGTGTTCTTTAACTTCCAGGTGACTTCTAAATACAGGATGACAATGTTATTTTCTTTAAAAAAATTTTTTTAACATTTATTTATTTTTGAGAGACAAAGCATGAGCAGGGGAATGGGGAGAGAGGGAGACACAGAATCTGAAGCAGGCTCCAGGCTCTAGCTGTCAGCACAGAGCCTGATGCAGGGCTTGAACCCACGAACGCTGAGATCATGACCTGAGCCGAGGTCAGACGCCTAACTGACTAAGCCACCTAGGCGCCCCTATAAAATCCTTTTAAATACACTTCCTATATTGAAAAAGTCACTTTTCCCCAGTTTGTTGAAATGAGAGACTCATACTACTTCATCAAGGGGGTGTGAAGCTTTAGTTGGGACTAATTTGCTTCATTACTTCTTCTGAGGCACTGAAAAATTTACATAATCCCCATATGTGGTTTGTAGGAATGGACTTCATGATGATTTGATGAGAAATAGTATGAATATTTCATCAAGTTTTTCATCTTCCTTTCAAGTATTACCACCCTTATTTCAGCTTTTCCAGCCCCTCATGGCAGCCTGCCTGGTCACTGCGAGCACCTCCTGAAGGAAGGTCTTAGCCAATCCGTTGTGCATGCTGTGGCCTCAACAACCCCCAGAGAACCTTCCTCTGCAGTGGGGCCCGCCCTCTCCTCCAAGCTCACCAAACCCATCAGGCCCATGCAGCATGTACCATTTACACATTCACCTCCTTCCCCAGTAGATTGTGAACAACTTCAGGGCATCAACTTATTCCTATTTTGAATCTCTGGCATCTTACATGGTGACTAGCAGGCTAGGGGTAATTAAACAAAGGCTTGTCAAATGAATGACGGCACAGACCCTCTTCTCTTGTGACAGGGCCAAACCCAACCTGTGTCTTCTGAACGTGTGATTTGCCTTCTTTTGCTGCTCCTCTTTACCCCAAATCTCCTCTTTCTTTTCTCTGTAACATACATTTACCTATTTAAGGTGCTGGTTTTCAGCCTCGGCTGCATGGTAGAATCACTTGGGGGAGCTTTATGAATAAAGTAAACAGTTGTGCCCGTCCCCATTGGCACAGATTTTGATGTAGTTGGTCAGGGTGGGGCTCTGGTATTGGTATTTGGTAAATGCTCCTGTGATGAGTCTAAAGTGCAGCCAGGCTTGAGAAACACTGATTTAAAGTGATACTCAAGCCCCACCTTCTAAAAAGACTAATGTGCCTCTGATGAGTTTACCTTGCTCTGGATTCAAAGCAGGTACCATTTTCAGTGCTTATTAGGTAACAAATCAAACACTCCCTTGTGACAGTACTTCGATATTAGTTTGTTCTTTATCTCCTGCACTTCGTTTTGATTATTTATGAGTGTATACACACATGTCCCAGCTCTCAGACAAGACCAGAAGAACCCTGAAGGCAGGAACTGTGTCTTCTCCTTCTTTGCATTCCCATGCCATGCACATGGTGGACCAAAAACATATTTTTGATTACTAAAAAAACCCAAAGTAATAAAAGAGGAAAAAAAAAAACCTAGTAAAAGCCATTTTAAATCTACTTTAAGGACATGTCTTTGGTAAGAATAAAAATGTTGCAAAAAGGGTGGGGCGGGATTGAAGCTGACTCGAAAAAGAGTAAATAAAAGTCAAATGGAAAAAAAAACTAAATTAGTCCGAAAGAAAATGTTTCCCAGTTTCTTAAGAGGGTTTTTGCAAACACTGAAGCAGAATAAACAAGAGAATTAACTTGGCTTGTGCCCTGATAAGGAGATTTCTTTCTTGGTTATATAATTTTACCAAGTTTCCAGGGTGTAAAGAAAATAATCAGCCAGGGAGGACTCCTTCCCTTGGACTTTACAATTCAGCTCTTGGTTTAATCGGCTCGCAGAGCTGCTCAGCTTGACCTGACCTCCTTCCAGCCCTGTGATCTCAGACTAAGCCTCACATTCAAGAGCCCTGGTGTAGAGCTCAATGTCATAGAAACGGGATAAAACATAATCCTCATTCCGTGTCCTTGATCCCTTGGTGTAGTGGCCTCTGTGCATTGGTGAGGGTTGGCGGAGCTATACCCGGTATCTTCTCCTGGTGGTTGGTGTTCCATAGATCTGCCAATGCTAGAATGATCCAGGCATGTTCTCCTACTAAGTAGTGTATAAGAAAGTACTATTTGGAACAATTGCCTTAAAGACTAGTTTAAGCTACTATTTTGTACACAGACCCCAGAAAAGGTTTATCTTCATATGGCTTCTCTACTTTGTCATGAAGTAAGACCACAGGAAAGGCTCAATGTCTCATGATGCACACCTTCTACTAATGTAAGATAAGTTCATCAGAGAGAGAGATGTTTTTTATATCAAATTTTATCCTAGTTATTAGGCCACAAACTGAAGGACTGGTCCCCAAAGGCATGCACATTTCTAGAGATTAATTAAGTGTAAGTTCCTTTCCTTGGATTGGCCATTTTAATGCTGGTTGTATTTTACTTTGCTACAGCATTTTATTATATTTTACTGTTTTATTTACACATTTTACTAACCAGTGTGTAAAAACATAATTCAAAAGCATTTAACTCTGCTCTTGATTGATTAGCAATGAGAGTAACATGTTGTTCTTTGTAGATTAAGACAACACCACTGACTCATTTGATAGGATATGAGTTGATAGACTGTCACTGATCCAGCCATGCTGTGCTCCTTGTTCTTGTGACTAGTGGCCTGTATTTGACCTTATAAGCCAAGAATCGAGGACCATCAAAATCCTGCAGTTACCAAAGAGACATAAAATAATAGCATTGTCCTACCAGCCACTTCCTGTTGACATTAAAAACATGGAAATGACTGGTTAATTTATTAAAACAAAAGGAAAAGAAGAATATGACTCTAACTTTTTTATTGACTAATACATGCTAGCTAGAATTGGTAAAAACAAGGATCTGGGAGCCTGGAATCCATGACACCACATATACTAGACTATATCACAAAGTCAGTGTGTGCTATCTAAAACCTAAAACAGAGACAACCTACACATTGTCAAGGAGAGGGGTTAAAGATCCATGAAAGGGAATGGATTTAACACTGATTCACAAGGAATTCTGCTTCCTCAAATAAGAGCTTAGGTAGTACTGCTTGACCATCCTTAACGATATCCCTGATAGCTGCAAACTGGGTTTATTTGACATAATTTATGACCTATGGTACAAACCAAAGGTCATTACATTCTACAGGAACACCCTTGGATACACTGAAAAGAGAAATAAAAGATTCAGAACCCCGGATACTTGAATCATCGGGGAAAAGGTATCACTGAGGTAATGAGCACGCCAGGGCCTGAAAACTTAAGAATGTTCCTCTAAATGAAAACAAGCAGCTCCATCTTCTCAGAACATGGCTGACTCAATCATCAAGCTGGAATGTTATTTATACAGTCCCAAGCAAACCAAGAAGAATCCTCTGGTCTGTAACCAAGGGCACTTGGAAAGTTATGTCTGGAACAGGCAAAGGCTCATGTCTGTTTCTGATGATTCCTGACTCCCTTGAAAGAGAGCCAATTTACCTAATGCAGGTAAAGGGCAACAATTCCCTGCTGCCTCCCCCAGAAAGGACCACCAGCATGATATTTCATGCCTCTTTAGTTAATAACTTGGATTGTAGTATATGTAGCAAGGTGGGCAAATCTGGGTTCTGAATTCTGCCCCATCCAGCAAATCAGAACAATCACCCTGTCTTCTTCCTCCTCCTGCTTGTGGGAGAGGTTATGCTAGACCCTGGTCTACACCACAGAATAAAGCTGACGTTAGACACTGGGAAAAATAAGTTCTCTAATTATGTAACATTTGACCAAAGGGGTCAGACTGTGGTGTCCCTTTCTTCAGAGTGAAAGAGAAGATTAAGAACGGGGTAGAAAGTAACCTTTCTGGAGAGAAGGTGGGGGATTCTCACTCGAGGCCAGGATAGAAACCATACACAGAGAGCTCTGAGAGAGCTATCATCCTTTTGGGGGTCTTTCTAGCCATCTTTCAGTCCTGAAACCTACTGGCTTAAGAGTTAATGCACAAGTAACCAGGTCTGGAGAATGGTTTAATCATGTGGCAGGATCTGTCTGGCCTACAGTTTTCAAAGCATACTGACCTCAAGAAAAAGCACCATCACTATTTAATTTGTACACAAATTATCTAGTCCTCAACAAACACCAGCTAAGTGAAATGATCATTCACCTTTTAGAGATGGGAGAGTTTGAGACTCCTTAGAGGTGTGGACCTTGGTCACTTACAAGCCACTGGCAAATATCAGGAGGCATGCTAACTCTATGGGCTCTATTCTTACATATTGTTTCCTGTGAGTGGCTTCTTTCCCACTTCATTATAACTGCTATCAGGGCAGGCAGGGATGTTGGTTTCTTTACCTACCCCCTGACAGTGTTGGCCCAGGACAGACAATGAGGCCAATGCTTTCAGAAGATGAACACTCACATTGTTAAGTACATCTTGTTCTCTGACCTTGATAGTCAGAATACACTGTCAAAGCACTCACCTGTCTTCTCTCTGAACCAAGGTACTGGAAAATCAGCCGGGTGTTCACACTGTGACTCCAGGTGTTTCCTAGGGCAGCCGTCACACAGCTGGATCCACAAGTGCCTGAAATGAAACAGGGCAAAGCCATGTCTATGAATGCCCTTTCTTGTAATGGTGTTTCACGTAAACAAAAGTCCAGTCATTGCTCATTGCTGAGAGACAACTGGGGGGCTCAGCTCATGACCACAAAAGTTGACAAATTAGAGAAGAAGGAGAGGGGTTAAGGAACATGAGACTAAAAATAAAAACCAGCATGAGTTTCCTTTACCCTCAGCCAAAGCGACCACCACTGGGCTAAAAGATAACAGAGTTATATATCAGTAAGAGGTTGCATGCAAGGCAGCTTGGAGCCATTGCTAATAATAAATTGAGCCACTCAACATCCACAGTAGAAAGGCATAATGCTACTACATAGAGTAAGAGCCAGATATGAAATAGTCTTAGTTTAACAGCGATGTAAGACTTTTTTAGCTTGACAAGAGTCTTAACTCAATTTTCCTAATCAATGTAGAAATGGTGGAATATGTACATAAAATTCCCTTACCCTTCCAATCCCTGCACACACACACACCCAGAAGAGAACTCTGGAAGATCTAACCATTTCATGCCTCATCTGTTTTAGACATCCTTACCCCCAAACATTCTTTCACCTTCTAAGACTTTCCTTTAAAGGAGAGGATCTGAAGTATTCATCTGAGTTTCTAGTCTACTCCAGGTTGAGCTTCAGCACTACCTTACATCCCCAGAGCTTTGCAGATCTCTCTTGATGTCACCAGAAAGAAACTATTCCTGCTCTCCTCCTCTTGTTCCTCCTTAGGGCTCATGAGTCTCATCACTTAGAAGCCAGCCTCCTATCATATCTGGCACATCCTGAGGTCTCCTCTGAATTCCTGTGACCACTTTGGCCCTGGGCCATGGGAGGAATATTAGCCCTAGGTGGGCAGAGTGAGACATTCAGTTTGCCTTGTTTCCACAAGATGCCATCTCTTTTCAGTGAGAAGACTAAGAACAGAGAGGCTGAAGTCCACTGAATTAGCTAAATCAACATGAGGTCTTGAGCTTTTTTCATTCATTGTTTGCCTACTGTATCATCTGATCATCACCCCTCAGTCTAGAATAGGAATTGGTCTTCTTTTCTAGACCAGTCATCTTTCGGGGTGGTTTTATCAACCTTGCATGGCCTTACACTCCTGGGTCCAAATATTATGGCAGATGAATGTGGGTCTGTGGTTCTAGGCTGGAGGTGATTTTGTTGGCAATGTCTCAGTGGAAGAGCTACTGGTATCCAGAGGGCAGAGGCTGGCAATGCTGCTAAGCACCCTGCAAGACACAGGACAGGCCCCCATAACAAAGAGTTATCCAGCCCCAAACATAACAGTGCTGAGGTCGAAAGCCCCTGGGTTAGATAACACCAACCATACATTTGCTCTGGTTCAAGTAGGTACAGGAATGAATTAGATAGAAATCAACAACTGGGACGTCAACAAGCCTGAGAGTTTCAGAATGAAGAATTTAGCATAAGGGAGAATAAAGTTTAGGGTGACCTTGCTTCATCATGCACATAATTCAAAACATATGCAAACTAATTGGAAAACACAGGCTGTAGACTGTGCTCATGTGATCACATCACTCCCTTATTTAAACTCCTCCAGCAGCAGCCCTCTGTACTGAGGAGAAATACTAACTCCTGAACAATGCACCCAGGGCACTTTGTCATCTGCACCTGTGTCTCTCTCTGGTCCCACTTCTCTAAGCATTCTCACTGGATGGTCTCCTGTAACCTTTTGACTTCTCTGTCCCCATCCTCCTCGACCTCTTGTCAGCAGTTGATCAAGCTTCCCCCTCCTTTGGCATACTGCCTCTTCTGGACCATGTGGAGTATTCTTTTCCTTCTCTGCTTCTCTTCTCCCTCTCTTCTAGTTGTGGATGGACCTCAGGGGATGGGCCATGACCAATTTTTCTCCTACCACCCAAGTGCCTTCAGTGGCTAGGAAGGTAATGCGCATTAATGAAGACGCCAGGTGTTTGCATCTTAAAATGCAGGGATTCTTTATTACCACAAAGAGATACACTCTCTTCCATTCTTGAAATACACAACACTCTCATCTTTCATTTTCACCAGTTTGATAGAGACATATTAACAGAGAAATATTTTCTGTTAGAAGAAAACCAATTCTGCAAAGGCAATAGCAACTGATTGTTCTTTTCTTTTTTGCATTTTTGTAAAACAGCTTTTCTGACATAATTCACACATCATGCAATACACCCAAAGTGTACAGTTCAATGGTTTTTACTATATTCACAGTTGTTCAAGCATTACTACAATCAACTTTAGAACACTTCATTGCCTCAAAAAGAAATCCCATACCCCTTAACTATATAGGCCTCAAGCCCCTCTTTCCTGCCCCCCTAGCCCTAGGTGATCATTACTCTGCTTTGTGCTTAATATTAAGTATTAGGAGATGATGGGGAATAGTGGAGACTGTGTTGAATGAGACAATCCATCCATGACCTCAGGGCCACAGACCCTGTCTCGTTCCAGCTATTGCTATCATGTGACAATATGAGTTCATAGTCAGCCACATATTTCAATTTTTAAAAGAGAAGCCAGAATTCCATGTTTTAAGTATAATCTCCTGATTTTAAAATGTTAGTTTAATTAAAAGATTTTTAAAACACACAAATGAACATAATTATGAGCCATATATGACTCATTCCCACCAAGCTTGCAACATCTGCTCCATATGGATGCCCTCACTGTTGACAAGGATGTCACCCTGATGTGGATGATTCTGTAGACTTTGTCTCAATCTGTGCCGGCTTCGGCACCTGTCCTCCATTTTTAACAAGAACTGCAAGACTGACATAATGAATCATGGCACTATTAATTCAGTATCTTCAAATCAAGCTTACATCTTCGCATATAACTTACTCTTCCTTCTTTGTCCCTTTCTTTGGCCTTCTAGTTAATCTGGTTCCGAACCTCAGTTCCATTTTTAAATTTCTCCTTCTCCCATGCTTCTTAGTTCCAATAAATTGTGATGTTCTATTGCTTTAGCTGTAAAATCTCACCTATATCCATTCCCTACCCTCCATTCCTCTTACCCCAACCTTAAATCAGGCCCACATTAGCTTTCACCTGAGTGGCTCCTAGAGCTTTCTGACTGCTGTCCATGCTGCTGTCAGTTCTTCCCCACTAAAGTCCATCCTCTCTTCTTCTGCCTGATTAACCTCCCCCAAGCACACATCTAAGCACATTCCCCTGCCACTTCTGATCAACATGCTCGAAAACTTTCAATGGCTCCCAAGAGCCTCCAAAGAGTTCTAAATTCCCCAGATTGGCATTCAAGGCTCTTCTAGCCTGTGCCTGATCTGCCTTTCCACACCACTTCCCTCCATTCCACTTCAAATAGACTTTGCTCCAATTCAATCACTTCTTCCCCATATCCCCTCCATACCTGAAATGCCTTTAGGTCCACATGTTGTCTTTGATATCCTTTCCTGCGTGCCATTTCCTTGGTCATCACAGACATAGTGTCTTCCTCTTCTAGACTCCTGTAACTTTATTTCACTCTCTCATGCCATGCCATCTTCTTCTATCCTGTGGTATATTACTTGTGGTGCGCTTCCCTTATCATCCCTAATACATACTTTAAGAGGGCCAAATCCATGTCTGATTCATGCTAGTATGCCTGAATCACTTAACTTATGCCTCAATCATTCTGTGTCACTAACACACAGAAGATAATAAATACTGATTAAATAGTTAATAAGTTATTCCTACTAAATTTTGAGCCATGTTATTATATATTCGTTTTAGCAGCCGATTTGCATTCTTAATTTTATCTTGCTTAAGCTAAACTTAATAGCATTTTTGCAATTTTCAAGCAAACTGCTGAAGCTTGTTGTGTAGGTGCCTGCTAAGTGATAGGATGAAGTAAGGCCGAACGTCCAAGTTTGCCACGAGAAAGCTACGTGTGAATAATTAGGAGTTGCTGATTAGTTAAGCACTCAAAAAATTTTTTTTGGTAATAAAATGATAGGCACTTCCCAGGTTCTGGAAGATGTTTTCAGGGGTCAGAGCCACATTTGGCCAGTGGTGACTATTTAAAGAATGCCATGCCCCTAAGCTAGTGAAAACAGTATAAAAAAGTATCCATCTACTTTCCATATACTGGCAGCTTTCTGGACAGGTAAGCTCAGGTCTTGACTAAAGGCAACAAGTGCAAATGATCATGGAAAAGTTTCTAATGGAAACCCTGATTGAGTGGCTTGAGAAGATCTAGACGATTCAGGAGTGCTGACAAACATCACGCCACCACAAGAGGAATAACAGAAGGCCTTGAAAGTTAATGATAAGAAAAGACAATATTTTTAAAGCACTATAAGGGAGGTACTAGGTGAGCCCTATATATAAAGAGAGCTTACATCTTGTTTGAGCTTCATATCTCAGTTACATCTTTTTTGATCCCTACAACCTCCTATGAGATAGGTAATATCATCACCCCTATTGACAAACTAAGGCTGTGAGAGATTAAGTAATGCTCCCAAGGTCACGTGGTTGGTTAATGATAGAGCTGGGACACAAACCGGGCAGACTATCTTCGCTGCTACCCTAATCAGCCTCCTCCAGGCTCATTATGTCAACTAGACTGCAACTCTGCCAGCCCAGGGGGGCCTTGGGAAGGGCCTGAAGAGCCTGAAGGCCTGTCTCTGGGAAGACACTGATGGGAGGCGTAGTGTGAGCATCTCATCACTCATCTGAATCTGCATGTCACTCAGGCTCCATAATCGGCTTCCTCTGTTCTGATGTTCATGATAACCCAGGGCAAGGGGTTTCCAGAAAGACAGTGCATGCCCTGGCTTGGCAAGTTATTTAACTTCCCTCAACTGGCCCAGGACCTGATTCATGTAAATCAGGTAGTCTGAAACTGACCCTCTCTGGTTGGAGGTTTAAAACTCTGGTCAGCATTGGAAAGTTATTTCACTTATTAGGATCTCAAATATGGGAAAACAACTGAAGGGTGGTTATAGGTGGTAGGATTACTTGAGAGAGAACTGGGAGAAAGGGAGGTTGGGAATCTGTTATTTACTATAAATTTGTAACTTTATTTTCAACTAGAAAATTTAGTGGCCTTATGTCCTTTGACTTTCAAACATTTCTATGAGAGGGTTGGCATAAATAATCATTAATGTTGTTTATGGGAAATTAAAGGTAGAAGGAATCTGCTTACTGGCCTTTCAAAAAAGGTGATTTCCTGCCCAATGACCTAATTGGTCAGGAAATAGATAAGTGAATCTTCTGTATGCTCACTTTAAGCGGAAGTTCTAAAAATTAGGGCACTTTTTCCCTCTCTCCTTTTTGATGACTCTGACATTTAGGCCTGCCAAGGCAGTATGATTTCATTGTACTGGAATTTGGTTGGTTTCAATACAAATAGAAAATTCAAATAAGTGAACTAGGTTTTGAAAATATTATTGGGGATTTTTTCATTGTCACAGGATTGAGCTTGTAGAAGTATTCGAGTAAGCTACGGGGAGAAAATCTGTTTACAGTGAAGTCAGGTCTGTCTAAAACAGACTGTGGGAACATTCGTTCTCCACTCTCTGAGACTCTTTTAGGTAAGTCAAAGCATGTTTTCTTTCTCTGTGACTGCCTACCCATCTGTAAAATCTGAATAATAATTCCTGCCTCCAGGCAACCAAAGGTTCTTGGTGACCCTTAGATGAAGATATTTGATATGTGTAAATGACAGGAACAATGATGATCAAACCCTGATGATGAAATTCTAAGGAGAAAGAAAGCTTAATTATCATCTACATTTTTTAATTTTGCTAACAATGAGGCAAGCTAGGAAAGCTCAGGAATGAAATGGTTAAAACGACAGGATTTGGATTCTGGAGTATCTTTCATGAACACTTATCTTTTGGATCCAGTTCCCCACTGCTTTGGAGGGGGAGTTGGTTATGAAGACATATTTCTCACAAGGCCAGGGGCTGTCTCTGTTCTGCACACAGGGCGTAGGCCTTGTGCAATCAGCCTGGAGGAGGATAATCAGGTTGCTATGTAGCCTTGATTTCCAAAAAGGTAATGGGCCTCTGGTACCAACTGGTGTCAGTATCTTGAAGAGGCCTGTTGGGAGTCGGGGGGCCTTCAATGAGGAAGCTCCTTCTCTGAAAACATTTCAATTTATGACTCCTGTGCTAAGCATCTGTGGGAGGTCAAACTGAATCTCCAGTATATAACATAAAAGTGTCTGTCCTGTAGCAAAAGGATCAACTTTAAAAGAAAAGACTTTTCCATGTTAAAAATAATAAAAGTATAAACAAAGCACTGATTCCCAGAACAGGGTGGGAAGGAAAAATTAATGGCCTAAGAGGGCTGGATATTGTGAACATTGGTCCCTCCTGTCTCTTTAGATAAAAGGCAACTTATTGAGACTAGAAATGAAAGAAAGAAAGAAAGAAAGAAAGAAAGAAAAAGGAAAGGAAAGGAAAGGAAAGGGAGTAGGGAAGGAAGGAAGGAAGGAAGGAATCTCTAAATCTTCTCAGAACTGAAATAAGTTCAAGAAAGAGAGGGCATGTTACCATCGGAATTAATAGTCTCTTATCTTTGTCCTCACATCCTAAAGCATCTTCTGTATAATGCATGACAACATATGGTCAGTTGCTGGCTATAAGGCAGGACCCTGGAGTTCTATTTCCGAATTAGCTGTGGGCTTTTCATGAGACCAGGTGGGAGCAGGAGAGTGCCATAACAAAAAACATCAGGGTAGGCCTCGGTAATGAGCAGTCACTTCACCTCTCTGAGCCTCAGTTTCCTAACCCATGACAAGGGGTTGTTGGAAATAATCTCAAAAGTTTCTGCCTATACTAAGAACTTTGAGTCTATGGTATTTTGATGACAAGAAATTAGTTCCTCATTCTAGACTTCACTTTTCCCAGAAAATTTGAAAATGTTCTATTCCATGTGCTATCTTTGAATGGCTGTACCCTACCTAGCACCCATTTAAGCCTGAAGAGAGTACAGACATGTGGTCCTTTTTCTAAGAGTAGATTTCCCTACTGACTAGGAATTTTCTTAGTCTATCCTACCTACTAAAACTTTATGATGGGTAAACATGCGATGGCCAGCGGCCAAGTCCCAGCAAACACGACTTTATAATAACAAAGCTTAAAGATGGGAGTCTGAGTGAGAGAGTTGGGATTAAAAGGGGATTATCATCCATTAAATTCAGTTTCTCCTGTTTAAAACCAAGCCCATGGAAGTTGCTGAACTACAGCATATATTTTTTTGTTGGGTCATTTATCTGAACTGGGAAGTGACTGAGAATCTTGGTTAGCTACAACAGAAAGACGAAGTAGGAAATATTTAGATCTGCTTTTTCCTAAATTTCTCAGGGTGGCCTAAGTTACCTCTGTTAGTGGATCATCAGCTCTTGTTTTATTTGATGCAGAAAGCCATAATCTCAGCAAGCAATGTTGAAGAGGATGAATGGGGTATAAAAGGGAAGAAGACTGCCTAGGATAGGCTCTTTCTGGAATAAGGATTCAAGATGACCTACAACCTCCATGAGGCCACAGTGCAAAGGTACCATATAAAAGAGATTGGGACAGGCTCAGACATCTATCCCCCAGCAAAATTAATTTCCTTGGGGGTTTGTGGTTCATTAACTGAACCTGTGAACCAGCTGTATTTAGTGTGCACTCTGCTTCCTCAGGTTTTTAAAATTGACAATGGTCTGTAGGTCAAGTTCCAACGGAAGTGATATTTCTGACCTAGCTCTATAAATAGAGCACTGGAAAAAACCCATCAGCTGCAAATGGCCCAGGGAACACACGCTATCTATTAAGTAAGTAACCGCAGTATCTGTGCTGCCATTTTAGATGAGAAAAAAATATCTTTTGTTATTTATAATCTTCTGAGCTTTGAGAGTCTCAAAATACTTTAAAGCTATTAGTCTTCTTTCAGATTTACAAATAAAGGATCTGAGGCATAAAACCACACAATAACTGCCTCAATATCATCTGTGCACTGAGGAGGGCATTTGGCCTGGTATAGAATAAGGCTGCTTCACTTCAGTAAAGCAGAAAATGTCATCCCCAAGGTCTCTTGGCTAGATATGAAGGCAGGCCAGGGTCTTTACTTGCTCAATACACCTAGGATCCACTTTCCGATAAAACTCGTTAGTGAGGAAGGTTAGACATGTGAAGAAGACAAGAAAAGGTGGGGCACTCAGAACCTCTGGAATGCAAGGGTTAGGGATAGGTTAATCCTCCACAGCAGAAGGAAGAAACAGAGTTAGCTAATCACCAGGATAAAGACTGGTATGCACTAGCACAAACCACTCAAACAACTCCATTGGCTTTGAGTGGGGAGAAAGAACTTTAAGTTTCCCAAAGTCTTAGTATGGTTATGTAAGTTATCATCCAAACAGGACACTTCTGAAAATGAAATGGAGACATTTTAATAACTATATTGGGATAACAGTGATAAGTCAGGACTGTTCTGGGCAAACCAGGATGCATGTAGGAAATCTCTAGAACAGACTGAAGGTGCTCACCCCTTGAGAAAATGGTCAGTCTAGAACTCATCTAATTAACCAACGAAAAGTTCTACAGGGGATATTGCACAGGACTTATCTGCTATCTTTGCAGTGGCAATCATGACAGTCCTCAAAGATAGCCATGACAATAATAACAGGCACGAGAAGAACAGAACTAGGGTGTCTGCATAGAAAGAATTAATCTCCTCCTACCCAGCTTAGGTTCCAACATAGCCCAGGAGGCCATGCCCCTGAACCCTTTCTCCAATATAGCTTTCTTCCTTCTACTTTCTATTTAAGGAGGTGGGGAGGGGGGAGGGATCCTGAATGGGGACCTGTAGCTAGATCTCCTGACCCTTTGAAAAGAACTCTTTAATTAAAAATAAACTCACTCACTAAAGAAAAATGCATACTATTCTTAAGTGAATACTAGCAAATAAAACAAAGAAAACAAAAACCCAACCATTCCTGGAAATCTGAGGCATTTTCTTTCTGAATTCAGGCTTAACTGAACATCAACCAGAAAGATGCTTATGTGAAATGGGTTTTCTTCCATAGCAATGTGCTCTAGATGCTCACTGTAGATAAGTGAATTCTTCAAATCATGTGAATCAACCATCTTAGTATGAGCTTTGCTTTTCTACTCATCGTAGAATCTGACCAAGCAGGAGCGTGCCAGAGCTGAATTCTAGTAAAGTCTTGGTATTATACATGGTCATCTCATTTTTTCAATGTGTGATTTTTTTTCAGGTGACTTTTCTGGCTGCAACAGAAGAACTATAGTCACTTATTCTGATTTCAGGTTATTTATAGTCCTGGCTGCTGGGAGGGGGTGGGGAATTACCCTCAGAGGTATGCATTCAGCCAACTGCCTTTGGAGAGATCTAGGAAGGGCAAAAAGTGTCATATCCTTTATCAGTCATTCTTCCTGGGGAGATTTAAAGTATAGAGAAGTAATATATGGTCACTTTACAAACCCAGGGAACTAGTCTAGACTATGACTAAGCCAGGTGACGATGCACCTGACTGAAGAGCAAAGGGGACACACTAATAGTCATGGGGTTTGCCTTTGGGAAATCAGCTCACAAGGCAAACCCAGGACTAGGAGATAGGGTCCTTTCCCAAGGCCTTAAGTGATACAGAATTGGGCCCAGGTAAGTCTGTTGTTGCTCAGGCTGGCACTGTATCACTGGCTTTTTGCAAGCAAGAAGGACAGAGGGAAAAAGAAATGCTGCTGTGTATCAGAAAATAGGTTCTTGAAGAAAAATCTTTCTGTGAAAACATCAGTGGCTTAAAAAATCATTAACACAAAAAGACATTTCAACTTAATGTCTAATCCTGGATTGGATCTTGGATCAGAAAAAAAAAAATGCCATAAAGGACATAATTGGGACACCTGACAAAGTTTGACTGTGACTGGTATATTAGATAATAGTATTATATCAGTGCTAATTTCCTGGGTGAGATCATTGTATTGTGGTTATGTAAGAGAAGTTCGTCTTTTTCCGAGACAAATGCTGTAGTATTTGGAGATGAAGGGTCATGATATCTACAGCTTACTCTCAAATGGTTTTGCAAAGCTAACAATAATAAATTCATGTCATAAAAAATAAGTCGATAATAATAATATGAGAGAGATTTTTAAAAAAAGGCAAAATGTTAGAAGTCTAGGTGAAGCATGTATAGGAGTTCAATGTACTTTCCTTGGAACTTTTCTGTAGGTTTGAACACTTTTACTAAAAAAAAAAATACAACTGGGCACTTGGGTGGTTCAGTCGGTTAAGTGTCTGACTTCAGCTCAGGTCATGATCTCCTAGTTCACGAATTTAAGCCCTCATCGGGCTCTGTGCTGGCGGCTCAGAATCTGGAGGCTGCTTGGGATTCTGTGTCTCCCTCTCTATCTCTGCCCCTCCCCTGCTAATACTCGGTCTCTCTCTCAAAAATACACAAAACATTTAAAAAAATTAAAAAAAAAATACAACCGTTAGGGGTGTCTGGGTGGCTCAGTCGGTTAAGCATCTGACTTCAGCTCATATGATGATCTCACAGTCCATGGGTTCGAGCCCCGTGTTGGTCTCTGGGCTGACAGCTCAGAGCTTGGATCCTGCTTCAGATTCTGTGTCTCCCTCTCTTTCTGCCCCTCCCCTGCTTACACTCTGTTTCTTTCTCTCTCAAAAAATAAATAAATATTTAAAAAAATTTTAATAAACAAACAAATAAATAAATAAAATACCACTGTGAAAATGTAGGTTGGCCTACTCTAAGAGTTGACTTGAGTCACTGATATAATATCAGGACATAGGACTGGATCTTTGGAGAAATTCTAGGGCATTGTTCCATATGCCTGTTTATATATCAGAATAACCTAAACCAGGTAAACCACTTTTTAAAATGTAGAAGCCATGTCCCCATCCCAAACCTAATGAATCAGAATCTTCATTCTCAGGAGTCTGCTTTTCAAAAGGCTCTCCCAGATGATCCCTATTTATGTTAAAGTATGAAAAAATTACATATCAGGCATTTGCTATTTTGTTTGCAATTATATAGGCTTCTCAGACCCCACGGACAATCCATGCACTGTTACAGATGCATATGCATTAAAAAAAATCTCCACCTCATATCTTGTCATGTAGCTCTACATCCTTTTCATCAACGGAAGACACTGGTCTGGTGAATGCCCTTTGGCCCACTTTTTAAGACTCCTATCTGCTGACTTTATTCCCCACCCTACTTCCCAAGGGGGAATGGAGAAGAGATGTAAACTGTTTAGAAATGCCATAACTCATCTGGCTGGAGTTGTTGTCAGAGGAGCAACCCAAAGTCCTAACTCAGAAAGTGGAGGAGGGGCAGCTGACGGCCTGCGGCATGAAACAGGACGGGGCTAGTGATGGGGCCCAAGTCCCCACTCAGGCAACACCCCTCATTAAGGTCCCCTGTCAGTCAGGCTCCTTGACCTGCATTTCTTCCAGACACCAAACACAGCTCAGCTTTCAGAGTCTGAGCTTCCCTTTGTTTCTTCAGTGAGAACAGGAGCAGAGTGCAAGCAAGTGAGGGAGTGAGAGAACCAAGTGAGGCAGGAGCTAGGAGCCCTCAGGTGCTCTGCCAACTCCAGAGTACATCAATGCATTTGACGAATTCAACTTCAGGTGCATTAATATGCTGCTTCCCTCGATCCCACACCTTTAGTAGAATCACCATTCTCATGTCATAGACTAAGAAGTGATTTTACTGAAACCTATCTAGTCTGAGGCAGAGCTGGGGCCCGAGCCCAGGCACGCTAGGACTTTCTGCTGACCAGCTGCCTCCCTTTCAGCATTAGAGAGAGCACATCGCCGTGAAGAATGCTTTTAATTATCACCTTGCCTGGAGTGCAAAGATTTATTGTTAGGCTTTCTTCCCGCCCCTTCTCAAGCACCCCTTTGGGAAGTAGCATGATCATGATAGGAATCAGGATAGTTTCATGCATGAGAGGGAATGGAATGGCGTCACACGTTTGTTGCCCCTGGAGGCTGTGAGAAGGTGGGGGGGAGGGGAGAAGAAACAGAATGGTGGGTACTTTGGTGAGGCAATCCCTGGGTCGTCAGCACCCTGAGTTTTAGACAAGAGCCCAAAGGCACTTTGGGTGTCTTTTCCCACAATGGTGAATTCAGCTGGGCTGTCAGGTTCCTTCAGTTCAGCCTGTGTTTCCTTGACATCTGGAGCTGGGCTGCTGAACTTCTCCCTTTTTGGGGTGTGCACACGGACACACCCTTTCCTCCATGCCTGTCATGCCAACATAAGGCTCACAAAAAACTGGGGCCATGAAGAGGGAGAAAATTCCATTTTTGACTGGAATTCACAGTGGCCTCTGGCTCCCAAGTTGCAAGCTCCCTGCCATGTGCAGATTGCCTGGGTGCGGGGGAATTTTAGGCAACAGGGACGACCTTGCTTTAACTTCCTCAAGTATTCCCTCATAAGACTGCCCTAACGCCTGGCTGTCCCGTCAAGTATTTTTAGTCAGGAACCTCATAGCAGGAGAGGGAACTGATGAACAAAATGTGCTGATGCTAACAGGGCTATTTTAATTGGGGGGAACTGGTTTTGGTGGCAGCAGGCGGTCAGCACACATCTGTGAAATCTGAGTTCTTAAGCAAAGCAATTTCCTTTTCCCTTGAAGGTCACTGTTTATCTAGAAAGTGGACAGAACTATGGGTCTGCTGAAAATTACCAGGTTTAACAAAGTGATCAAGACCACCAACTTGGTATAACTGTCCCATATCTCAGACATCACTTGTTATGAGATGTTACAGTAAAGAATTACAAGGTAACATTTTGGAATAATTAGTATGTTCCAGACACCAGGCTCAATACCATACACACATTATCTCTATGAGGGAGTTGCCATTACTGTTCCAATTTTCTAAGGAAGGAAGTTGAGCTACAGAGAGAGTAAATAATTGCCCAGGGTCACCCTTTAAGTGGCAGAGCAAGGATTTGAACCCAGCAGCCTGACTAGTCGCTTCTTGCAGTTTTTTTTTTCGGCCATTTAAAACTATTTAAAGAATGACCATTCATCTCCTTCTCTGGGACAGAAAACTCACCCCATTTTCTAGATATTCCACTCATTTTCCTTTCCTCATTAAGTTGTAATATTCAATTTCTTATTCAGAGTCATGTGTGCCTGTCTAGAAAAGCATAATTTAATAAAGTTCTTTTCCTATTGTTGGGAAACTCTTAGTCATATGATAGGTTTCTAGAAATTGATACCAAAGAAAAATAAATCTCCAGGTTCTGTAGATTTCCAACTGAAAATATGTAAAATAACCTTGGTTGCCAAAATCATGATTAGCTTTCCTTCCATGACTATAATCTCCACATCTGGTTCACCTTCTTTGCCAGGAGGACATGATTATACATCGTTTTTTATATCTTAGGATGTTGCTATATTTTATGACATTTCTAAAAAGAATTGCTGTGTTCATCATCATTGCAATCCCATTGATAATTACATTATGTCTTTTTTCAATGTTAACTGTGTAATGAAAAATAAAGCAGAAGGTAAAGTGTGATAGAATCAGAAAAACCCCACAGGAAGCCAATTAGCCCATTTTCTCATCTGTAATATGGTTGTGGGATCGGAAGGGGGTCAATAATCATAGTTAACATTTATAGAAACAGTTTCAAGGGCTTTGCATGATAAAATCTTTTAGTCATCCCAGTAACATGAAGTTGGATAGTATTAGTGCCCTTATTTTACAGATGACAAAAATTTACCCACATTTATATAGCTAGTAAGTGTTCAAACACTGAGAGTCAGGCCGTTGAGCCCGTGTTCCAGCCTTGCCCATGACTCTGATGAGCAGCCGGGGCTGAGAGCCCTTGCTCTCCCTGACTTCTCACATCAGCAGCTAAGTGTGACCCCAGCAGTGGATTATTATAGCATCCTTAGCCAAGGTGGCCCATAAAGTTTTCATGACATCACCATAGACTCATGGTGTTTTTGAAACAGAGTAATAGTACACACAGAAAAGTCACATAGTAAGCATAGTTTTAGTGAAAGATTTTATCATCACCGTTCTTCAGGACAGTGACATGCCTAAGGTCACACACTTAGTCACGGGTCAGTACTCGTATAAACGCCCCTCCTCGGAGACTCCTCGAACCTCAGGATCTATTGCTTCACTTAGAGGACATCATGGCCTCCCTGCCTGACTAGGCACTTCTCTAACCGCATACGGCTCTCTGTGCAAGGCCAAAGGGATCATGCACCCGCTTCCTAGCAGCCCCAGCTCTAAATTAAAAACAGTACAACAGCAACAATATAGTAGCAACAGCAAAATAATAATAAACGGCACGGTAGAAAGACCTTTAGGGTGCAACGATTTCCTTAAACTGGTCATCTAGGGAAGGAAAGGGAGGGTTCCTTCTTTTAAGACACAAGTGTTGGCCAGCAGGAACGTAAAATGCATTATTACATTGTATTTTCTTTTTGCACGACTGAAAAGTTTTTCTATCCTCCCCCCTCCCATCCTTATCAAAAGAATACCCCCAAGACAATCACAAACTTTAAAAGTAGCAAACTCTCCCTTCAGAAAAATTTAAAAATAAAAACTCGAAAACCCCACAGTGGTTGCAAAAGAGCTTTGTGTGGAAGAAGGGCAAGTTTTCTCTTAAGAGAGGCTAATTTCATAGAGTTGGGAAAGAGAGAGATGAGGGGGAAAGGGAGGGGGTGCAGAAGAAGGGGAGGCGGGAGAGAAGGGGATAAAGGAGAAAGAATCGCTGGCTTTAAAAAGCAACATTGTCCAGAGAGGTGAAAGGGAACAGATGGCCGTGGAGAATGTGGCCCTCAAAGCCCAGAAGAAAGGGGCGATGCTGACAGATCTTGCTGTTTCCCATTGACGCCTGAATGTTCTAGTGTGGGGAGCCGAGGCCAGTGCAGGGGACAGACCTCTGTTCCCAGCGGCTCACTGGGGCACTGGCGCTGAGGCTCACTGAGAAAAAGAGCAGGGGAGGGGAATGGGGAGGGCAAGCAGCTGTGGCCACAGAGGGAGGGACAGTGGGGGGCGTGCGGGCTTCCACAGCCTTCTCTTCTGGCCTGCCCGGGAAGGTCAGCCCAGCGCCGATCTGTGCCCTGGCAGAGGTGAAGGAAAGGGCAGCAGCTGGGGCCCAAAGACTCGGCGTCCTTCCCCGAAAACACACTGGGGGAGGCATGTCTGGGACAAAATAGATACCTTGAGAGAGGGAAATGAAGAAAATATTCCAAATGCTTTTGGAGGATTGAGACATTCAAACTACAATAAACAAGAAACTTGGGTCTTTGAAGGAGGTCAGAGAATCCTGCCAAGTAAATCCCATATTATTTCATGGAGTCTCAGGGCAGAGAAGGGATTTGGAGAGGAAACACGAAAGTGAGTTGGTGGCTGACCCGGGAAGGAAGGAATCCAGGAGTTGTTTAGAGGTCTGAGTCAGCCCCCAAAGAGGTGCAGGGTTCACAATGGGGCTTTGTGGGACACAGCAGGATGACAGGAGGGGGGGCAGAGGGGGCTCCAGTGTCCGGGGTGTGCTCATGTGTGTTCACGCGTGTTCACATGTGTGAGTGGGATGGGCATCTGGAGGGACTGCTTATGCACCTGTTGCTTGTGGTTGCACCACTGGAGCATGTGACTGGAAACTCACAAGTCACTGCAGAGTGACACTAGCGCAGGCCCTCTAGCCTCCTGGGAGGAGAAAGCCCGACAGGCAGCCCCTGCAGACAGAGACCTGGAGAATGGGTGAAGCGTGAGGGGTGGGGGAAGGGGGAGAATGGTTTGAGAAGCAGCCATTACAAAAAGGCCCATAAACTTCAGGGGACAAAGATGCAATTGGTATAAGTTCCTTAATATAACTTTGATCAGGAAAATTATTGTTCCAGATGACCTCTTGACCTCTCCCTATACCCTGCAGAAGATGATGATAAAATTTAGCCCTGTTTCTGCCCACTAAGGAGAGAGCCACACTCTTCCTGGCCCATTGTCCAGCTGGCCCTCAGAGAGCTGCACACCCTCAAAACAGTTCTCTGGTTTCGATTTTCTTCTCTCTGCTTCCCTGACCCTGAAAATGACAGAGACCTGAACTCGGGGCTCAGTGTCTTCAAACAGTGAAGTATGAGTGTGGAGAAACAGATCTTCATCAGAATGATCATTTGGAAACTTTCCACATGTCTCAGGTCCCCATAAACATCTCTCATTAAACCCTTGGTAGAGGAGGGGAAGTTTAAAAGGTGGCTCTAACTAAATATAGTGACCTGGCCAGTTCACTTTTACTTGGGCTAGATCTCTGTTTTCAAGAGCAAGAGGATGCCACAACGGCCATCAAGCCCTGTGTTTTGCACCGTACATACGTCTGAGTTCCTGAGAAAATTCCCACGGAGCGGAATAGTAAAAAAAGATCAACCCCATGATGAAGACCTTGCCTTTTATTTCTCGGCTTCATCCAAATTGCTCCCCAGGCACTTTTGGATTTAGAAGTTCCACTAATCAACCTTATAAACAGCAGTCCAGTCACTGCATAGAAATTACTTTGTATAGCTTCTAAATGAAATTACCCCGGGGGATAGAAGATGCCCAGGGCTTTAACAATCACAACATAACACAGCCTCAGTATGAGAATAGAAGACAAGTACACTTTGACATCCCAATTGAAACTCCAGGCTGAATCCGACATAGAAGAATGCAATTACCTTTCCTAGTCTGACGGTACACTAAAGAAATCGGAGAAGTGGAATACCTATTAGGTCCCCACTAATCCTCCTCCTAAATTCAAAGCAGGGCTAGTCCCTGGAATTCATTTCTGAGTATTCTTACTCTCCACTATTGTTAAACAGCTCAATTGATAAGTGCTTGCAGCTAATAATGCTTTCTACTGAACTCACCCCTCCTCTTTCCCAGCGGCTCAAAGCACTTTACAAATATCACCTCATTATTCTTTATAACACTCAAGTGAGCCTGATAGGTGGAAAGGTTCATTATCTTCTCTTTACCAATAGGGGAAATAGACAAAAGAAGAAGTGACTCGTTTAAGCCAACAAAGCAGAGGCAGAACTGGGACGAAAACTCAGCCATCCTCCTGACTCCGAATGTGCACATGTCCTATGTCAGCTGGTAAAGATGTTCTGCTGACAGGGTAGGACCTTCTAGCTGTGGGCTGTGTTAGAATCAACAGGTTTGCAGAACTGGGGCACAGGCTGGAGGAGAAAGGGCAGGAGTTGAGATGGAGAAGCCCCTCTTGAACGGCCTTAACTAGTTTGGGCAAGTCACTTCACCTCTGATCTCAATGTCCTCCTTAGGAGAAGGAGATTTTGATTAGAGAAACTTGAAGGTCCCTTTCAGTTCTTAGATAACCAGTGAAAGGAGGGTTTCAAAAGATGGGGTCTAGTTTTTACCAGCCCCTTGAGATGTCTGGGCTTCATTTGTCTTGTAAGCCTGAAATAGCGTCCTTGTCTCTTCACGTAGTGCTCTCTGTTCATCCATTGTTCACACAAATGAGAGCGGGGATCAAATCAGTCAGTGCAAGGTGGGAAATGAAAAAGGTAGTCCTGGGGTATCAAGGCCAAGGGCTTTAGAGAGATGGAGACAGGCAGGGAGCAGGACCAAGACTGGAAGGGGCATAAAAAGAATTGCATATATTTTAAACTGTGCCTGGGTCCTACCTAGGGGCATTCCCTACATTCCAGGGGACCTATGACAAGTCCTCCAAAGCTAAGAAGGCCCCAGAATGAGGAAGGTTTGCTTTCCTTTTTCTAAATGCAAGATTCACTTGGCAATCCCCAAACTCATGTGAACAATGCCCCCAATGTACTGTCTTGGTAGTTTTCCATTTAAACACAATTTCACTTTAATGAAAAACACCAATGTGCCTTCAACTTAATTAAAACTGGATTTTACAGGTGGTTTCATAGCTTATAATCTGTGTTGTTTGAGGCAGATATGCCTGAGCCTTTAGATGACCTGTAGTATTTTATCTCTCTGATCTTTTACAGTTTTTCCCCCCTAAATGTTGCTTTGATACTCTTCATTTGACCCAAAGAAAGTTGGAGAGAGATGACATTTAGTAAAACCAACATTTGTTTGCAGGAGAAGCAGCCCCTGCGACCAGAATAATGACCCTGGAAAGAGTTTGGGTGGCGAGCCGATTATAGTGACTGGGTAGAAAGGACTGACTGAGCCGCCGCCAGAAAGAAACACATTTTTGTAATATCTCAGTTGTTTCTATTGGCCTGGTCTCCCTTGCATTCACCATGGGAACTGAGTCAACACATTTTCTTGCTTTTCTTTCAGTGATTGCAGTGTATTCTCCTCGCCCTACGCTCTCCCGCCCACACACACGGAAAAAGTAGAGAACAGGTATCTCCTGAGAAGAAAAAGCTTGATGATCCCCCCAAATGGGTATAATTTTATCAATCTCCAAGTCCAGCTGTAGAAGTGACTAGTTGTAAGTTTTATTCCATCTGCTCTCTCTGAGGACCTCAGGCTGACCTTGTGGAACCTTCTTTCTGGGAAGTTAAGGAATTTCCAGGATTAGCTCAAGTCCCGAGGCTGCCAACTGTGACAATCTACAAAACTCTCTTAGGTAATGATTCAGACCCCACTTCTGCTCAAGGCCAAGACAGTCCCCAAAGAATTGGGAATATTCTCCTTGCCTGGACACAGATTATAAGGGGAGTGGATCCCAGAAGAATTTCAGAAGGGCAAGCTCTGCATCTGGTGATACTGAAGACTCAACAACTGATATATGTATGACCACAGAAATGTAATTGAACTTGAAATGTGAAGATTAAGAGGTTGTCAGAAACAAGTTTAAAAAAGAATACCACAGAAATCGAAGGAAGTGGGAAAGGAAGGAAAGAGGGAAAGAAGGAAAGGGAAGGGAAGGAAAGGGAAGAAAGAAGGAAAAAAGCCTCACAAATTTAATAACAGTTGACCTCCACCACCTGATTCTGGAGAAAGACATCTTCTGAACATCTCCTGAACTAAACTTTTGAATTCTCTAGCAGAAGGCCAAGTTTCTAATGCCAATCAGGTAAAATGCCAAATTCTTCTCACCATCAGAATCTCAAGATGAAAAGAGAGGAAAGATGAATCAATAGAATTCTGTGGGGTGACCCAAAGAAGAGTGAGGCTTTAGATGTTACCAGAGATTGCACTAATTTAAGGGAGTGTAGATCTACCTAATCACTCCTCAGAAACTCTGTCTTTCCCTATACATCATAAAGAGTACAGACATCTGGCTAGGTGATGGGACATCAAAGTAAGCTTCCAACTCCATTCTGTTACCTCCTTAAGCCTCAGTTTCCCCATCTGAAAAATGAGGGAGTAGGACTAGAGGTCTCTAATGCCCCTCCCATCTCCAATTCATCCTACTGCTTTGTTATCTCTGCATAGATTGGCCCCAGCCAAAGTACAGCCATAGTACATTTTCTCTTTTAAGCTTTACCCAGTGCTAGTCCCAGGGGGTCCCTGACAATGTCTGAAGAGTGTCAGGTCAATATTTTTTTACTGGCCAACAGGGATATTTACTTCTATTCACTCCTGCAGGGGAAAGTTAATGTCAGAATACATTATGTCAGCTGACCTCACTCAGGAAAACCCACTGGCATATGCCAATAGATACAATCCAAACTGGGTAAGGATAAAAAACCCAAGTGGGAAGATTTAGTGTGGAAACCAAAACTACAACAGGCTAAGCTCTTAGTGTCAACATCTAGGAAATAAATGGGTAGCTTTTAAAATAAATGACTGGAACCTCAAGGCTTCGATGTTTCCACTACTCAAGCTTTGCAGTCTAGTTGTGACCCTGTTCAGCAACTATATCCATGACAATGGATTTCCACAATGCTAGTTGAGGAAATTTTAAGAATAGTCAGCAACTTGAAGGAACTTTTGATTTAAGGACTCCAAAATGTTATATAAGTATTATTTCTTACGATCTCAAACAGATGTGGTGATGAGACTCTCCACTTGAGAAATAAGGAACATATTACAGCCTTATCACAAGTTAAAGAATAAGCTAGGACTTGAACAGAGACTCCAACAAGACATTCAGAAAATTATCCATGTTCCTAATGTGTTACATATTATCAGAATACCTGGGTTTAAAACAGTAGAGAGAAATTCAGAAGATTCCTTAAGAAACAAGAAGCCCAACTCTGTCTTGAGTATCTCAGTGGCAACTCAGTGGATGGACCAAATCTAGAGCTATCAAATGACTAATGTAGATGCTAATGTGTGTTCCTGATTTTTTAAAAAAAAGTTTCCACTTTTTAAAAATGTTTTATTTTATTTTTTAAAGATATTTTTTCAAGTACTCTGCACACCCAACATGGGGCTCAAACTTATAACCCCGAGATCAAGAGTCACATGCTCTACTGACTGACCCAGCCAGGTGCCCGTGTTTTATTTTATTTTTTAAAGATTTTATTTTTAAGTAATCTGCACACCCAACATGAGGCTCAAACTTACAACACTGAGATCAAGAGTCACATACTCCACCGACTGAGCCAGCCAGGAGCTCCAAGTTTCCACTTTTTAAGTTATCTTTCAGGTTAAGGTAGCTTCCTTAAGACAGACCAAAATTTAGGATACTTTGTATGTTCACAAGTATTTGTATTGCATAGAGAAGTGTCTCGAATTATAAACACTGATATTTTACATTATCTTACTATAGTAGGATTCTAGTTTTTGTTTTTTGACTATATTTTCTGCTGGCACATACAACACATGGATAAATTTTATAAACATAGCGTTGAACAAAAGAAACAGTACCAAAGAAAATGTACTATGTGACTCCATTTACATAAAGTTCAGAAACAGGCAAAGCTAATCTATGGTTATAGAAATCCAGGTGGTGGTTACCTTTGGGTTGAGGGGATGTGTGTAGTGACAGGAAGAGGGGGCTCTTGGGGTACCATTAATATTTAGTTTCTTAATCTGGGTGCTGGTTATACACGTGTGTTCACTGAGAAAGTTCATGGAGTTGCACGCTTGTGGTGTGTATGTTTTTGCCAGAGGCTTCCTTACTACACATATTGTCAGGATTTCAAGAGAAACAACCGCTTTTTGGGTGGGGAGAAATATTTCAAATTGTGCTTTCATTTGTACAATTGTTTCCCCTTTTTGGTGGTGGCAATCACAAGGAGGAAACAAGATCTCCATAGCTCCATCCCTGAGAAAGGGGGCTCTGGAAACTGGCTCCACAAAAGCAGGACAAGAAACACAAATTTACATCATTGAAAGGTCCTGACTCATTACTGTCAGCACCCTTCACCGCTCCCTTGACAACACTGAATTAATAGGCACTCTGAAAATCCACCTTCTCATCTCCCTTAGGCTTTCACTCTGGTTGATCAGCAGGGATCAGATGCAGCCACACTGGGTGGTGCACTTCCTGCACTGAGCTTACATTCACTAGAACAAACTAAAAACAGCTCAGTCCTCTAGAAGAGATACTCTGGGAAGGCTGAGGGTGTTTATCCTTGGTGCCTAATCAAGACCTGGCATAGGGCGCCTGGGTGGCTCAGTCGGTTAAGCGTCAGACTCTTGATTTTGGCAGAGGCCATGATCTGCTGCTGTTCATGAGTTTGAGACCCACATTGGGCTCTGCACCGACAGCATGGAGCCTGCTTGGGATTCTCTTTTCCTTTTTCTCTGCTCCTCCCCTGCTTGTACACACATTCTCTCTCTCAAAATAAATAAAAACTAAAAAAAAAAAAAAAAAAAAAAAAAAAAGACCTGGCATAGAATAGTATATGAATCCATTTTCAAAAAGAAGTAATTGTTACAGCTCAAGTGGGAGTCACCATGGATGGTAAAGGGAAAGAAAAATGATGGAGTAAGATGGTGGTACAGGTTTCTCCTGCCGTCTGAAAGTAGACTGTTCCTATGAAACGTTTTATAAACTGAAATGACCTAAAGTGAAGAAGCAAATACCATTAATTTAAATGGAAAAAGTTCTGAGCATTCTCAGATCCCCAAAAAATAACCTCTCTTGGGTTTTGCTGATACCATAGGACACATCTTGCTAATGGAAATCACGATAAGGCACAGATGCTCACAGACACAGTCCAAAGCTCTGGTGGCTTGAGGTTGAGATGCTGAGTGCAGTTCCCGGGGAAGGAGCTGGGGGGCGCCACTCTCACTGCTTGGGGTGCACTGCCTCTGTAAGTACTCACTGCAGAACCAACACTGAATTGTCATTTTCACTTTTGCCTTTTTTTTTTTTTTTGTAAAAACGAAAATCCTTTGGATTTCTCTTGGGTAGTGAGAACAGGTATTGATGTAGGTCTTTCATTAATGCAAAGTGGCATAAAACGAACTTTGGGAAAGTGGGGGATATCCGTAGGTCTCTGATCGCCCTTTCAGTGATCTTCAACCAAAGCAACGTCAGGCTAACTAAGGCATGGAGAGGTTTGTGTTGCTCTAGATATTTGGTAAAACCATTCAGAACAGCACTGTCCAATAGAAATATAATACAGCCCACAAATGCAATTTAAAATTTTTTAGTAGCCACATGAAAAAAATTAAAAAGGTGAAATAAATATTAATTATATATTGCATTTAGTGCAACATATCCAACACATTATCACTCAACATGTAATCAATATGAAAATTAAAATGTTTTACATTATTTTTCCTGATACTGTTTTTATACCCCTTGTGTGTTTTACACTAGCACACTAGCATAAACTAGTGTTTAACAGCCACATGTATCTAGTGGCTACTGAATCAACAGTTCAGGTCTAGGACATACATTTGGTGGAAATTCTTTCAGAAAAGATGAATAGGGTGTGTGTGTGTGTGTGTGTGTGTGTAAGAGAGCTTGGGGGGGGTACAAAGAGACTAACTTGATGGTATTTATCACTAGTCTCAACTGTCCCTTAAGTCAGCTTCGTCCCGATCCTTACTTCCTATAGATATACCAATATTCTTATAATTTCCACTTTTGCTGACACTACTTTGAGTATGGTTTCCATTACATGCAATAAAAAGAGTCCTAACTCACAGACATAAATACAGAGAAAACACGCCTTATAGGTTCATCCTGCTTTAGGGGCACAATGCCTGACAAATAGTTGACATTTAATTAGCATTATTGAATTTATAAGTCAAGAAATAAAGTTATTAACAGAAATTCTACTCTGAAGGCTTTTCTGTCATTGGCTGGAGGCGGCACAAATCAATTTGTACATCGCTTTTGAGAACAAATGAACCAAAGTCTAGTTCCAACTTGAAATAGTCCAGGTGCATTTTGGCAGTAAATTCTGAATCAAACAGGAGTTTAATAAGGTGCAGGCGCTACAAGTTACCTGGATACTATCCATCCAAGACTTCTGCAATGTAAAAGAAATGAAAATAACAGCCTTTCTATCAGCCAACATACCTCCTGCTTCATCTCAGGGTTTGTCTTCCTGACAACATGCATTTATTTCTGTGTGTCTTCAGTTAAACAAGGAACTGGAGTTTGAAGGGAATGGGTCAGTGGTTTAACTTTGCTCAGAAGAAAGAAGCAAGCAACCATCCCTGATACCATGGCCCCAGTGGTTTTATCACTGAAATGCCATAAATAAGTTCAGTATTTCAGTATTGCTTTTCATTCTGCTCTGTTAGGTCTAGACTTGCATGATAAAGGTGAATGAACATACAGTTTTATCTCAATTTCACAAACCAGTCTTTGGGCATCCTAAGTTGTATATGCTTTTCCAGTTCCTAGGATATCAATGCAGGCAATTTAGTGCCAGTAAGATGGAAAGGCAGGACTAAATGAGAGGCAGAAACAATCACCTTGCCACTGCTCCATGAGAAATTCCTCCCGAGTCAGGCAAGAGAGAGAATTCTGTAAAGAGGAGTTCTGGATCAGCTTTCAAAACCAAAATGGTAAAGGTGCATGCCATCCAGGGAGACTGGAGGAGTTAGGAAGGGTCAGTGGGTACTGGGCAGTATCAAAGCACAGAGAGTCAGAAAGGACCAAAAAGAGAAGCTTTCTGTCATCTTCTGCTGGTAAAATCCCT
Source organism: Cryptoprocta ferox (assembly GCA_028646485.1). NCBI lineage: Eukaryota > Metazoa > Chordata > Mammalia > Carnivora > Eupleridae > Cryptoprocta > Cryptoprocta ferox. Next base: position 31,402,747 of record CM053560.1, read on the forward strand.
GGACGAGTCCCACATGGACTGAATGTGGGAGGAAATTTGCACAATTGGCTGTGACTCCTGCCGTCCAGAGAGGTATAAGATATTTAGTGGGTGCCTTACAGCAAGGAGAGGAATGGGAAGTGGTATGTTATTGCTACATCTGTATGAGTCATAGGCTTGTAAATGCTTTATATCCTGCATAGGTCGTTCAACATTTGAGTTGGGAACTTAACCCAATTGTCTATGGAGCTGTTCCTGATTTGCTCTGGTTGCAAGGGTTAAGCAGGTCACAGAATACTTAACCTCTAATATTTGAATTTTCTGCTCATCATAATTATGAGTGAGGAGAGACCCTTAACAGATGGAGCCCCCAGCAGGAAATCAGGATTCCTGGGTTCTGCCACTAGCTTGAGTGTGGCCTTATGTAACAAGTCCCTGCTTTGATCCCAAGATTTCTATTTGTACAAAGGGGGCAACAGTAACTTTCAAAGGAGAAGTTGGCCTAAATGTTGATGAGATCACATCTAAAGAACCTGAAAACTTTGGAAATAGTGCTGAGGAAATAGAGCAGATGGAGTGATTAAGGAACCACCTTAAGTAACCACAGAAAGTGGCTAAAAGCAGACTCCGGAGCTAAACTCTGGGTTTCAATTCTGGCTTTGCAACTTATTGGCGATTTGCCTTTGGATACACTACTTAACCTCTCAGTGACTCAGTTTCCTCATCTATAAAGCAGAGCTAGTAATAGTACCTACATCGGATAAACTCAAGTGAGTTCAAATATGTTAAATGCCTACAGTAGTGTCTGGCATATAAACAACATACATATATAAGCAAATTTTGCTATTAATAAATACAGCATACTTTCTTTTTTATAGCCAGAAAAGATTTCACAAAATATCTAGTCCTTCTCAGAAAACACCCTTTCACAGATGAGAAAATCAAGGGCCAGAGAGGTCAAAATAAGTTAACAGCAATGATTTCCGTATCTTAGCCAGCTCATCAGCAGAGATAATGACATTTCTGAACAAGTATTATCAGGAAGTACCGTAAGTGTCATTGTTGGATGCTCTTACTGCTAGACTAGGACCAGAAATAAGACATGTCCTTCTGGATACAGTCCTGGGGTACAAATTAGGCCTTGTTTTCTTAGCTGCCCAATGGGCTCTTCTGAGAGACACAGAAGCACAGAAGAGAATTTGGTTGGTTGTACAGTGCCATCCAATTTCCAAGATGGTCAGTCTGTGAAATTGCCTACTGCCTTGAGGGGGTGCTAGTAGGGGAGGGAGTGCTAGGGATGAAAGGCCAAAACCTATCACATTGACTAGAAGAGTCTTTGTAAGAGTGAGCTAAGTCTGGAGGCGTACGCTTCTGCTGTGGGGGCTGGGAAGCTTCAGCTCCATGTGATGTAGCCATGAAGGGTGGCAGACCTGGCATGCTGTCCGATGCAGAGTGGCTGTGGCCCAGCTGACGGGAGAGTCAGGCTGAGCCGTCCCACTGTTCCCTTGAGATCTGGATCAAGCTCATAGCCAGGGGAAGTGGGGATTAACACAATGTGGTGTCCGAGCTAATGAGTTAGCAAAACAGAGACAGATGGCAATTGTAGTAACTTAACTCGCCCATCTCTGTTTGCAGTGCACTCCCACAAGCTTCTCCTCTGTCCTCACGCTATCTAACCCTGCCCAGCCCTCTCCATCCATCCTGGAAGGTCATGGCAACAGGGAAATCATCCCACAGGAAGAGAGGCTTTACGCTACTTTCTAGACACAACTGTCACCCACAGTCGGGGTGCAGTGGTGATGAGATCTTTCAGACAGCTTTGGAGAGATACTGACCTCTGGTTCTAGAGGAAATGTAAAGTTATTTTTATGGCGTTCTTGTTATTTTATGCTTGTGATTCTTCATAACAATTGCTTTAAAGGTAACCAGTCGCATATAAGAATGCTAAAAAGGGGTTTAACTTGCAACCTGAGGATGAAAATAAGAAAAGGGAACTTTTATTCTGAGCCCAAAACAAGTTTCCTTTAGTCAGATGTATAGACTGGGGAACGGTTTCCTTTATAGGCATTTACCGAATGTAATAAATGATGTTAGTGCACGCTTAGATGAGACAAGCCCACCTTGCCAAGCTGGGGGCAAACAACTGCTTTACAAGTTATATAGCAACCTGTTCCTCTTGTAATCACTTCTTTCATAGTGGTTATTGTGTCCAGGTGTCCTTAGGGTGCTAGCTGCTTGGAGACTCCCTTGGTACAAAGACCACCCAGGACAGAGCCGCACTGGGCAATCCTGCCTCATAACTTTGAGAATTGGTTCATTTTTTATACTAATCTCTATAATAATAAAATCCTACCATGTAAACAGACTTTATGGAAGAAAAATAAGTTTAAAAAATCCTTGATTTACTTACAGGGGCACCTGGGTGGCTCAGTCGGTTAAGCATTCAACTTCGGCTCAGGTCATGATCTCACAACTTGTGGGTTCAAGCCCTTTATTGGGCTCTGTGCTGACAGCTCAGAGCCTGGAGACTGGTCCAGATTCTGTATCTCCGTCTCTCTCTGCTCCATCGCCATTTACACACACACACACACACACGCACACACACACACACTCTCTCTCTCTCTTTCTCTCTCTCTCTCTCTCTCTCAAAAATAAATATTTAAAAAAAAGTCCTTGGGGTACCTGGGTGGCCCAGTCAGTTAAGTGTTCAACTTCAGCTCAGGTCATGATTTCACTGCTCATGGGTTCCAGCCCTGCATCGGGCTCTGTGCTGACAGCTTAGAATCTGAGGCCTGCCTCAGATTCTGTCTCGATCTCTCTGCCCCTTCCTTGCTCGTTCGCTTGCTCTCTCTCCCTCTCTCTCTTTCAAATATAAAATAAAATTTAAAAAATTTTAAAGATCCTTGATTTATGCATTTTGATAAAATTTTTTCCTCCCTATTCTACTTAGTTACTTCACTCAATATGGTAATAAGAAACTTTAAAGAAAAAAAAAAGCTAAACTTCATGGACAGAAATGCGTTTTACTTTTGCAAAGTGAAAAGCTAACTCATGAGAAGAAATTTAAGTGGTCACTGAATTATTCAATAGACCATACACCTAAATAGGGATATTGAGAAAGAAGCTTGTAAGCAGAAAATACTCCCACCCACAATCCCACACTTCTCACCCAGTGACCCTCTCAGGGGCTATCTCCCCACCTCTGCCATCCTTGAATGGGCCTTAGGACTTACACAGAGTACAAGTGATCATTTGTAAGAATCTGCAGCTTACCAGATGGTAGGGTCAACTTTAGACGAAATGATGTCTTGGGAAATAGTGGTATTCTACCCCTAATCATACACCTGATAAGGGGCAGTGTAACATACTGATGGAGACCTTGAACAGTGGGTGCAGAGAGTAACATTCTGGGGAAACTAACTACAACCTTCTTGGAAGCAGAATTTCATTGTGGAACACACTTTCCAACCCTAAAGGTCAGTTGTCTTTCATGAGGCACAACCTCCTTGTTAAGAAAGGAGAATATTCTGAAGAAGTGAAACTGATAAATGATCAGCATCTAGTTCAGTTACATTTACTCCATGTATATCTGTATTATGCACCACAGAGTTTTCTCGACCTAGGCACTGTTGGCATTTTGGGCTGGATAAGTCTTGCTTGTGGGAATTGTCTTGTGCATTGTAGGATGTTTAGCAGTATCCCTGGGTAGACCCCATTAGGACTCCCTTCCAGTTGTGACAGCCAAAATGACTTCAAATGTTGTCAGATGTCCCATTGGGGGGCAATATCACCGTGGGTTGAGAACAAGTGGTATACTAGTATACATGGTTAGGCTAAAAATTCTGAAAAAGCATGAATGAGAACATTATAATCTTATGGTTGATACTTTGAAAAGTTAAATAATTAGCTCATACAATGTTATTTTTATCTTGTTTAATAAGACTCCAACTCACAAGTATCCAGAGAGGTTAAAATGCCGAAGGGGAATTAGTACCAAATGACAAGAGGCATTGGTTGCCTCCAGTGAGGGGAAATTTAAGAGCAAATTAAATATCCGTTGATTTTTTCCAGTTGTGGTTTTTTATCTAAAAAGAGGAATCAGAGTAAATTAAAAGAATAAATAAATATAAAGAAGGCCATCTGGTATCAGGAAATACAGTGGTGTGAGTCTAGAGACCAACAGAGCTGGACCCAGTTGGGCAAAAAAAAAAAAAAAAAAAGCCATGTGACACTGTGCTAGCGATTTAACAAGAGGGTTTTTTTCCCACTTGTCCCCAGGAGTCCTTTCAGCTTTTACCATGCTACCTTCATATCCCAGGAAGCTATCAACATATCATCAGTAGAACATGTCTATGAAGTGTCTGTGTGTTTTAATTAAAGTATGGTTGACATACAATGCCACATTAGTTTCAGGTGTACAACATGGTGATTCAACTACTCTACACCAACTCTACACATTATGTTCTGCTCACAAGTGTGGCTACCATCTGTCACCATGCAACGCTATTGCGATGCCATTGATAATACCATGTTCCCTAGGCTGTACCTTTCATCCCTATGACCTATTCAGTCCGTGACTGGAAGCTAGTACCCCCCACTCCCCTGCACCCATTTTGCCTATCCTTCCAACCTCTCCCCTCTGGCAACTATCAGTTTGTTCTCTGTATTTATAGGTATGTTTCTGCTTTTTGTGTTCATTTGTTTTGGTTTTGTGGTTTGGATTTCACATATAAGTGAAATCATATGGTAATTTTCTTTCTCTGTCTGACTTATTTCACTTAGCATAATACTCTTTAGGTCCATCCAGGTTGTCACACATGACAAGATCTCATTCTTTTTTATGACCAAATAACATTCCATCGTAAACATATACTGTATCCTCATCATAAACATATACTGTATCCTCTTTATCCATTCATCTATCAGTGGATAGTTAGGTTGCTTCCATATCTCGGCTATTGTAAATAATGCTGTAATAAACATAGGGGTGTATGCATCTTTTTGAATTAGTGTTTTCATTTTCTTTGGATAAATGCCCAGAAGTGGAATTAATGGATTGTATGGTATTTATATTTTTAACTTTTTGAGGAACTCTAGTGGTTTTTAGAGTAACCAGGATATTTTTGTGCTAGTCCAATCAGTGAGATGGCTGGTCCAAGTTAAAGTCGGATAAGGGAATACAACCTCAAAATCTTAATTTCATTAGCATTTGGCGAGCAAATCAATTATACTGAGTAGAGCTTAAAGAGTATTAAGTTCTGAATCTCTGTGGGAAGGTTCTGTGTTTTCATCCAGAATTTGCGGGTGCCTGATGTAGTGTCCTACACTATTCTTTCAGTGAATGAATGAAGAAATGGTTTTAGACGCTAAGAGGAAAATTCTACTCTATGGCTCTTAAACAGAAATTCATCAGATCAATGTAGGGGAATAAGGAAAGAAATCAGCTTTGCTTTCAGTGGGTCTCACATTAGTAAAATTAGTAAAATTCTTCTAAGAAAAGAGTAAAGATCTATTTCCCAAGGATGACTACCTGGTAAAGTGGAAGGACTGGAATTCTAGTCATCCAGATTCCAACTAGCTAGCTACCTGTGTGATTCTGAAAAGTCATTTACTGTCAGTGCGAGTTGGTTTCCTCATCTAAAATAAGAGATCGATTCCAGGAGCTAAATCTGGCAACTGATGCGACGAAGAAAAGAGAATATATAGGGAAATTGGGAAAAGTGACGACTTCAGAATAAACAAGACAATGATTTCATCTTTAGATTCTGCTCCTTTAGTTTAGAAGCCTATCAATAAATGCCAATTAAACTCCCCCTAGTAATCAGATCTAACGTAAAGTGATAGAAGTGCCCAGCTCATTTATTTTGACAAGACTGAAGCCTCTTACTCTTTCAACCTGAAGGCTGCCTTACGTGGGTTTACACAAAGCACGGCCTTGATGGAGGGAGAATTAGAACAGTTTTCTTCCTGCAATTCAAGTATTCTAAACCCAGTGCTGAGAACCCTGAGATGGGAACAAAAGATTTGGGATAACATTTTCATTGACGTGACCCTGGACTGGGGGGAGGGGGAGGGGTGCCAGTCCGACTCCTGACTGAGTTATGGCACAGACACAGCCCAGAGACTTGGCTTTTCTCTGTTGCTTTTTCAATGGATGACTCTCACTGAGACTATAAAAGCCAATGATCCTGCTCCATCCCCCACTCCATCTCTCTGTGGGGAATTATAATATGATTAAATACTCTTAATTATACACACACATTGACATCCTGAGGAAACTGATGAAAACTACCTGGCAGAAAGCATAGGTGTATGTTAACTCCAACCATCTGGGTTCTGCGGGGGCACTAACCACAATCCCTGGCTTTTGCTCCCCAAGTGAGATGTCATTCTGAGACCGTGTGTGTGGTCAGTTAATCATGTGTGTTTCAGTTTGGCTGAGGGAATGTGCACTGCAATTTCACTTTGGTCCCCTCACATTCTCAGCTTTTCGAGATGACCGAAAACCCCTGTCAGAGAGGAATAATTGGGAGGGAAGGTAGCCTCCTCGTTGGTCAAGTGGAGCCAGACAATGCTCCATGGTTTCCAGAGGCTGCTTAGAAGCCCACTTTAAGCAAAGAATGTCTCCAGAACCCTGGGGCTTTGAGAAAAGAGGCAATTTAAGAGAATGACAGCAAAATAAAAGCCTGGAATTTCAGGAAGTGGTTCCAGGGACAATTAGTATATAAAAATGAAGTGGAATCACTTTTTCCAGGCAATCCACTTGCGGAGACAATGCAATCATATGACAATAACTGCCATTTATGAATATGTGAGTATACACTATATGTTTATAGATACCACAGCAGCAACCAAGAGCGGAAGGGGGTGAGTGGATCCCTTTGTGACCAGCAGCCTCTCTTTTCACTGGTATAACTTCACCACACCCATGGGAGCCCAGCTTACCAGCCCAGCAAGAGCGGTCCCTGGTCACTAATAGTTCTCTTGGGATATAAAGGAAAAGTAGCCAAACCACACTATGGGAGAAGCAGGCAAAACATGTCTTCCCTTCCCATTCAGACATAATCTCCCCACAGAAATGGTCCTCCTACCAGCTCTCTGCCCTCCGTTCGAACCTTCTGACTTGGTTACATTTATCTGCCTTTCCACTTATGCTTCACACACCTCTAGCATTTCTCTCCTCTCCCTATGGTGAGGGTGAGTATTTCAGTTGCCTCCAGGCAGACCAAGTGACACCATCCCCCATTTCTGAGGCCTAGGAAATGGATCATAGACAGGATGGTAAATAAAGCCAGAAAGGGGATTTTCTCTGCTGGCCTCCCTGTTTTTTTTTTTTTTTTTTCCTCCCTTAAAGTATTTAGCAGGCTTGGAGCAAATCCTATTGACTTCAAGCTTGAAAAAATTTAAGAAAAATTTTCTTTTCTTTTCTTTTTGCTGCAAAAATCTGTACAGCAAAAATTATCTCAGATGTATAAATTTTTATTGGAAGAATGATTTTTTTTTAGATTGATTCATTCAGTCACTCATCATCCAATAAATATTTATTGAGTAACTTCTGTGTACCAGGAACTGGGCTGGGCGAGACTGGCTTTAGGTCTTTTGGTAAATAATGGCATGTGACTGCTGTCAGGCTGAGTAAGCCTGACAATGTGAGTCTGTCCTTGAGTGAGAAGCTCTACTTATGATTTCCTAGAACAAATAACAAGTGGAACAACCCAACATGGCAAATAGCTACCCAATATACATTTGTTGCTGTTATTGGATGGAGACGCACTATTGGAAAGAACATGTAAACTGAGTCAGGAGACACAAGGCACTCTGAGTCTAAGTGTCCTCATCTATGAAATGGGCATCAAGCTACCTGCTTCACTGATTCCACAAGACCACAGTGAGAATCACAAGAGTTAATGGATATAAAAGTGGAATGCAGGCATACACTACTATTGTGATTGCTCAGTCTTGAGGTTACTGACAAGAGTAGCTCAGCTCTTCATTTCAACCAACATAGAAGAAGCCTTAATAGAGGAAGGTGGATTCAATGAGATCAGTCACCAGTAAATTAAACTATGCTGGTCTTAAAGCAGAAGAGGAGTAGCTATTGGCAGAAACGTGCTCTGCCAATACATAGTGTGACTGAAAACAGGGAATATTTCCATTATGGAAACAAAAGAAGTCCATGTGCTAAAGGACTTCAACATATTGGGGGTGGTCCCAAACTAATTAGGGTCAAGCAGGATGAGCATAAGAAAGTTAAAGTGAATATATTTTGTCCCACCTTTATATCCAGTTTATGAGCATATGGCAACAGCCCAGTGTTTCTCAAACTAGAGTGATGTATGGACTCCTCTGGAAGGGGAAAAATTATTTGAGATATCCAAAACACATTTAAAAACCTCCAGGAGAACTTAGCACCTAGGCAACCTGAGACCACGTTTCAGAATCAACATAAGAAACTTAAGATTCACTTTTTGAAAATGTCTTTTAATCGCTAAGCACTGTCTTTATAATATCTTTCAAGTAGAAACATAAAGAATGTAAAATCCCATAGGATATGCAGACCCCAAATATCCACTGCCCCCACTTTGAGAAATATTGACTTTTGTCTCACCCTCTCTTTTTATGGATGAAGGAACTCGGGGCCTGTGAAGACAAAGTGACTCTCCTAAGCCACATGCACAGCTATTAGCAAAAGGGAGCCGTAAGCCCAGGTCGCCTGATTCTACAGCAGAGCTCTTTCCATCTTTAGACAAGGCCTCCTCTGTTTGTGGTAGAGCTCACGCTATGTGTTCCAGACAGATACTGGCATTGTGTTAGCCTGGAGACAGGGAAGCAGATGGAGTTGAGAAGGTTTGAAGGGGAGGTGATGTGGGTGTGGCCGATGTAGGACATCACTGCAGCTGGATGAGCAAGTTTGTCAGAGAGGTATTTCCAAGGCTGGATTCTTTTGCACACCATTAAAACAAAGAAACTCTGGGTGGAAAACACAAGCAGCTTAAATAGTGGTAGAATTTCTGCCTAACAAGTTTGGACAGAAAAGTAGGAAGAATAGCATCTCAAGCTAAAAACCGGAGAGGAACTGCAGAAGGTATGAGGTTATAATTCAGGGTGGCCAATTTAATCAGCTCATATTCATTAAACACCCACATGCACATGATGCTTTACAACAAACCCCTTTCCTCACTCCGAAGCATCCACAGGCCTGTTTTAAACGGGCCACCCTGTACGTGTTGGGAATCTGGCCAAGGTGTTAAGGCAACTGCTTCCCTTCCTAAGAAAAATAGGGTAGATTTTTAGACAACCACAAGTAAAGGTTACAGCCTCTAGTTTTACATCCTATCTGAAAGCTGGGAAAGACTTGGGGAATCTGTTTTTAGAACTCAATAATATATTAAACCCTTCCATTTTGGACCAGTAATATCTCTACTATCTACCTTCTCAGCTTTACCCTGCAATTTCCCTGGATGCCTTCTCCCTCCTAATTGGAGCTGGACTCTTATGCTTTATTAATATTCTCACATAATGACTCTTATGAAGCTTTATGGCCCTTGGGTTATGTTTAATTAGCCAATCAATGATTTTGGTCACTTCTGGCCATTGGATAACGAACTCGTTGAAACTACAGGAAGCATGTTCATACCTCTGCCTATCTAAACTGCCAAGAATATCTTCAGCTTTACTGATTTATCAAGCAACTCTTGATTGCAATCTGATGAGAGGGATGACTGGACCTGCTCCCTTGACATTCCTCTGGAGCTGGGCTTAGCAAGCTTCTGGTATCAGGTGGCCCCTGAACACCAAGGAGTGATACAGCATGTCATCCCAGTTGGGCCCTTGCCCAACTGTGTTGGCAAGTGCTGTGACTCTTCCAAGATATCTCTGATACTTCCAAAGATTGTGACCCACACAGGAGGGTATCAGATCATTAGCAAAGACTAAAAGTTTGCCCCGACATCAGATCATTCTCTGGTCAATTTCTCATTCCTACATGATGATATCCACTAGAAGTCCTTAGGAAGCTCAGGACAGGACTCAAGACCTTCTAACTACAGTTTATAACACAAAGCACACAGTGGGTATTCAACTAACCATTGCTGAGTGATTGGTTGTTTTTGTTTGTTTTTAATTTGGGTTCGTTTCAACAGGTGGTTTAGGAAAGTGAAGTGGGTTCAAGAAATAGTAGATACAAAAGGAGGGACAAGAGAGCTTGTTTACAGTGGCTCTGTATGTTTCCAAAGAGGTGAACAGGGAAAAATAGGTATCTTTCAAGGCAGTTAGGCAAACAGCCATAAGAGGTATATCAGCATAAGGCCATTTGAGTAACACCATCACTTTTTATAAAATCGTTACATGGCCCTTTGGGCTTTGCCTTGGGGATCCATGGAATAAAAAGCAGGTGGGTTATTTAGCACATCCCTCTAGTTCAGGAGTAGGTTTGGGGCCACTGGATCTCTAGGAATCCTCTAGCTTAAGAAACAGAACATTATCAATATTCTGAAAGCCTCTTGTATAATCCCTCCCCACTGGCAATATCTTTTCTCCCAGCAAGTGTTAACCTTTGTTCAGAACTTGATGATTTTCATTCAAGCTATTGTCAACAGTTCAAAAATCCTATCAAATTTATACAGATAGGACTCCCCAACCTAATTTAAGGGATAATTAAAAAATTTTTTTTCACTGGAATTTAATCAACTGATTCATTACTTTATTCAGCAAATGTTTCTCGAGTACCCATCGTATGTCAAGCAAGGACTTAGTCACCAGGGAGATAGCCGTGTAAAAGGCACGATCCAAACAAGACAGGGGTGGTCCCCGTCCTCACAGAGCTCACAGCCCAGACAAGCGAACGGTTACATAAATCATTAGTTGTAATTGTGTAAAGAGCTCTGTGGGTAAGCTCAAGGGCACTCTGTGAGGTGTATCTGGAGTGGTCACCAGGTAGGGGAAGGCGTCCCTGAGATAGCACCATAGGTGGAGATCAGAGGCAGAAGATCCAGCAGTACTGACACCAGATGTCAACAAGAACACTGAATCCTTACTGAACCATTACAGTCTGTTTACTAGGCCCAAACCTTCAAAATGTGGGTCTGTTAGGAGAAATATAGTAAACAGTGAAGATTTTGGAAGCCACTGCTCCAGGGTGACCCACTAGCCACGGAAGCTGGGATGGGAGAAAGAGCGTGTTAAGAAAATTCAACTTTACCGCCACACACAAGATTAAAGAAAACCCTTCTCACCACGGCTCCCGCTGTGCCGTTTCCCAAGATCAAGCAGCAGAGTGGTCCCAGGTCTAAACAGGGTGGTGCCGTTTTGGTGGTGGAAGCAGTTCCTTCACCACTAACCTTTACAAACCATGACTGTGTCAGTTTTTCCAGGCAGGAGAAATGGGTGGAAAGCCAGGCCACATCTTAATAGGGCCCGGGTGAGCTAATGGCTGTGATTATTTCATTGTCTCGGATTCACGCCAGCCCAGGCTCATCAGATACAGGCACAATCCAGGAGAAACATGACCTCACTTTCGACATGGGACTGTGCACTCAGATGCCAATAGGAATTTAGCGATCCCTTAGCGCAGGTAAAACTGAGCTCTTTATGGTTCCAGCTAATGAGAAGCATACCAAAGTTACCTAAAACAGTAAAGCTAATATTGACATTAACGTACTAGATACTGTTAGGGTAGAGGAAGCCAGGAAAAACTTCTGAGTCTGTGTTAAGTGTGTCACATCCATAATAAGGTGCATATTTAAGATAAATTGCCATCTCTTTAAATGATTAAGTACCAGATTTATAGAAAGCTATAACTCCACCGGGACTGCAGGGCTGTTAAGTAGTTAGGGCTATAAAGGTGAGAATCTCAAGACTTCAGTTGTGTCACCAATTGTCCACTGACTTGCAAAAGTCTTTGCCAAAGTAACTTTTGTGCCTCAGTTTTCCCAAAAAATAATAAAAGCAGTTCCATCATTGAGATTGCATAGCTGTGAGAAGAGCAGGGGTTCTGCAATCAGAAACCTACATGCCTTCACTGATTCATTTTCAGAACCTCCTCACTGCATCATGCCAACATCCATTAAAGACCCTAGGAAGCACAGCACAAGGCTCGATGCATTTTAATTGCAGCTTACAGCATGTTCAATCATTATTCGTGCAATAAAGTTTTCTTGAGCACCTACTATGTGCCTCACGCTCTACCAGACCTGAGGGATATAACAGTGATTAAAAACAGACTCTCCCTGCTCCAATAGAGCTTAGATGGGCTAAGGGAAGCACTGGATTGACTCTTAACTCCTTTGTGAGCTGTAGCACTGGGCAACTCAATTTCTCTGTGAAGTTTCATTTCCTCACATGTAAAATGAGGACAATATAACATGTCTGGTATGTGAACATGCCTAAAATTATATCTAACATATATAAGGTGTCCAATAAATGTTGGTTCTTTCTTTCCTTTCTCCAAAACACAAAGAAGATAGTAATATTTAGAGTTTCAATAAGTGATGTTTTGCAAATATAAATAACCAAGCCATTATTAGTACTGACTATATGATAGGCAATGTGGTGTAGTGGAAAGCTCTCTGGGTTTGAAAACAGAGAGACCAGAGTTAAATTCTTGACTCTCTCACTCCCTGAGTATGTGGCTTTAAATAGGCTGTTTAAACCTTTCTGGGCCTCTATCCTTATCTGTGAAATAGCAAAGAGAGAGCAGTTCTGAGGATTGAATAAGATGATAAATACAACGTACCTAGGGTAATCAATAAGCAGTGGAAAGTAACTAGGTGATTCGCCAGTAATGAGGAAACATATACACACAGAGCCCATACCAAAGAAATTGGTTTAATTACTATTAAGTAATAGTACTAATAGTACTATTTGTACATACTTTTTTTCATTTATTTCATTTATTCATAGACACATAAAAATACATATCAAAAGAAAATATCATTGCCCTAAGAATGGTGTACATCACAGCAGGGTCCCTGGGGAGAAGGAGTGAAAAGGGCCATGAAAATGTAATGTCACCACCTTAAAGAGGGAAGAAAGTTCTGTTTGGTTCTCATGTTGCCATTCTTTCAGGGGCCCCAGAAGTAAAAGAGGTATCTCCTTTAATTTCAGTATTTCTTCTTATTCATCCATAAGCCCAGCTTTTTTACTTTCTAATTATCAGAACACCAACCAAGGATCTTTGGATATCAGAATTCTAATTAACCCCTGTGTCCAGGCAGAATTTGAGCAGAATTCAAATATCTTCCAGGGAGCATTATAGATAAATACCATCTGGGAAGTCCTCTAGTCAATATTCTCCTTCCCTAAGCACCTACTGTTGGGTCTGTAGTACATGAGATATGAGACTCAAGAGCTCTTTCACAAATATGTAGAGTGAGGATTTACTTAGTTTGTTTGATAAATGTCTCTAAGCAACTTAGTGAGGGACAGAATGAGTTGGGTCAGCCCTAGACAGCTGGGAAATATGCCTCAAGCCTCATGACTTTAGTCAAGTGGGGTATCTTGGACAGAGGCAAGGGCTCTGATGATAGCCTCCCCCTCCACTGAGAGTCCTCAAAGGAGGTTCACTTGACATAGCTGCCAACATTTTATCCCTTTTTATACAGCCCACTTCCCCTAGCTCACAGAGCTGGCAGCCACTTAGGGAGTCCTATCTCTTTTCTGGGCTCTCTCTCTCTTTCTGTTGAATAAATTACCAAGTCTAGGCTTGGGATCTATTTTCTCATGAAATCATGAAGGAATCAAAGGCAGGGTGGCAAAGTATAAAGACTGTCTATTTCATCAAATATTCTCCAGTCTCCAACATTTCCCTTTCCTTCTTCACTTTCTGTGGACCATCTCATGTCTTATTTCACTGAGAAAAGTGAGGCCATCAGAAGAAAACTACCTCCTCCTCACATCACCAAATCTAACCTTGTTGCACTTAAACTCATGTAGTCTTCCTTCTTTTCTGCTCCAATGGATAAGCAGACCTGCTTCAACCTAAGGCCAGTCCATCCGCTTGGACTTGGAACCCATCCCTTCCTACATCCTTCAGGTCTTTGCACTAGTGGTATCCTTTTTTCTCTCCAGCATTACTGTATTTTTCCCTTTCTACTAATTATGTTCATTACTACAAAAATACAAAATGAAAATACCTTTGACTTCTCCAGCTACCTCTCCATATCCCAGTTTCTATTCATAGCAAAATACCTTTAAAAAATGTCCATGTCCTCTGTTTCACTTCCTCACCTCTGGTTCTTTCTTCAAACTACTCCAGTCAGGCTTATAGCCCCAATACTTCACTAGCACCACTCTTTCAAGGTCACCATTGACTATATCCTGCCAGATCCAAGGGTCAACTCTCAGGACTCACCTTACTTGATCTCTCAGTAGCATTAGGTCTGGCTCCTGTCTTCTTGAAAGACTTACTTCATTTGGCTTCCAGAAAAATCATGTGCCCATGGATTTCCTCCCACCTCGCCATCCCTTCCTTCCCAGTCTCCTTAAAGATTTCCCCTCTTCTCTGCTTCTAAGTGTTGCTGTACCCCCAAGGTCAGTCTTTAGCCCTTTCCCCAGTTTCAGTTCAGCGAGTTCACTCCCCTGGGCTCCAGACTCATATAGTCAGCTGCCTACCTGGCATCTCCACTTGGATGTTTAACAGACATTTCAAACTCAACTTTTCTAAGACAGAAATCCCTTCCCACTCTCTTCCATCCATTCTGCTCTTCTCCTCAACGTGGCTAGGGTTTCTTTTCTTTTTCTTTTCTTTTTTTTTTTTTTTTGCCTAAATAATAGCTCCATGGAACTTCATGAAAAAAAATAAAACTATTCCCCAAGTAAGCTAGGTCCCAAAATCTAGAGACAATTCTTGATTTTTAAAAAATATTTATACTTTGTATTCAATTTTTTTGTAGGTCTTCTAAGCACTTTCTTCAAAATTTATCATGAATCTAAAGTACTTCTCACCCCTTCTACCACAATCTAAGCTACCATCATCTCTCATCTGGATTAGTGTTGTGTTTTCTGACTGGTCTCCTAGCTTCTACTCTCGTCCCTTTATAGTCTATAGTCCCATAGAGCAAGATGAATGATCTTTCTAAAACATATATCATGTCAAGTCCATCCCTGGCTTAAAATTCTACATCATAAAGAAAGTCTAAACTCCTTCCTTTGCTTTACATTCCCTAGTCCATCCTTACCACCTAGCTCCATCCAACTCACCAGCTTCCTCAGGTTATTCTGAATATAAAACTAGATATACAGAGGAACTTTAAAATTATTAGATGCCATAAGCAAATGATATTGCTATGGTTATTACTGGATGGGTTGCCCTGTGGTAAAGAGCTTAAATATGTCTTCTAAACATAAACTATAATTCCTGCCAATAGCTGTATATTATTACAAGCAGATTGTGTAACAGGCAAACCCTTTCGTTCTCATTAATAGGTTCAGTCATTACCCTCTTGCTATATATTTAACTTTGTCTTTTTCCCCTTCTAGATGTGGGATGTCCCTTGCAGGAAACAGCAGCTGTGTCATTAACCCTGGACATGGTCCAAGGCCATTTCCATATCCTGTGGGAGAAGCATCCCCTCAAAGTTTGTTTTTGCAGCACAAAGAAGAAGAAAGATCATTTTTAAAAATATACATTGTATACAGCAGTTTTTGTCCAGAAGTGACTTCTGTGTGACCCGGAGAGATGACTAGGTCTCCAGTTTTGCAACTTGTACTGAGCTACTCATTACAATTACTCCATCCATTACCTGGATGCAATAGGCTCTGGAATGGAATCTAGCAGCCAGAAATAATGTATAATGACTTGGGAGGGAAAATGAAGGATGTGCCACCCGTTTTAAAGAATAGGAGTTTACAGAAGAGGAAAGTCATTGACTGATTTGCCTCAAAACTCCAAAGCCAAGCAGCTAACAGTTTTTCCCTTGAAAAGGGTAGCATGCCAGTTTCACATTTTACCCAAGAAAGAACAACCGTATGACCAGAAGACAGCCTTAGAAAATACAGCAGTACTTTGTGGATCACCAATACTATTTCCTGAGTTCTAATTTTCTTGGGGAGGTTTTCCATAATTCAACTCAGTGGCCTCAATCTGTGCAAGAGCTGGGGTGCTGAAGCATAGCATGCCCAATCTGATACAATGCCAAGAAAATCCTGGTGGTGGTTTCCTAAACGAGTTTCTAAATTTCACAAACAGCCGAAACCATTGGCACTATGCTATTTGCCTTACATGACTTTTATTTTTAGATGAAAAGTCAACAAACACACAATCTGGGGATTCAAGCAATGAGCCCAATGGGTGATATCAATATGGAGCCATGTCTCAGGTCCCAAGAGGGATGAATCACCGGCCTCCTCAGGACAAGCCAGGGCTGACTGCAGGGAGGAGAGCTGGGTACTGGCTAAACTGTACAGCCAAGGGATGCAGGAGGCTGTTGCTTTTTGCGGTTACCATCTCCCTGCACACAGAGGGAAAAAAATACAATGAAACTAAAAAAAGAAAAGAACAGATTCCAGCAGCTACCCTGAAAACGAGCCACAAAATCACAATGTGATTTTGCAGTCACACTTCAGATGTTTGTAATCTATTTCGTTTAGCCTCTTCCTTAAGGCTTTCCCTTCTAATTCGTAAACTGCAAATCTCTCTTACAAATTCACTACTCTATTTCTTTCTTTACATAGCAGCAGAATGTTCCCTACTTTGGGAAACAGGCATGGCTTTCTGGTCTTAGGACTTCATATGATTTATCTGACTCACCACTTTGGGGGGTGAAGTAAAGACACTAAGGTAGCAGCCTTGATGACGGATAAGCAGCACACGTACCACCACTCCCTCACCATAGAGCCCAGGGGAGCTGCTGCCAGGCATTTTCAATACAGTAGGTCAAGCGGCCATTACTGATCATTTGGAGTCGAATGGAAGATGGAACCTATTTGCCACTTCCAGCTAGAGGCACCCAGGCATTACAAGAAGAAGGAGGAGGAGTAAGAGGAGAAGGAGGGTGAGAAGGAGGTGAATGAAACATAATTTCTTTATAGGAAGAAAACCATGTTCAAGGACAAAACCAAAACAAATACAGAAGAACTGAAATGTCTGTCTTTACTCTTGTAGGTGAACATAAGCCTGAAGACTAGCTATGATGAGCAAGAGTTTGCATGACAGGGAGGACGTGGGCTTTGCCTTGTGCCAGCTGCACTGGAATTCTGAGGAATTGATTTAACTTCTCTGAGGCTGTTTACTCACTTGTGACCATGCAGGTAAAACAGTGGCCTTGCAGGTTTCTATAAACATTGTAAGAGAAAAATGAAAATACATATTTGGGTCATGATGAAAGTTAGCTCCTTTTCTGATTAGCTTTTCTGGTGTTCTAGTTCTTAGAAGCAACTCTACCCAGATTTAGTAATGTTTCCTTAGTCAAAAAAATACCACTTTTACACTGATTCAGCAATTAGTAAATAGCAGAATTCTACAAACTCTTTTGGTATCCAGATAGATCTAGGGAATCAATTCTAGAATGTTCCCCCATGAGCTTTTCTTTTCTATGTAGTTGCCAGAGGTCTTGGAATGTTCATACCCTTAAAGATACATTTCAAAACAATGTATTTTTCAGAAGTTTTCCTTTGTTTCCCCTTTTCTACCTATGTTGTGACCCCAACAGTTACCTCCACCACTAAAAAAATCCCACTTCCTCAGGACCCAACAGAACCACCTGTTGATCCCTCTCCTCCAAGAGAAGATGACAGTTTTAGCCTGCATCTTTTTATCTGGGCTGGACTGATCACAAACTTAGCCTTTGTGAATAACCGTTTTCAGTCCTGAATCCTCCGCCTGGAATACTCTTCCTCATTTTTCTGCCTGGTAGATTCACCTCTTGTCACTTCCATTAGCCTCCTTTCTACCTCCACGTCCCTAAGAAGTAATGTCTCCTATCTCATGCATTCCTTCCATCCTTATGAGCCTGTATTTCAAATATCTGTTCATGGGTCTTACTCTATGCTTTTCTTTATTCTCAAGTCCGGTATTATAATAGGTATTAAATAAATATTGAGTAAGCAAATTAATGAATAAACAAACTAATTCTTAAAAGTTCCCAGCTTTTCAACTGACCTCTTACAACTCACACATACACATATGCATCTGTGGTGAGTCTTGGGGTCCTCCCAATCAACTGTAGGAAATAAGAATGTGGTGCACTTCCCAGTTTGTAGATACATCTAATTTAGTCTAGATAATAAAATCATGAACAAGGAAATGAGATTCAAGCAATTTGAAAAATATTATCGGCATCATCTTTTAGTTCCAGCAATACATCTCATGCATGGTTTTATTAAGTGGCCATTTTGTAAAGGCTTCTAGGTTGCTCATCACACCAGACCATACACGATTACAAGGATTCCATAGCAGCGTGAAGTCCCTTCCTGCGTTTTATGAAGAGCACTTCAAAATGCTCTGGAAAAAAATCTGTTTTTATCTCCTCCAGCTCCTGAGAGTGAAATGTTACAGTTGGAAGCTGCCTGAAGCTCATTTATACACTGAAGTTATTAATCCCCTTCTTATATGTTTGATATAAGCCCTAGGGCACTTGGAAGAGTGATCCAATTACCCAATTCAGAGAATTGCCCTTTTCTTTCAACCAAGTTCAGAGCCCTGAAATTTTGTTCCACCAATGACTTTTTGTTTCAGTCAAACAAGGTCACAGAAGAGGGCAATATCTGCCAAGGCCAACAGGGGTTTCATTTACATGCCCACTAATGCGAGCAACATAAGAACCTCTTGAGAGCATTCAACTAGGGTGTGGGACAACAGCCTGTTATTTACTTACCAGCTCCCAAGGCTACCACAGGCTGTTTCTTGCTATTCGACATTTTTGGTTACCATTTTGGACTTAATCAAACTCATCTTCCACGCCTCTGGAAGATGCAGTGAAATTTGTCAGTAGGCAAGGAACCCTTAGGGAGATCTTCAGATGAGCCCGGAGGAAAGGCTGCTTGACCAGGCTCAATCTGCATTTCCTTAGAGTAGAAAATTTCCAAAAGTGGCCCATCCATGACTATAGATCAGCAGTTTTCTTTTGCCGTTCATCACCTGTCACAGACTTATATTAATGACTTTTATTTGTTTATTGTTGTTGTTTCCTTTACACTAAATATTAAAACATGAGACAGTTGACTTTAGCTAAGATTGGAACACTTCCATTATGGCCAGAGAGAAGATGGTCTGGCCAATGTCCCATCACTGTCAGAGACACAGGCTATCTGTTGGAATTGATTGTGGTGTGTTTATTATTTGAAGCTAATGAACGGTTGAGAATAAGTATATAAGAGACGGCCCAGAGAACAAAGGCAAATATGTCAATCCATTACCAAAACTTCCAGGACTCCTATCTTAGAATTTGTGAACAATTAAAATGACACTAAGGTTGTTAGGAGAAAAGTTAATCTTAGGAATGTTTATTAAATTCAAGGATAACTAGTTACCAAAACAATATGCTTCTTCAATTTACCAAACAGTGATACCAGTCTTTGAACTGTTCTGTGTTTGCAATGGAGCAATCAATAGAAACATCTGGAAAACTCTCCTTCCTGCCTGAGTATTTCACAAATGTATTAAAATTATCACTGGAAAAAAGTCAGGAAATGAAAAAGGGAAGGGAAAAAATATTATCTTCTTCCAGTGGCCCAATCATAAAGCCAATGGTTTTTGTATCTGATATATCAAAGAGGTGAAAAATTTCATAAACAGTTGGATATTACTTGTAAAAGGCAAAGAAAGAAAAGATGGCTTAAAAATAGAATTTAGGCAGCCATACAGTTTCTGATAGATACTGCTCGGATAAGAGAATATCTTGTTTTTGCTTTTGTTTTTGGAACAAGGGGAAAGAATTCATACATCACACTTATGAGCTAATGATCTGGTAGACGAAAGGCCCTGGGTTTTAATCTCAAGCCTTGAAATGCATCACGTGGTTTGGGAAAGGCTTATCACTCTGCCACCTAACCTCAGTTTCTCCAGATGAAATATCTACATTGTATGATATGGCGTGATTCACCAAATAGAAAGCCTTTGTAAAGAATAATGCTTGCCCAGGCCAGCACTGAGGTCACCCTCCCTTCAGTGGCCCAAACACTTAAAACCCTGGACAGCCTAAGACAAATAGGGCAGTTCTGGGCTTTCCAGCAGTGCCGTCAGGGTGTGCGTGGACATAATCTCACATCTCTCCTCATTAAACAGCTAAATTGGGCATAGAACCTGACTCTCTCTATTCCATATTTCATACACAGGCCTTCTCCTTTCCTCACAGTCCTCTAAAGCTCTGGCATTAAAGCCCATGGTCTGTTCTGAGGCAACCCACAAGGTACTCTTTCCTCCCACCTCACTTTCACTTGGCTGTGAATTCCAGCCCTGGATACCCAGTCCCAAGCACGTTCTTTGGGCCCAGGATCAGATGAGAAATGTGCCAGACTACTAAATCCCTGGGGCACTCACCCCACAGCTGAGGGAAGTCAGATGCCAGCATGGAGACACAGGCATCTCTCTGCCCCAACACCTGCCAATTCCTGCCTAAAACTATCCAAAGAACGCTGGGCTCTAGGGAGCATGAGTGGGAAAAGGGTAACTGGCAGAAGGGAAAACACGATCCTGGTCTCAAAACAGCAATAAAAGTAAAATTAAACCCTCCCACACACACATAAGATTCTTTATGTCTTCCATTGAAGTTGCCTGAGTGCTTCATACTGGAACTACACGCAAAAGGATTTTCTGCAAAAACAAACCACACACACAACAGACCTTACTGCTCCCTTGAAGGGGCTTATTTAAGGCAAAACAAGGCCTCCCATCATTCCTGGGAGAGATCATTGTCCCCCTTGTTGCCACAGCGCCCTGTGAGGCTGTGGGAAACAAATGACCTCAGAGGCACTGCAGTGTGTGTCACTGCAGAAGAAAAGGGAAGCGAGGGGGCCGGGGGAGGGAGGGGGGCCGCTGGCGAGCAGAGCCCTCTATGGCGAAGCCGTCCTCCAATGGTATCCCTCCAGGCACAGCAGGAATGAGGCTTGCAGGCCCCAGGAGTCTCCATCCAGCCAGTGACAGGATTAAGCTTCCATTCCCCAGAAGCAAAGCGTCTTTCTGGATGTCCTGCTGCTTGTCCTGATCAATCTGGCCTCTAATTGGCCTCCCTCACAAAGTGCCCAATGACTGCTAGTGTCTCACTTTGTGTAATGGGTGTCTTGAGTCAAGACAGGACTCTTTGGAGGCCCGTGCGGAGTGAGCAGTGGCAGAGGGAGGGGAGAGGAGGGATCGATGCGGGGTGGGGGAGTGGGCTGGATGGGGAGGGGGCAAGGGACAAACAAACAGGAGCAGTCCAGAGAGAGGGCAGATGGGAGGAGAAAGAGTCGGGAGCATGGGGTGGTGAAGCAGAGTTGGAACAAATACCCAGCAGACATTTACTCTGCCATTTACTCGGCACATGTACTGTGCAGTGCCAGGGAAGGAAAGGAAGCCCACCGTATCCTTGCTCTCACTCAGGGCATGTGCATAAGAACAAGCAGGCAGCCTGGCCACAGGGGGCCTTTCCACAGCAGATCTGACCCTAACCATCATCGACTTTACCTCTTCTTCAAGGATCTCTGTCAGTGGGCGTGATTTCCATCTTATGGGCGTGCAGAAGCAAGACAGTGAAGGGTAGGCTCTGAGTCTTCCTGAGGTGGCCCCTCTACCTTCTACACCCACAGAGACACCCACAGAGACAACACCCACCACCACCACCACCACCCGACTCCCTTTCCAGTGCTCCCTGGTAGGTTACAAGGTTGCTTGAAACATAGAGGTAAAGCATCACATTTAACATTCAGGGATGACACCAGCCCTGGCCCTCTGCTCCTAGCCATCCTACTTGAACCACAGAGCCATGTTAACCACAGGTTGAGGGACAAAAATGGGGGAGGAGGACAAGAGTGGGTGCAGGTGCTCAGAGCACAACATGCTGGAGTGGGGAGGCCTCCTTGATTCAGAGCCCGCATGCCGAAGGTGCTCCACCTTCACAGTAGCAAACACGTAGAAAGAATTAAAATAAAATATTATATATTGGGGCACCTTGGTGGCTTAGTCAGTTAAGTGTCCAACTTTGGCTCACGTCATGATCTCGGGGTTCAAGGGTTCGAGCCCTGCGTTGGGCTCTTCACTGACAGCTCAGAGCCCGGAGCCTGCTTCAGATTCTGTGTCTCCCTCTCGCTCTGCCCCTCTGCTGCTTGTGCTCTGTGTATGTCTCTCTCTCAAAAAATAAACATTAAAAAAAATCAATAAAATAAAATAAATATTATATATTAACACATATACACACATAACTACACCATAAAGCTTACGTATGAAATTCCTTTTATATGTGCATGCATTTCCTATGCAAATATGTAGAGTACGGTTGTATACATTTCTTTTTACTGACTATTTAATCACCTATATTCATTCACCAAGTATTTACTTGGTGCACAGTACCATTGTTTTAAGCTTATTTATTTTGAGAGAGACAGAGACAGTGCGAGTTGGGGAGAGGTAGAGGCAGAGAGAGAGAATTCTAAGCAGGCACCAGGCTGCCAACTCAGAGCCTGATGCGGGGCTTGAACTCATGAAACCGGGAGATCATGTCCTGAGCGGAAACCAAGAGTCAGTTGCTTCACCGACTAAGCCAGCCAGGTGACCCCACAGTACCTGTTTTTTAAAAAGAGCTGCAAATATTGTGTTTGTCTCTAGGATTTGTTTTGGCTTCTATAGAGAGGGAGGCACACATGGTGTTTCGCAGTCTTAAGGGTAAGAAGAGCGGTAAGTTAGCCGAATACGAAAAACAATTTTGTACCAAAAACCTTTCCTCACCCAACAGCCTCAGCTGTGATGATACAGGTTGTTGCAGTAGCCTGGCAACTGGGAAATACTGGTTTGGAGGAGTTGGGTTTGGTGCACAGAGGTCCTGCCCGTGTTGAGTTGCTTCCCAGGAATGTGGGCATCTCTGGGTAGCCCTCCCTCCTCCTGGTGGTGCCTGGGACTGTAGAAGGACACAGAAGCGTAGCCTTTCACAGACACACTCAAGCCCGAGGAAAATACAAATCAGAGAAGAGAATGAATGAGAGGATTTGGTGTATTCCTTTTCTATAAGGCTTCTGGGTGGTCTTGGGCTTACTAGTTTTCAGTGTGGGGGTCATTATGAAAGAGTACAGGTTCCAGGACCAGAAGCTGGAAACCGAGCTCCCCAAATTAACCTCTCTGTTGTCTCCACCTCCCTACCCGTGAGACAAGGCTGGGGATAGTACCTACATCATCAGATTGTTGTGAGAATTATAATTATGTTATGAGAATATGAGTCAATACATGAACAATCCTTATTGCAGTACTTGGCCCATAGTCATTAGATACTGGTTGTACTAATTTTAATATTAATTAATGTATTTCCCCCAGTCTCACTCCCTTTTAGGAATTTTAGCACCCCATTCAAGGATTAATAAAAATAATGACAAGAGCTACTATTTACCTTTATGGGAATTTCTACATACTAGGCACTAGTGGTCATTTATATGTATTATACGTATTTAATTCTTACAACAATTCCATGAGGGAAGTTTGCAGGCTTCTTCTTCAGGCCTCTGACAGAGGTGTTCTATTAGCTTGACCCATACAATAGGGTCAACTGTTCTGGATCTATAAAAACAGTGACTTCATTTAATTTAGCCTAATATCTTTGGGGCAGCTAAAAAGAGATGAGGGAAATAAGGGTTAGTTCAAGGAAAAGTAGATATGTGAGACAAGGAGGCTATGCCTTGCTCCATCCCCAGCCCTAGAACTAAAACATGATGAGAGGGTATGATTCTTAGATGGAAAACAGGAGACAGGATGATATCAGGAATAGAAGGAGAAAAACTAAGAGCCTAGGGAATCCAGTTAAAGGACCAGGTGTAAAAGCCATGGCCTTGATATTCCCAGAAAGATTTCCCCAGGCTCAGAATCTCCGGGCCTTTCATGCAATCAACAGGTATTTATTGAGCATCTAATAAGAGGCTGTGAGATAGAACGGAAATGACTAAGATCTGAATTCCAACTTCGGTCCAGTCATTTGTTAGCTAGATGATCTTGGCAGACTTTCTTCACTCCTAAGCCTCAATTTCCTCATCTATAAACTGGTGATGATACCATCTATGATGTAGGGCAATTGGGAGGATTAGGGATAATACATGTGAGAAACACACGGGACAGTGTCTAGCACGTGGCACATGTCCAATAAAACATATTACTATTATTCTCGTCACTACTGCGGCTGCTAATACCAATACCACTGCTGCCACCAGTGACACAGGCTTTGTGTTGGACATTCCAGGTTGGTCCCTGCTTTCAAGGACGTCGCCATGGAAGGAAGGCTCAGTGCATTTAGAGCAGCTTTATATGGCAAGGGGACTCTCCCCTACCCCCCAGGCAAGGGTGGAGAGGAAGCATTCCAGGAGAGGGAGTGGCACCCGCAAAATGGAGAAGCCTAAAAGGCAGGCCCTGCGCTGGGAAGCAGCAGAGTTGAGGGGTGGGTTTGCGGGAGGAGTGAAGAAAAGTAAGACAAGGCCTGGAAGGGTGGCCGGGCCACTGGATGGAGGAGAAGGAGGAAAAGCATTTTCTCCTCTACCTTCACCAGGAGTTCAAGAACACGGAAGGCTAGACAAGTTTTAAGAGATTCTTCTTTTAACCACTGAAGAATTTGGGGTGGGGGGGATTGTTTGAGTGTTGTTCGAGACTGAGAAGCCCTACAGCCTGCAAACACAGAGAAAGGTCAAAAGTAAACAAGTAAAAAGTACCCAGAGAGTTGTGGGTTTTCTTCCCCCCTTTTTCCTTCTCCCAGTCTCTGAAAGGACTGGTCTCTAAAGTCTCTATTTCAAACAAAAAGAACAGACAGTTCCAGCTTCTAAATACTGGCAGAGATGAACAACCACTCTTTTTAGAGAAATAAAAAACACACCACCCACCACCCACAACTTTCAGCAACATTTTTGCCAGCAGCATTCAAAATGATTCCTTTGAGTTAGCCAAAAGGAACCCTCAAAAGGTGAAAAAACCACGCAGAGATGCATGGCTTCGAGGGAGGTAATTGCTGGGCCCTGCTGAAAGGTGGCTGCCGGCCGCTGCCCAGCCCCCATGTGTTTTTGGGCAGCAGCTGTTGTGTTTACCACTCACCACCTTGAAGCCAGGAGAGAGGGGGCTTCGCTTTCATTCACCCCCAGCAATTGCCATTTTCCTCCCCTGTCCCCTGCCCCCAGCTCCCAGGGAGCCCTCTCCCAAAACAACAAAAAACATGCTGCCTTCTCATGAGCTGAAGGAATCCAATCACCCAGAAAGGGAGACTTTATGAGCTTTCTGGGACTCTGGGCAGATGGAAGGGATTAAAGCGAGGTGTGCTTTATGTCTTTTGTAGTTTACTCTCCCGCTGCCCCATGGAGTAGCCAGTTCTCCACCTTCGGATAGGTCTGCTTGTTCCTGTTGGTGGGTTCTGTTTTTCTTTTCTACCCCTACGGTTTTTCGTGGGTTGGAGAGAGGATGCAGTAAAACTTCATTTCAGATGCATCATAAAACTCAGAGAGGCTGGCCTATGGCAGCCTCAGGCAGGTGGTGTACTCTTGGCTGCTGTAGTAGTTCCTCTGCCGAGAGCTTTCCAAGAATTCTGTCACTGCCTGTGAGGGCCACAGCAGAGGGGCACAGCCCAGGGACACCTTCTCCAGAATTGGTGTCTATCCTTCTTTTGTGAAGGATACTCAAATGTCATGGAATAGCAAATCATAGAATATTCTCAAAATTGCTTTCTAATGGCTTAAAAAAAAATTCTTTACTATAGGCTTTCATATCATGCAATCTGACCGAAGAATAATTTATAGTCCAAATCCTGCATTCCATGGACCAACCAGACCATGACACTCCCAGGGCTTTCAGACTGCGAGAAACAAGTAAGTCACAATAGGAAAAGTACAAACAGACAATAAACATACAAAAGATGCTCAATCTCTCTAGCAATCAAAGGAAAACAAATGTAATCAACTATAAGATATCATTTTCATATAAGAGGTTCACAAAGATTGAAAACACATGTAACCCTCGGGGTAGGTATGCAAATTGATACCTTCCTGACAGGTAGTTTGGCAATACATATAGAAACAAACATGCATATGACCCATCACTATCACCTCAGGAATGTATCCTAAGGAGATAGACATGTTTGGAAATCTGCATGTAAAAAGATATTCATTACAATGTTTTTTTATGATAGTAAAAACAGAAAAAACCCTAAATAACCGACAATTGGGAAATACACAGCTGTTAAATGGAATACCATAGGTGGCCACTCTAATTAATAACGTTGTTCTTTATATGAACACTCAGCTGACTTTGGTGATATTACTCAGTAAGAATTGTACTAACGTTTTCCTTATGTACTATAAAGAGTTAAGCAAACAAAAAAAGTTGTTTCCAAAAACCAAGCAAAATAAGAAGTGGGATATAAAAATGTATTTTCACTAGTATCACCAAAAGAGGAGTGCATCTCTGCTTTTCCTGAGCTGGGTCCATTCAGCGGCTGCCTGGACCCTTCCAGTGAGGAGATAGACTCTTCTTCACCGTGCATCACAGGGAC
The DNA here is from genome assembly GCA_028646485.1 of Cryptoprocta ferox. Taxonomy (NCBI): domain Eukaryota; kingdom Metazoa; phylum Chordata; class Mammalia; order Carnivora; family Eupleridae; genus Cryptoprocta; species Cryptoprocta ferox. The sequence goes on from CM053560.1 coordinate 31,429,359, forward strand.
CCCCAACAGCCAGAGAGCTCTCACCCTTCAACGGAATTTTTCCCAAATGCTGAAAGCTATTCAGATACTACTCACATACTAAGATCATCTTCTCCTTTTACAGAAAAGGAAACTGAGTCACTCTGAGACCAAGAGGCTTATGCAAAGGTGTTTCAGACCTCAGAGCCTGAAATGGGGCTCTGAATTCAAAATTCAGTCCTGAGTTCACCACCAAGTGAGGCCTGCCTGCAGATTCCCAACGGTTGACCTGAGTCATTCCCCACCAGACAGCATACGGTTTGGGGGATGTTAAACTTCTGAAGTCCCAGGAGCAACGACTTCATTTTTCTATTTAAACCATTATTAGAATATGCAAAAGTTCTAATAATAGGCACACTACCTACATTGTACCACAAATAGTAGTGACTATGGCTCCTTTTTCTAAGTTCGTCACAAGTAATCTCTTTGTTAAGAAAACATTACCATTACAGTCAATACTTCTAAATAGTCTTTTTTTGTTTCATGGAAGTGGTGATGAGAAAGGATCATATAATTGTTAGTTTGTTTAACATCACAGGTGGTTCTCATACTGTGTACACATGATTTGAGTACATCCCTTAGAGACCTGTGGGCTTGGGTTACCCCACATGGTTATACCAGTGGGGTGGCCTGAGCTTCCCAGAAACCTATTATTAGAAACACGGTTATGTAGACACAGGGAAAGTCTTCCTGAACCATTCCCCCAAAGTGGCAACTTCTCACAAAAATTTTAAGTGAAATTCTGTGCTCTGCTCCCCTTGCTGCAACAACCAGTGGCCCAGGACCATGACCTTCAACACCCTACTCTTTGTTCTGTTATAACCTGGTTCCACCTCTGCTTCCAAATTTTTATCCTCTCTGCTCTTGACCCCCATCCATGGCTGCCTGGAAACCCACCTTCTCTTCCCTGGTCTTTGATCTCATTTTGCCCAAGTGCCAAGGAAGCTACTCAGGTTCACCTGATCTCAATAGAATGCTATGCTTCCAGTCTTTTGTGACTCCACCACTACCATCAGTGTATCACTTTATCTTTCTCTCTCATAAGGGAGACCATAATTTATCTCCTATATTTTTAAAGAAAGGAGGTGCTACTGGCAATTATGCCAAGACACTAGGCATAAAGCAGGACAGGTCTCAGAAATTGGGATATGTGTTCATTCCAGGTCTCAAGAAAAGAACTCAAAATAAGGAGAGGCTAGGGAAGAGGCTAGAGGGAGTTCTGCTCTCCACCTGCTTTCTGACATTGCTAGTAATAAAAAACCTTAGAAACATCCAAAGAGTTGTAAGCTTGCTTTACAAACTAGAAAGATGAGAAAAGTTTTGACAATAATTTGTAGGCTTAGCATGGGGAAAGAAACAGCGCCATCTCCGCCCTTCCCGTTATATCCTGCCTCCTGACCCCATCAGATTCCTACCTGCTAAAAGTAAAAGCAAGGGACACAGAAGCAGGGCAATCCCTGGAGTCCCCAGAAAGGATAAAAAGGGATGAATGGGTTCAGGTGCACACCCAGTACCTAGAAGAGTCTCCGAGAGCTTGCACTGGTAGGGGGTCCCAGGAACCCCTGGAGCTCCCCCTCTGAAGCCAGCAGTCCCCTTCCAATGACAACAAAGTAGTCCATCCTGTCTCTCATGTCTGGTGGGGGGGGGGAAGAGAATGGAGAAGGGTTCCCAGGCCCATGCCCAAGGCAGCAGTGAGGGAAAGCTGTCCTGGCAACCCAATGTCTTATTGAGCATAATGTCTCTTAGAAAGGGCCCTGGTCAGTTAGGGTCAGTTAGGGACTCTGGTGGCATCAGCCTAGGAAACTTCTTTGGGGAACAGTGTTTTACAATCCAAATGACCATCTTCAGTGTGAACTCTTAGAGCCCACCCACCTGTAAGTTGGAAGGTTTTAGGAGAGGTGTTTCCATGTGGGCAAGGGGGTGGTCTGGTCACTTCCCAGGTATTTGTTAGCTTTCAAAATATGGCCATATGAGGCATGAGAAACAGCCACAGGACAAATAATTTGTTTTGGCATCCTCATAACGATAATGAATAGTTATAGAAATACGGCATCATACTGCTCTCTTCTTATTCTATGTTCTCTCCTCACCCAATCTCATCCACTGACTCATTCTGTCACTTATTCATTCACCTGACATTTATTCATCTACACTCACGGTTTGATTACCATCTACAGGGAGATAACTCTCAAATGTGTATCTCCAGCCAACTCCTGTATCTTCCTGGTATATCTTCTCAGTGTCAAACTCAGTGTGTCCAATGCCATGGTCATACTCAGCCCTCGAATTCATTCCCTTCACTTCATCCCCACCACCATTACCACAGTGCAAACAATCAGAATATATGACACTTGGAAGATCTCATCTGCCTCCCAGTGGGACTTCCTGCCCCCCCCCCCATCCTCTAATTCTTTACGTTGCAGAGTGACCTTCCCAAAAAGGAAATCTCATCACTTCAACCCACTCCTTGCTTGAAACATGTCAATGGCTTCCCTTTGCTCCCAGAATAAGGACAAATTCCCCACGCTGGTATGCTCCGACTCCCAGGCAGCTGCATCTAAGACAGCACATAGCCTCACCCTCCCGGTGTCTTAGACAGGCAGTGTGCACTCTGACCTGTTTTCATGCAATGCTCTGTAACCAATGCCGACTCGCCCTTCTAGCTGCAGGCTATCTCGCTGAAAAGTATGTAGAATTCTCCTGTAATGCTCTCTTTGCCAATGCACACCATCCTTTGAGGTAAGAATCACAACTGTTATCTGTTGTGCACTTTGGGCTGTCTCCTCCTTTAGACTGTCAGCTTCATATGGACAGTGGCTGTGTCTATTTGGTTTACCACAGGCGCTCATTAAATGATTATTGAATAAAGAAAAGAAGGAAGGAAGCAAGCAGGGGGAGGGTGGATTTCTATGCTCCTTGAACACAATTCTGAACTTTTCTGCTTTGGGAATTTTGTTTATGCCATTGTCTCAGTCTAGCCGATTCTTTTTCCTCCTGCTAGTCAAATCCCTAATTCTCACTCAAAGCCTAGTTTAAATGTCACTGTTCAGTACCTGCCCTTCATTTCTGGCATTCTTTGAATCTGGACTTGATTAGGGTGATTTATATTCACAGTCACCTTTTGAGACGGTCTGGGTTTTCTTTGTCTCTCTCTTTCTCTCTCTCCCATCTCCACACTACCACACCACCACCAACCTCGGGGCTTAAGACAGTGCCTTCCTTCCACAGGTTTACTGAAAAGAACGGAATTCAGCTAAGGCACTGTTAACAAGTTTCGAGCCATGGAGGGAGGATTTCTTTTCTAAATTAGGAGGTGCCATGGTGTACAGTCACACCGCTGTGTGTGTGTACTTTATTGAAAGTACTTTATTGAAACTATGTGGGCAGTTCCACTAGATTTTTTTTTAAATAAGTCAAATGGATGCAATTTCAATCTTCAATATCCCACACTCTAAATTGGAAGATCATAATAAGCCAAATACTTCGATGCCAGCATTATGGTAAGTGTGTTTAGCGGGTTTGATGAATGGAGGCAGAGGCAGTTAGGTGCCCTGGGGCAACCATCACCTCCCCTTCACTCCATCAGGGAAACTGTCTATCTTCACTTAATTCTATTTACTTAACATGAGCCTAAAGAAAACTTGTTTTACTTTACCCATCTGTCTCATGGTTGCCACAATATAATTTTCAAATGAAATTTCTAAATGCAGACCACACACGCTATTTCAGTGGACCTAACCCTGATTTATGCTAAGACTGGGGGAAGGGAGACACTCTGAAGAAAGATGCTTTGCCAGCAGTTCTGACTGCCAGCCGTTGCTTGCTCCACTATAGCAGCATGCAGATATAGTTTAGTGTCACAATTACTTCTGGATTTGGCCCATCCAAGAGTCATATCATCTATGCTGTCCCAAGTAGGCATGAGAGTCAAAACTGTGATTCCTAAGACAACCATGGTGATAGAATATAAATTAAAAGGCCCTTGCTTGCGCAGCCTTCATCTGAAAACATCAGAATGCAATTTGTTGGACAGATTCTATAATCTGCAGATGAAGGCAGTTATAGGGCTCAAGTTTATCCAGCGTTAACAAGCCCTAATAGTCTAGTTCAGCTCAGACATAACAAACGGAAATGGCTTTAAATTATCCTTCCCTAGAGACATGATTTCATAAGAGAACAAACTCTATATGCGTACAGAGAGATTTCCAATGTAAACATGTGGTGGAAGCTAAAAGCTGCAGCAGCGTTTCAAGACTGGATATGCCAATGGGAGGGTATTTGATTTCAAAGACACCGATTTCCTCCCAGTGCAATAGCATGCATGCTTTTTTTTGCTGACTACACTTTGAACTGCAGAATACACACAAGCTTGCATATATGTGTAATTTTATAGTTTTCTTTCTAGCTAGGATATTAATAGATTTTAGCCTTTTCCATGCATAAGTAGAGCTGGGATACAGATGCTTAGGGATAGAGTTCCTCATGGAAAACACAAGGCTCACTCATCACCTGGGCTGTCTGAAATGTAGACTGGCCTCTGAGGCTTTGGGAAATGCAAGGTGAGGAACTCGTCACTTCCACGTTCGAGCAGGACATCCACCCAGCCCCCTGTGAATATGAAAAAGTGAAGAGAGGAGACTTCTCTTGTGCTATACAGAGGGCAGAACACCCTGGCTTGGTCCCTTCGGGCTAGTCAGGTCTAAAAAGCCTGAGACCAAGATTTTACAATGACAATCATCCAATGTCCATTTGGCCTACAGGCCAAATGAAGCCTGCCTCCTGTTTTTGGAATGGCCCACGAGCTAAGAAGTTTTCACATTTTTAAATAATAGTTGGAGGGGAAAAAGACAAAAAAAAAATTTGTGACATGAAAATTATATGAAATTCAAATTTCAGTGTTCATAAATAAAGTTTTATTGGAACACAGCCATGCTCATTTGTTCTATTGCCTATAGCTGCTTTCATGCTACGAGAGAAGAGCTGCAGCAAACACCATATTACCTGCAATGCAAAACCTAAAATATTTATTTTCTGGCCCTTTACAGAAATGTTTGTCGATCCCAGATCTAACCCGTGAAACAAAGGCAATATTAATCTTCATTTTTCTTGGTCTGTTTTTAAACAAACCTCTGCATTATGCCTAGGAACTCACAAATTAGTTAAATATTCTTTGTGTTTATATGAGAATCCACTTACCCAAAGTTGAAAGCCTTTGTACAGTTTTCCCCAAACCACTAAGTCATGTGTGAATCATTTAGACCTGAGATCACAAAGTCAAATGGATTTAAGAGCCAGGCAGAAGCCACAAGTAAGAAATCTTAATTCTTATTAAAAGTTTCCTGAAGTTGTATGACTGTGATCCAGTGAGCACCAAGCTACATCCTGGATTTAGACCCTAAGCATACCCTGGACTTTTCATTTTTCAGCCATTATAAACTGTAAGAAAATGGTGCTTTGCAGAGTATTTTATACTTTTATATAATTAAAAAAATAAAAGTAGTCTACATTTGTCATCAGAACCTATCACCTAAGGTATATTTGCTCCAGTGACATTAATAACTTTGGACTGTAAACTCTCCAAGGAATGTCCTTTTCCCTGCCCTTCCACCGCATGGGCCATGCAATGGTCACTTAGTAAATACTTGCTGACTCTGCCAGCAATCTTTGCTTCTTAACATCTCTCTTGCCCTGTTGGTTTTCAAAGCCTGGATGGAATATTGAGCAAATTCAGTGATTTTGTCTGTGCCCTGGCGAGAAGAATAGTTAAACTACTCCAGAAAGATGAGGCTCTCTAAAGCTTTAAAATCCTCTCTCAATCCACACAGATATCATCTACTTGGGTTCCCATGCAGTCCTTCTGTGTGGGTGTTTGTAAGATAAAGACGAAAGTGACCAACAGCCCTCTCAACTCTGCAAGGAACAGAGGCTGCTAACATCAGCAGCTGAAATTACTATAAAGCAGAGCCTGCTCCTGTTCACAAGGCTACATCTTAAAGCTGAATCCTTGCAGTAACAGGGCCCCCTAACCATTGTGTGGGAGTAGCTAATTCTATATCCTCAAAGTTGTAGGAAACAAGGCAATCCTGCTAACAGAAATGCCCACACTGCTCTTCGTTCACACATGTAAACATGCATTTGGTCAAGAAATATCTATGGATGTTGCTCAAGTGTCAGGCAAAATGTTATGTGTCAGATACAACAGAAGGGGCATGATTTGGACTTAGCGCTCAGGACCTTTCGGTCTACTGGAGGCAAACAGTGTTGTAAACAATTCATGGGAAAAAAAGAAATGCGTTGAGGAAAACAAGGACAGGAGTAGACACAAAGAAGAGACAGCTTGATTCTTCCTAAGGATGAGCTGTCAAAAAGGCTTCAGAGATGAGGTGCACTTTGCTTGAGTCTTGAAAGCTGAGTCAATGCGGGGCGGGGGGGGGGGTAAGGGGAGCCTGGAACAGGCAAATTATAGGCATAAGAGCAGCAACAGAACCCAAAAATGTGAAGTAGCCTGGCCCCTAAGAGGTACTCTGAGTACTTCACAATAGCTCTAGTGTATGTGTTTTGTGGGGGAGGGAGATGATGGAGAAATGAGGCTGAGAGAGAAACTATTCAGAGAGGTATGGCTGGAGAACTCGGCAGCTGCCAGGTCCTTGAGGTCCCTGTATGTGTGCTAAGGAGTATGGACTAACTCCTAGAGGCAGTAAAAAGACATGAAGGGATTTCAAATACAACAGTAACACAATCATGCTGTTGCGTTGGAAAGAACACTTTGGCCACAGTACAGAATAGGGAATGAGAACTACAGAGTTGGGGGGGCTGGATCGGTCCAGGCGAGAGCAACAAGGCATGAACTTAGACACTGTATGTATGGCGGGATATGAGAGGTACGAGGAGGGAAATCTTGATCATGGAATAGATGAGGGAGAAGAGGCAGCAGAGAGGGAAGGAAATCTACCTTGATTCCTAGGATTGGGGTTTGGTAATGGGGTAACTGGTGAAGCTATTTACCATGAGAATGGATAGAGGAGGAGGAATAAGATCTTTTTTGCTTAAAAACAACAATAAAAGGAATCAGTGACTTCCTGATTATAATCTAGGCTAGGAAACCATATCAAATAAAGTTGTGCTTCAGGGTGTCTTGGAAAGTTCTTTTTCTGCCCTTGTGGCTTTCGAATGTCATGGATTAGATTACCATGTTGAAGATGAAGCCGTTTTCAATCTCTTTTGGAAAAAGATGGAATATAAATAAATAATATATAAAATGCCAAGAGATTTTGTTTTTAAATCCATTCTCTGTACATATTCAAAGACAAGTATAGGATCTTTCAAACATTTTTATGAGGATTGAGGGGAACATTAAATTATATACCTTTCTCACCTGAATTCTGAACCCATCAAAAGAAACAGAGGAAGTAGAAGATGTAGCTTGGGGGCATAGCAACAGTGGGCTTTCCCCAAACTAGACTGGGCAGTGCCCCCCATGCCTCTGTGGCTGGTGGAACACCATACCTGAATGTGAGAAGTTCTTTCTTTATCCCAGACTCACCAATCAGATGTGCCACTCCACAGACCCTGAAAAGGAGTGATGAGGAAGCAGAAAAGTCAAGAGTTGCTCAGGGAAAACCCTTCCTCATGGAGAATAGGGACTTTCCCTCTAATGTCCTTGTCTAGTAAACTTTTAAAAATTATTCTTTTCCGGGGAGCCTGGGTGGCTCAGTCAGTTGGGCGTCCAACTCCTGCTCAGGTCATGATCTCGCAGTCAGTGAGTTTGAGCCCTGCATTGGGCTCTGTGCTGACAGCTCAGAGCCTGAAACCTGCTTTGGATTCTGTGTCTCCCTCTCTCTCTGCTCCTCCCCCACTCGTGCTCTGTCTCTCTCTGTCTCTCTAAAATGAATAAACATTAAAAAACTTTTTTAAAATAAAAATCATTCCTTTCCTAATGTAATAAGCAGTGCATATGATAGAATCCAATTCCATTCAATAAGCATCAACTGGCTTCTGTGTCCCAGGCAGCAGACTAGGCACTGGAGGTAGAGATAAAAGACAAAGTTCTGTCTTCAAATGCTCACACCCTATTTCAGGAAGCTAGATCTGTAGAAGGAGGATAACCAAGCGACAGAGTAGAGGTAAGCAAAATATTTGGAAGCAAAGAGGAAGTAATAATTAGTTGTAACTCAGGGGACCAGAGAGAATATTTAAAAACACTTTGAATTTTTTTCTTTCACTAGTTACTATATTTGAAGCTGTCATTTCTTTTCCATTATTGAGGGTTTGGGTTTTTGTTTTGTTTTGGCTTTTTTGTTTTTTTGCCAAGGATATAAAAGTGCCTGACATGCGCCTGTATAACATATGGGTGGACAGCTGTTATTTCTGTCTACACAACACCCCATCCCTCTTTTCTGGTAACAAAAGCCTTCCCTTCCTTTGGAGAACTGCCCCAGCCGCACCTTTGGCGCTCTTGTCTTTCTGCCACAGGGGTAGGCAAGTAATCCAGTGGGTCAGATGGAAAGGACCCCATGTCTTTTGAGATCCTAAGTGATGAGGGCCAGGGAAGCTGCTTTGTCACCATGTAGCAAAACCTGTTGAGATTAAAATCAACAGGAGGAAAGCAGAGCAGAGACATGGAAACAGCACTAGAAACAATGATACATTGTTGGAAACCCAGTTGTAACCACCCCTTAGACTTCTCAATTACCTTAGTCAATAAATTCCACCGGATCTGTTACCTACACTGAAGACCCCAGATAATAAAATATTTACCATAAGCTTACAAGTCATTTGAAAACATTACTTATAGGTTACTTATATTGTATCTTTGACCTAAAACGTTCAGGTTAAGACTTTCACAAAAGTTTATGAAGACACTTACTGCTTTAATGCTCTAAGCTATGTCCTAGGAATTGACAAATTAGTCTGTAAATGATAGTGTTAATGATGAAGCTACTCTGATACAGTATCATTTATCAACTATCACTTTTAGTTTTTATTTTTCCAGTGATATCATACTTATAGCTCGACCTTCACTAATACATGTTTCTATGATTAATTGTAATCCATCATGCTGGCTTTTTGTTTCTTTGTTTTGTTTTGTTGCACTACAGTTTACTGAAATATAGTCACCTTGGTTCTTGTTGCCTTTTAAAGAGACAAAATTCATTTTCAATTCTACTTTAGTCATTAACAGTGTGCTTTATCTTAACATTCTCCCTGCCGAGGTCATCTTAGTGGCATCTGCAAGATTAAGACACCATCCATAAGTGGAAGTTGTTGTTTTTCCACCTTCCCTGAAGGGGAAAATACCAGCAAATTTAGAATTTTAAATTGCAGGAATGCTGACCCTCTAACCGTTTACGAAGCAGTAAAATAAAGACAGTGAACCCTATTTTCCTCTTCTTACCCTATGAAAATGAAATGGGACAAGTTAGAACACATAGAAATCTCTGAACACCAAAGGTGGCAATGTTACCCATTGCTTTTGTATTTTACTTCCCTACTAAATTCTGATCTCTTAGAGAGTCAAGTATCATGGATGTCTTAGGCTAGCCCAGATATGCAAGATGGTGGCAAGGTGATAAAGAGAGCAAAGAATAAAAGCTTATCTACTTTCCTTGGTAACTCATTCTAATGTTTCAAACCACCTGGAAGTTATTTCTAATAAATACTTTTAAGTAAACACTATTGGTAAAATACTATTAAATACTAACCTTGTGCCAGTCACTGTTATATTTCTCCTAAAGCATTTCCTCTTTTTTTAAACCCTTATGCAGACAAAGATAAATTGGAAGACTTTTCTGTAAAAGATCATTATAAAGTCACATCTCAGCATTGTCTGTGATAAACCACCTCAATTCCTTTAAACATTCTTTATGTTGACAATTAAAATTACACGCAACATAGATTATGTGCGATTCAGCTGCTATCTTACTCTACTACTTTTTGACTTTTACTACTTGGGAGAAGCAGATTTGCCAAGGCTCTAATTTTTTCAACATTTAAACTTATGTATATTTATAAGAGGGAGAACTAGACACAGAGTACAGTATATTCAATGTTTGGTTTTGGTGGCATCTATAAGATTAAATCATCCTAACATATGTAAATTGTTGCTTCTCACTTTCCTTAAATGTGAAAATTTGGGGAATGAGGCTGAAATCAGAAATAAAGTTATTTGGTATCGATGCCAGGGTAGGATGGAGAATAAGAATACACAAAGTATAGAGAAATACTTTGAGACATCTGAACAGCCTCCAATCTGAATGCACTCACACATGGGTGGGCCCTTGGCAGCCATGTTTGAATAATGCTCTCTGGTGTAAGTGCAGACAGACACACCACCTATGCTAAGCCAATCCGATCTTCTTGCAGAAATTTAGACTGAGATGCTAGTCAGCCTGAACTGGTCAGCTGAACTGAGGATCCATAAACTTGGGTACTGAGAAGGTACATGTTTGGCCAAGTGCTCACTAAGCAGCGAAAATCATCAGTAGAGAAAGAGACAAAGAAGAAAGTAGATACATGGAGAGAGGCAGAGCTCTGAGTCCACAAGGTTCTGAAAGGAGAGAGGCAGACTTAGGGATATATGTGGGGAACGGGAATTGGCTGCCTGGGTCCTGCTTCCATTTCCTGGCTTGGCTCTCTTAGGAAGTCCAAGTGGATCTCATGCCCTTGGGTGCTGCAAGATTCCCTTGCTTCCTTGTGATAAATTTCTCTTTTTTGTTATGACAGTTTGAGTGGGTTTCAATTATTCACAAATAAAAGATTTCCAACCAGGGTAATAAAACAGTGGTTCTCAACTATGGTTGAGTATCAGAATGCCTGCTGAAGAGGTTTTCAAAAGCACAAATACCCCTGTCCTGCCTCGGGGGATTCTGACTCAGCAGGACTGGGACAGAGCATAGGCAGGTTAAATTTTTAAAAACTCTACCTGAGACCTATGGCTCATGGAATGACAACTATGGAATAACTGAAGAAAGCTAGGCATCAAAGGAAAAAGGACATTATGAACCAAGATAACAATGGCATAAAGGGAAGAAATAACCACAGGGAATATATACCACTTCCACAAAGCTGAATACCTTAAACCACTAATCTTAGCATTTACTACCATACTGAACAAACTGGTCAATTTCAGTAATCTGTCATGAAAAAGGCTTACATTTCCAAGGGTTCAATGTATTTCAGGTTTGATTTACGTATCAATAAACTATTCACTGCAACTTTAAATCTAAATCATTTTGGTGTCTGAAAGCAGCAAATCTTAAAAACAAAAAACAAAAAACAAAAAAACAAAACACTAAAAACAAACACCATTTAGCTAGACAATTATAGGTTGCAATGGGCTAGGCTAGGCACAAATGAAAATAAGATGTGGGTGTGTACAAGAGAAGCAATTAAGTGGGAATTTGGTATAGAAATTCTTCCCTGAACAGGAAGAAATTGAGTCCAAAAGTTGATTGTATTCATCTGACAGCAAGATTAACACCCAAATTATGGAATAAATTAGTAAGTAAAACTACAAGTGAAATCACCCTGTTATTTACTTTGACAGAGGCATTTATCTCAGGTTGAGATAGTGGATCTTTTCTTTTTCTAGATGAAAAAGTTTACTGTAATATTTGTCAAAAAAATTTTTCCAACAATCATTAAAAGGAAATTTATAATATTCTACTCTATAGAAATCCATCTTTTAGAACTACATTATTTGGGTAGGAGGCACTGGGAACAAATAAAGATATGGTTACCTCTCTTGCAAACCCTGGGAATGAATTCTCTACCAGTGGATGGGTTGATGTCTGAAAGTCACATCAGGAATAATATACAAGAGCAGAAGTTTCAATAAATTGATATGGGAAAAGAGAATCTAATGAACGAGTTAGAAACCTCCTCCATATAATAGATATAAATTTGGCAGCAAGTAGAACTTTGTCATCATCTTATGTTAACATTTGAGGCACTTCTATCAAAATGACTACAGGAATTTGGGGGTCTTTCCTTCTTGACAAACTTCAAGAACTTGCTGGAAGTTGATTGATATGATATCAGTTGCCATCATGATAACAATCTGGGTGTTGGACAGTAAGACGCCTGACAGGAAGAGTTGCTACTACGGTCAACTTCATTGCTTAGTGCTCCATGTGTAGCCCCATGGGCTTTTTTCCCCAAAAGGGAAAAATAAGTGTTGGATGATATATAATGAAAAGAAACTATAACCACCATCACACATTTATAACATCATTCTGGACAAATAAATAATCATACTTTAGAAAATTCTGCTTTCTTACCTGCAAAACTGAGACTTATCCAAGTCAAATACAAAGGAAGATACTAATGACAGCTTTGAGAGACAGGTATGTGGTTTACAGCAAAAGATGGCAGAAGCATAATTAAATATTCAGTTTCCTCAATAGTTTGCTCTACAAATGATGTAATAATAATAGCCAACATTTGTTGAACACATAACACCAGACAACATTCTTACTCAGTACATTATTAACTCTTTTAACTCTCATTATGGCCCCTGAAATAGGTTATCTTATTTTTTTTAAATTTTTTAATGTTTATTCATTTTTTGAGAAAGAGAGACAGCACACGAACAGGAGAGGGGCAGAGAAAGAGGGAGACACAGAAGCAGGCTCCAGACTCTGAGCTGTCAGCACAGAGCCCAACGGGGGGAGCTCAAACTCACGAACCATGAGATCGTGACCTTAGCCGAAGTCGGATGCTTAACCAACTGAGCCACCCAGGTGCCCCAAATAGGTTATCTTATTATTCTCATTTTTAAAGTGGCACAGAGAGGTTAATATCAGCCAAGGTAAAATAGCTGGAAGTGGAAGAGCCAGGACATACCAGGAAAGTGTGACTTCTGATAAACTGCTTAACCTCAATGTTATACTGCCTCACAGAATGCAGTGACCACACAGACTTCTCACTTCCCTCCTACTATCTTAAAGTATTATTGGCCGCATGGCCATTTCCATAATACAAGCCTGTGGTCGATGCCTGGTTGTCCACAGTGAAGGTTCTGTAGAATTTTCATTAATTTCCATAAGACAATGCTTTTGTTACGGAAAATCAGCAGTCACACATTCTGGTCCTTACTCTAGTTAGCAGGTGAAATTGAGCAAGCCTCTAAAAGCCACGGTTTCCTCATTTAAATAAAATAATTCTATTAGATGATCCCTAAGGCAATTTTCCAGCTCTCTGAAAAGGGAACGATTCCAGGCCTCTTCTATAATTCTCTGCATTGTTGGGTCTTATCGACACCACCTTCCCTGAGCTTGAAACCAGCTCCAGGCAGGTAAATGAGTCGTGGTGAAACTTGTAGGTATCATAAAGGAAAGCCCATGGGCTTCGGGACTGGAAAGATGCAAAACAGAAAGTGACCGCAGGACTAAAGTATGCTGACCATACCAGTCAGAGGCACTGATGACCATCTTCTTTTTTAACTTAGAAAAAATGTTCAATACAGAGAAAACTATAACAAACCCTGTTTCTACATTTTCTTCAGCTTTATTTATTTTTTGCCTTGTACATTAAAAAATATATCAGGTTTAAGTACCACAACTACATTCCCTTCTGGTGACAACCATTGTCAAGAATTTGGTATTCATCCTTCTAGTCTTTTTTAATAAATAAAAATATGGGATTTTTTTGTACGTTATTTTATCTATGAAGCATAGAGTACCTCTACAGCACACATCTAGAACTGTATTTATTGGACTGCAATGTTTGTGTATTTTCATGTCTGACTAGATAGTACCAAATTACTCTTTGAAGTGACTGTACCAATGTACTCTCATTAGTGATATGAGTTCTTGTTTCCTCACATGCTCATTGACATTTAGGAGTTTTTAATTTGGTTTTGGTTTTGGTTCTGGTGGGGTGTTTGTTTTGGCCAAATTGATGGGTAAGAGAGGTATCTCATTTTGTATTAATTTTCCTTAATGACTTGTAAAGTTGAAGACTCAAGTTTCTTCTAACAACTAACAGTTTATAGTCTTGGCCCAATTTTCTATTGGGTTGTCATTTTCTTATTTATTCATAAAATATGAATAGGCCTAACTTCTCAAGTCTAGAGGGTCAGAGGTTACAGACTAGTTTGGGAGACCCTGGTTGGCCCTGATTGGGTCAAGGGGCTACCCGATGGGCTGGCAGGCTTGTTAACAGAGCCTACACTCAACAGTAGAAAGAGTAAAGTCATTCTTACTCACTCACTGGGTGGGCAGGTTGTGGACAGGCTCTTGAGTTTTTTTCATTTGCCCAGCCACTTTGTCCTGGCCACTCTGCTACCCTATACCTCTATGTCCTAGTCATTAGGAAGGAGACATATACCCCGGTCTTCCCATTATCTCTCATGGGACGAAGCTCTCTCGAGATTTCTAAAGAAAGTTTTTACACAGGTAAGATGAATTGAAAATGTTTCTTCTCAGCTCACAAAACATTTAAGAAAAGGGCAGATGAAACTAACTGCAGTGGAATAGGAAAAAGGGATTTAGCTGAATTTCTCTGCACCTGAGTTTTTGCTTCTGAGAAATGGGGATATGATTTTTGTATTCTTTGCCCTGGGGCTAACTACAGACAGCCTTTTTACATCTGCTGTATTCAACAGTTGGTGAATATACAACAGACATAAAATCTTCTCTTTCTGTGAGGTGAGAGAATATGTGGCATGAACTTTTTCCCCAAGAGAACTTGGGTCTTTTAACTTGGAGGCCACGAGGCTGCTCCATGGCCCTGTCCCTAACTTTCTCAGTGGAGAAGAGCCATGCACCCTACGGAGGTTTAGAAAGAAAACAATACTATGAAAGGAAGCTTAGTCTCTTTAGGTTTTCTTGAAATAATGATCTGTGTCAAGCCCTGACTGTTAAAATGAATTGTATTTTGATTAATGACCTTTATTCTGTTAAAAAAATAAATTACCAAAGTGTGTGTTTATATATGCAGAGATGTAGATTATACATATGTGTGTGTGTGTGTATCTCCTTTGTGTCTGTGTGTGTATACCAGGAGTGAAAGAGCCAGCTGTTCTAGCCATTTAGGTTTGGGGGATGGGTGGGTAATACAGTAAGTTCTGTTGAAAGGAAATTATGGGAGAGAATCTGATACCCTGAAACTTTCAACGAGACAGAGGTCAGAGGGCAAGTGTGGAAATAAACTTAGAAACTAGCTTCTTGGGTCTAAATCAGTTTTTAAAAAGTAAACATATAATGTGCACTCTTTTTGGAGGTTAGATTCTTGGTGTTTAGAGGTGTTTGCTTTGTTTGCTTATTTGGTTTTGTTTCTCAGTTGATTTTCCTTGCACAATTCAATTGGGGCATGAGCTTCGGTGGTGTGTTGCCAAGGTCCCTTTGTATCAAAATCACTATTTTCAGCTAACTCTTCTCCTAATACTTTCAACAACTGGTTTGCGGACCTGCTATTCTTCCCTCTTCCCAGTTACTCCCTGTATCTTGAAAAATGCAAAGTACAGCTCTAGAAATTATCATTTGAAATTATTTAGAATAACCGATCGAGAAGTCAGCCAACCTCAGCTTATTAGCAGATTCACTTAAAGGTTGGAAAGCCTCCTGGATCAATTACTTGTAAGTGAGCATGTGGGCGCCACAAAGGGGAAATGACTGCTAGTGTGTAATATATGGGAACTGCAGCGTGGAAGCAATGTGGCCAAGGAAATTGCAGAACTCAATTGTGGAGCTAATTAGTAGATGTGGGGATGCACGAAAACTACAGCTGGAGGAGCTCATGCTTGTACAAAGCAGCCTGGGTCACCACGTAGTAGAACTTGATATAATGGCCCAAGTAGTACAAGAGCAACATGTGGCCTTTAATTGTGTTTAAAACCTTAACTTTTAAACAAGTCTGGGTCCATCAAGGCAGTAATAATGCCACAGCTATTGTTCTTTAGAATAGCTTTTCCATGTATAAAACTAGAATTGTTTCCCTAAGTACAATCCATTTCCCTGAGTCTTGGTTTGAAGTCTCTGGATCCCAAATTAGTCTGATCAAGTTATAGTAGGCAATAAGCCAGATACTTACCAGAGTCAACACTAAATGCTCCTGACTCAGTGGAACCCATACACTTAATTCCATGCCTCCAAAAATACTGACATGAATGCTAAACTATCACATTATTAGTCTCATTTATATAGCTAATGCAGAAACTAATTATGATTTTCTGCCTAACAGCAGCAAATGAAGGAGCAGAAAATAGAAACCCTAGGTTTTATCATTACGTCGCTAATATGTTTTTTGTTTCTCTGATGCTATTTGTCCATATACAATATTTGCTTCTTCACAGGCATGTTATGAGTGTTGGAAGTAACTTCTGGGCAGAACCATACCTAAACCAAACCAGCCAGTGTTTGTTCATCTTACAGTTTAAAATATGTAGCAGGTGGTCTCAAAATTCTTTTGATAAGCAAATCCACAATCTAATAAACAGAATCTTAGTGAAGAGGAATCTTAAAGGTCACCTAGTCCAACCCTCACCCAGTACAAGGATCCTGTGTGTTTGAAAAAAAAAAAATCCTTCTTTTGCTCAAATGAAATGTCTAAGCAATTTTTTCTCAATATACTCAATGTAGAAGGAAAACAGCTGCCACCTTTTTCTTTATAAGAACTCTTCCTATATTTAAATACCATTTATTTTCTCCCTTCAATCTTCTTTTGGTTAAATAGCCCACTTTCATCGTTCTTCAGAGATCTGATTTTCCTTGCTTTTAATCATTTGAATTGCTTTCCACATCCTCTCCAAGAACAGAAGCCCAGGCTGGGCATACTGGCTGAATGAGAGCTTTGCTACTAATGTTTCATTAATGCTAAATATGATGACTCAGTTTTTCATGCCAGTCTCCTGTTAATTAAGCCTCCCATATCATGTTAGATTTTAAAGTGTGTTTGAAAAATACACACACACACACACACACACACACACAATTCTTTGACCTTTTTAACTATGATATCAAAAAATATTTTTAACACTAACTTGTTTACAAGTGAAAAATCCTCAAATCATTTAGAATGTCTTCCCCTGCTAAGGTAAAACCTAGACCTAAGTAGTGACAACAGGCTTACATTCTACCAGTTCCAGCCAAACTTTTGTGGTGGATTCTCACATCCTTAGCTTGGCTCATATATTTATTCCTAAACCAATCACCAAAACTCTGCTTGGTCTGATCCAGGTTCAGAGCCAACCTCTAGAGCTAGAGGGTGGCATCAGCCTCATATGAACCACAAAGATGGAGATTAAGTGGGGAAAATTGAGGTGCTGTTTCCAAAAGAAGGGGAAAGAAAAGCTTGTCAGGGGCGGGGCGGGGGGTACACAGCAGTCCTTTACTCCTAGGCCCTCACTGTCTCCTCCCGGTTTTCAGGGAGTCCACAACTGGCATGATCTACGACACACAGTATGGGATCAGTAAAGGCTTAACAAATGAATCCACTGGCTAGCAGCCCAACTCATCATCAGCACAAGACCTCAAACACTTAAGGACAACAGAAGCATTGCCTAGCAATGTACAAAAGAAAATGCTTGCTGTGTTGGGATGGGGGCGGGGAGTAAAGGGAAATGGTTTGAGAAGATACCGTCCTTTCTGTATAATTTCAGAGAAGGCAACCCAAGAATTAGAGAAATTTTTCCCATGGATCTAAGAAGCAGCATATATTTAAAGCCTATAATGAAAATTCCCTTCGCATTTCCTTGATCCCTGATTCAGTGAAGTTCTGATCAACATTTTGCAGTGACTTTAGGGCAGCTCAGTAAACTAGGATGACCACAGATATAAGGCTTGATTAAGATATACGAGGTGTGGGGCGCCTAGGTGGCTCTGTCGATTAAGCGTCTGGCTCTTGGTTTCTGCTCAGGTCATGATCTCACAGTTCATAAGTTTGAGCCCCACGTCAGGCTCTGCACTGACAGTGTGGAGCCTGTTTGGGATTATCTGTCTCCCCCTCCCTTTACCCCTCCCCTGCTCTCTCTCTCAAAATAAATAAATAAACATAAAAAAAAAGTCCATACACTATATGTTAGCTAACTTGAGAATAAAAAAACAAAAAAAGGGTGGGGCACTTAGGGTGAAATTGTCTTTTCAATCATTAAAACAAACAAACTTAAAAGAAAAAAAAGAGTCTGTTTCCCGGTTTGCCTCTCTTTAAAAAAAAAAAGGATATTCGAGGTGTATGGAAGAAAGGAGGGGACAAAGGGCTCCATAGAGAAGTGGGACATTTCTCTGGGGCACTGGGCAAAGGTAGGATAGGTATTCTAGGGAATCACCTACCTTTTGAAAGTGATTTAAGGCTTTTCGTGCTGAATATCACAGTAAGATGAATGCACGTGGGTGAATGATGCAAAGAATCTTCACTGTGACTTCAGGCACTGTGATGAAAGGGGCCATAATCATGTTTCCTATGGCACAGTGATTAACTTTTCAATTCCAGCTGATTCGGCCTTTCTGTAGTCACAGATAATCCTTCGCAATTATGACTTGATATTTAATTTATGACTATTTTGTACTGTGTTTTAATCATACCTCCCGAAAGATTAATATCCACTTATAGTGGTTAGTACTTGAAAGAATTAGAGCCTGTTTACCTTTGGTTGCTTGTTGCATCTTAAGTTAATTATAAAAATATTTGTAAGTAATAAAAATAGCCTTATTGGGTAATATGGGTCTTGGTATGAAAAGCTAAAGGGAACCAGGAAGTTTTGTTGGATTCCCAAGCGTCTTTGGCTAAGAAAGGTTTGGGAAGCACCACGCTAGAAGTCTCCAAATGTAATACACTCTTGGCCTAAGCACAGGAGGAGAAAGCAGTGAAGAGGAAAAGAGGAAGGGCAATGAAACAACTCTCTTTGCAAAAAGAAGGATATCTGAAGAATAGCATTTTTATTCTCTGTGCACTCTGGAAGAAAATGGGCTAATTTATATACAACTCTCCTCCCACGACCCTTATCCTCCATGGGCGAAACTAAGAAGATACCGAGAAAAATAACTGAGATCATCAAATTGATGGTGTAGTAACTACAGAAATATTTCATAACCTATTAAAAATTTAGTTTGCCAAAACAGATAAAATTGAAATACATACCCTCACCTCTACAATCAAACATGAAACCATGTTTGTCAGGTATATGTGGGTCACTCCAGATTTACTCTCCATCCTTCTCCACCCTGCTGTCTGCTTTGGAACCTGGCCTATGTGGACCACATCAACAGGACCCTTTCCTGGGTTTGGCCATGGGGGAGTGCCAGCCAGGGACAGGAGGGGATACAGTGGCCTTGGGCTGTGGGTTCCCTGCACCTCTTGGTGGAAGGTCTCGGATCCTGCCCCTCAGTCCTGTTTCCAGAGCCCAGCCCATCCTCATGCCCTTTCAGTCTAGGGGTACTAATGAAGCCAATGATTATCAGCCCCAGAATACTGCACAAGCCCTTGTGGTCTCCCTGCACCATGTCCACTCCACTACAAGGACTCTCTTTATTATGCAGGTCTTCTGAATGATCCCAATTAAAGTGTCATCTCTTTCCTGATGGAATCCTGGCTGATACAGTATGTGATGCCCTCAGCTGAAGAAAAAGTTGCAGAAGAAGTTCTAATGAGTAACCTGTGCCTCCTTTTATTTCTAGTCCTAACATTTACTATTATTTTTATTAGAGCTGAATGCAGGCCAAGCCTAGGCATAAGGAGGTTTATGACCAGAAAAGCCTTCCGTCCTATACTCGTGATCTAGACATAGATACAGAGTGGACTGGAACGAGGGTTGCTTGGCTTTCATCACATTGACATAAACCTGCTGCTTCCTCCCCACTGTCCTCAAAAATCCCGATCTCATCCTGATACCCTGGCACCCTTTCTTTCTCTTGGGTAGTGGTTGGGCAAACAGCACCATGGTGATAGTTTCCAGGACAGTACTAACACACAGTAAGTACAATTGGGGAGCTAAGCCTTACTTATTAATGAGTAATAAAATTACTCAATTAGTGATTAATAAAAGATGACAAGAAATTGCTTTAACCCCGAGCACCCCAACAGCAAGAGCGTGTCTTAGTCATGTTTCTGGTCACAGAGCTAAGACAGTGCCTGGCACTTTGTAGGGGCCCCTGGAAACACCGGGATGAGTCAGAGTGTTGCGCTTTGAGGGGAGGTGGGATGGGAAGCGCTGTGGGTGGTCACACTTGTGTATCTGGGGTGTACATTTCTACCATACACACAGCTCCTCTCAGTCTTCTTAACAGAATTATCATCCATGGCTCCCTCAGTGGTGCTTAACCCATTTTGGGCCATGGATGTCTCCTTTTGAGAATCTGACACACCCAGCAGATACAGGTCAAGGACAAAAAGTAAATTAAAAAAATAATAATAAATAATAAAGAAAAATACTCTTAGTTAAGACACTCTACACAGTCCTGAAGCAGGTATGTTCCCTTTGTAGGAAAAGGGCTGGACACAGGGTACTCCATGAGGAATCCGAGAAGGTGCATTCTTCACGAGACTTCGCAAGACTATAGAACCC
This sequence comes from Cryptoprocta ferox, assembly GCA_028646485.1. Taxonomy (NCBI): domain Eukaryota; kingdom Metazoa; phylum Chordata; class Mammalia; order Carnivora; family Eupleridae; genus Cryptoprocta; species Cryptoprocta ferox. The sequence continues at coordinate 31,449,877 of CM053560.1, forward strand.
AGGGCAACTTTCTTTCTCCAAACTCCACCTTCTGATAATGAATATCTATGGTTGGTGGTGGTGACGACAGCTGTCCCTATGGCCCCAGTGCTGTGCAGTGTTGCACACATCTTAACTCCTTGAGCCTCACAGCATGCTTATTATGTAGTTGCTACTATTATCCTCATCTTAAAGATGAAGAAGCTGAGACACAGGGAGGTTTAGGCAGATCATTGAAAGTTACAGAAGTCATTAGTGAGGACGCCAGGATTAGAACCCAGATAGTCCCACCAATGCTTGAGCATTTGCTCACATCTGATACTGCTCCCTAATGAGCTAATACCTGCTCCTAACTACTTCACCTCCTAACTACTTCACTAATGGGACGTTATTAGCGCATGTTTGTTAAGCATCCACTGGAGGCTAAGTCGCTGTGCTAGCTGCGGTGGGGGAGGCAGCGACGTGTGCAACAGTTTCATCTGGAGAAGGAGGAAATGCTAGGAGAGGGGGCAGGTTTAACGTCCCCTTTGCATTAATAATGCGGTATGGCACAGGGATTAACCGGGACAGGGTATAAGCATGAGTGAGGCGAAGCACCAAGAAGATGGGTCTAAAGCAGTGTAAAAGGTGACATAAACTTCAAGGGAAAAGGAAAGTTGAACAATTTGAAAAAATTATTGGTAGGAATGAAAATGTGAAACTGGTTAAAAAACAAAAAAAGAGTCATACCCTAGAAGGAGAATGTATGTTCAACATTAATCTTTAACATGAGGACACCTGGGTGGCTCAGTGGTTAAGCATCTGCTTTCAGCTCAGGTCATGATCTCACAGTTCGTGAGTTCATGTCCCACATTGGATGAGCTTGTGTCCTGTTTTGGGTAAAACAGGAGCCCCAGATGAGGCCTGCTTCTCTCTCTCTCTCTCTCTCTCTCTCTCTCTCTCTGCTCCTTGCTCACTTGTGCCCTCTCTCTCTCTCAAAAACTCTGTAACATGAAACACAGAAGTCTGTATCTTAAATATATTATTAACATGATACACAAGGAAACAAGTTTAAAGAGTCTTTTATATCATTAGAAGATACCACTTGAAAGCAGGAAAGCGCAGAAGGGAGTATGTGCAAAGTGAGCCCAGGGTCAGCTTGGGAGACCAGCACCTCCAAAATGGGCAGTCCTGGTTCTGGGGCTTGCTGTGTGCCAGGCTCTGTGCCAAGCACTAGAGATGGACAGGGTAGGATACCTACCCTGTAGGATACCTACCCTGAAGAAGCACATAATATATTGGGAAAGACACACTGCTTTGCTACCGTATCTCCTCTCTTGCAGGCCCCCCAGTACTCTAAGGAACGCCACCCTTTGCTGCAAGACCTTGGACTCCAGGCCCAGTGAAGTCACAAGTCAGTATCTGGCACATAACAACACTCAGTAAAGGGTTGCCGCAGAATGAAGACACAAATGAATGCATGTCCACCTCTTTCGGCGTCTGGGGGACCCTGCCCTCACCTGCACAGGCTGAGACCACTGACTGACTGACTGGCCAACCCCTTAGCAAGTGCCAGTCTCCCTGTACATTTCCCCCTCCCGTCTGCTCCCACTTCTGGATCCCGTGGTGTCCCTGGGTATTCCAGTCTTTGGGTCAGGAAGCCCCACTCATTTTGTGTCCGGGCTCTCCTTGGAGGAAGAATAGCTTCTGGGCAGAGCACTGCTAGGAACACTAACCCTGAGAAACAAGAGATGGCCTTCCTCTCTGTATTCTTGCTTCCCCTTCTGAAATTTGCACAGTTGCCACATCTACTGGTCAAGGTTACTAAAACCATACATTTCCAGACATCAAACACTACCCACAAGCGGGGGGAAAAACACTTAGTATTTTTTTAGTCTTCCACTGTCTCTGCCACTTGTATCTCAAACATGTGAGAGTGACATGGGCACGTGGGTTCGTGTAAATAGACGTATAAAATTTATGTGTGCACATACATACCATGGTATGTGGGCAGAATTTACTTTGACAAAACAGTTTTTCCCATGTAATATTATTTATCCACCTACCAAAAATTGCCCAGGATATGAATAACAGCACACACCACTGCCTTATTTTAAAGACTGCTACTAATGGATATGCCAGTTGCTCTGTCTGGCTTCACCCAGTGCCCCTTTCTGTGGTGCTGCTGTTCTTTTCCGACCCTGTGTTTAGTCTTTTACCCATGAGGCCTGCAAAGTTGGAACATTTTAAGAAGCAGCCCTTTGTATAATAAAAAGGTATGGTTTAACAGTCCCTTTTTAACCCTTTCCCAAAGTGCTAGTTAAAAGAGTTCCTGGGGATGCCTGGGTGGCTAAGTCAGTTAAGTGTCTGACTCTTGATTTTGGCTCAGGTCATGATCTCATTATTCATGAGTGTGAGCCCCTGCGTCAGGCTCTGTGCTGACAGCATGGAGCCTGCTTGGGATTCTCTCTCTCCCTCTCTCTCTGCCCTTCCCCTGCTCATGCTCTCCCTTTCTCTCTCAAAATCAATAAAAAATAAACATTAAAAAAATTTTTTAAAAATACAAGTGTTCCTGGTAATTGCGCAAAGCTGATGCCTTCAGCCTTCTGCCTGCAGGCATATCTCCTTGTAGCCCACCTTGGAATCCCAGCACAGGACGACCTCCCCAACAAACACCCTAAACTTCACAGTGGCTTTGACTGCCTAGGCCTCTACTAGGGGCTGCTATCAACCTAACACAAAGCAGAGAGACATGGGGCTTTCAACAGAACACATACATGAGGCCTAGAGACAAGATTCTATTAGGTTCCGCTTTGCTCTAGGCCAACAGTTTCCCAGTCTGCAAAAGCTTAAATGACCCAATCAAAACACATTGATAGTTTCAGTTATACACAAGGCATGACAAATGATACACAACCATCATAAATGTGCCCCTCACCCTCCAAAAGAAGCTTATGATTGAGAAGAGAAATAAGGCTTTGCACTTAAATGGATACCCAGTAACTCTTGGGCCATACACACTGACAGCCAATATGAGGTAAAGGTAGCAATGGCGAATGGATGCAGGGGAAGGGAGGGGAGGGGAAGGAATTCTGAATGAGTTGGAATGGGCAATAAACAGTCTGGCCAAAACACAGGTGAGAAGTATACTAAGATCAGATTGTCAAAGTCCTTGAGTGAAAAGATGGAATGTGCTATCATAAAGTCCTTACAAACTGCCGCTTGGATTTATTTTGGACCTTTAAGGTATCATACAGAAGTTGATAATAGTTATTCAGGCATGGATCAAAAGAAGGACATTATGATTTTTTTTCTTCATTATATTTACTTATTTAATATAATGCTTACTATATGCTAAGGATTGTTCTAAGTGATTTAAAAATTTTAACCCATTGACTCCTCACAGCAATGCTATAAAGTCAGAATGATTATTTTGTCCTTTGTACAGATGGGGAAACAAAAATACAGAGTTTAAGTGACGTGTTCAAGGTCTACACCTGTGCTGCTTCTCTTGCTCCCAAGGAAGAGCAGATTATGGACCAAATGCGTCTGTTTGATAAGGCTTTCAGAGGCAATGAAATACCAAGTGCAGAGACTAATCAATATTGTCTTCCCAGAGCCTCTTCTGAGATCTTCTAAGACTATCACTTACTGAATTGTTCCTGAAAGCCCCGTTGGCACCAGCATTTCCATTACCCGAAAGGAGGGAGATAAAAAATGTATGTTTACCAAGCATATACATTGACTAAGCTAGACTAGAAGTGGGGAGAGGGGTTCCAAAAGGGCAGAAGAATGTAAAGAGGGGGTTGTTGCTGGGGCTGTCCTTCTCTCAGAGAAAAGAACAAGATTATTTTTCTCAGACGTGTAGGGCTGAGGAAGATTCTAGCCCCCACCTCTAACATTTTCCTAGTTTACCATTTTTTAATTTTAACTTTCCTTTTAGAATCAGAATGACTTGATTTTCAAAACTTTGAGGAGTGGTGGTGAAAGGAAACAGGAAGTAGGAGAAACACAGTGTGATGGGGATGTGGAGCCAGATGAAGAGAGAGCAGAGGACAAGAAAGGAGGAGACCTTTTACACTATGACAGGGGGAAGGAAGAAGAGAGGTGTGTTGGAAGTCAGAGGAGAGAGGGTGGGATAACTTTTCACCACAGGCAGTGTTCTGGTGTGACCCTATGAAAGAAATTCTTCCAGACCCTTGGGTCCAACACACACAGTTTGAGAAATGGCATTGGGATGTTTGGTAGACCACACCCATAGAGATATTTTACACTTAACAACTGTGGCCACAGCAGATGATGGGAAGGGAATGGCTAGCTTCATGAATTTTCACAGCTGGAACAAGTAAAACTTTTTACTTGATGAGCACAAAATGCTGACAAATCATTTTGTATAAGGAGTGACCAGGAGGAGCAAGTGTTGGTTCAAAAAGAAAATGGTGAGTACATCTTTGCTACTTCTTTACCAAGAGGAAACCCAGGGGGTGGGGGGGAATCTGGTAGGGAAGAGGGGTCTCTGCTTTTGTCACAACAGTTGGCTGGGCAGACAGATGGCCATTTTGGAGCAATCATGTGATTCCTATGTAAGCTCATCTTGGATCTGTTAGCTATTTACTGTCTAATGCTTGACAGTCTCTTCAGGCTCTTTAAAGATATTAAAATGATGACACATTTTTAAATGTTGTAATAAAGTTCCTGGGCCTTTTTTCCCCCATTGGTTCAATCATTTTCACATAAAATAGGAAACATCCAGAGTTAACATCTCCCCATGCCCAAATTTCCGTTGTCTATTGCAATGCTGCATGACACACATGAACAGCGATTGCTTAGGGCCAATTTCAGATGGAAAGTTCTCTATCAGTTCCAGCTAGTAAGGAATAAGGAGAGAAAGGGATGACTCCAATATCAAGTCAAACTGGGGGCTTGGGAGGGAGTGGAAGAGTGGGAATTGAAGGGTACCTCGTGTGGTAGCCCAGAGATTTAGCAAAGGGGTTTTTGGAGTCAGAGAGAACTGAATGCCAATCCCAAGTCTGCCTTTCCATGGCTCTGTGCACTGCAGCATGTTACCTAATCTCTGTGGGCCTTCATTTCTTCATTTGTAAAATAAAGGTAACAGTACCTATCTCATAAGGTTGTTAGGCAACAGGAACTCCTACAGGTGGCGAAGGTAAAGCAGTGGTGCGTATTAGGCACTCAGCAAATGATGGCTATTCTTATTCTCAGACACATGCCAAGTCAGAGCCCACTTCACTAGGCCAGATAGGAATTTTATAGAAGCAAGAATTTAAGAGGGGCCAAAGATACCCTAAGGAGGTCAAGTACTTCACATTTAAAAGGGAGCCCTAGTTCACCTTAATCATCTGAATTAGAGCCAGAACACAGAAGTTATCCAGGTGGTTTACAAAGTATGCCTTTGAACTACAACAGATCTAGGAGAGTCACTCCCAATAGAAGGGGATCCTTAGGGCTAGCGACACAAAGACGACGAGACATGGGAAAAGACCCCCCTTCTGATAGGAATAGATCTGATTCTCTTTTCAGTTTTATCTCATAGATTGTTCTGTTTGGGTTCAAAACTGATAGCGACCTTCAGTCATCCTAAAAACTCCCAGGCTTCTTGGTCAGCCTTTTATTTATTACAGAAGTAAGTTAGGGTCCCCAGATTTAGTAACTAAAACTACAGGATGCCCAGTTAAATTTAAATTTCTGACAAATAATGAATCTTTTTTAGTGTAAATGTGTCCCAGTGCAATATGCACAATGTACTTATACTAAAAAATCATCTGTTGTTTATTCAAAGTGCAAATTTAACTGACCATCCCACATTTTATCTGGCAACCTTCATCAGTGGCCAAGAAGCTACCCTTTCTAACCTGCAGAGTAGCAAAGCAAAGTCACCTCCCATCCATAATTAGTACTGCACTGGAAAATACCAGAAGAGAAAAAAAAATCCCACAGTTTCTAGGGCTTTTACTTCTCAGCAAACACAGTACTAAATTTACAGACTTTTTTTTTTTGTAATATCATTTACCCACTCAGGGATTTTTTTTTTTTAAATATCTCAGTCTAGAGCAAAAAAATGACAATGGGAGGGGACTTTCCCTCTGATGGCATGTAAGCAGTTATTGGTAGACAGACATTTGAGACGTGACACTTGTAAGAGCACTGACCTCTTGCTTTTTAAGCTTGTCTAGCAAGGCCAATAGGATTAAGTGATGTCCTTCAAAAATCTCTTTTTATTCTTTATGAAAAAAATACATGTACAGAAATTATATTTCCCCAAATGAAGCAGCATTTTCTTTGGCAGTTGTGATGCCACAAAATACTATGAAATTAACCTTTGGGGCCTAAAGGGCAATGCCCAGCAGTGCTGGCCATTGTTTCTAGCTACAGCTGCAGCCTGGCTATTCACAATGACCTCAGAGAGAGAGAGAGAGGGGTTGGCCATGTTGTGAACAGGGCCACACAGTAGGTGGACCGCCCATGCAAACAAACAAATGCAAAACTCCCTCTTCCTTGGTTATATCAAAACCAAGTGAGTTCTTTCCTTCCTGATTGAATGCCAACAATATTCCTTACTTTCCAAAATATCCCCAAACAACCCCAGGTTCAAGGTCCTTAGCAACCTAAATTTAGAGACAGGTTTACCCTGTGGAGTCCTGGGAATTTGAAGCAAATGGTACCACTCTTTTTCTTTTTCTTCTCAAACCTCCAATCCACTTCCTGAGTCTACTCAGGTACAGCAATTACCCCTTCAAAGGTTAGCAGCCAATGTTTCAAGGAGTTGTTTTTTTTAAATCATCTTGAAAGTATTATATTAAACTTCTGAGCCAGGGTACAACAGGCCTTTGGCCAGGTTGACCTGGTCAAATAAATGAAACTGGTTCCAGCTCACCAACCTGGCACCAAAATGTGCTGGTCAAAGAAGTGCTTTTTAAGTCATGGGGAACCAGTACTGAAAATCCATTGGTGCTTTGATGGTGGCCCAGTAGGTGGTGGCTTCATGGTGAATCATAAAAGAAGAAACTGAAGAAGGAAACTAATCATATCATCTTGGCATAATGCGTACATAAGGGACAGAGTGAAATGAACTGCTTCCCTGGGAAGTCTTCCTTGATACAATCAAGGGAAGTAAGAATTTGTGATTCACTTCATCTCCCGGTTTCTAACATAGATACATAGAAATGGTTTTTACTATGTGACATATGTATCAATCCATCTTGGATTACTCACTGTTCTCAGAACACATCCCAAGCTTTCCCGCCCCTGAGCCTTTGCTCACATCTTTCTTCTGAACCACTTCCCAAAAGTTGGCCCTGCCTGCTGAAATCCTGCCTATTTGCCAAAATTCAGCTTGAGAGTTATTTGAGCTTAGGAAGTAGACTGGGGGCTATTTCTTCTAAAAAGACTTCTTGAAATGGGTCTCTCTTTTGCCTCCAAATTCCTGGTGTATTTTGCTTTGTCTACTTGTATGCAGTTGCTACATATAATTGGAAGTACTGAAGACTAGATTCCCCCACCAATTATAAAAGCCCCTTGCAGGTATGGACCATATCTCACAGAGCCTGGTTCAAATGGAGCAACGGACAGGTACTTGATTTTTGGCCAGGATTGATGCAGTTACTAACCATGTCTTTGATTTCTTAGTAACATCTAGAGAAAGGAAATCTTTGATGACCTTTCTGATACTACACAGCACTTCTATAACAGAACTTATGACATCATATTGAAACTATCATATTACCTGGGAGCCACTGGACTCTAAACTTTCAAGATATGGCCCTTGTTTCACTCATCTGTGTCTGCAGTGCCTAATATAGTATCTGAAAATGAGAGGGCATATAAATAAATCTTTGATGAGATATTCAAAGCAGGCTATAAGCTCTTTGAGGGAAGGATACACACATTCCCATCTTCTGTACCTTCTCTTTATAATCAAGAAACACTCGTTGATGTTGACATGAGGTAGGTTCTAGAGCAGTTTCTCTGTTCTTTCTAGTAAGTCATACTATTCAATGAGCAAAAATATCGAAAATCTTCCTAAATACAAATGCTGTTCTCAAGTCTTCATGTACTTTGAGAAACTCGAGACTTCGTTGTCTCAAAGGACTTGTTGGGTGGCCCTCTTCCCTAGCCCAAGAGAGCCTCAAAAATTTATTTTGCACTTGAGCATGACCTGCATTCCAATTATGATTATTTCATATCTTCAAACGAAGTCCAACTAAAGTTGTAAAACTGGATTATCGTGATGGTGATCTAGCTCTCTAAATTGACTACAAATTATTGAGTGAATTAACAGTGAGTGAATGTATGTCATTATATATTATACCCCAATACATCTGTAAAAAAAATTAACTTCAATGACTCAACAACAGGGAAAACATCTTATTTTTCATTTTGCCCTCGAGGGTCTACCCTACTAACAGATAGTGTGGCTGTTCCTTGTTAGCCAGGAGGTGCATCCACGCCAGCAGAAGTGCCCAGTCAGGTCAGCAAATGTAAACAGCTCTGCAGAGGTCACCACAAAGGCGCTGTTGTTCTATCTTATAGCCGAGAAGGAAAGGAGAGTCGCCATGGAATATCTACTCTCTCTTGCATCCCTAATTGGAAACATGTGGAAGAGGGCCCACCCACGGGCCAAATCAGCCAGAAAGGCCTCCTTTTCTTCTGCCTAATGTTGCATGTTGGCTGAAGTAAGACCTCTCCAAGGGCCTGCCATAGGAATGGTTTCAAATTATAGACATATCTACAAAGGCCACCATCAAAGCACCAATGGATTTTCACTAGTGGCTCCCCATGATTGGAAAAACACTTCCTTGACTGGCACATAATTAGTGCCAGGCTGGTACATATGACATATGGTAATTTGTCCAGTCCAACCTGACCATGGGCTTGTTGTTCCCTGGCCCAAATCATACACTGCTCAGACCCCCATGGGTAGGTGAAATGCAGAACTCACAAAATACACAAGCTCTAGGCAGCTCCCTGGCAATACAGATCACACAAATGTCTGCATTCTTTCTTGTAATGCATTTTTGTTGAACTTAATATTTTGGTTCTTTTCATTTTACAATTGCACCAGTATCTAAACTGTCTCAGTGAGATAGGAAGAAAGTGAATGAGAAATTATATAAACTCTATTCGTTAATGCCCTAAAGAAAATGTCCTATTAGTTGAAGAGGTTATTTATTGTAATGCTCCCCAAAGAGCAGTACTGCTGTTCTCATTCAGAAAAGCCCCAGTAAATATTCACTTTTCTTCAAACTCTAGGAGATAGTGACTTGTTTTAGTAGTAGAAAATTGATAAAAGTCTGCATAAGTAAAACTAAAGATTTACTTTGGGTCGAAAGAGCTACAAAAGCAGGCAGACCAAATTATTTAAACACACTAAAATGGTTTTTAAAACACACACACACACACACACACACACACACACACACAGGGAGTAATACTTGTAAAGACTGTGGTGCTGGCCCAACATGGGGCCCTTTGCAAAGATCAGATAGTCCAAGAGGCTCGCTTTGATCTGACCAAAGATGGGGATTTAATCTCCTATGTGGAAGAAAGCTATAGTTTTAGATTAATTACCCGACCACAGATCTGCTGCCAAGCTCTTCCAAGTTTCTCTTCCTAATGTGAAATAAAATGGCCATGTACTTTAAACCACGTGGTAGAGGCAGTGTGTGCATTCCTTCTGCACTCATTTACCAAGACATAAAAGGTCAGCGCATCATTCATGTGCATTGAGAGCAATGATCGGTTTGTACTCCGTTGTCTCTTCTGAGTTTGCCAGACAGAGGACTAAGGACCAACAGTGGGCAATTCATGGGAAGAAAGTGTGAAAACCAGAGAGAGTTAATTTTGCATATCAAGAGTTATCTTCTTGGTTGAGATGCACACCTAAAATGAGACAAAGATTGGAAGGCCTTCTGGGGGAACCCACACAAAGTATCTTTAGCTGGTGTTCTGCAGAAAACCAAGTGTGTTCTGGCACCTGGATGGTGGTGCTAGTAGGTGGGGAGACGGAGTCATATTTAGAACCCATGGTTCCAGTACAATGGTTGTGTGCTCTACAGGAAAGTGATCACTGCCTGTCATAGAGACGAAAGGATCAAAACTGGGACACACTGGCTGATCCTGAGTGAATTCCCAACCTTTCCTCTGTCTCTGCTGCCTCAACCATTAAAACATAAATAAATATACCCACCCACTTTGGTGTGAAATGAGGTTGCATCACCTTTTTGGCTCCATAATCAAGACGTGTCTTGTTACTATTACACTGCTCTGTAGAGTCAAGCATGTGGAGGCTTTGGGCTTCCAACACATGAATGAATGCCAGTAACCATGTGGTCAGCAGCCAAATGTGAAATCAGATTCTTTGAAAAGAGGCAAGCATTTTAGGTCTGCCTTTCAAGAAGCTGCAGCCACACCCAACTACTAAGGTCTAAACGGAAGTGACTTAACACCATTTGGCTGCATTTTCTTTGGCTGGCCAATGCCTCAATGACCACCTCCAAGAGAGGTCTACACAGGGCAAGGGGCCTGAAGGAGTACACAGGGGTCAGAGGGCTGGGGGTGGGGACAAGAGAGGACACAGTGGAGTAGCAGTAAACTGGCCAGTGAGCTGTCCTTTGAGTAAATGCTTCTTTTTCTCTAGGCAGAATGATTACAGGGAACTTGCTGTCAGCACTCTTGGACTAATCTTTCCAGATACTTCTCTGAAGAGTGAATGACTCTGATCAAACCCTCCTCAAATCAGCAGTTGAGGAGGTGGAGGAGGAATTTTAGAAGCTTGTGATTCACTCTGGCACACAGCACTTGCTAGCCCCTAAGCTTAGGCTGTCTGGCATGGAGAGGCTATAGCAATCAGAGACCATAAGGGTCTCTATGCTTCTTGCTCCCTGACTTAAAAATAGCCAGCAGAAAAAGGAGGAAACCAGTAGCTATGAATCCTGGTCCTGAACAGTCCTAGCTATTGTCACACGTATGCCTTCTATCAGCAAAACCATTTACATCACTCCAGACCTATCCCCACCCCACAATCTCCTTGACTGTCACTCAACCTATGATGGTTCCCGGGGAACTGTAGGCCAAAAGTGAAGGATTCCTTTGTTCCCATCTCTATGATAGGACGACATGTGGTCCTGAGTGCCAAGGTACTAAGATAAGAGGGGTGCTCAAAATGCCCAGATGGCTGGAGAATAAAAACCCGGAGGACAGAGCCAAGTTTGCACAGCAGACAAGGGCCACTGTGGCAAGGCCTGGAAGCACAGTGCTTGTCGTCCACAGGCAGCAGCGGAACTAAAGGGAAGCGATCCTCCGACTCAGCTGGTGGGAGTTGGGCAACTTCCCAGCTGGAAGGAGCTCTCAAACACATCCCTGTAAGCTACCCATGAAAGACAGAGATGCCGTTAAAAACAACAAACAAAAGGAGCCGCTAATCAAGAGGAACTTTAGACTTAAGAATGGGATTCAGTCATCCTTCTAGAAAGATGCATGTCTGGACCAAGGCCCAAGAGCATGACATTCAGCTGCTGTACCCCTCTTTGGGGCCCAAGTTTGGAGGCACTGAAAGAAGAAGAGATTCACAAAGGAGGCAGATGGGAAGGCCCCATACACATGCAGTGTGGTTCCCATACAGAAGATTAGAATTCACCAGGTATAAGCAATCACAATTGTAATAGACTGCTTAGAACTGAAGTCATGTTTTGAATAAGAAACCAGCAAAGACCTCAAAACTCCTATCATTCCCTTTCCTTCTGAATTTTGAAACAGTTATACCCGTTTGGCAGTTGATGCACACCGCCGGAAATCAGCCATCACTGAGCTTGGAACCACCCCAGATTCTGACTCGAGACACCCCAATCAAGGGCTTTTTCTGTGGTTAGCACAACAAAGGTATCTTGCATAGATAACCCAAATGGTTTAATCCTTCTCTTCCAAGCTTAATACTTATAAATAAGCTAATTTGTTAATACTGGCCCTTCCCTCCATTTCTTTCCTAATATTTTCACTACTATCCAAATTCCTCTTAGCAATATTTTATCTTCCACGGATTCTTCAGATAGAAAGGCTCTGCCATTGCTGAGTGAATGAAACAGAATAAGACAGTGAAAGAGAAAAACCGTAAAAGCTTGATGATTCTGCCGACAAAATCTATACACTATGGAAGGAACTGTGGAAGGAATGGATAGCCATACTATCTGTTAGCAGGGTAGACCCAGGAGGGCAAAATGAAAGATAAGATGTTTTCCCTGTTGTTGAGTCACTGACGTTAATTGTTTTTACAGACGTACTGGGGTATAATTTACATAATATAAATTCACTCACTGTAAGTAAAAGACTCAATGATTTTTAGTCAATTGAGAGAGGTATTGGGCTTTGAGAACTATTTAGGTGGTTTCTAGGGTTGGGCTTTTTCTTTTTTCCTGAAGCTCCAACTGCCTTAGTTCAGGAGAAAAAGAGGTATACCTGTTAACCCAGCCACTGTCAGATGACAACAGGTTTAAGACTGAAGGGTCTGCATCATCTCTGAAAACTTTCCCACCAGCTTTGCCTTGATGGCTGGATGGGACAAAGGTAAAGCAAAAGTCTTCTTCCATTAGACTTTAGTTTGCAATGTGTTTTAAACTGGAAGGCAGTAGAAAAGCAGAATGGTGGATTGGTTCTACATACTTACAGGGCTACCAAGAACTGAGAGGCCCCAGGAAACTGCATTCTGCTCTTGCCACTCGTTTTGGCAGTGCCAGTGCCAACTAACTGACTCTGTCTTCCTCATCAGAAGGAGCTGCTCTGTGTATAACTTACCCTTGGGTACAACACCAGTGTTTGTGTTTTTTCAAAACACATTTCTCCTCCACAGGGCTACTGTCTATATGGACTGGGGCTTTTGTGGATGAACAGCACTCAGTTAACCCCACAAATTGACAAAATAATACTTGATTTATACAACATGAGTTACAATAACAGCTGAGTTTCATTGGTGTGCTTTGCTGAATTCTAAGATGTTTGGGGCAAATATCTATTTACCTTCTTTTTTCATCCTACCCTTGCACCCCTGTCCCCATGACATCAACATCTATGTGTAGCATCTTCTAAACAGTCCTGGTGCTATTTTAAGTATGATTACAAAGCGGGGGGGGGGGAGATGATCTTGAGCTCTGAGATAGCATGAGGATTGCAATAGGAACAGGATACCCTTTGAAAAGAGAATGCAAGCTCCTCATCAGAGCAAGAATTCAGGATGTCCTAGGTCACTGTTGGTGACATTGTCATTTATCACTGGCTGCAGAACACAGTGGCCAGATTTCCTGGAAATAAAAAAGGCTTTTTTCCCCCTGAATTTTCTCTTGACGTAAACCATTATCTATTTGCAAGAGATGAGGGGGAAAAGGCATATACATATATTAGAACTTTGAGCCTTAAAAATAGTCATTGGGGCGCCTGGGTGGTTCAGTCAGTTGAGCGTCTGACTCTTGATTTTGGCTCAGGACATGATCTCACAGTTCATGAGACTAAGCCTCTTGTAGGGCTCTGCACTGACAGCACAGAGACTGCTTGGGATTCTCTTTCCCTCTCTCTCTCTCTGTGCTCCCTCACTCATGCTCTCTCGCGGTCTCTCTCAAAATAAATAAACTTTAAAAATAAATAATTAAGTAGGGGCACCTGAGTGGCTCAGTCGCTTGGGCGTCCAACTTTAGCTCAGGTCATGATCTCGTGGTTCGTGAGTTCGAGCCCCGCATCAGGCTCTGTGCTGACAGCTCAGAGCCTGGAGCCTGCTTCAGATTCTGTGTCTCCCTCTCTCTCTGCCCCTCCCCTGCTTGTTCTTAGTCTCTCTCGCTCTCAAAATTAAACATTTGAAAAATTAAAAACTAAATTAATTAATTAAATAGTCATGTCTGCTTCCCAAATGTCCTACTTAAGTCTCATTGTTTTGGAAATTATTTTCTCTCCAGACAAAGCTGTCTAGGGGTAATCTGTTAAAATTGGTTTTGTTGACCTTGTCTTGTCTTTACTTTTCTACTAGATCATTTCTTGGGCTGCAGTTAACAAAGTGGATGTGCCACCAACAGTCCCCTCTGCATTCCTCCACACACAAAAACCTTCTGGAAGGAATGAGTGTCATGCATACAAAAATGAGGTGTACGGGGCTGGACAAATGGGAGATGAGGAGGCACGAGGCATTGGAAGAAATGTACCACTAATGGGGCACATCTCCGATACAGTTATGATCAACAGGAGCTCCCAGATGGGAGAACAACATGGCCCAAACTTTCTCCACAGAACAGGCTGAACCATGACTGCGATGTCTTGGAAAAGTATGTAAGAGGGAAAGTGAAATGGCTCATGAAGGAGTTAGGTGCGAAAAAGCAAAAGAAAAGGCTGGAACTTGGTTCAAATGAGCAAGACTGCTCAATGCGTTGTAGTTTCTTTTGTTTCAGACAAACTAGCTTGCCTTAGAGAGGAAGGCTATCATCTGCTTTTTTAAAAGACTGCCCTCTTTCCCCTCACATTCAGTCCAGCTGCACCTACCTCAAGCACTCAGACCTGTAATAGTTCTGACAAGAGCATGGAGTTGTCCAATATGTTGTGTTCAGATGTTTCATGTGATTTACAGGCTTTGTGGCTTCATAAAAAGCACAAGCACAGAGGATGAAAATGTAAAACATATAAAAATTCATCAGGTGATAGGAAATCGCTTTTGGATGCCTGAGGGGAAAACAGCCCACAACATTTTGAGGTGATCCTTTCCATCCCAGAGTGATCAGGATGTCTGACCTTCCTTGTGCCTAAATGAAGATGTCAGAGGACAAAGAGTTTTACACAGGACAGATGTGGGCAATCTCATGAGGTTTACAAGTCTCCCCAACAGCCTCTATGGGACAACCTGCTGATTCAAAACTTATTAAGTTTTAAAGCCTTGAATTACAGAAAACAAGGAATATAAATGAAAGATGTCCATGCCTGACAATGGTGTCAAACTAACACAAAATACAGCAGAATAAAATAATCTTATAGGAGCACCTGGGTAGCTCAGTCAGTTGAACATCTGACTCCTGGTTTCGGCTCAGGTCATGATCTCACAGTTCATGGGATCGAGCCCTGTGTCAGCCTCTGCATTGACAGCACAGAGCCTGCTTGGGATTTTCTCTCTCCCTCTCTCTCTGCCCTTCTCTGGCTCACGTGCTCACTCGCTCTAAATAAATAAATAAATAAATAAATAAATTAATTAATTAAATAACACCCTACAAAAAAATCATATTAATCAAGTTATGTTTCCCATGATAGCCAGTCAAGTTGGTCTCATACAACATCCTGGCATGTCTAAGAATATTCCTTATATAATGTCATCACAATCTATTCAATTTCCCTGAGCATCACATCTAGAAGAACCATTTCCCATGACTCTTCATTTCTTTTGGTTAGAGGAACTGTTCAGGTCCAACATCAGAGGCTGTGTCAGCTCCCTCACAAAATCTCAGGCAGGGATCCTGACTCTACCATAAGTTGCCACATTTTACATTGCATTCTTTAGGGAGATTTAATAAAAGTCATTACAATCTTTATTATTATTGTTTTTGGGAAAATATTGTGGAAGATCTAAGTGCAGACCTAGAACTCCACGGCCCTAGCATGGAGCTGCCTGCTGTAGCTATTCACCAGGTACCTTCTTCTACCCTCTGATTTTCATCTCCAAGCATAATGAAAGCTAAATCTAGCAGGAACTATTTGGCTCTTGGAAGATGCAGTGTCGTTTAATGTCTGGTTGGCTTGGTCTTTGCCTTTTACCTCTTTCTACCTCTGTGATTCTCCTTTCTCCCGACTCAAAAACAAACGCTCTTTTCCCTTGGGCCTGCCATTTTCTGATGCACGGCCCTCTGCATCGTGAAGCTGGTGATGAGTGATGACCTCTCCATGCTCATTTCGCTGCCAGGACCAGTGCCACTGAGTCGGCTTCTACTTTAATAACTGGAAAGTGGGCAGCAGAAACCCACATGTGATGAGGCCACTCTGTCTCAAACGCTCCCCATCAGACAGAAGAAACAGAGCTGTCTTTCTTGGTGGAGAACACGAGCTATCTTTTATGTCCTCTTAGTTAATGAAGGGTCTTGCTGTAAGAATAGCTTTCCCAGTCCATTAGCAAGATAATTCTCTAAAGAATCTGTGAACACTTCTAAGAACTAAATATGGAACATCAGCCTTTGAGTGGCAGGAATGAAATAAAATGGAGCGATGCGGCATCAAAGATATGTTCAGAGGATTGGGAGGGAAATAACTGGTGTTATGATACAACAGCAAGGATTTTTCCCTCTGTTTTATAAGCACCCTCTCGCTCAGTATTGTCTATGAGCTGAGATCAATGGCAGCTTTTCCAATAGAAAGTGCATTTGGTTTCAATTCACTTTCATAACAACAGAGACTAATGCTTAGCAAGATGGAGAACATTAAACTCTATTGTTCAGGCTGAGGAATGACTGGCCTGGGTGGCAGGAAGCAGAACAGCCTCTTCTCTGGAGAAGAAAATGCCTGTGGGTAACAAACCTCATTCCCAAACAGCCTTCTTCTTCTTCTTCTTTTTTAATGACAGTGAAAGAAAATCAAAGAATCATCTCAAATCATAGAAGTGGAAGAGATCTCAAAAAAAAAAAAAATCATCATCGGACTCAGCCTCCTCTAGAACGTTTTTGTTTCTTAAATAATTATATAAACCCCAAGGCATTGTGATTTAATAAGGTCTAAGGGTATAGCAAAGTATTTTATAAATTATTTTCCTAAGCCCCATGTGGAACCTTTTATTATCTTAAATAATGAGAAAATGAATGGGATTCTTTAAGATTTGCAGCTTTAAGATTTTAGAGGTTGTGAAGTGGAAAAGGTAGGAATTAGATCCAAGTTGTGTTCTTTTGGCAAAAGAAAAGACCCACGCCATTGGTTCATGTGTCACACGACCAGCAACTCATGCTCTATCACTGTAATTATTCAAAAATACCCCACGAGTTGCATTCCCTTTTCTCTCACTGATGGAAAGAAAGGTGTATTGGATAAGCGAATACAATGGAAGAATTCTGACATACAAAATATCCTAATGAAGCGTCCTTCAGGAAAAAAAAAAAAAAAACACACAACAACAAATACCCAAATGGAGAATTATGTAATTTTATCCTTGTATTATTTAGAAAATGGCAAGGGGGAAAATGCCATCCACTGTATGTTCCTTGAGAACCTCCAATCAAGGGCTCTAGCCATTTAAAAACATGTTTCCTGGCCTCAGACTGGCTATAAATAAATTTAATAAGGATGAAAAAAAAATCACTGCATCATTTACAGTTCTCTCTCAACTCCAGCTGACAAAAATCCAGTCCAGATGTTTGTTTTGCGAGAACAGCAGCAAGGGGGTGAACTTCAGTCGTGAGGATGAAAGCCCCAGAAGAGGGGGGTGTGTTTGAAGAGAAAGGGACAGCAAGGTTCGCAGAGAGGGTGTGGACAAACCTGGTTTGATACTGATTTAACAGAAACACGGTAATTAATTTATTTTGTGTGTAAGAAATCCAGTTTATTAGCCTTTCCCCTGTCTCATCACCCCTTTCAAAGCTACAGGGGCTTGGCTGGTGAAGCCTGAAATGGTTGTTTCATAACCTTTGCTTTTAAATTAAACAAATGACCTCAGATTTTGGAGCAGTTGTTCACTCAGGGGAAAGTATGCCATTAAAAGTGTGCCAGAAACAGATTTAATTGGTACAAGTCCCAAAAAGTGCTCGAAAGAGAACAGGCTTCCCGCATATAGATTTCAGGGAAATTACTCAAAGGCCGCACAGCTTCGTCAGAATTTGAGATGTGAAACAAGGCAGCTGAAAGACTCCATATCAAAAGGGTAAATTCAATTCAGGAGATATTAATCTGATTACCTAAGTAAGGCCGAGAATCGGATATGCTCCATTGTGCGCTCTTGTTCAACCTGGACAGCTGGAGGAGCCAATAGCTTCCTTTTCCCCGACATATAATTAAGTTTTAAGAGATGATCGAGTTACGGATACAAAGTTTTAAGAAATATTTCATTCAGGAGTGGCATTTACAGTGCTTGCCTCTTGCAAGAGACATTGTTCACTTTATTTCCTTGAGCCACACTGGAGAGTGTGTGGATCAGGGCCTAGGGGCTTGGTGTTTGTGTTTCAGGCTACAATAAACGCCCTCTGTGCACCTGCCTGGAGGAAAAACCAGTCCAGCCACCTCCCAAGACAAAAGGGCCCTGTATTAAGTGCCGAAAACCCAGACGTGAACTGACCCTGTCAAATTCCAGCTAGAAAAAAAAAAATCAATATTTTTTTCCAACCCAAAAGAAGCTGTCACGTAGGTTTTTGGCTTTCCTTTCTCATCCTCACGGAGGCTGAACAGTGACCTGTCAACAGAAGTCACTTTCTTTCTCACGAGTCTCCTCGCCTTTCTAGATTCCTTTCCCGATGGTGCAATCCATTGCCTGGCACACTATAAGCTGTCCGCCAGTGATCAACATATACTCCCGCTCTTTCTCCACCAGGCCTTTCCCCTGAAACCTTACCCCTAATGATGTATGTCTTTCCAAAGAGATAGTGTTACAAACTTACATGTTTTCGAAGATTTCGCAAACACATGCTCATCACAAATTCCGTGTACACTTAGAAAGAACGGCAAGAATGTTTATTAGTAGGGGAAATGACCAAGATGACACTTGCACCATGCCCATCATCGTTCCCAATGCTAGCTGGGCAGAGGCCTTCCTGGAGCATGCATACCATTTGCAGAGGACTCCTCTAGAGAGCTGTTCAGCTTGGGCTTGTTCTAGAATTAGTCATGCTAGTCTCAGCTGATCTGTGCAAATTCCTGAAGAAAAGTGGTTTCTTACAAACTTGGAAACCCAACTACATGAGGTTTGATTTGTGAATTTCACTGGAGGCATGGGCAACTTTACCCGAGTTCACAGATGAATAAACTATCTAAGAAGTGCAAAGTGATTACCTCAACTTGAGAATGCAACTTGGTTACAAAACCAGAAAAGGATCCATTAATTGCAATTTCTGGCTTCTCTAAGCCAGCCCTGAATAGAGGACAAAATTAATGAAATCATGAGTTTGATAATTATTGAAAACTGCCATACATGGTAAGGCTTTGGCTGCAAACCATTTTCGAATATATTTCATGATGAACAGCTAAACCCCTTTTAAGGGTTAACAGCTTTCTCAAGGTTGCCTCAACAGCTTCTCCAAACTCTGATCCTGAAGGGCAGAAAAACCAGATGATCAGCACAGGAAAGCCAGGTTCCCTAACATGACTATTCCAGCAGGATGTGCTTAATTGTTTGTGTCTGGAGTGAGCATAGGAATCAAGCACAGTTTATCTGATTTGGTCCTCATGAAACAGCTAGCCAAAAAAAACAGTCACCCACCACAGGTGCTAAGCTGCACAGAGCTACCTTGGCCAGCCTGGTGAGTTCTCAGTGAAACATGTGGCTGATTTACAGCCTGTAGTTTTATGAGTGATGGAGGTTGTCTGTTGGCTGATATATAGAGCCCTGCATACACTGATTCACAACAGACTGGTCAGGGAGTCCACCTTCATCGTGTCCTAATACCCTAAGATGGTGGCCCAAGCCTCCAAAAGGTCCTGATGGTCTCTCCTCCTCATGAATGCCCCCCACATCTAAATCTGCCCCCCACATCCTGGCAACTCACTGTGCTATGCTCAGTGTGACTTTAACGGTCTTGCGTGTGTGGACCTCTTTTCTGGCCTTTCTTCTTATCTTTTCCTGTCCCATCCATTGTAGCGCAACCTGTTTAGATGTAAGGTTTGGCTCCATTACCATATGCAGGAATTCTAGGATTCCAAGATAAGGCCAACAAAAATTAGAATTAGCCTTTATGTTCTAGAGGGTAGAGGCCAAGCCTGATCTTGTTCTTGTTACCCCTGAACACCTAGCAAGCTTTTTTATATTATAGATGCTTCCTATATGAATTAATGAACAACTAAAAGAATGGAGCCAGTGCTCAAGTTTTGAGTTGAGTCTCATTCTTTTTGGGACAGTAAAGAGCTTTGCAATGAGGGACGCCTGGGTGGTTCAGTCAGTTAAGCATCTGACTTCGGCTCAGGTCATGATCTTGCGGTTTGTGGGTTCCAGCCCCACACCAGGTTCCATGCTGACAGCTCGGAATCTGGAGACTGTTTCGGATTCTGTCTTCCTCTCTCTCTGCCCCTCCCCTGCTAGCATTCTGTCTCTCTCTGTCTCAAACATATATAAATATTTAAAAAAAAATTTAAAGAGCTTTGCAATGAAAAAGAAAGAGGGATACATTTGAACTGTCCCCATGACATCAGTGGCAGGCATACATATGATGACTCACTGGGATGTGGGAAGGAAATATTAGAATCTATTTCATTTTCTAAAACCTCTATTTCCGGTGTGTTTTATATAACCTAATAGTATAGTACCTCTACATTTTAGAGATAGCAGTTTACATATTTTGGGGTCATGTGCCCCAAAACCATGGGTTGTGGATTCAAAAAAATGTGAAGATTTCTGTTCGACATAACCAAAGTAATAATGACAGTGACAAAGGGATATGCCAAAATGCTCATAGAGGGTTTGGTCCAGCCTGGGGTTTGCTTTGTTCATCTTTAAAGGAGAAACAGAGAAGTTTATCTGAAACTTGAAAAAGAGATATCAGTTTGCCCCTCGAAGAAGGAAACTTCACAAAGGCATCACCTAATGTGATATATGGCCTACGGAATGGAGGCCCAGAGAAGTGAAGTGACTTGCTCAATATAACACAGATGGTTTGTGGCAGATCCGGCCGCTGAACACAGGTCTCCTAATTCCGAATGCAGTGCCTTATCTACTGTTCAAAAACCCCTCTTCTCTACTGTCTAATGAGCGTAGCACTCAGTGAATTGCCACAATTATCATATCACTTAGCATGGGACACTCTCAACTCTGGCAATGGTAGGCAGAAATACATGCTCATAAGCTCAGCTGGGGAGTTTTATTAGCA
The DNA here is from genome assembly GCA_028646485.1 of Cryptoprocta ferox. Lineage (NCBI taxonomy): Eukaryota > Metazoa > Chordata > Mammalia > Carnivora > Eupleridae > Cryptoprocta > Cryptoprocta ferox. Next base: position 31,470,855 of record CM053560.1, read on the forward strand.
TCTTGTAGAACCGAGTATAATATACTGGTCAAGAGCACAGACTCTGGAGTCACACTCTCTGGGTTTGAATCCAAGCTAATCACTAGTTAGCAAACCATCAGCGGCTTGTGTAGATGCTCCATGCTTCAGTGCCTTTGGTTCTAAATAATTGAACCCCACAAAGCAGTTGGGATTTTTCATGCTTAGTTTGACATATATTAGACACTCAATATTATTATCACTAGCAAAAAGAGCACAAAAGATTGATTAATCCCCATAGTGCCATTTAAATAATTTGCCATTTTCCTCTCACCACCTAGCAAAGAATTACAGAGAAGCCATTTCTAACTCTAACATGCCTTGATAAATGGAAGGCTCACCTGATGTTACTCAGAAGCCTGATGCACCAAAGAAATCTCTCCCATGTTGACGAGGTGAGAAATCAAAACCAGATCTGGCCACCCAGACTTTAGAATGGTTAAGGCTTGTTATGCAGTTCCCATTACCTCTAGAAATTTAAGGCTATTCCCATCCAAAAGTGATTCCCCTCAAAGAGATCAAAATCCAAGCTCTCTAGTTTCATCCCCATTCCCTCTAACCTCTACATCGCTCCCTGAGAAATCTCTTTGGACCACAAAATAATCCTGTCTCTTCCCTGTTTCAGTGGCTCCCCATCACCCTCAGGAAAGAATTCAAGGTGACTAGGGTGATGTGTAACACCTTTCACAACCCTGGCCACTGCCGATCTCAACAGATGGACCTCATACCACTCTCTTCCATGACAGCCATAGCACCCCTCCCATAGGGCCCCCATGGCGCCTGCCTCTAGCCCATTACATGGGCTTTTCTCTCAGCCTGGAGCACCTTCCCATCCTTTCTCCTCTTGGGGAGTGCAACTGATTCTTCAAGATCCAGCTCAAGTGTCTCCTCACTGGAAAACCTTCCTAGGGAGCCCCAACCAGGGCTCCTGCATGCTTTCCCTAGTGATAGCCTACACCTACAGCCATCACAGCACACTTTGCTTACTCAACCATCACACCTCCCCACTCCTGACTGCAAGCTTTGTAAAGAGCCTTTGTCTCTGTGCCCTTAGCATCTGCCTAGCACAGGACCTAGTAGACAGTAGGCTCCTAATACACATCCTTATTGTATATCAGACTAAACTACTTCAGTCACCACTCTGATGTCAAAGTGGGAGATTTGCCCTTCAAAAGCAGAGTTATTAGGCTCCCATTCTTTCCATTCTGACACTTCCCTGCATTGCCTAATGTTATTTATCACACACATTCAGTGCAGGTACAGAGTTAAAGTTGAACACACTTTAGAGGAATTTTAAAGTATATATGTTATGTCTGGTGAGAAAAATCACAATAGCAGTTTCATGCTTCTTTAAGATAAATACACATCTAAAGCTTCAATTAATCCTTTGATTGACCCTACTTTGTAGCTGTAGGTGCCTCATTCATTCATCAAATATTTATTGAGGAACTACTATTATCAGGCACTACTGGAAGCTCTGATGATCCAGTGGCAAACAAAAGAGGCAAAGATTCCTACCTTCAAGGAGTTTACCTTCTAATGACCACAAGACAAGATTTTTTTTTTCTGATTTACCTGAGTTTTGTATCATCATGTCAAAGTACAAGCTATTTTCCTTCATTCCAGTTTGATCCCCAAAGGATCAAGGAGGGTTTTTCTGGTTGGGCCTTGGATCTACCCCTTAAACTTTAGCAACCACTCACTCACTGAGGTTTGTTACCTGGGCTCTACTTTTAAATATTTCAGTTATTTATTCTATCTCAGGGGGCATGTTCTCTTTATAACTTAGAAGCACTTAACTTATTTTGCTTCTAGCCTCATTTATCTATATACTGTATTTAAAAACAAAACGAAATTTGTCCCCTTAATCCCTAGCCCGTTGGGCTATCATCCATCCTCTATGGCTGGAAGTAATACTTCCAAAAAAAACCTTAGATTCTCTTAGATGTTTGTGTGGGTCTATTAGTTTAGAAACATGGTTAAGAAAATCAACATCAGAATCTAGAAAAATCTCACTGTCTTCCACTGAAACATTGAATCCCCTCCCCAACACACATAAACATACACACACACACACACACACACACACACACACACACACACCTGCATTTAACCCATAAATTTTTTCCCAGTATACATAAATTATGGAAAGGACTGAACTTATATAGAGTTCTCCACTACACATATTTCAGTTATCCAACTGCCATCTTGGCTTCTCTGGCTTATCTTGTCTTAAGCAGTGGTAAATGATGGCTGACCATGGTCTATAGTTTGTGCTAATGTGCTGGTCACATGTCCCTGAATAGGAGATGACTTAAACACAAGTAAGTTTAGGCCTCATGTCTCATCGGATTATAATTATTTAGAATAGGTAGTAGATTCCAGATAAACTAAAGAGATCTATTGCATCCCTGAAGAGAAACTCTAGGGTTGACTGTAGCTATAAAGAAAATTTAAGAGGAATGAGATGATTATCTAGACTGGAAAAAAATGTTTCCAAATGTTATTATTTTTTAAAAACAATGTATTGGCTCAAAAGCATGGACTATCAATAGCTAAGTAATAGCAAAAAGTTGATCAAGAAGAAGATTCTGAGAATGGATGTGACTGACGGGATTGACAGAGGTACACACACCTCTGTGTTTATAAGCAAACTTATAATGATAGCTGCTCCACTGCACAAAGTTCTTTAACTAGTCTCCTTGAGAGCTCAGATGGAGACACATTCATCTTGGTGTTCTTGGTGCCTAACACAGATAAGAGATTCAATGAATAAAGAATGGTTCTCAAAGTATGGTCCCTAAACAGCAGTATCAACAATGTCTGAGAATCTGTTAGAAATGCAAATTATCTGGCCCCTCCCCTGACTGAATGAAGCTCTGGGACTGGGAGCCCAGCAATGTACACATTAATACCCACCCCATCTCCAGGTGATTCTGATACATGTAAAAGTTTGAGAACCACTGGAATAGAGGTTCTGGTGTCGAAACACAACCTCTCCATATTCTTCACTAGAGAACAGCCCTATTCTATCTGAGAAAATCATCCATCTTCTTTGATTGAGCATGTGGCTTTGGAAGGGAAGCACATGGGACTGTAAGGAGGAAAGAGAAACATTCCTAGCCACTCAAATAAGCCTCATCAATCATGTTGATCAAGGAAATGACGTGTTGCCAATGGATTATCCTCACATTCTTCTCACAGGGGCTACAGGAAAAATCATAAACTCCCTAATGTGGCATGCCAGATGTCCATGATCCACACTGTCTACTTCTCAAGTCTCTTCCCTTGCATTTCTCCTACATCCACCTCCCTCTCCCATACTCCCAGCCATAAGGAATTATTGCAGTTCTTCAAATGACCATGCTTTTCCCACCATATCTTTGATAATGATACACCCCTATCTAGAATGTCATTCTTCCTTCTCTGTATTCTCAGCCCAAAGTATAGTTGCTGGTATACAATGGGTGCTCCATTTCCCTAGATATTTGATGAGTTCACTGTCTCCCTACTTTCAATCTCCCTATCCCTAACCATCCTACACATCTCATCTAGACAACGTTGGGAGTGCATGGTTATGATCATTTTAGCATAAAATCTAAATTCAGTCTGGCCCCAATCCATTTCTAGATTTACTACAAATGACCACTGCAGGCAAATGAGGCTCCTTTGCCCTCTTTCCAGCATATCCTGCATTTTCCTACAACACAGATCCCAGATTTACTGAGTACTCTCCAGGAACTGCAGAATACAGGAGTGATCAAGACAAAGTCCTGCCCTTGAGGCCATTATATGAAAGCAAAGGAGGCAGACAATAAACCCATAGATTAATTTATAATATGAGGTCAGGTAGTGATAACGGCAATGAAGAAAAATAAAGCAGGCTTGGGAGACAGAAGAGGATGGGATGGGGCTAGGGGCTCCATCTTAGATAGAGAGGTGAAGCAGGACTTCTCTGAGAAGATGACCCTTGAACAACACTGAATGTAGTGAGAAAGGAGGCCAAGGAGGGGGTATGGACAAGTGCTCCAGTCAGTGGGAACAGCAAATGCAAAAGCGCAGAGGCAGAAACACTTTGGTGAATTTGAAAAACAAGAGAGTGCGCTATAAGGCTAGAAGAGATAGGGGAAGAGTAACAGGAGATAAGGGCAGGACATGGCCTTAGTTCATAGCATTTCCTGATCTTCATTCTTCTTCGTCTGTTGAAATCCTTTATATCCCTCAAGGGCTATCTCTTACATTTTCCTCCCCGGACCCTTTGGATTCCTCTCTGCTGAAAGAGATGTGCTCTTCTTCCTAAATCCTGGAGGCTTTGGCGCACACCGTCTTGTCTGAAAGCACCACATACATTCTACCTAATAATGTTCTCCTTTAGAACTATTCTCAAACTACACTGTAAATATCTTGTGGGCAAGGACCATATCTTGCTCATTTCTGAATTTCCCATAACATTAACATAGTGCATATAGCAGGGGCTCTACAACTCACAAAATCATCTAGTTGGAAGGCACTTGAAAGTCTCTCCATTGAGCCAAAAAGTTGTTTTTGGAGGGGCCATAGCTCTAAAATTATGCTAATATATGCAGGAATGCAGCTATTGCATAGGAAATGTCAGTATGACCAAATGAAATGCAGCTTAATCCAACCACTATTTACTGAGTGGCTTATCAGAAAAATGAAGAAAAGCAAAGCCCTCAGAGAGATCTGAACCTAGGTCAGAGCTCAGCTGGACTTTCCTTGGGCTAGATCACCTTACCAGACCCTGTTAGAATCCTCCCCGCATCCTAGTAAACATCACAAATGCATTCTGGAAGTTTTTCATGTCACATTACAATGCAAACTAAGTTATTCTCTGGGCACCACTCCTAGAAACCAGCCATTCTTACCTTCTTTATGATCTCTGACCTAGAGGCCTTTCATATTTGGTATAGAATTCTCTTTGATGATGGTAAACACGAATCTGACCTCAGAAAATCCCCCCAATTTGAAACCCTCTGGGATCACCCCTCCCCCCAGCATCCCATTCTTGGGCTTTTGGCCCCATCATCTCTGTAGTTGAAACAACTGACAAAACTGGCTTTGGTGTTTTCGTCCCTTCTGCCTTCATGATGCTGAGATGTTAACAGGAACATGTGCAGATCTGGGAAATTAGCCAGTAAATCCTAAGTAGTGAAGAAGTCTGAGGATAAGAGGAAAATGTTTTCAAAATATCTAGCCCAGCCTTCCCATGAACCACCTCAGAGACTATCTCCCAAGAAAGCTCTCTGACGCTCATCTCTTTTGATTGTAAGGTACCTCATGCTTCCAGTGTGTCTCTCTTTGGCAAACTATTGCTAGCAAAACAGAGCTCCTGACCAAGAAACACTTCCTGGTAACTCACTTCAATGGTCCCCTCCTCCTATTGGTCCCTCTGCCTTGGCCCTATCACTCCCTGGTCTCCCTGCTGGACACCTTTAACAAGTTCCTCTCCCTTTTGAGATTTATAGCTTGTCAGACCTTTGTAAGTTGTGTCCATCCTCTCTCAACTCTAGCTGTCCCTAACTCACCTAATAATAAGTAGCCTTTCTTTAGCTAAACATCACAGGGTTTTAGTGCTTTTAATATTTTTCTATAAATTAGGCCTCTTGTGGCATCTGAACAGTTGTTGGAAGTAATACACATCCAGCTAAGTGCCATGGATCCTTGAATACCAAAGAGGGTGGGGCATGGGTAGGTGTGTCCCTTGTGAATGGAAACATGTGAGGTATGTGTGCTGATAAATATCCTGTGGCTTGGGAATAAAAAATGGAAAGGTCACTAGGACCCTTAACCATTTTTATCCAAAACTCATTCCTCAGAGGCAACAGTATCCAAATCTAGGATTTCAGAGGAGGGGCTCTAACTTCTGTTCCTGGCACCAGCATCACCACCACTCGCGTATTGTGTGGCCTTTGAGCAACTCCCTTCTCTCCTTCATGCTTCAGTTGCTTGAGGTGGTTTAAGTGATTCATCATTTTAAGACATTTTAAAATACTATATAGATGTGTTAATGTTAACAATGCTGATCACGGTTGTTAATGTTAACCTCATAGTCACGTGGTGACACTTCATGTTTTCAAAGCAATAATTACACCAACCTGCACCATAGCCTTGAGAAGTGGATTTTTAAACCTGCTCCACCCATACTCATTTGTACATGGTCCTACCCAAACCAGTGCACACTCTTAGGTTGGGATCAGGCTGTGGAGGGCCTTGGAGCTAATGTATGGAGAGAGCTCTGCTAACTTGACCAAACCACCCCAAAGTCTGTGGTTAATGGATTACAAATTTGGGTAATGCTGGACAATAAATTACAACTATAATAATAAAGCTGAAAGTACACACAATTTAAGCAGAAACACCAGTGTTTTTTATCGGAAATGAAAGAAACCATTGATCATAGCAACTGTCTGAGATTAGCAGGGAGCCACATTTTCAAACATCCTGCAGTAAATCCAGAGCAGATCCAGCTGGAAAGCAAGAGTGGAAATAAAACTTGAAAATTCATACCACACTTTGAAGTCTGCTTCTTTCACAACCATGAGTCTCTGATTTGCCCCAACCATTCTGAGCTGCTCTTGCTTGTTGAATTTATTTTAAAAGAGACACAAGCCATGCACTTGCATATAATCTTTCAAAGGGACTCCAGCTCTTTGCAGGGATGGTTGCTTGAGGAGTATGAGTCCCAAAATACTTTCTCTTGCACATGAAATCAGCCATCAAAACTCAACTGGAATAGAAAGCCTTTCAATACTAAAACTAGAAACCACTCTTGATTCTAGTAAGTACCGCTTTTTCTCTTATGTTCTTTCCTTTACCCATCCATGCACTTTTAATTTTTAGTTTTTGAGTGCTATTATCTGTCAAAAGCCATTAATGCAGATAAGAGGATACTACCATCCCAGATGCTGGAAATGCCAGGATGGTGGCCTCATACTGTCTTCCTTTCCATGAAGCCGTCTGGGGCTCCTGAAGGGGCTGCTATCCCATTCAGTCATCAGAGGAGAGAAAGCCATTGGTGTAGGTTGAACAGAGCTTCAATCTTTTACGGGAGCCACTGTCACCATACAGCAACCTCACCTACCAACTGTGCTTTTGTGGACAGGAGCCCAGTCCTTCTGCCCAAATCCCAGGTGACTTTAGAATAGGGCATGGTGTCTTGAGCCAACTGGACTGTTAGATCCTTTCTCTACTGATCATTATGGGGAAAAGGGATATTCCCTATGACTGAGATCCAGTTGCCCTTAGTATTTTCAATGACCACCAGGAAGAATTGGCAAGGGCATCTAAGAAACATGTCCTTGGCCACAGAACAGTCACAATAACCTAGTCAGTAACCAGTCAATCAACTTTGTAATAATCTAGTTGCCTTAGTTTCTGTCAACAAAACAAAAAACTAAAGAGGAAAATACTTTGATGCACAGCACCTGCTTGAGAACAATGTAGATTATAAAACCAGAAATCTGGATTTCTGCCCTTAGGTTCACAGGGCAGTGATTTTTGGTCAATTTGCATAAGTCTTGAAGCTTCCATTCTCCCCAAGGAATGAAATAGTGCTTGTGAAAGGCAGGCTGAAAATTGACAAGTACACTGTACTCATGAGAAGTTATTCTAGCAAAATAGGGAAGATTCAATTTGCCTTCTCTTTCCTTCTCCAGGCACAAAGCTATGGGGTAGGAGCAATGCAGACAAACTCCTTGACCTCTGGGGCCCACTTCTCTCTTCTTGAGCTCTCCCACCTGGGAGCTGGATAATTCAACAGTGGAATGAAACCCCAATGAAGAAAATCATACCATGGACCCAAGCAGTGAACATGGTTCCACATGATCCAAGCAACAAGCCAGCCACAAACTTTAATAAGGAGAAAAAAAAAAAAAAAACTAACAACACTAACAACACAAAAACAAAGAACTCTCAACTTTACAAACACTGGGAGGGCAACAGCTGGTCAGCCGAGATTAAAGGAGCGTGAGAGAGCACCTCCCCATCTCCTGACTTCTCCTCCCCCATAGAGGTCCTTGGAGCCAGCCAGGGCTTGCTTTTACAGCTCTGTGAAGATGACCTTGTTCCAGCTAAGATAGGGGCTCTTTTGATCTCAGCAGGGGGATGCTCTGGGCCTGCAGCTGGCAGATATTAATAGTACAGGATTTGCTGGGCTGGAAGAGATCTCTCAGTTGGGCCAGGTCACTTATATTCCCTGCTCTGCATCAGAGCAGAAGGGACTTCATTTCCCTGAATCAGCCCCTGCTGCGTATTTCCCTTAGGTCAACTCAGATCATTTTATTGCTGGCTGCTCTTGGCCGCTTGTTCTCACCCCACAACCGTTTTCAAGGGAGCACTGTTTAAGCCGTGCCCTGCAGCTGAAATCTATTATAGGACAGGGTAGACCTTGAGCTCACCCCATCAGTGCATTTCTTGCTCCCACTGGGTTGCACACATGTCTTCTTGTGTACAGGTCTGTGTGAGAGAGAGGCAGAGAGAGCAAGAGGCAGACAGACGAGACAGAAATTGTTTAGAGTCAGAAGGAGAGAGCAATGTGGGGAGAGGGGTCTCTTATAGGTATGCCAAAATAGCAATGGTAAGATTCCTGAAGATCCTTTCTATTATGCTTAATGTAGGAAAATACAAGGCCATTCTGCCCACTCCATTAATCATAATTTTAAAACACCATCAACGAGTGAATACTCCTGATCTTCAGATCCACATCATGATCTCACAACGGTAGAGCTAGAAAAGACTTCAGCAATCTTGTATTTATCCAGCCTGTCATTTAATAGAAAAAAAACAAAACAAAACTGAGGCCCCAAGTCATCAAAAGACCTGCCCAAGATCACAGAGCTAATAACACAATGTCAAAGTTGATACACGGGATGCTGGAGACCATAAAAGTAATTTATACATATTAACCACAATGGCATTAACAACCATTGCAATGTATATGAATAGGTATAAATGTTCTAGGAAACTTGTCCATTTTAGTTCACTGGTAAGGAACTTCATTATAGACTTCAGGAAAAAATATTTCTATAGCTTCTTTACCTGCTTAGCTATACAAAGGAAAGATCTAGAAAGATCAATTATTTCTGTTATCCCTAGGATTTCATAATTTTAAAAAGTTGTCAAAGGATGAGTGAGTAAGTCTCCCCTTGCCCTGAAGACACCTTTACCATTTTCTGGAAGCAGTTACACTGGAGCCCCAAAACAATTTCCTCTGTATCTGTTTTGCTCCTCTTCTTTGCTTAAGATAAATTAGGAAGCCAAGACAAAGCAAAGTACTATTACTTATTTATTTTTTTAAGTTTATTTATTTATTTTGAGAGGCATAAAGAGAGAGAGAGAGAGAATCCCCAGCCTGCTCCACACCATCAGCATGTAGCCCAAAAATGGGGTTCAAACTCACGAACTGTGAGATCAAGACCTGAGCCAAAATTGAGTCCAACATTTAACTGACAGAGCTATCGAGGCCCCCACTGCTGGTTTTTAAATAAGGAAACAAGACTTTTTTTTTTCTCCTCAAGGCTGAATAAATGTGTGTGTGTGTGTGTGTGTGTGTGTGTAATAATCACAACAATTTTTAATCAGGTGCTTTGTGTGAGTTTCATGGTTACTGTTTACAAAGTATTTACTATGGTATCCATTCAGCATTTATTTACTGCCTACTATAAACCTAGAACTTTGTTAGTCACTCAGGCACAACATGGATACAAAAAGAATACAAGATACCCTGTGCCCTTAAAAAAATCTTCTAATCTAGGGGCACCTGGGTGGTTCAATCCGTTAAGTGTCTGACTTCAGCTCAGGTCATGATCTCACAGTTGGTGGGTTCTAGCTCCGTGTCGGGCTCTGTGCGGACAGCTCAGAGCCTGGCCTGCTTCAGATTCTGTGCCTCCCTCTCTCTTGCCTCTCCCCTGCTCATGCTGGGTCTCTTTCTCTCTCAAAAATAAATAAACATTTAAAAAATATTTTTAAATCTTCCAATCTAGTCAGGAAACCATGAAAAGTTAAATTAGTTTTCCCAGACCTTTTCTTTAGAAAGGAGAGCAGGTAGAAGGTCCACAGAGGTGGAAGAAGGAGTGAGACCAGCACAGGCTGGAACAAACAAGGGGGTTTTGTGGAAGTGGTGGCCTTTAAATGAATCTCGAAGGGCTCAGGGGATTTAGGAAGAAAGGAAGCAGTAGAAGTGAAAAAGAGAAATGCTATTCTAGATGGGATGAGCCGTCTCTGCAGTGACATGGAGGCAGGGGTGGGGAGTGGTGGGCTGAAAGTCAGCATGGTTGGTATAGGAGTTCACCCATGGCATTGCCAAGAACCAAGGGGAATAGGAAGAAAAGGGAAGACTCTGAAGGGTAAGGAAGCATTAACTGTGTCTAGTGGTATTTTGGAAACTGATCCACACAAAAGAAAAGAAAAGCAAAAAAAAATCCTGATTTTTAGCACATGCTGATTCCCATTGTGTAAATCCTTCCACCCTAGGTGATTTCAAGCTAACAAACCACAAATTCCTGAATATTTTAAAAGTGGCTTATTGATTTTAGTTCATTCTCAGGAAATGAGCTAAAACAATTCCAAGATTTCTGAGTAGGAGAGTGACATGGTAAAAGGAAGTCAGATTCGGAGAGTTTAATTTGGTGGTAGCAGAATGGAAATGGTAGAGAGGCTGCAGTTGGGAGGCCGTTTTGGAATCTATAAAAATAATCTGAGTTTAATAAGTCAACAGATCACAATACAAATTGCAAAGAAGAGGTGTCTGGCTGTCTCAGTCAGTAGAGCATGCAACTCTTGATCGCAGGGTCGTGAGTTCAAGCCCCACACCGGGCATGGAGTCTACTTAAAAAAATGTCTAATATCCATAAACATTTTTTTAAAAAATTACAAAGAACAGGGGACAGAGGAAAAAATATATTTGGAAAGAAGCAAGAAGACTGGATGAGAGGAGTGCAGGGAGGGAGGAAGAGTAAATGATTTGGGTTTTCAGTCCAGGTGATGGGGGAGAGATGACACATCACTGAATGTGGAAATAGGGGACACAGAGCATTTTACAACTTTTAAAAATAAGTAATTAGTTTTTTTAATGTCTATTTATTTATTTTGAGAGACAGAGAGAGAGAGAGAGAGAGAGAGAGAGAGAGAGAGAGAGAGAGAGAGAGAATCCCAAGCAGGCTCCTCACCAACTGCGCAGAGCTCGACTGGGAGTTTGATCTCATGAACCATGATATCATGACCTGAGCCGAGATCAAGAGTTGGATGTTTAACTGACTGAGCCACCCAGGTGCCCCTAAGTAATTAATTTTCCCTCTGAAAATGACCGAGAAGCGAGGGCTGTGGTCCTTCCAATTCTTGAGATGGTAAACTGCGGCCAATCTGTGGAAGACCACCTGGGCAGCCAGGAGCCTCACTAGGCCTGCCAGTCCCATCTGCTCCCTCATGAATACTTCTCAGAAAATGGAAGCGCGGAGGGATCTGTCACAGCTAATGTACTTTTATCCAGCCCACAACTAGCAGAGCTCAGAAATGTCACATAAGAACTTTCAATAAAACTAGAAACCACCCACTGGCTCAGTGGTGTAATTCCCCTTGCTACATAAACCATGGCCTGCCTGACCTTTGCTAGCATGGGAGGGTGGAGAAAATTTTGCAGATTTACCAATGTCGAGAGTTTTTCTTAACCTTTCTGTAAAGCCGGTTGGGAATGCCACATCTCCAGCACATGATGCTGGTGTACACTTTCAGTCAGTCCCACAGCACCCAGCACAAACCAAAGGCTAAATTGCTATGAGACCACCAGTAAAGCCAACCTGTGAGCAACAGTCTGAAAAACCAAGTCACTTAGCAGTTTTTCAGCCCTCATACTAAGGACCCAAAGCACCCTATGGAGCTGTGACAAGGCTCAAGGTAGAGGTGATGGATGTCTATGAGGCTGATTCACTCAGATGAAAAGGGAAGCTGACCTCTAGAGACAGGCAAAAGACTCTCCAAATATAAGGGATCAGATGCCAGGAAAGTTGGCTATGCTAAATTGCCAGGCCCTGGCTGGGTTCACTGGTCAGGGCCTGTTAGCCCAATCTCCCAATGCAACATGGGGCAGAGAGGCAGAGAGGAGAGGCTGTGGGGCTATACGTCAGTGTCAAATTTCAGCCCCTCTAGGACAGATCCCTTACCTTCAGACAGGGACAAATCATCAGCTGGAGACACCAGGTCTGCCTGGGAAGCTAGGGCTCTGCTTAGATGCGTTGTAATTTGATTCGTCAAGATAACCTATGAACAGACAGGGAGAAGGTGGGGGAAGAGAGAAGAAAGAGAGCAAATTAATTATTAGAGCTCTCAAAAGACAGACTGTGGTTCAGGGGAGGACCGATAAGCACACAGGTAGGAAAACCCCAGCTCTGACTTTAGTCAGTTTTATCTTTAAGCCAGAATATCTAGCAAAACCTATAGGTCACTCAAAACACAGAAAACGCGAAACAGGCTTCTTTTAGAGCTTAAACCACCAATTAATTCTTTCTCAATGCTGAGTAAATTGGGACTGAGAGGTGTTGTCATACTAGCTAAGTAATAGAAGGCTACCCAGAGAGAATTAAGATGCATATGAACACATTTTATCAAACTTCAATTTTTAGGATTATATCCACAACCCAAGACATTGCTAGTGCTAAATAAAAGCAGTAATTTAAAATCTGGATGCCTATAGCTTCTTCCTTATTAACTCAAGGTCAGAGTTTTAGTTCCAAATTTGTGAAACTGTAATAAGATTCATCTGTAAAGGAACAACACTGTTCCTTGAAATTCGTTGAACGCCAACAAAAAACTTCCAATCTCACTATGTATTTAAAACACAAATTAATATAATCCTACATATGCAGAATACAGGTTTATGACATTTAAAATTAATATGATCCACTGCCACACAGTGGTACTTGATTCAGTCAAGAAACCATTCTTGTCATTAAAAATCTTCATTTATAAAATTTACTATATTGTTTAGAAACCTGAAGGAAAAATAAAATACAGATTCTCTTCTGAAAAATTACAACATGATTAACGTCACAATCGTTTCTCCAGCTTGGGTGTTCCCATCATGCGTAAAAACTGTGAGCATCTTGGTCACTCAGAGAAAACCTCCCTTCTGAAAAGGGTACTAGGCATTTAGTATCTGGGATAAGCATCTTGTTGGACTGTCTTGGTCTGTCCCGAGGGTCAGCTATGATTTTGTTGCCACCGTAATTTGAACAGAAATGGAAACTGTCTCTATTCTTTATTGTCCAGCTTCTCAGCCACACCTCTGTCACTGTCTCTTGAACGAACCAGGGACACATTATAAATCCTATACCAATGGCAGTTTAATTGAGGGCTGAGAGGGGAGCATGATGGCAAGGTCAGGCAAAGAAATGAAGTACTCTATTAGCAAAAACAACCTTTCCAAGGTCTTTGTTGTGTCAACTAGGCTCATGGGTCTCTAGCTACTCGTCAGTGATGACCAGATAGTGCAGCCTTCTGCTAAGTATTTGCTAACCTTGTCCTCATATTCTTCTGTATTGCCTCTTTTCATCTGGACTGGTGAGAATCACATACAATATGTCTTCAATTATAATGGCTATACAACGACTATATAAAATAGTCTAATCACAGCTTGTTCTTTCAAGAACAAATTTCATTTTTAGAGGTATGAATAAAAATGATGTCCATTTCTCTCTTTTTAATATAGGGCATGCACTCTAGAGTTTAACAAAATTGGGTGCAAATTCTGACTCTGACATTGTACACCTTGGGAAAGCTACTTAAACTTTTGAGCTTCATTTGTTCATAAGTAAAATCACACCTATCTTATAGATTTGTTACCAGAATTAAGTGAAATAAACAATGTGAGATACTTAACTTAATGTCTGGCACATAGTAAATATTCAATAAATGAGGCCATATATTGTTAGGTTCTATAGGTTAATAAGTTAGTAAATACCACATGCTTCAGACGATTGGATCTAATAGCAGAACACTAAATCACAATTTTCTGCATTAGAATATACTTCAGTACCTGATCATTTCTACCAATCCTTATTCCTTCTTAAGTTTTATTCAATTGCTAAGAATTTATGTTAAAATATCAGTAAGAAAAAGAGCAATTATTTAAAGGCAGGGAAATAAGATACTGGTATTATTATGAAAACTCTATGTGCTTTATTTACCAATGAGCAAAACACTGTTTCTGTCTGCCCTAGTTTTTTAAAATGTGAAGCTTCTGAGAGATCAAAATAGGTAAGTTCTACTTTTTTAGAGAATTCTTCTATAAGATGGCTTGGTGAAAATGAAAGAACTCTGATGATATGGTAATAGTAATACCAAAAAAATGTATTGAATACCTACCTTCCAAGGCATGTTACCATGCACACAGGGGAAAATAAAGAGGTAAAGTCACCATATGTCTTCTCTAGAAACTTGTAAGTTAAAAGATAAGCCATTTACCAAAATATTTAGGTCATTTTTCCCCTCAATTTCATTATCATTCCACTATAATGGAAACTTGTCCTCAGATGATGGGTTTGTTCTACAGAACTAATAAAGTTATATTCCGCAGAACCAAAAACCAAACTGCAGTTGTCCCTCAGAAGGTTCTCACTCCAATTTACATCCCAATGGAAGACTAGATGGAAAAGAAAACATTTTACTCTGCAATGGCAAGAGAATCAGCTCCTAGGCGGTTTTGCCAATAATCCTCTCCTTTTTTATTACGCATCAGAAAGCAAAATCACTGAAGGATACATAGCAACCAAACTTAGGGGTTTGCTAATCACACCATCTTACTAAATTGTTGTGGTTTTCTAAACCCATGTTCAGCAAAATGATAGAATGGAAACATTTTCAAATAGCATCAATTACAAATAATCACGACTTGGGTAGAAGCCTATAGACGTGTTGTCCTGTGAGGCAATCTGGAGACTTGAAAACTACACAGTTAAAATAACATATAAAATACTACTACAAGTTATAAACAGAGTCTTAACACTATCTGGTTTCTGAAAATTTGTCCCAACGCTTCAGAAGGGCTTTCTTGCCACTTTGCTCCATTGGAAAGCTTGGGGCTTCTGATGCTTGGGACTATATTTGTGTGAGAGCAGTTTGCACAGTAGTTAGGGTTAGCGCTTGAGAGTCAGACCAGAGTTCAGATCCTGGGTTCTACCACTTACTAGCCGTATAACATTGGGCAAATCTCATAACCTCTCTGGTATGATAATACAGAACTCAAAGGGTTTCATTACACTGGATAATGCATATAAGGTCCTCAGCATTAGTGTCTGACCAAAGGTGAACACTTAAATGTTAGTCTTCATCATTGTCATTAGTTATCTTTTGCTGACTGGTACCTTCCTTTTTATTTTTTCTTCATGTTTTATTTCACCCCCACACCATCCTCACACCCTCTCCTCTGCTCCTGGTCCAGAATACATTCTACTTTAGGGGCCACTGTGTGTCCAGTCTGATCCACCTTACAGTGAAATATTAAGTATTTCTGCTGGGGCCTCCAGGAGTAGCCACTTAGTATATTCTAGCCCATGGTGAGTACTGGAAAATGGGGGACAGAAGAGAAAATGGGAGAGCCCTGGAAAAATCAGGGTGGAGAACTGTCAGATCTAAAGGCAAAAGAAGCCCCTTTTATATGACTCTTGGAAGGTGATGGAAAAAAAGGATTTATGGTCAGTCAGGGATTGAATAGGTGGGAATGGAGTATCTGGCCCTGTGTGGTTAGCAGAAGAAATGTTCACGGTCAACAAAACAATTAACTCAGTATTTACAAGCCATATTTTTTAAAGGAGCAAAGTATACGGCACACGCCCTCATTCAACGTTCTGTGGGGGTAGGTAAGAGGCAACTTTGTAAGCCCCACTTTCTACAAGGTGAACTAGAGTCACCTTTCTGAGATGAATAGCACAGATAAGAAGAGGGGCACGCAGGTCTCCTGCCCACTCTCCCTCCTAAGGCAGTGACAGGCAGAGGAGAGGAGAGAGCATGCTCGGCTCGGACCCAAGGACAGGTGACTTCGCCAGACCTTAGATTCCTTTGTTCATTATTTTTAGTGTCCAGAAATTACAAGATTATCAGTCCTATGTTGTAACAAGCCCAATCTTGTGACAAGAGTCCTTGTGGATTCTGATGCTACGAAATAACTGTCAGGGAAGTAGGTAAATAGCTTCAGCTTCTACCAAAGAGTCAAGAATTTGAGGTGATCTGAGCAGAATTCTGGCTACCTTCTTCATGGTTTTCAGTGGCCCCAGATGCATGTGGCCTGTCATTTCCAAGGCCCACAGAAGGCCTGGAATCCAAAGCTCTTCATGGAACCCAGGTCTGTGGGCAAGAGTTTAAGGGGGAGGCTGGGCTGGAGGAAGAGTAAAGCACCTCGGGGGTATTTCTATGCCCATAAAAACACCCACTTCCTCCTACCCACTCTCTGGCAGAAAACTGCTACAATCTAACACAGAGATTCAGACAAGTTTCAAAATCACTTTAACAGGACATGTGGGCTAGATGCAGTGATTGTCCTAATATTCCTGTTTGTTTACGCAAACAGGCAGTGTACCAGATAACCGGGCCAGCCAGAGAAAAGGGCAGCATCCGAGCAACAGAGAGAGAGGCTGTGGGCTGGCTGTGCTCACAAACTGCCTACCTGTCACCAAACCTAGCAATCTCAACGTGACAGAGCTCTGCTTTTCAGAGGTTCTGAAGGCATAGTTTAAGTTTTTCTTCTTTTTGTACTGAAAATGGTCTATCAGCCCAAGGTACACTTTTTTAAAATGTTATTTTTGGTATCTAAAATGATCCCAATTGCTAGATAGGACAATGATCGAGCCTTTCTGTCTAAACTGTAGGCCTTGGATGAGTCAGAAATTCTGGGTTTTAATCCTGGCTCTATTAAGGGTTGCTGAATGTCCCACTTTTAAGAAGACAGAGGCCAGAATTTTCCTGTGAGAAATTGTTAAGGTTCACTGAGTCCTTTCATCACCAAGGCTTGAGAGAAAGGCCCTGGAGTGGTTTTCACCAAACTCTCCTCTTGCTCCCCAATCATGACAGTGTCTGCCCCAACCCATCTGCTGCCTAGAAGCTGGGAGTGAGAAGGAAATGGGGTGGGGGCAGGAAAGTGGGGGAGGGCAGGAGGGGTGGTGGGGAGCTCTGGGTGCAGTGTAGGGGCAGAGTAAGTGCACCTAAGAGCAGGCCTAGCGGCCCACACTCGCAGACTCATGCTTCTCCCCTGACAGCTCCCCATCCCAACTCCTTCCTGTCACTTCCAGCGTTGAAAAGAGATATCCAGTATTTGCTGTGAGGAAAAGTCAGACCAAATACTGCTGGAGTTTGAGCGTCACAGATCTAGTTTTACTATTCCCTGGCTTAATTTTGCCAAGCTCTGGAAAATTATAAATCATTCCATTATGAAAAAATAATTATTTTTTTTCTTTAGCTTCAGGCGGGGGAATATCAACTGTCACTTCTAGAATAAAGAGCTGATAAGGTTTTAGTATTCTAGCCTGCTTGAAGGTCTGTATGACAATCGGTTTCTGGGAAAAATCTGAAAGGCTGTGGGGGATTTTCCTTTCAAAATATTTGTGGCAAAAGGACCAAACTTCAATTTGGCTCGAAGAAAACACTGTTGTGGGAGTCAGGCAGCCTGCCTTTTATTTCTGGCTCTTTCGCTAGCCTGCTGTGCAATTCTGGAAAATGCTCCTAACCTCTCTGTACCTAAAAAGTGTTGGGTCCATAAAAGATGTCAAGAAATGTATAATGGCTTTAAATGTAGCAGGCTGCTATGAAAAATGTTATGCATTTCTTAAATTTATTTTTTAAAGTTTTATTTATTTATTTTGAGAGAGACAGAGAGAGTGAGTGAGAGAGAAAGAGAGCACGCAAGCACGAGCAGGGGAGGGGCAGAGACAGACAGAGAGAAAGAGAATCCCAAGTAGGCTCCGTGCCGTCAGCATGGAGCCCTACAAGCTCAAACTCATGAACTGCAAGATCATGACCTGAACCAAAATCCAGAGTCAGACACTTAACCAATTGAGCCACCCAGGTGCCTCCACAATGTTATACATTTCAATTTGCATTAGGATGAGTGTTATACTTAAAATCCCACCTTCTGTTTCTCATCATCCACCCTTAAGATATCCATTTTACACAGAACAAATTGGCAGTGGCTGAGGAAGAGAGAAGGAAAAAAAAAATGAGGGACACAACTTCAAATAATTTTGTTTTATGATGAGAATATTTTCAAATCTCAAAAAACTTCACATCTCTTATTATGGACCTGGAGGAAAATCTCTGTTGTAGGTTTCACTGTGGAATTCACAGGCGATGCTCAAGAAACACTGTTTAGTGGGAGAGTCCCTCAGGGAGGAGAGTCCCTGATGAAGATATTGGCTCAGTATGAGGCCACGTAGATGAAGAGAAATGAATCTTTACAGCTTTGCACAAACACACAATCACACAGAGATTGATAATAATACTGCTTCTGTCTCATGTTAGCCATTGTCTAGACCACCGAGTTCAGAGGAAATGCACTGAAGTAAAACTGTGTCTGCCATTTGGTCAAAATAAACATCCAAGAAAACTGCAGCACCGGAGGGTGGCTTTCTCTCTGGCCTACTTCTCCAGGGGTACACATGCAAGGGGATGCAGTGGAAACCCTGGGCTGGCGGCTGCCGTGTAGGCGTGAAAGGCTCTGGTTCCACTGTCGACATGCTGTTCCACTGGCTCTGAGGGGGCTGAGGTTAACACATGCTGGTTCCGGGTCTCAAATGGGGTGACAGTTGTAATGAGGCCACAAACAGCGGCCTGGTGTGCTGTTTCCACCTGCAGCCCAACCTTGGCGACATCCTGTCAGTGACCTTGGGCTTGTTGCAGGAAATAACACGCGCCATTGGCGAACTGCAACAGTGTGTTACAGAGGCTTCTAAAGGTGCATTCGCCAACTTGTGCAATTTTGCCGTTAGCATGGGATCAAATAGGCGTCTGGCCAGCCGGGGCTTGGGAACGAACAAGGCCAATTGCTGGATGACGCTGAGGTTCACAGATGTGGAAGAAACCTTCCTATCAGCCTTTACTGCACCATATATCTCTTGTGGCCAAGTCGCTTTTGCGTGGTTTGTTTGGTTGTCCTCGCCCACTCCCTTACTGCCCACTGAGCGCCACAGAAAGGCAGGGGAGGTGAATTTCCAACAGCCCCCTGAGTTTCTGCTGACCTTTTTAGGTGTTTTTGTTACTTGATGGTGCTTTCTATTCACGTGTATGCCTGGGCTCTGGGGATTCCCCTCCTTTTGATTTGCAAGGAGGGTTAGAAAGACACAGCTTTGTGATCGGTCCATCACAGGCGGCTGCTATTGACTGATTTCCCCTCCTCAGACTCATTTGAGATCAAGAAAATAGTTGAGTCACTTGCTCCCAGGGGTCTGAAAATACAGCTCTTGGGGGAGTCCAGCCTGATATATACCAACTCTGCTATTCTCCAGCCCCAGCCACACTTAAAGTAGCTTATAGTAGGGAGGAGCTGAAGCCCAGAGGGGCCTCTGATTTCACTCCACCTCTGAGAAGCCTCCAAAGGAGAATGAGCCAACACTAATCTGACTTCTGTATTTCTATGCCACTAAGGCAAATGGCATTCCAAGGGCCCTCCAAACTCAGCAACTGGGTACACTGCATTCATGTATCAGAGATCTATTCTATCTCCAAAGTGAATCTGTAGCATAAATTGAGAGCAAAGGTCATTCACAACCTGTTCAAAAGGAGGTCAAAACATCTGCCTAGGAACAAATATCCAAGACAGCAGCTTCATCAGATACGCCTTTGAACAAAAACTATTTATTTGATATCCTCATAGAAGGGATATTGTGTAAGGCGTGTTTTTTATAAGCGGGGCAGGGAGTTGGGAGCTGAAGCTATCCGTTTATATCCATACTTAAATAAATGACATCAACACACACAAACAATAATAACCTACAATTAAACAGAGTCAACACAGGAGAGACAGAAGAAGAATGGGCCCAGAACAAATACATTAAAATGGCTAAATATTTACATAGTGAGTGAGGACGGGCCTCCTTCCATGGCAATGCCCTTGGAGTGGAGATCTTTGATCACGGTCACTAACAAGCTAACTCCCAATCACGTGCTATATAGGCCCATAAAGTGACGTCCTGGCCAAGGGCAAATCACACTCAAGGCACAAGCCCCAATGCCAGATGTCAGATAGGTTTTCAGAATCTCCAGTGTATACCCTGGTGGCTTGGCAATGGCCCCCTGGAGTGCTGTCCTAAGAGGAAGTGTTAGGTTGTGTCAGGCCTCTGAGTTGCTAGAGGGGCTCGTCAGGGACATAAGCTGCTACACATAACTACAGAGGAGTGCTATCCTATAATTTTTTCCTTCCTCATTTTCCGTTGCCTATCTTGATGTTCACCTCTCATCTAATGTCATTAACAACAATGACAGCATTTTATGTGTGTATGATGCTTTATTTCTTTTAAATTTTTAAAAAATTGTTTACTTATTTATTTATTTAGAGAGAAAGCAGAGGGGAGAGGAGAGAGAGAGAGAGAGAGAGAGACAGACTCCCAAGCAGGCTCCACACTGCCAGGAAAGAGCCCAATATGGGGCTTGAACTCATGAACCTCGAGATCATGACCTGACCTGAGCCAAAATCAAGAGTGTGACGCTTAACCCGACTGAGCCACCCTGGCGCCCCTGATGCTTTATATTTTTCAGAGGATGTTCACACAGTGGCCTTAGTTGATCCTCACTACCTCCTGAGGGAAGCTGGGCTGTAACTGAAGCAGCTGTTGTATGTTAGGAGGGTGGGCTCTGGAATCAGACCTCCTGGGGTTTGTCTCAGCTCCACCACCACCCAGCTGCAGCATTTCAGGTAGATTACTTAATCCCTCTGTGCCTCACTTTCTTCAATGGTGTAATGAGATAACAATTGTACCTGTTGTGAGGATAAATGAGTTAGCACAGAAAGCCCTAAGACAGTGCCTAATTCCTAGCAGGTGCCTAACAGCTATTAGCTTTTTACTTATTAATCTACCCACGTCAGTTTTTCCAGTGGGAATACTGAGGTTTGTGACATCCTCGTTCTGTCTCTCTGTTTCTCGTGGTTCACTCACTCTGGCTCTCATCCCCATGCCAAGTGCCTCAGCCTAAAAGGTCCTTCTCTATTCTTCTTCACACTTCCATCTTTGCAGGGCTAGTTCAAATCCCACCCCTTCCATGAAGTCTTTCCCAACGATGCTAGCTGCAGCTAACTGATCTTTCAGTTCCTAATGCTCCCATTTTAGAATCAGTACCAATTAATTCAGTACAAGGATATTTTCTCTATGTCACATGTTATTCTTACCTCTCTACCTACAGTGTAAATGTTCTGAGATTTCACGTATTTTTGCCTCCCCGTCCCCATTCTAAAAGTAGGAAGGGGGAGAGAGGAAACTAATGTCTTCCTGTGGATCCAACCCTGTACCAAGTGCTTTACATACATCAGTTCATTTTGTTCTCACACCTCAATTAGGCAAACATTATTATCCTAGTTTTGAAGATGAGGAAACTGAGGTTCAGAGATGTTGAGCAATTTTCTGAGACTCTGTAGCTAGCACACAGAAGAGCCAGATTCGTTGGGGTCTGTTTGGACCCCTAGTGCATGCTGATTCTTCCACACAAAATGTTCTTGACATGAAAACTTACAGTCTCATGGACATTTGTTGATCAATTTCTTCAGCGCATGGCATTTGCTGGTATCAGACTGACCAAGTGCCATGCTATTTAATGCAAAATCACATTAAAGGAAAACTGTACAAAATGTTTAAGAATAAGACAAACTTTCAGCAGCAAGAAGAAACCAGCCGGCTATTAGAATGCCATTTGGTAGAGTTGGAAACACTGAGTCTTCAGTCCGGGGAGGAACCATGCTCCAGCAGGTATGGCAAAAGAAAAGACACAGGCTCCTGGATTCTATTTCTGTCTTGGCCATGAACCTCTCTGCTAATATTTTCACTTCTGCTAAAATGTGATGACAAGAGTTTCAGAAGAAAGGTTGCCACATGAGAGCAGACCGAAAACAGGCAGCTAGCTGGTTAAATGAGGGAGAGCCACAAACAACACTGGGATCTGGGTGAGGAGCTCACAGCTGGGACAAATTCCATTCAGGCAGTTATCTTTCCGGCTCCGTTTCAACTCACAGAGAACAGCACTGGGTATGCTGCAATCCTTAAATATAAATGATAATGGTATCTATGTTTTTAAATACCCTAAAAGGGCTATCTTTAGTTTACTTAGGATCCATGTGACCATTCAAGAAGCGTGTTCTTGCTTTCCCACTTGAAATGATGCTTGCATTTCTTTGCAGACTGGCTACACCACATGATGGTGAATCAATTGCCTCTTCAGATGTTTGGTAATTGATTCATGAAAGGTACTAGTGCCGGTGCACTGTGGTGGAGGCCCTGGTCTTATGGTGAAGACCCAGCAGGGATGCAGGTGGTTGGGGCAGAGGTTTATTCTTGGTCCTTGACATCCTCTAGCCAAGAGGCCAGGCATGGAAGGATTGGTGACCCGGGTAGGTTTGCAGCCATGCCAGCAGTCATTTAAGGGGCATCATCATGATTCCCTTTGAAAAAAAGGAACACGGGACCTGTGGGTGATGGCTTTCCATTCCTGCATATCTGAAGCACCACTGAATTCAGAATCCTGGAGCTGTGGGCAAATCTTGTGGAAGACTTTCTGCTCCCATCCAGACCTGGACAGGGATCGCCACTGCAAAACGAACACCTGGCTGCTTTGGAACGGGAGAACAAGGAAGCTCTTCTCTGTCTGGTTATTTACAGCACAGCGTTCCTGCTCACGGACTCCTCCTGCCCTCCCCAGGACCACACTGAAATGACTAAATCTGCCTGGTACTCCAGTGTATCCAGTCAAATAAATAAGTCAATTCTCTTTAAGTTTGTGGTCTCAACTCCTTGTTGGTTTATTGCAAAATTAAAGGGCACACAGAGTAGAACCATCAATCAGTAACCAGCAGAGGAATAAGCTCTTTGTGGAATGTACTGAGAAGCAGGAAAGAAGAAGAAAAAAAATGAAAGGAAACCTCATGAAATGGTCATTTGTTAGGAGAACAGAGGGGGGAAAAATCCACATTTAACATGCAGCATCATTTAGGAAAAGTCTTATTAAAGGTTTCCTATCTCACCAGGGGACCAAGCATAGGAACGCAAACAAAAATCCCTCAAAATGATCTGCCATTTATTAGTGCTGGTTTCTTGTGGGCTTTGCTGTATTCCGTGGACACAGCCAGAGATCATGGGGCTTAGGGGCTGGAACAGTGACTTAGCAGGCTCAGGACCAGGGCAAGGAGATGAGATACCACTATTGTTAATTATGAAGCACATAACTGGCTCCCTCTGCCCTTTATCCCAACCTGACGGCCCCTCAGCACCCTAAGATTAAAGCACCTACGTAGTATCATGCCTTATTTGGAATTTTTAATAAATGTGGTTTGATGAAGTTAAAAACTGTAGAGCCAAATACAGTCCAGGGGAAGAAAACTAATACTTACTGAGTACCCAGTGGGTGCTAAACAGTATGCTCAATGCCTAATTTACATAGCTTCCTTTCATCCTTATTGCAACCCTAGGTGGTAGATGACATTATTCTTCCACTTTCAGGGTAAAGTTATTCTGTAACTTGCATAGCTTGCAGCAAGCAGCCACATCTATGTGACTCCAAAATCACTTCTTTCAACCAGACATGCCATGTTCAAGCATGGCACCTGGAAAACTACTGTGGCATCCTAAATCCTGCTGGAAGACATGAAATAGGTAGTAGTGGAGACAGCATCATGGTAACTCACCAGTCCTATGTCTACCTTGCACATTTTCTACCTCAAATAACTTCCTTTTCTGGACAAGTGATAATCTTGACCATTTCACAAGAGAGGAAACAAGGTGCCAAGGGGTGGAGGGAACTGCTCACACTAGTAAGCAGAAAAGCCATTAGACCACAACATGGCTCCAGTTCTTCCCCATGGCAAGATGTAGCTTCTGAAATAACTTGGTAATAGGGAAGCATCCCTTATGTTGCTTTAGAAAAATGAAGGGGCTATATACCAAATACAAAATCTCATCTGAACCTCCTTATCATCTAGTGAAAAGGTAGGCATTATACCTCTTTCCACATCAGAGAGGAAAAGTGAGTAGCCTAAAGTTTACTGTGGCACATAAACAGACCCAAACTCAGGTCTACTGACTCCAGATCCCATGCTCTTTACACACCTCGATCCTGAAGGAGAGTGCACCTCCCAGAGAGAGGCAGACTGATGGTAAAGGAATAACTTCCATGAGAAAGCTGGGTCTCAATGTCTTTCTGAAACGAGGAGGAGCTGCTTGCAAAGTTGTGATGCCCAAAGCACTGGGATCTTGGTATTATTTCCTCTCTCTACAGAGGTGACTATCAATACTGTTAGAATCTCTATGCTCTCCCTGAAAGTGGTCCTCTGTTACTAATGTGAAACTATTCAAGTGCTGGTTATGGTATATTAGAAGTTTATTAGAAGTCCCTATTTATTAATTCAGCCAAGTAGTTCCTAAGAGAGGACAGTGGAAGCAAGAAGTGAGAGAAAGCTATATCTGGTGCTGGTAGGTTTGGGGCAAGACTGAAAGAGGTTAAAGAGTAAAGTGTATTTTTATGGCTTCCCTCCCCAACCCCCACCATCTTCTTTCTGCTGTGAACACCTATTGGGTTTTGTACACTCATCCTTCCCAACACAGCTATAGAGTGGAATCACTCCTGGACCTCCTTTCCCCAGCCAGCACCACCTTGAAGGGCTTCGAGAGCCCAAGACTCCATCCCTGAACCATCCACCACTACTCATAAATCCATACAGTCTTTTCTCCCCTTCCCTCTTTCTAAGGAGCTAAATCTTAAATTAAGTCTTACCTAACTATTGCTACAGATCTTTATGCTACCAGGGAGGGCGCCAAGTAACATATCAACTACTCTAAAGCAGTGACCCTAGAGTGATGGAGGTGGGTGTTGAATCTAGTCTTCTGACTCCAAATTCTATGTTAATTCCTCCACACATTCTTTTCCTCCCTCTTCTGAAATAGAATATCTGGCTCTACATCTGACTGACAATTGTCCCCTGTAGATATTTGAAGCATAACTGAAATAGAAGCTGGATATCTGACAAAATAAAATTACTCAAGTCATCTTATTCAATTATTAAAATGCTGATAAAATATTTATTACATACTAGCTATGGTCAAAACAAAGCAAAGATAAGACTGATGTTTTTCTGTTAAAAGCGAGAAGTAACATGAGTATGGAAACAAACTATAAAGAAAGAGAGCAAACAATCCTGGTCATAAGGAGGATGAAAAGAGGGAGCCACTGGAGTCTAGAAGATGGGAAGAGATGGAGTCTCACTGGGACCCAGGGAAAGTGTCATTTGATCTGGGCCTTGAAAGAAGGGTACAATTTAGTCATTGAAAGTTATGTGGAAGGTATTTATAAATGGCAGAAGATGCCCCGATATTATGAGGATTTGAACTATAGAGTATTTTAGAGGAGGACCTTAAATTCTGGAATACTGGAAGGCACTAGAAAGGTAACCAATCTGTATCAATAACAGACCAGGCATTTACACTAGGAATTCATTTTAATCCAAAGAGGTCTTTAAAAAGCATGGAAAAAGGCTCCCCCACCAAGAAACACCAGGACCTTGCAGGAAGGAGATGGAAGGTGCCTCCACAGTTCCATCCTGCCACTGAACTTGGCTTCTACAGGGCAGGTTCTTGCAGTAAAAATAATAATAATAATAATAATAATAATAATAAGTCAATTGAGAGAATCATGAGTGTGTGCATACACGTATGTTTCATATTGTATTTAGAAGCTAAATTCTGCTAAAAATGCATCAAAGGGCACCAGTCACAATATAGAGGAAAGGAAAAGCCCTAAGTCATATGCAGCAGGGTTTAGGGAAAATCGTTATGAAAACTTCTTAGCAACTAGGGGAGTAACAACTAAACACAACAGCAACCAAAAAGTCCTCAACTGACTGTGTGTCCTATGTCCATTCTGGTAGCTTCCCTCCAATTCCCTCACAGGCAGAAAAGACCCCTTTAGACGGCAGAGTTTTCCCACCCTGGAGAAAGGAGGCATTAGAAACTAAAGCAGAGTTTTCTAATTTGTTCCACTACTTCAAAATTTATTTTTTTCCTGCCAGTTACTTTTCAACCTGACTGACAAGAAAGCTTTCCACTTTTCTGTTTCTGTTTTCTAAGCCAACAGCAAAGCTCAACTAGAGGTTCACATAAAAACATTAATCAATATAACATACCAGCATATTACTTTAATGTAAATTCAGCCAGCTATTTGGTAGTACTTGGAGTAAAACTGGAGTCAAACTAGGTAATCAGCATTTACTGGCTCAGAACTGAATTGCACAATGAAAGGACAGAATATGTACCCCATAAAATGATGGATCTAGGTAATTGTCATCAATGGGTTAGATGAAAAGTTGACAGAGATGATCAAACATATCATCTGGACCCACTAGTCAATTTAATCACCATTAAAAGTGGTATAAGACATTATTGTTTTATGACATGATAAAATAGGAAGTAAACAGCACCACCTATAGAATATTTTTCCTTAAAAAAAAAATCTAAGCCCTAATCTAATTACCACTCATTTATAGGATACAGAAGAACAATTCAAACGACACCATGAGGAAACCATCCACCGAATCTAGAATGTGTGGCACTCTACATCCAATTTCTCCAACAAATCAACATCACAAACAAAAGTGGGGTGGAGGGAGTGCTATTACAGAATAAAAGAATGTTAGGGAATATAACAACCAAATACAATTTGTGGACTTTATTTAGGCCCTTATTCAAATTAACCAACTGTAAAAGGACATCTTTGAGACAATCAGAGAAATTTGAATAGAGGCTCGGTATTAGATGATATTAATGACTGGTTGATTTTGCTAGGTGTGGGGAAGGTACGGCTGTTATGGTTTCAAATGCCCTTATTAATTTAAAGATGGACAATGGGTGAAGAAGTATGTCCCAAAGGGAAATTAAAAAATACAAGGAAGGAAGGGAGGAAAGGAGGGAGAGAGAGAGGGAAGGATGAAGGAAGGAGAAGGAAAGGAAGTAACATAATCATCGTACATTTTGTAGCTCTCCATGAATACTTGCATTGGCACAATAACATAAATGCTAAATATGGTTTTAACTAAATATTAAGATAAGACCACACTGGAAAGAAGGGAAAAGTGAAACTGAAAGGGAGAATGGGGACTCAATGGTCATCTTTCATAGAATCATCTTTAACAAAAACATCAAGAAATAGCAATTCAAGTTTATCATTTAGAAGTAGGGAGGTAGGGGTGCCTGGGTGGTTCAGTCGGTTAAACCTCTGGCTTCAGCTCAGGTCACCATCTCACAGCTCCTCAGTTTGAGCCCTGCATCGGGCTCTGTGCTGACAGCTCGGAGCCTCCAGCATGCTTCGAATTCTGTGTCTCCCTCCCTCCCTCTCTCTCTCTCTCTCTCTCTCTCTCTCTCTCTCTCTCTCAAAAATAAAATAAAACATTAAAAAAGAAAAGAAATAGGGAGGTAACTAGCAGAATCAACAACTCAGCAGTTTGAAAATGGTTGCTCCCAGAGAGTAAGAATCAAAGGGGAGAAGCATTTGGGGCAGCGAAATGCTGTTTTTTGGTTTATTAGATTTATAAAGTATTATTAGATTTATAAAACAATACACGTTTTACTTTGGTGAAAAATAAAATTTAAATAAAAAAAAAATGCACCAGAAGCATGTGAGGAGGAAGTTAGCCAAAAAACTTATATAAAGGGTACCCAGAGAGGCAAATGATGGCTGTGTGGATTGAAAACCCAACTAGGGCTGCCAGAGGGCCCTGTGTGACTCAGGTGAGCACAAGGACCACCTGGCAGGTAGATCTGGGCTGTGGAGACAGAGGCAGCAGGCTAACGAACACCCACCGTCAACATCCGAATCACGTAGCTCCCTTATTATCCACTCCATACCTTACCAAGTAACCTTCCAATAATTTGCTTTCATATTTAACTTGCTTTGAAAGGGAAATGTGCTAGTTAGACCAGAGTGCCTATCCAGTGCATAGAACAGCTTTCTTTATCACTGTCAAATTAACAATTTATAGCTCAGTCTGGCCTGGGAGCTTTGGGACCATGAACAGAGTCAGGTCCACCTGAATGTGATAAGCTCTAGGCTAAAATTTAGCCCAGGCCAGATCACCAGTTAAAGTCCACCTTGTGAGACCTTCTTTACTGGGCTAGCAGCTTCCTCCCAGGGGGCTGCCCTGACCTTCCCCACATTACCCTGAGCACCCTCACAACAGCCCTGTTGATCCCTATCATTTCCCTCCTTACACGAAATAATTGAGAGGCAATTGCATTTGATCACCTCTAGGAAGACACAGTGGACACCTGGTGCCTCTTTTCAAGCAAAGATATTCTTTACCACGTGCTTTTGGGACCCCACAGGACACTATAGACAGAAGCTGAAGTTCCTGGGCTTTCAAAATACAGAAAGTGTTCATAAACTTAAAATATTATAGTGCCAGATTATTTTTCTTTTTAGTAAATGACATAATAATAAACATCATTGAGTACTTTTAAAGTATTCTTTACATGTAATAGCTCATTTAATCCTCACAAAACCCTATAGTGTAGAACCATTTTTTTTTTTTTTTTTTTTGGTCTGTCTGTCTATGTATCTACCTACCTACCTATTTACAAAGGTGGAGATAAGGTACAGTGAGGTTGACTAACTTGGCCAGGGCACACAAGACAGAGCATGGATTCACACCTGGGCCATACAGTTAGAGGGTCTGCTTGAGGTGAAGTGTCTTCCTGAGACTCACACAGTAAATGAGCAGAAGAGGGAAGAGACATCTCTTACAGAAGGAAGTGGAAGCCAATGGAAACCCTGAGATATCACAATCTCCCCAAACCACAGCCTTTAGAGCTAATTTCATTAGCTCTGAACAAGCTGACTAAACACCCAAGTTACATAAAGTCCTCCCAATGATCACCTGGTGGGGCAGAGATCCTGTGGCAACTCAGTCTTCCAAAATTCAAAAATAACCCCTGAAATCATAACGGAACTCTCTCATTATGGAACAAAGGAAGGAATATGGCACATAAAAATTGTTCATCATTCCATTTTCAAGTTGAAACAAATACCTCACGGGGATAACAGATATTTGCTTTACCTCCCCTGGAGAAGAGAGAATTCGAGAAAAATGCTGACATTAATTTAGGAGGTTCCTAGAGTCCTAATATTGTTCTTTTTTCAAACGTACTATTTATTGAGCAGTTACTCTGTATGAGCAATGAGGCTAACTTCAAAATGATCATCACTGTTCTCAAAATAGTTCAAGTTAATGGATCCCTTACTATAAACTGGTCAGTCTGCTAAGCCTTACTCATGGATTACCCCTCTTTAATCCTGACCACTGTCCTATTAGTCAGGCCACAGTATTATACCCATTTTACAGGTAAAGAAAGTGAGTTTACAGAGTTCACAAACACAGCAAAAGGTAATGGAAGAGCCAGAACTTGAAGTTAAAGCCCAGACCCCAGATCTACTAGAATGCAAAGTCTTGCCTCTTGGTCACCATGCTATACAGCAAGATCAGTGCTATAATCCCTATTTTACAGATGAGAAAACTGAGGCTCAGAGAGGTTAATTAGCTTTCATAAATGAAAAAAACTTTTTTTAACATTTATCTTTGAGAGAGAGAGAGAGAGAAAGAGAGAGAGAGAGAGACAGAGTGTGAGTAGGGGAGGGACAAAAAGAGAGAGGGAGATACAATATCTGAAGCAGGCTCCAGGCTCTGAGCCAGACACGGGGCTTGAACTCACAAACCGTGAGATCATGACCTGAGCCAAAGTCGGACATTCAACTGACTGAGCCACCCAGGTGCCCCGAGGTTAATTCACTTTCTAAAGACACACAGCTGCTAAGTGGCAAAGCTGGGATTTAAATCCAGGATCATTTGGCTCCAAAGCCCAAGTTCTTTATCACTACACTCCATTAGTTCTTTCACTGGGACTTTGGTTCACTTATTCAAGGAATATTTACCCAAGGCTTAATTATGCACTGGGCACTGTTCTAGGCACTTAGGCACACAATGTGAATAAAAGAGCAAGAAATCGTTGCCCTGTGGAGTCTGTATTCTACCAGTGGAAGGCAGAAAATGAATATAAGAAGTGGTAAGTTACATAGAATGTCAAAAAGTGATATTTTCTATGGGAAACAAATTAGAGTAAGGGGATTTGGTATAATGTGTGGGAACAGGTTGCAATTTTAAACAGAGTGGGCAAGAGAGGCTTCATGGAAAAGGAGAAATAGGAATATAGACTTGAAACTGAGGACAGCAGGCATGTGGCTATCAGTCAGTCTGTATCTCTTCATTAGAAATCTTGAAAGAGAAATCCTCCAATCCTTTAATATTCTATCTCATGTGGAAATACCAAGAAAGCAGAAAAGGTAAAAAGCTAAGGGCCTTTGCTTTGCCCTTAACTTGCCAAAAAAGTATACTGCCAAGGCGATAAGAAAATATGCACATGGCTCATCCACCATTACAGATGGAAATGGTAAGGGTGGGTGCCTGTGCCCAGGCAAGGGTTGGGGGAACCTCTGAAAATTTTATTTACCAAGAATTAGCTCCCAAGATACACGGTCTTTCCCAGCAGTCAAGCTCTCAGTCTACAGATGTTAGCATTATACAACTATTCCCATAAAACTGCTCTGTGTGACAGCCAAAGACTGGCTGAACCCCTGTAACCCAAACGTGATATCTCCAGAAAAACCAACAAGGCAAGCTATGTTGCACTTTCCACGAGTGCACAAGGCCCAGGCCATCCTGCTCCTTATACTGCCAGGGTCGTCCAGGAGTTCAGCCTCTGACTGTGGGAAGTTACAGAGATAATCTCTCAAAATCCAAATAAAAATAGAATTCCTCTCTCAGGAAAATCCTGAGAACTCATTCTGCTAGTCCGGACTTTCTGATAAGAAATGGCTAAAGCTAGGCACTCAATTTTGGTACTCGGCCTCCTCTATAAATGGTGCCTGGGCAAACCACCTTCCTCTTCCTCTTCGCAAACACATTTCTCTAGCCATACCTGAAGGCTCAGCAATATATAGATCCAACAGGGCCTCTCTCATATTGGGCCAGATCCCAGGGCATCTCACAGGGTATAGGAACTGAAGAAGCCATTCAGTAATAGAACCTAAGGTTGAAAGGTATTAGCAGAGTGAATGTTAGGAAAGTATTACAGATTATTTGAAATTTCTTTGTAGTTTTGATTTACTTATTGACCAACAGGAAAAGAGAGTGGTTCTAGAATAGCTGTTTCAAATTGGCAGTTGTGCGAGACCAGAAGCTTTGGATCAAGTGACACAAAAAAAAAAAAAAAAAACCACCACAACTTCCATGCTGTTCCGTCATCTTGGCCCCTCCCTCAGCTTCGGATCAAGTGAACAGGTAAAGCCAGGGCTCTGACCCAAGGCCTGTGGTCCAGCATTAAGTCACCCTGCTTTTCATGATGCAGGTTCTGCAAAATAAATGAGAAACAGAGACAGAAGGAAAAGCTGAGAGAGGTAAATAATGTCAGATTCCATCCCTCACAGAGTCCACGTGTTATGTTTATTGAGTAGCCACTGGATGACAGGCACTGCTCTAAGTTCCGGAATAACAAAGAACAGGACAAATAAAGCCTGTGTGTGCCCTGTGGAGTAGTGTACACACTACTCAGAGTCCAACAATATACAAGGAAACCAGGAGACGAACCAGCCAATTTCAGATTATGATGAGTAACATGAGGAAATAAAATATTGTGTGTGGGGCTACTGATAGGATGGTCCGGGAAGTCCTGTCTGAGCGAGGACATCTGGCCTGAGATCTGAGCGACAACTCTAGGGTAACACAGACTTCAGGGCACCCACTGAGGCAGAAGAGTTAAGTTTTAAGGTCCTGAGAGAGAAACAAGCTTTAAGAACCTAAAGAAGACCAGCCTCGCTGGAGGTTAGTGAGTGAGGAGAGGGGTCAGAGAGGTGGGGCAGGCTGAGTCAGGCAGTGTCTTGGAGACCCAGCACAAAGGCTCTGGGTTTGGTTCTAAGCGTAGTGGGAGACCCCTGGCGATCCTCCAGTAGGGGACTGACGTGGTCTGGTTTGTTTTACAATCTGCTTATTCTGAGGAATTAAAACTCCAACATTTAGTCCCCCTTGTGAAGTTACAGATTTTGTGTTCTGTGAAACCCATTTAAAATATTCATGAGAATTTAGGGGCACTTAGGTGGCTCAGTGGGTTGAGTAGTTGAGCAGCCAACTTCAGCTCAGGTCATGATCTCACGGCTCGTGGGTTCGAGCCCCCCATCGGGCTCTGTGCTGACACCTTGGAGCCTGGAGCCTGCTTCAGATTCTGTCTCCATCTCTCTCTCTCTCTGCCCCTACCCTGCTAGCAGACTCTCTCTCTCTCCCTCTGTCATATAAATAAACATTTAAAAAAATTTTTAAAATACATGCATGAGAGTTCAGTCCCTCTTAGCAAAAGAAAGAGATGAAGAAAGAAGGGTAGAGAAAACAGAAGGAGAGAGAGAGGGAAGATCAGACAGAGAGAAAGGGGCAGAGAGAGAGGAACAGGAAGGAAGGAAGGGAGAGAAAAAGAAGGAGAGGAAGAAAGGGAGGGAATATCCACTAAGGCTCTACTTCTCCAGACTGCTAAGAGTTGGGTGCAGTGTAGACACTGAAACACAAGGCCCTAGAAACACAGCACAGTGGAAAACTACCAGCCCCATTTTCTGGGTGCTCACAGCCCCATTTTCTGGGTGACCAGAGGGTGAGACCCAAGGGAAGAAGGTATCTGATCACACGGCTCCAACTGAATCTTAACAGTAGTGACGGCACTGAAGAAGAATATTTCTAGCTAGAAGCACTTTGAAACAGAATTCCAGTTAATCCGAAGCAGGATGTGGTCCCACTGTGTCCATCAGCAAATACTTATTACATCTCTACCGAATGCAGAGTAGGAACAGAAAAAGATGACAAAGTGAATACTGTGTAAATTACAGATGCAGTGTGTCTTTGAGGATTTGAGAGTCTCATAGGGAAGCTAGGAGAGAAGAGGGAAATTCTCTGTAGTGGTAGACAGAGCTGTCTTCACACATATGTAGATATTTAGAGGTAGAGCTCAAACCCAGGTCTTTGGATCCCTTGTTCATCACCGTCTTAGGCGAATGAACTCACAAAGCCAACGGTTTATGATTCTACTTGTAATGGAATGGGATCAGACATTCTGCCTGTTATTACCCCCAAGAAGACAAAGGTCATCCATAAACAGCCACTTGGCTGAATCCACTTCAGCAAATTCAATCTCTTCCAACCCACCATCAGTTTCACTTCCCTATGGGGAAGCTCCAAAATGTACGTGGGAGGAAGTGAGAGTGACCAGCTGGTGATCATTTGTCTTTTTTGAAAATGCGCAATTTACACATGACATATATGCATACACAAGGACAAATGTCAGCTTGGGGTGTGTGTATGTGCACGTGCACACGCACATGGGCACATATATATGAATTCTAACAGCTCATCCAAGAAAAATACGCATGATCTGAATATGTCAGGTATGTCCATAGAGTATCTAATATGGTATCTCCCAAAGAGGAAAGATACAATTGGCCTGGTTTTTCTGACTAGCAGGGAATGCAATTCTCTTCTTGCTTCCCAGAGAAAAATGTTAGCTCGATCAGAGGATTTGTTTTATACATTAGTCTCTGCTCTCCACTCAAAACAATTTTCAATAAACATAGCATTTAGTTCACTTGTTTAAAACAACAGTGATTTATAACAGTAGCTGATAGACCACATGGATGTCTCTGGCATATTACGTGACATCTGAAAAGTTTGGTTTTATCTGGGTAAAATGGGAACCGTAAAACTGAAGTAGCTCAGAATCAGGGCAGGAGGAGCTTGAGCGTAGAATAAATTGTTTGATTTGTTATGATAAAGCACTGTGTCAACAGCAGCCCCTGTGTACATTTTTATTATATCATAGTCATACCCAAAGTGATATTTGCAATATCAAATTGCAAATTTGCAATTTGATATATCTGAGTTAACATATATATCAGATATATCAGATATATCTCAGATATATCAGCTGGAGAGACAGGAGTCTCACTTTTGCGTCCATGAGTCAACTATTTCAAAGATAACTTCCTTTATAACCATGGGGGGGGGGGGGGAAGACTCTCCTTCAGGGTCTGTCCAGGGCAGCAAGGAATCTCTGGCATGAAACTCCTCTGTGAAATGGCTCCTATCTTGGAGTGGCTTCCTTTTGATTAACATTAATAATGCCAAATGATCCATCAAATTCTAAACACCTAATGCTCATCTATTATCTCTTTGGATTTTTATAGGAACCTTCTGAGGTGTATAGAAAAGTTGTTATCATCCTCATTAATATGATAAAACCAAGGCTCAGAGAAATTGCTAAAACTGCACTTTCTAGGGGCGCCTGGGTGGCTGGGTCGGTTAAAGCATCCAGCTTCGGCTCAGATTATGATCTCACCATTCGTGGGATTGAGCCTCACCTCAGGCTCTGTGCTGACAGTGTGAAGCCTGCTTCAGATTCTCTGTCTCCCTCTCTCTCTCTGCCCCCTCCCTACTTTCACTGTCTCTCAAAAATAAACATTAAAAAAAAAAACTAAAAAATATATATAATTGCACTTTCTAAAGGTAGTAGGATTCTAATCCTAAATTTTGATGATGTCCAACTATCACTATTTCTGTTAATCAGTAAATTAAAATTACAGTTTAGCAAAACTATAGCACACCAGAAAGCAAATCAGCATTTGCCTGAGGCCCAGGGAGGGGAGGGGAAGGGACTGATTGCAAGGGAACACTCAGGAACTTTTTGGGGTGATGGAAATATGGTTACTAGGTACACATATTTGCCAAAACTCTTCAAACTATATACTTCATGGAAATTAAAATTTTTATATTTTGATGTTAATGGAACATCCCAATTTTGCTTCACATAAACAAGAGAAATTATTGATTTTCATTCCTCTCCTTCTACTGCCTTTGTACAGAAGACTAATCATTTCATTTGAAATCTTCTAGTGGTAAACACGTCCTCTTTGTCATCATTTCTTTGATGTTGAATGCGATGACCTTAAATTATGTTTCCAGGGTTGCATAAGGGAATTTTTTTCATATGATATCATATGTATTTACCTTACCTTGGTTGCCTAAATTGAGGTACATTTTTAATATTTGTGGTTATCACAGTGTTTATATTATTAGGGTTACTTTGGGGATCAGAATCAGCTGGATCCTTCACATTCAGAGCTCAAAACCAAAAGAGCAAACGTTTCCAAAGAGGGAAAAAAAGTAATCTCCTTCCTGAAAGCCCAATATTCTTCCCCTTTTTCAAATGTTCTCTTACCCAGAGGAAAAGCATACCAGGTCCATGGAGGCAATGGGGTAGACCCACAGGTCTACTTTTCAGGGTAAGAGCACCTGGTAAGAACTCAAGGCTTTGTACTTTGGAGCTGATACAGAATCCAGATTCTGTTTTCCTAGAAGATGGGTCTTCTCTCTCTATGACTTTGCATAGTACATAGAACTATATAAATAAGTGGTTTTTTGAAGTTTTTGATAAAATAATAACATTTACACATTTTCATAGCACTTGACACAGTGCTTTCACATTTATTAGTGTCCTCGAGGCAACAATCTTTTGAGGTTGGCACTATCATTAATTCTATTTCACAGAGGTATCAAAGTCACCATGAATATATGCAACTTGTCAAAAGACACTCGGCTTTTAGGCAGTAGAAGTAAGAACCTTGGCTCATACTCTAGCTTTTCCTCATTCATACTACACTGCCTCTAACAACTCCATATAGCTCAAAATGCCATCCTCCTTCCAGAGAGGGAAGTATCTAAAGCCTATTTGCAATAGTGCAAACACTATCGCTAGACAAGGACTTCTTCACAAGTAGGGAAGGAAAGAAAGAAAGAATGAACATGATGAGCTCATCTGTCTACCACCTATAAACCACAATACACACACCTGATCCAATTTGGTGGTCCTACATCTTACTAACTGCATTTCCAACTATATTTACAATTCATATTTTGTTGAGCATAATATTTATCCTTCAAAACACTAGCCATCTACTCCCTCATCTATGAGATCTTGACTGATCTTTCAGAGCAAACTGTTTTCTTCCTCTGTGCTACTTGATTCATGCCAATAAAATAGCATTTGCTATCTTATATACCAGTATGCCCCACTGGTCTGGGAGCACCTTATAAACAAGGCCTATGTGGGGCACGTGGCTGGCTTGGTCAGTGGAACCTATGACTCTTGATCTTGGGATTGTGAGTTCAAGCCCCATGTTGGATGTAGAGCTTACTTAAAAAAAAAAAAATGTCCCTTTAAAAAATAAACAAAAAAGAAGGTCCATGTGTCATTTACCTTTATGTCATTGGCACAGCACCTGATATATAGCAGATCCCAAGGAAATTATTGCTGAAAACTCACTATGGAATCTGACAAGTGTGTGTGACATTCTTAGCCATAAATAAGTGATAAATCTTAAGAGACCAAACTTTACTGAGCTCTAATCATGGTCCGAAAGACATAGTAATTCTACTATTAAAATCCTAACTCCAAATCTAGTTTAAGAATTACATTTTGGGGTACCTAGGTGGCTTAGTCAGTTAAGCGTCCAACTTCAGCTCAGGTCATGATCTCACAGTTTGTGAGCTCAAGCCCCATGTCAGGCTCTGTGCTGACAGCTCAGAGCCTGGAGCCTGCTTTAGATTCTGTGCCTCCCTCTCTTCTCTCTCTGCCCCTCCCCTACTCGACTATGTCTATCTCTCTCTCTCAAAAATAAATAAACATTAAAAAATTTTTTAAAAAGGGGCACCTGGGTGGCTCAGTCGGTTAGGCATCCGACTTCAGCTCACGTCATGATCTCATGGTTCGTGTGTTTGAGCCCCGTGTCAGGCTCTGTGCTGGCAGCTCAGATCTTGGAGACTGCTTTGGATTCTGTGTCTCCCTCTCTTCTCTCTTCTCTCCTGCTCTCTCTCTCTCTCTCTCTGTCTCTGTCTCTCAAAAGTAAGTAAACACTAAAAAACATTTTTTTAAATTTAAAACAAAAATAATTGTATTTTAACCACTGAACAGGTCTCTAGTTCATTAAGGGTCCATGCACTCCAGGTAATGGGAAATCCAATCAGTTAAGTGAACTGGATACGGTATAGGATGCTGAAATCCAAGCCTATCCCACTCATTCCGAGACATCTGGTTACTTGGCCAGTATTCTACCTAATCCACTGGGCCTAGATTATCCCATTTATTTCACACAAAACCTTGTGGTAAGCATTATATGCCACTGTAGACGTACAGTTCAGATAGATAAAGGTCTTTAGACACTATATCCCATGCTTTTCCCACTATAGGACGCAGCCTGTATACATATACCTTCAACTTGAGTTTAGTAACATCCAGACAAGGCAGATGAGAAGTGGTAAAGGAGGTTAAAACAATGCAAATCACTCTCTCTTCTCTGGCCATCCATTTTCCTTGGATCCCAAAAGCTTCTGACGTCTTATTCAGTACTCTTCAATCCCCCTAACCTAGATTCTACTAACCTCTTTTCTAACTGAACTAATTCCCAGCCTCAACCTCTTGTGTCATAACTATGTCAGGACTCCTTAAAAGTTCCAAAAACTAACTTGTATCCGTTTTCCCTTTCTTCTCTTTCCTGGCCTCCCTTTCTTTCTCTTTGGTATAAGAGGTCTCCTACACCTCTGGTAATTCACACAAACTGGTAAGTTCTCTGATATTCCACACTATCTCTTACTGGTTCATCTAAAATCATCTCACAAACCTCTGGCCATCCAAAATGATGCTATCTACTCAGAAAATTTTCTCTTCTTTTCCACTCTGGTAAATTCCACCACTAAGCTTATAAACCCTGGATAATATGGCAGAAGTCTGGTTCCATCCTTGCCTGGAAATCATCCTCAGTTACAGAATTCCTAGAAAATTAAGAGCTTTTAAGGCATTCAGATTTCCCATAAGAGAGTCCCAAATGGACTCTGCATGTTGGCCAATATGACAACCCCACCCCTGATTACCAGAAGACAGCTAGTCTAAACCGTCCTACTAATTTAGGAGCCATAGTCCTAGATGAACACAAGCCTCTCCCCGACTCTAAGCAACATACCCTAAGCTCTCCCTGTTGTTTTCAGTGAATTTTGATGCGGTGGCAAGAAAGGTCATGAATTGGCGGGTATGTTTGCTGAGCCATCTCAAAGGTTTGGCAAAATGGGACAAGCGCACCCCTGTGTTTTGGAGTCCTTGGCTGTTCCCAGAAGAGAAGGGTAGGCCAATTAGAAGACAGGCACCCAAAAGGTGAAATTTACATATGAGATAAATGTGCTGCTGACTTCTCTTTGAACATTGCTTTTTGGCAACCCTTTTACCTACTATACGTTGTTTATGATTTTTGCGTTCTGGTTTCTGATGATCAAGGCTGCCATTAGGGCTCATTTAAATCAGATGTTTTCCACGAGAAAATGTCAGATGAGGGGAAGGGCTAGGCCTGTTATGAAAGAACGTAGGTCTTACAACTTTCCTCCTCCAGAAGACTTTGCAGATTTGACTCAGGTTTCCGAATTGAAAGCCTGACATACTGTTTTGCTTACAGTAAAATGTAGTTTCGTGTGTTCAAATAAGAACTAGTGTCAGAAGAGGAAAAAAAAAGCACTGTGAAATACACTAATCTTTACTGTATATGTAACCGATATTAAGTAAATCTATGATTCTAAAATTAGAATTAAGAATTCATAATGAATGTTATTATAAAATAAGATTGAAGTTCAAACGCCTTATTTAAATTTTGGCTGGAAATATGTCATTACCATTGCTGGGACTGTCTGCCCTATAAGTCCCCATTCTGTCCCAACCCTTCTACGTGGCTATTTGCATCTTTGCTTCCTTTCCACTTCTTAGGTATTTCCTGGCTTCTGTGAAACTCGAAATTCTGCTTTGTGTGTAAGCCGGTTAGATTTGGGTTTTAATCACTTGCAACAAAGAATCTTGACTTAAATGTATTTATTCATTAGAATGTTTTGTGTTCAAACTCTTGGTAAGGGCAGTTTGTTTTATAAGCAATCTGCAAACACTGGGGAAAGTGCTTGCAAATATCCTGATACCTTCTACCCTCCCAACACACCAGCGAGGTAGGTGCTACCTCCTCAATGCAGATGAGAAAATCAAGGTTCAGAGACTAGCTTAAAACTGAATGGCTAGGACTCACTAGGCGGAGGACACTGAATTCCATCAGCCTCTTCAAGGAGCTGGGTGAGGGGGCAGGTAAAAATCCCATAGCCGCAGTCTGTGAATACAATTCAACAGCACTTAGTAAAAAGCCTTATTGGTGTATGGGGATAAGTTGTTCACCTTTCTTCTTACCAGATCTAAAAGTTTTCTGCATCCGATTAAACAGATTCTGCGTTGGGGGGTGGGGGGGGTGGGCAGGGGTAGGGTGGGCAGCCAGGGAGGGGCTGCCAGGTGCACACGAGTTTGACCTTTACTCTGTTCCACCCTCAGTGTCTCACATCCCCCATCTAATACCACAGCCACAGAATAAAAGGCAGAATTTGCTCCTAAAATTGCAGACCCTAGATCTTCACGCCTCCCTGGCTCTTCTTCCCTGCACCATCACTTCTCCCTCCTACTCAGTCTACACTGTCTGTCACAAACCCACACCCGCACACATGCAGCAGCATTCACAGGGAACAATGCACAAGTAAGCGTTATCACAAGGCAAAGGGATTCTAGGGAAGAGAGGTACTACCTACCCAGCAGGGGTTACTCCCCTTGGCCGGGAGGGTTGGAGCCCTGCACTCACTGGAGGAAAACTTCTTATGGGCTGACCTATCCCTCAGCCCCCTTCCCTGCCAGGTCTGGGAATCCCTGGCCTCAGATTGCCTCGTGCGTCTCTCTTTTCTGTGGATCTCACAAATTTCTTCGGCTTTATCCCTTTTCTGCACATAAAGCCCAATACCAATCCTATACCTGTTACTGGTGTTGAAGGGTGTGACTCCCAGGGATGCCCACTCCTATGCTCTTGGATAACCAGTGATTTAAAAATATTGAACACAGAGAGTCGCATTTTACATCAGGATTGCATTCTAAAGCTGGCCTGTAAGGCAACATTTACATAGTCAAAATTACCCTGGAAAATCCCTTAAGCCTCCCAGTAAAACATGTATGGTTTTGTAGTTACAACACCGCACAGTAATATGTGTATAAGGTAATAAGCATAGCATATAGTTAAAATTAGAAGTGCAAAATACAATTCTGCAGTATTTTTTAATTATAAACAAAAAAAGGAGTGCATAGCAGAACTTGAATAAATTAAACGGGGCTTGGATGCTACTTCTAGGTGTCTTTTTCCCCAACCCCCACGGGCTCTCTGCACACATCTAAATAGGCTTAAGGGCTCTATTTACATGAAAAGACAGGCAGCTCCGGGAACCTCTGAGGCCTTCTCTTAAGATACACAATCACCACAAAAGGAAAAGGGAGAGCATTCTTTCACACAGATCTCTTTTCCTGTTTTTGCCTTGTGGTGGGAACAAAAGAAGATTTCTGAAAGAGAAAGCCCATGAGAACTGCAGGCAGTCACTTCTACACTATGCTGAGAAAGATGCCCAGTTTCAGGCTTCCTTGAGTTGCAACATCCCTGAGACGCAAGAGTCTGCCCAACCAACTGACTTAAGGTCTCTGAAGGATGCACCAGCCTTCTGAGGAAATCAGTGTTAAGGAACCATGAAGAATTGAATTAGGAAGGCGCATCCTGGCTGAAGTCTGGGGTAAAACAATGATTTCATTAGGCTTAATGGAAGATTAATAACTTTTGCAAATGTACTTGCCATTTTTTGAGAACTCATTCTCCAAGTATATCTTTTCTTTAAGTTTATTTATTTTGAGAGAGAGAGAATGGGAGAGGGGCAGAGAGAGAGAGAGAGAGAGAGAGAGAATCCCAAGCAGGCTTGTGCTGTCATTGCAGAGCCCCATGAGGGGCTCAAACCCACGAACCTTGAGATAGTGACCTGAGCTGGCTGCTTAACTGACTAAGCCCAGGCGCCCCCAAGTATGTCTTTAAATACAATATCAGGGATTGTTTATGTTAGTGGTTGAATGTTCTTATGAATGTGAGGAAACAAGCCTCTGTCACTATCCTGCTATCCTCCTCTCCTCTGGCCTTCACCCCCTTCCCATTACACACACACACAGTCTTAGTCACACTGGCCACCTTTCAGTTGGAGAATTCTCTAAGCTGGCTTCTAATCCCAGGGCCTCTGCATCACCTGTTTCCATGTATCCCAAATGTTCTCCTTGGTTCTCCCCAGGACTGGATCCTTCTCATTCTTTAAGTCTTAGCTCAAACTGTCTGCTCAGGGAGGCCTTTTCTAACCAACCATTTCCTAGTCTCTCCACCACTGCCTACCCATCTCCCTTTATCATCTGCCCTGGTTTTAAGTCCCTTGTCACATTTATCACCATCTAAAAATACCTCAAATATTTGGTTTTTTGCTTCTTATCTGAATCCCCCCACTAGAATGTGAGCTCCTTGAAGACAGGACCTCTGTTTTGTTCACCACTCTCTCCTCAATGTCTAGAATGCAACTAGCTCAGAGTTGGTGCCCAATAAATATCTGATAAGAGACTAAGTAATTCTCAGGCCAAATAGTCATAAAGCTATGGGCCATATTGCCTTAGACCTCCTGCTTGAACCACACAGTATCATGGCCAAGGCACCGCGCCTAACTGGTGCCTGCTACCTTAAGCTCTAGGTAGAGGTCAGGAAGGAAAATGAAGCTTTAAGACATCAACTTGCAAGCCTCAAGTTATAGAGTGCCAAGAATTACCATAGAATTGCTTAGTTTGAGGTTTCTCTATATACCATTTTCCCTCTCTGACTACTGAAAAAAGAAGAGAGATGTCAGAGATGCAGAACTATCACCCATCAGGAATAACAAGTACATCACCATCTGAGATCTCCAACAGAACTAAGTCCCCAAGCCATTAATGAAAACCCAAGCTCCTTCTATCTGGCCCAGCCAGACTCAGTAAGAACACAGGGTTCTAATCTTGGATATTATAGGGGAAGCAAGCACGGTTATGACATAACCATTAGACCTATGGTGCTTTCTTACTTTGCTAAAAGAATATATCCTCCTTCTTTTAGGGTACCTACTGAAATTCAATTCAACAGAACTTTACTAAGTACATCACAGACCAGACGCTACACAAAGTGCTACAGAGGACACTGAGATGAGGAAGAATCAGTGGGCTTAGCACCAACGACGTAACTAGGAGAGGCATAACACAAAACATATAAATACACAAGGCTAACAGAAGTATCAGAAGAGGCCCAGAGGGTGTTCACTTCAGGAATCACTTATTACTATAATGAATAATCTACTCAGAACCTAATATACAGAAGGTTGATGGATGCAATAATAAATCTATGTGTCCCTATAATCTGAGCTATGAAAGGCACTGAAATAGCGCTCTAGAGAATCAAGGGTACTGTAGCATGTATTAATAAGCCATGATGAATGGGGGGGACAAACAAATCCCCAAGTATCTTCCAATGTGTCAGGTATCATCCTTGTTACCTCAACAAGGATTACTTAATTTTTATAATAACCATGTAAGGTAGAAATTCTATTTTTGTCCTTATTTTTACATGTGAGAAGCATGGAGTTTGGAAAGCTGTGATAAAGGACATGAAGGGGACACATCAGGATTAGACCCAACCCTGACACTCAGTATCCAGTCCCCTTTTCATTTCCCCACAGCCATTTCCTTGATCAAGATATCACATAACCCATCTGTGTGAGACAGAAAACCACATGTCAAATGAGCTTTCCAAATCCAACTTTTTTGGTGATAACTACA
This sequence comes from Cryptoprocta ferox, assembly GCA_028646485.1. Classification (NCBI taxonomy): domain Eukaryota; kingdom Metazoa; phylum Chordata; class Mammalia; order Carnivora; family Eupleridae; genus Cryptoprocta; species Cryptoprocta ferox. The sequence continues at coordinate 31,513,961 of CM053560.1, forward strand.
TAAACTTCCAAATTAGAAACAAACAAAAAAAAAAAAACTATGGAAATCAGGAGGCAATTTCTTCTCTAGACAGCATAGAAATATGCTATATCATTTATTTTTTCAGAAATTTTTTGGTACAAATATCCACTGGAAAATATCTAATTGGAAATTTTTAAAAGACTGAAATAAATGTAATCACTGGCTTCTTACCAAAATTTTCTAGGATGACTAAGAGAATTTATTTTATAAAATGTGTTGCCAGCTTCTTTGAATTGACTTGAGAGCTAATGTAAAAAATACATTGGTGCCCTGTGCATTGCATGTACCCACCACAGACCTGTGCTAATCCTTGGGTCTGCTCTCCATCATACTTGGAATCACATGAAAATATGGCCTTTTATTGTCAGATTACAACTGGAGTTGCATGCTTAACCTTGTCTGATTCTGCAGTCCCTAAAAGAAGGCAAGTGCCTTCTTGCTAAATCACATGTGCTGAACCTAGCAAAGGCCTTTTAAGCATTCTATTTGTGCTCTGAGTTTTTAAATCATCCTCCTTTTCTTTGCATTTTGTATAGATTTTTTTTCAAATGAGAAAAAGAGCAGATAGGTCCAATGGAATAAAGATTGAGTGGGGAAAGACCAACATGCTGAAGGCACTGTATCTCCACAGCTTCCTGAAATCTTCACACTTCCACTAAATGTGTTTTCCAACATTTAAAAATTCATTCACATGCGTCTAAGAGTTAACATTTGGATTTCCTTGAGAAAATCAAGAATTTTAGGAGGGCATCATAATCCTACAATTTCTAGGAGTGGCAGATATAAAAGAGAAGGAAAAATCCCAAACTTTGAAAGAATGACTTGTCTTCATTGATTACAGCTCAAGAGGATGCCTGTTTAGCACTCCCTCCCCCGCTTTCTTTGAAAAGAGACTCTTGTGTGATTCAATTCATGTCCTTCAACAAACATTTATAATGTACTTTCTATGTGACAGGCTGTTTTAGGGGTTGAGATTATAGCACTGATCAAAACAGAGTCCCTGCCCTCATGGAACTTATACCATAGTAGAGCACATTGCATTGGTGTGTTGGCTGGAGGAATGACAAGTAGTCAAGTGCAGCTGTAATCAAGAAGGAAATCCTATGAGAAAGGATTTTAGAAAGACCACCCTTGCTATGAGAAAGATGGGAGATGATGAAAATCTTGGAGGCTGTGGTAAGGATTTTGGATTATATTCTGAGAGAGATGAGAAGCCATTAGAGGGTCTTCAGCAGAGGAGTGATAGGACATGATTAATATTTTAGAAAGACCACCCTTGCTGCTGCTATACAAGGAACAGATTTAAGAGGGCAAAAGTAGAAACAGGAAAGCCAAGCTATTATAATTGCTTCAATCACTAATGATAGTGACTTAGGTTAGGGTGGTGAGGGCGTGAGGCTATAGTTTAGAAATTGACATTTCAATCCAAAGGATACAAAAATGGTGATTCAAATGGACACAGCACCCTAATGTTTATAGCAGCGCTATCAACAAGAGCCAAATTATGGAAAGACCCCAATTGTACATCAACTGATGAAAGGAAAATAATATATATATATATTAAATATACATGAAATAGAATATTACACAGCAATCAAAAAGAATGAAATCTTGCCATTTGCAACAACATGGTTGGAACTAAAGCATATTATGCAAAGTGAATAAGTCAGAGAAAAATATCATATGATTTCACTCATATGTGGAATTTAAGAAATAAAACGAATGAACAGAGGGGAAGGGAAGTAAAAATAAAATAAGAAAAACAGAGAGGGAGGCGAACCATAAAAGACTCCAAAATACAGACAACAGACTGAGGGTTGCCAGAGGGAGGTGGGTGGGGGGATGGACTAAATGGGTGATGGGCATTAAGGAGGGCACTTGTGGGGATGAGCGCTAGGTGTTATATGTAAGTGATAAAATCACTAAATTCTATACTATATGTTAACTAAATTGAATTTAGATTAAAAATAATAATAAATAATTTTTTAAAAATTTAATAAAGAAATTGACATTTCATTGGTCTGATTACCTCCAGGTTAGGTTTTATATATTTTTTCTACCTCTAATGGGAACCTCTTACCTCTGAGTGAATTCAGAGTCTAAATATGGGTGTAGGTTTCAGCACTTTATTAAAAACAAATCTAAAATGCCTGAAAAAGTAACAATGTTTCATGTTCCTATACTAGACACTTTGATCTTGGCCTGCCACAAGCATGTCTCCTTAGGGAGACCACCTACCTATCTGTAGTCCCTTCTGCCAGTGTTGGTTTAACGCCCAACTTTCCTCTCTCTCATTCTTTGATATAGACAAATAAGATTTTCTGTAAATGTTTCTGCAAATACAGTATCAAGTGGCATCCTTCTTCCCTCCCACCATGTTGCTGGCCCTATGTGCCAATATGGAAAATTCTAGAGCTTCTACTGGCCTTGGATCGTCATTTTTCAGATCAGGGTTACCCATTCCTAGTCAAAGTTGACTAGACCAGTGTTAAGCAACTGAGCCAAGGGCAAGAAGTAAGGGGAAATTTTGACAGTGGGTAGCGTCCAGGAGAAACAGCTCAGACTATAGTGGAGACATGTCAGTGAATGAGGGTGCCCAATTCTTGCTGCTAGGGTCAACCTTCCAGTACAAACCTCTCTGACACTCTACACTATCAGGGCTTCTGTTCTTGACTTTCCAGGAGATTCTTCCTCCTTTGCAGTAAACCTTCTTTTCATTTGAGCTAGTTTGAGTGGGTCTTTATTCTTCACAACCACAAAAGTCTAATTCAAACAGCACCGGTGTGTGAAAGAGAGAACAATACTCTCCAGGTAAGTAAACTGTCTCAGGGGGACAGTCATGAAATGCCCTCAAACAGGCAACCTGTGGGAAAGCCTTGAGTTGGAATATGGTGGGAAAGGTACATTGACTGTTTGACATCACACAAACACACATACACACACACACACAATCTAATATCATGGTTTACATTGTGGATGCTATCCTTAAGATAACTTAGTTTTATAAAATAAATTACATTTTGAAGGGATTATAGAAATCATCGGTAATAAACACACATATACCACACATTTTATTAGTCAGTGAACTGACAGACTAAATTTTATTAAGACATAAAGTCCATGGGAACTTTCCAGGGTCACAGTAATTTTATTACTGACTAAAGAAATATGTTTCTGGAATAAGAAAAAAACAAAGAATCAAAACCAACAACTGGTTTCAAATCTTACTAACCATGTGTTATCCCACAGCTCCCATTTCTGACTCTCAGATACCTCATTGTTAAAAGGTGAGTAGTAGTAACTTTTAGGGGTTTACAAATATTTAAATGAAACAAACTATACTAAATATTTAGCATCATGTCTGGTACATGGTAAGTATTCAAAAATATATCCTTTAGTTTCTATCTGTTAGTTTGAATGTCTTTACTTTCCATATAATTAATACATCTATCCATTAATCAAAAGCACTAAGTATCTACTATGCAATTTTCCACCATTTTGTGTGTGTATTTGTATTTTTTTACAAATTGATTATAAACCTCCAGATTCCCAGTAAGGACTCTTGATGCATATTAAGTGTTCAACTTATAAATCAAGAGATAATTTATTTAATTGCTTTTTGATATTCCGGTTGTCCAGGTGACAGAGAAGACATGATGTTTCTCCAAATATATGTACCCCCAAAATAATGCATATATTCTTAAAGAAGAACAAATCTTTTTTTCTCCCAAAGTTATACTGCATTACATTTGTTAGTAATTCTTGATTACTAAATAATTCTTCAGAGAGATAATATCTGTTCTTTTTTTACCCTCTATTACTTTAAAAAAATTTTTTTTAACATTTATTCATTTCTGAGAGACAGAGACAGAGCATGAGACGGGGAGGAGCACAGAGAGAAAGGGAGACACAGGATCCAAGCAGGATCCAGTCTCTGAGCTGTCAGCATAGAGCCCGATGCAAGGCTCTAACTCAGGAACTGTGAGATCATGACCTGAGCCGAAGTCGAATGCGTGGCCGACTGAGCTACCCAGGCACCCCACTATTTATTACTTTTTTAAGGGTTTTTTTTTTCTTTTTTCTTCTTTACTTTTTGACCCCATTACCCCACCCACCTCTGGCAACCACCAAACTATTGTTCTCTGGATCTATGAGTTTCTTGTTGTGTTACTGCTATTGTTGTTTAATTTCATATATAAGAGAGATCATATGGTATTTGTCTTTGTCTGGCTTATTTCACTTAGCATAATGCCCTCAAGGTCCATCCATGTTGTTGTAATTAGCAAAATTTCATTCGTTTGTATGTATACATATATACATACATACAATGGAATATTACTGACATATATTTATTATATATATAATATAGTATATATATATAGTTTGTGTGTGTGTATATATATATATATATATATATACATATAATATTACACACCTCATTTTCTTTATCTATTTATCCATCGATGGACACTTGGGTTGTTTCCATGTCTCAGCTGTTGTAAATAATGCTGCAGTGAACATGGGGTTACAGGTGTCTCTTTGAGGTCACGATTTCATTTCCTTTGGACAAATATCCAGAAGTAGAATTGCTGGATCATGTGGTGGTTCTATTTTTAATTTTTTGAGGAACCTCCAAACTGTTTTCCATAGTGGCTGCAGCAATTTACTCTTTTAAAAACATGGGGTATGGAAGAAATACAAGACACAGACTCTATTTTTACAGTGCTTGGCAATTAAGTTAGGAGGCCAAAACTCATCACAGAAAACATGTTAAACTCTTAATGTATCTATATACATAAAATTTAGGGTTATAATATCTATAACAGAAAGCTTTCAAAAATAATTTGCCAATCCGATAACCTTAACAATCAACTGTTAACATTTATCCATGTTCCCTTCTCATCCTGATTCACATATAAACATTTTTATGATTTTGTATTCTGCTTTTATAGCTTACCACTCTACAAAAATTCTTATCAATGTGTAGTCTTCAAAAATCATCACTTAATTTTAAATTGTTATCAATAAATGCACAGTGTATTAAGTGTGTATATTATAGTTGAACTAGTCACTTTGCCATAGTTAGATGCTGAAGGTGTTTTTCCCTTTGTATTTAATGCTACAATTAATTTGATTAGTGCATTGATCAGTTTGTAATTGTTTTCAGTTTCAGATTTTATTACTTTCTCCTGGATCCTATATCCCTAGCAATGGAATGTTATATATCAAATGTGTCCTTAGAAATGTAAATTACTTACAATCTCTTTAATATATAGCTTGGGGGGGGGGTGGCGCACGCCTGGGTGGCTCAGTCGGTTAAGACTCTGACTTCAGCTCATGATCTCACAGTTTAGTGGGTTCAAGTCCCGCATCAGCCTCTGTGCTGAGAGCCCAGGGCCTGGAGCCTGCTTCGTATTCTGTCTCCCTCTCTCTCTGCCCCTCCCCTGCTCACGCTCTGTCTCTCTCTCTCTCTCTCTCTCTCTCTCTCTCTCAAAAATAAAAAAAAACATTTTTTAAAAAATTTTAAATATAGCTTACATGAGGAAAACCAGATTTTACAGTGATAACTTTAGTACATATTATACTCTATTACATTGCTTCCTGTGCTAAAGTTTATCCTTCTGTGCAAACTGTCAGATCTGTGGAAGTGTAGTAGCAAGAGAGACTGGTGAAGGATTAAGACAATAGGAAAGGCTCATGAATGGGGTGGGATTTGACCCATACCTTGGAAATACAGGAGGGTGGTGAACTGACCACAGAGAAAAGGGACACTACAGATAGGGAAAAGAGCTTGGGAGAAATATCAATGTATAATGACTGAGCAGTGTGCTTCACAGGGCTATTTCCCTGGAAGTGGCAGAGGTATCTGGAGAACAGCTACGACAAGCCTGACTAGGAGGAGAAGAGACAGATCATGGGAGGACCTAAAACGTAGACATAAAAATTGAGATGTTCCCCAATTAAAGTTAATTCAGAGTCACAGTCATCAAATCAGATGAAACATTTAATGGACCATTTGATAAGTCGAAAAGACCATTGGATAAGTCGAAAAAAGACTTTAGATACCCAAATCTATCTGGCAGAATGAAGAGAGACCTCTTGTTCCTCCCCATTGAGAACACTTAGCAGACATCAGATGATGAGGGGCATGACAGAAATGGCCAGGGAAATGGCCACCAACATTGGCCAGGACAGGTTACAAAGATGGTTGACTTCGGTTATAAGGGCTACAATTAATTCCAGGGACCAGCCCACAAATTCAATGCCCAAATAGGGTAAATCTGTAGCCATTTGTCAAATTCAGGGTATCACAGAATCAAATCTAGTCAGAGGTAGGGTGCAGCACATATTTTTTTTGGTTGACCACAGTAAATGTCCTGGATCCAGATGAACTTTCTTTGCACAGTATTTATTATTCTAATAAACCAAATGGAATGTTTAGAGATGACTGGAGCAATCTGATTGGCAAACTTACAGGGCATTAATTCTTCCAAGGTGACTGGTGCATAAAAAGTGAAACTATAGCACTCATGTAAACAATCCACCTGCCTCATTTCCCTCCCCCGGGCACCTCTAATTTTCAGCTTATGTTAGCTGTAAGACGAGCTAATGTTTTTAGTGTAGAAAAAATAGCATTATCCCAGACCTCGAACTTAAAGAAAAAGAGGACAAATTCTATAGCCATACATAGGTATCCATGACCAATGACTAAGATGAACTGCTATTATATTTCAGCAGATAGGTGAGACCACGGTACATGTATTTCAGAAACTAAACCCTAACTTATTCAGGCATCATAAGTCCCACTTTCAATGAAAAAAACTGTGTGTGAAAAAAACTGTGTGATAATTTTTGCCCATAAATACATATAGTTTTGAACTAATCCCAAAGAAATGACTGCAACTCAACAAGACAGTCTAATTGTCTAATTCTTTTAAAACAGGTCCTTCCATGTGGGTATTGTGAAAATTAAGAGTGAATGGTTGTCTTACAAGGCAAGAAGTTTATAAAAGGAGTAAGTCAGATACGGAAGCAGGCCTTGAAACTATGAGGCCAGACCGAGATACACATGCTCTTTTCTGGGGCCAGATGAGTAACAAGGTAGGTGCCCTCTAAGGTCAATTCTTAATTATCTCCAGGTAATTACCTTACATTTATCTTTGGCACATCTTGCTTTCAACTTTTGGTTGCTATTATTAACTCTATCAACCCTTTTATTTATCCCTGGTCCTAAATTCATTCTTAGACCCAAAAGAGAAAACATTTTTTGAAAATATCTCAAACTCCTTGAGATATTAATGTTTTCAGAGAGTGCACAGCAAGAGAAGAAAAGGAAGAAAAAAGAAAAGGAGAAGAGTCCCTGGGTGGCTCAGTGGGTTAAATGTCCGACCTCAGCTTAGGTCATGATCTCACAGTTGGTGGGTTTGAGCCCCGCAAAGGGCTTCTGTGTTTACAGCTCAGAGCCTGGAACCTGCTTCAGATTCTGTGTCTCCCTCTCTCTCTCTGCCCTTCCTTGGTTCACACACACTCTCTCTCTCTTTCAAAAATAAATAAACATTAAAAAAAGAAGAAGAAAAGGAGAAAGAGCAAAGTGAAGGAGAAAGAAGATGAGAGAGAAACAAACAAGACAGTAGGAAGAAAGAGAGGTACTAAGTGAAAAGGGGGGAGTAGGAAAGGGGAAAGAGAAAGAAGAGAATAAGCAATTCTATTTAGGATGATAGAGAGAACTTTTCCAAACATGAAAGGATCAAGGCAAGAGAGAGGGATATGCTGGACTGTTTTCAGCCCTTCCCAATTCACCTCTTGATCACTCAGTATCTAATGAGTATTTATAAAGCACTAACAGGACACCTTGCATTTAAACAGAGAAAAGCTCTTTATAATGTTTATATCATGAATCCCTTTGGTGGTCTGATGAAGCCTATGGACCTCTTCTCAAAAAATGTGTTTCAAAAGCAAAATGAGGGGCTCCTGGGTGGCTCAGTCAGTTGAGCATACGACTTCAGCTCAGGTCATCATCTCACAGTTCGTGGGCTCAAGCCCCGCGTCAGGCTCTGTGCTGACCGCTAGCTCAGAGCCTGGAGCCTGCCTCAGATTCTGTGTCTCTTTCTCTCTCTGCCCTTCCCCTGTTTGCGTGCTGTCTCACTCTCTCAAAAATAAATAAATGTAAAAAAAATTTAAAAAAACCCCAAAAATGAACTATTGGGACCTCATCAAAATTAAAAAGCTTCTGCACAGTGAAGGAAACAATCAGCAAAACTAAAAAGCAACCAACGGAATGGGAGAAGATATTTGCAAATGACATATCAGATAAAGGGTCAGTATCCAAAATCTATGAAGAACTTATCAAACTTATCACCCAAAAAAACAAATAATCCAGTGAAGAAATGGACAAAAGACATGAATAGACACTTCTCCAAAGAAGACATCCAGATGGCCAATCAACACATGAAAAAATGCTCAACATCATTCATCATCAGGAAAATATAAATACAAATCAAAACCACAATGAGATACCACCTCACACCTGTCAGAATGGCTAAGATTAACAACTTAGGCAACAACAGATGTTGGCGAGGATGTGGAGAAAGAGGATCTCTTTGGCACTGCTGGTGGGAATGCAAACTGGTGCAGCCACTCTGGAAAACAGTATGGAGGTTCCTCAAAAAAATTAAAAATAGAACCACCCTATGACCCAGCAATTGCACTACTAGGTATTTATCCAAGGAATACAGGTATGCTGTTTCGAAGGTGCACGTGCACCCCAATGTTTATAGCAGCACTATCAACAATAGCCAAAGTATGGAAAGAGTCCAAATGTCCATCGATGGATGAATAGATAAAGAAGATGTGGTATACATATACAATGGAGTATTAGTCGACAATCCAGAAGGATGAAATCTTGCCATTTCCAACTACGTGTATGGAACTAGAGAGTATATGCTAGGCAAAATTAGTCAGAGAAAGACAAATATCAAATGACTTCATTCATATGAGGACTTTAAGATACAAAACAGATGAACATAAGGGAAGGGAAGCAAAAATAATATCAAAACAGGGAGGGGGACAAAACATAAGAGACTCTTAAATATGAAGAACAAACAGAGGGTTACTGGAGGGGCTGTGAGAGAAGGATGGGCTAAATGGGTAAGGGGCATTAAGGGATCTACTCCGGAAATCATTGTTGCACTATATGCTAACTAACTTGGATATAAATTTAAAAAAATAAATTAAATTAAAAAAATGTGTTTCTAAGTGCATAAAATACATAGGATTACAAAGAAAACCAATTTTATAGAAATCCTGTTTCCAAAATAATTTTTGAATATGTAAAATATTAGTAAATATGCTTCTTAATCCATTACATAGCAAAATCCAGTAGTGGGTCTAATATGAATACTACAATGTCAAAGTAGTGACGAGTATAAAAATATTTCAAAATGTCTGAAACAACCAAAATATAATATTAAATATCTATAGTTTAAAGTCATGGGTACAGTTAATACTACCATAGTTTGTTGCCTACATTCAAAATTGAAGAAAATGGTCAATTTCAGTTATAAAGGTTAGTGAAAATGGAGATGTAATTGTTTTCTCATCTAAGTTCATGGATATCCTGAATTCAGAAGTGGGAAGAGCAGGTCCATTGACCTTAGGATCAGAGTCACTTATCCTATTCTTATATAATGAATGAATAAAAACAATGTGAAGAGTTCACCTTTCTTGTCTTGTGTACCTTTTAATCTAGGGGCAACATGAGATTCCACAAAATCATGCAGACCAAAGATGCTGAAGAAACAAAGATCTCTGAAGAAATGCAACTGAAGAAACAACTGAGATGAAGTGGCACTAATTATAAAGACTTCTTGGAAAAGACAAGTCTTTTCCAAATTCCTAAAGAGGTACTAATATATTGGTGACATTGACTAATTGAAAAAATTTAATCTGAGCCCCACCTCCTATCACACATCAAGGTGAGAGCCAGACAAATTAGAATGAAATATAATTAAAACTACTTAAAACACTAGGAGAAGATCTGGGTATTTTTCTTCTGTTTTTAGTGATTGTTGAGACAGAGTAGGATTTAGTACAGTACTTGAGGCTTAACAAATGTACCAGTAAAACATATGGCAATATAAAGAAGTGAGGAAGAGTTGGGTTCAAAGACTAGACCGCTTGGGTTTATGCCACTTCTATTTATAGGCCTCTCTCTGCTTTAATTTCCTTATCAGTGAAAGAGAGATAACCTTACCTACCTCACAGATTTGTTATAAACAGTAAATATATATAAATTTACATATATAAAACAGTTGACATGGCAGCTAAGTTCCTGAAATGTGTCTATTATTATTATTATTACTACTACCTCTTTTAAAGTCCTTTTTTAGTCTTAAAGACTGAAAAAAAAGAAACTATAAAGGAAAATACTAACATATTTGATTATATGAAAATTTAAGACTTGTATATATCAAACTTTTCATAAACAAAATTAAAAGACAAAGGAAAAACTAAGGAAAATAATTGAAACAAAAAAGAGAGACAAAAGGCTAACAGTCTTACTATATGAAGAGTTCTTACAAATCAATATAAAAACACATGTTAACATTCTAGTAGAAAAATGAACAAAGGACATAAACCGATAACTCACAACAGACAAAATGTAACATGTAGACAAGTTGTTCAAAAAAAGATTTAAGGATGTGAGAAAATACCTAAAGTAAAATGTTAAATAGAAAAAAAATAAGACCAAAACTAAATACAGTGTATTAATTTTGTAAATACTTGCACAAACACATTGAAAAAGGCATGAATCTTTAACATTCTCATGTGTGAGATATCTCTGGTTAGAAAATTATGAGGGATTTTTATTTTCTTCTTCATATTTTCCTGCCTTTGTGAATGGAGAATTTGACCAAATTTATAATGAGGAATGTTCCTTTTCAATTAAAAAAAAAAAAAGAACATAATACACAACATTGCTTGAAATAGTGAAAAATTAGGTGCCATCTAACTGTCCGTCAATAACAAATGGCTTAAAAATACACAGAATATGTATGCATGTATTCAATATGACTTCACAGGCAGCTGTTAAAAAACAATAGAGTATATTTCTTTCTGCAATGTTTTTACATAAAAAGAAACTTGCAAAACAGTTTATTTAAGCATGACCCCATTAAAAATACTGTGTCTATTTCTCCATTATTTGGCAAAAATGTGTGTGTGCATGCACACACATGCACGCATGCAAGGAAGAACGGGTAGTGAAGGAGAAGTAGGAAAATAGTTTAGGGCCTGGGGGAGTGTACTGAATTTCCAGAATCTAAGTTAGGACCATATTCACATGTAAATTCAAAAATACAAAAATACATATCCAAGGTAGATTGACATTAGTTTTAGATGGCTGCTATTTCTCCATCCCCCATTCTCATAATTTCTCAAGACCTACATTTGAGACCTACATTTCCTACAAAGACTATTTCCAGGAAAACCAGAACCTAATCATGCTCTACGCTCAAAACATCCACAGCTGAAATACAATTAAACGTGTGTGTGTATGTGTGTGTGTTTTACATTGTTTTGCTGTTTTCAAGTTTTAGCTGCCTGGCTATAGGTATACTCAATTCCTTCGGGCTGTAGGATTAAAAGAGGAATTTGAGCTCTTTCTCTTTTGTAGAAGCTGCAAAAGACCCTTTAGAATTAAGGGACTCAAAATGAAAGGCTATTGGATGTGAAAGACACTCCTTTTAAATTCTCAATAAAAATCAGTTCCTTCCTGGGCCTCACAGGTTACAAAGCCTTCCCTAAATGGCAGACAGGTCAATCTTTATGTGCATGGCTGAGTGAGAACTGTGTTCAGGCATAACAGACACTGGTGTTTTTGATAGTGAGAAAGAACAGTGTTATTTAAAGATGTTATGCTAACACATTTATGTAAAAATTCTCCATTTTCAGATGTTATGGGAAAACACACCAGTGTCTGTTATGACTGAACTAGGGCTGTGGGATCGAGCCCCGTATCGGGCTCTGCACTGAGCATGGAGCCTGCTTAAGATTCTCTCTCTCTCTCTCTCTCTCTCTCTCTCTCTCTCCCCCTGCCCCTCTCCCCTGCTCGTACACACTCTCCCTCTAAAAAATAATTTTAAAAAAGTGATCCTCAAATCTTAAAAAGAAAGAAAGAAAGAAAAGAAAGAAAACCACAACAGTATTTCAAACTTTTGTAAGGGTTGAGCTGGAAAGGACAGCACTAAGGTCTGAAAACAATCATCAGGGCAATGAGCAAAGATGATGGGCCCAGGAGACACCAAGGCCACTGTAGGTGGCTTGTGCATACAGAGGAACAGATGGGATGTTTGCAGAACACTTCAGAGAACAGAAGCCCATCATGGGAAAGTCTCTTTTCTTAAAAATTATTTCTTTTATTCTGTTCTCCTAAACATGAGAGTCAAGTGACAACTCCTCCACATTCCTTCCAAAAGTTTCCACAGGCTTCAAGCTATTTACCGGCATTTAAAAGAGAAAAAGACTGGGACCTCTTCCCTTCTGTGGCTACACTCCCCTCTAAAAAAACAACACATGCCTGGCTCTTTCACCTTATGCTTTTAAGAAGGAATTTTAATGGGATGGAGCTCCTCGAGGTGCACACACTTAGTGGGGGAGGAGCACAATAGTAAATTACACAGAGAGTCTGAGCCCACTGGCCACGGCCAGTGACGTTAAGTCCATAAACAAAATCTGTCTTAAAGAAAAAAAAAAAATTCCTCCTTGAAAGGTGCAAGAGAAGAAGATGAATCACTTCTTTTTCTTTGGGTCTGTCATGCAAGAGCCAAGGACTTGTCAGTGACTCCAAACAGCAGGACCTTGACAACTGGTCAAAGACAAAGTTGTTTTGTCCAGCATCTCTCTTTTCTCTGGAAGCATTTTCTTCCCAATTAATGTAAGTTATGAGGCTGCACTGGAGAGCTCAATAAACTGCGACTCGGGAACACTGGTTGGCTCTTGAATGCTGAAAACCATAGTAAATGGGTATCTATAGCTTGTGTCCCTGAGGGTGCAGGGACTAGAACTTTTGGTCACCCTTTGCTCACAACTCTGCCACTGCACTGGGGCTGAGTGTCCAGCTCACCTCTGCCATCCTGTTTTGCCAATATTCTCTCCTCTCCTATGGATGCCCACCATCCCTTACCTCTACTCTCCCTATTTCCTTAGAGTTAGACCCCAGCCCCTCAGGTCTCTGGTTTTGAGATGTCATTTAAATGTAGGTATAAGGCCCTCAGTGAATTAATGCTGATTGTCCTAAAGCTATGTGCAGATCTGGGTAACACCTAGAAAGCCTATTCCCAAAGAATGTGACCTATTTTGGGTATTTTTCCCCCCTATGGATAAAAATAATAAAACCACTACCACTGCGTTGTTCATTTTGGAAATACAAATCCAAAAAATTCTGCAATATACAGAAGTATCTATTTAAAGAAGTTGTTTAAATTTGGGTTAGTTCCCTTAAAAGTAAACTACACAGCTCTATACCTTGAGCATTATAATGAGAAATTAAGCTCCTTGACTCAGAAACAAATATAGAAGCAAGCCGTGACTCATTTTTGCCATTGTTCTATTCCAGCAACTTAAAAGCATGGCCTGCATAGTGAAGATCCACATAAAAATGCACAGACACATTTGCTGTAGTCCTAAGAGCAGAAGATATCAATTAATTGGAGGGTGTGAAAATAAAGACAGAACAAATGGTGGGGGGGGCAGTGAGGAGGGAGGAGTGACAAACAACAGCAAAAATATAAATAATTCAGAATGGATGCTAAACACAAAAGTGGGAGCAAAGCCAGGCTATAGTTCAGAGACTGCATCTAGGGTTATTTTGTGCAACACATTGATTCACTAAAGCACCAAAGCAGCTATTAGAGGAAACAATAAAGAGGTCCCCTCCCCCTGGAAATTTGAACCCTGCTCTGGAATTTTTATGACATTTCATTCTTAACAAACAAGAAAGTCTCACAATCTTCTTCTAGCTTCAAAGCATCACTACGGTGGTGGCCTGCGATTGATATGCTCAGTCTGATTTATAGGTGTTGTTTCAGGTATTCTCAAACATCATACGATTTATTCTTTATGAAAGAGAAGCAGCCCTGGCAGACAAACAAACAAACAAAGCCCCCCCCCAAAAAAAACCAACAGGCTAATCCTGATCCCTGCCACTCACCTGTGTCACCTCAGCAAGCCCTTCAAGTCACCAGTGCCTTCTCTACAAAAGTAGGGTAATCCCAGCACCCCCAGCTACAAACTAAAACTACCCTAAGATTCCCAGTTGGAAAGTAGTGTAGAGTGTGGGATGAGTATGTTTGTAAAACTACGGTCCAGTTATTCTGTGTTTTATGCGACAAGCGGGTTCCCGAAAAGTCAAGGTTTAAATACTTTTTTTTCAAATTTGTAAATGGAATCATTTACAATTCACATCAGGAACTTGTTATTTAATGAAATCCAATTGTGGTTCCAGTTGTAAAGTACAGAATGCTTCCGTAATTTAAAAAAAAATCCTTTTTTATCAATTTTATACATTCAGACTTGGTTTCACTAGAGTTCCTTTATGTAGCGTCTACTTGGTGTTATCACGAGTTGTATGTACATAGTTATGTTTTAATGCCACCCTTTTCTTTTTCAGCAAAAGCTCAAGGAAGTATTGTTGTGCCCCAAGTTCCTGTGCTTCACACATGGCAGGACAAAACTGGTGCCTTAGCTTGATGTAGCCTCGTGCTCCCTGTGGCATGTGAGGGCCCAGGGTGACAGACACTTGGAGTGTGCTGAGACACCAGCACATGGTTAGGAAAAAAAAAAAAACACACAAAAACAAAAACTGGAGGCAACGTTCCCCAGACCACACAGCCCTGTTTCTAAACAAGAAAAGAGCTAACCCATCATCAGGCTGCTCTCGAAAAACAGAAACTTGTTTTGTATACCTGAGTTGGTGACGGCAGCATCTTCAAGCAGACCCAGCCGGGCCACTGCTGCCCTGCGGCCAGAGCGACGGACACCACTCAGGGCAAGGGCTCAGGCGCCTCTCCCCCAGACCCTTGATGAGCCAGGGACACACAGGGCAAGAGTGCCAGCGCCCCTGGGTGCATCCAACCTCAATCTGCCATTTCAAAGCAGCTGCCTGCAGGCCCTGTCTGCCCTCTGCTACATGAATGCAATGGGGCAGAAAAATTTTAAATGCTGGGGAGCTGGGGGAAAAAAAGAAAGAAGGGGGGAAACCTTAAAGGCAGTATCTTGGAAGCATATGTTTTAGAATCACTGCAGCCAGTTCCCTGTCAAGAAAATATTGGCCAGGTTGTCTGGTCCGATCTCATGTGGCCACAGATGGTTTATGCCTCACCATTCAGGTCCCAGCACCGAGTGTAGCAAGAAACAAAGGATACCCTACTTTGTGGTGTAGTCATTCTGCCACCTAGTGTCGTACATGAAACAAACAAACGACTGCTTGTATTAAAGGGGAGGGGGAGAGAATCAAGAACATAGCTAATTGCATTTTTTTTTTCCTTTCTAAAAGAGAACATCCTTCATTTATGTTGGTGGCCTGGGGAGGCATCACCAACAATTACAATAGTCCTTTTCTCATTTGAATGGAAAGCCAGAGAGCATTAGGTCTGCAGTTAGAACATGAAGGAGAAAGGGGTAGAACCGCAAAAACCCATTT
Source organism: Cryptoprocta ferox (assembly GCA_028646485.1). Classification (NCBI taxonomy): domain Eukaryota; kingdom Metazoa; phylum Chordata; class Mammalia; order Carnivora; family Eupleridae; genus Cryptoprocta; species Cryptoprocta ferox. The sequence continues at coordinate 31,529,682 of CM053560.1, forward strand.
TAAGAAGTTTTAAAAGACCTACTCCTCCACGCAAAGAGGAATATAAGGTAAGGCAAATACCTCCATGGAAGGTAAATGCCATGGATACAATAATACGAACCAGGAAGCGAAATCACCTAGGACTGGGCAGGGACAGCTTAGTCACTTACACTTTCTGCCCTAGAGAAGAGAGGAAGAAAAAAAAAAAAAAGAGAAAACAAGGATTTTTATTTAAGGTGTTATCACTTCTATAGCGAATGTATAAGAAGGTAATGAAATGAGTTGTAGCTTTGGAGAGAAAGCCTGGGTTCGAGCCCCCAGATAGTGGCTTCCTAGCTGGGCAGGGTGCGTGGCTGTGTCGCTGAGCCTTGATCTGGTTTACTAGAAAACAACAGCACTTACATCTGTTCTTCCAACTTTCACAAAACTGTCCTAGAGGGTCACTTATATAATGTACGTGAAGGCATTCTGTCAAGTATAAAGCACCATGAAGACCATCTCCCCACACTATTATTCCCTTCTCTGGTTTATGGCTGTCACTGATATGTATGTGGCCCCCCTGTGTAAAGGGCTTGTGTAATCAGCTTGTCTTAGAGTGCTAGTGTTCATTCTCAGAGAAAGTGCTTTTATAATTAAAAGAAGGATTAAATAAGAAAATGTTCAAATATTCATGCAACAACATGAAAAGGTCCCTCTACTAGACTAATGAAGAATTAGCATTGTAGTCTAAACTCAGGTTACTCCAAGTGTTTCTCCTTAAAATTGTGGTCCCTTGAGAATGATAAGGTTATCGTGATTAGCTGTTTCTAGTAAGATGGATATATTCGTCCAAGTTCTTAAAGTTACAGAGAACCTGAACTGAACTTTCCTTCTCATGGGCATAGCCCACAGGGTGATGATAAACCAGGCATTAGGAAACTCAAGTTTTTTGTTTCTGTTCCCACATTAACCAAGTCGGGTAACTGCAGGCAAGTCACTTAACTGCTCTCAATTTCAGTTTCCAAATGTGCAAAAAGTAGGGGGTAAACTAACCTCTCCTTCCAGTTCTATAATGAAAAGTTGCTCTTCTGCTTTTGATAGTGAAGTTCAAAGAAAATTCAAAGCTCAAAGTAGACCAGCTATACTGTAATTCTTCAGAAAAGTCCTAGAAGTTTATATAAATTTCCAGTCACAGGACAGAAAGGACAGCCTCAAGAGAGATGGCCGCCGCAGAAGGGGTGTTTTTGTGTCCTCTATCAGAGAATCTCTTAAAGCTGCTCAGAAACCACTGTGGGCTAAATAAAACAAACAGGCTGCAAGAAAGTGCTTACCCAGCCACCTACCTAGGCTTTCAAAATTCCAAAGAACGATTTTGCTTCCATTTAGCCCTGAAAAAGCTTTTTGCTCTTTTTAGTAATATTTCTAACAATGCCAAGAAAAGAGTTCTATTTATCCAGATTTCCTCCCTCCCCACAAATGTCAACATTACTTGGGAGTACAGCACAAATAGCCTGGAGTTTTCATGATGTGAATGTCAGACCAAAGTCACACTGCAGAGGGATCAACCGTGGAACATGATTGCCAATAAAGGATACCACTCAGGCCTAGAAAAAGCTAGCCATTGATTTCTCTTTCAGAAATCACAACCACGCTGGATTTACAAGCTCTTCTTGCCGTATGGAAGCCGCCTTATTTTAAATGTCCCAGATTCTCTCTCCCTTAGGGTGATGGCGGTGCCTAGCCTTGTAAAAATGCTCAGCTCATTCACTCAGCTGCTATGTTTGTATACATCGTAGCACATTTGGGCCAGGAAGATTTAGTCCCTTCCCTTCCCCCATCTACTGGAACTCCCACCACCCATATCAAAAGGATTTTTTCAGCCTTGCCAATAATCTCCTGGAGGCCATGGAAACAAACTTAATCAGGGTTCTCATCAATCTTTCTCTGCTGGCCAAACAGAGCCAGGAGGCTAAATGGAAAGGTGGTGCTGGATTCTTTCTTCTCCCTCAAGACACACTTCCGTCCGCACAGTTAGGCTCACTTTGGGTTCCTGGGAGCTAACATTTTTCTGAGGAAAGTTCTGGGATTTCACATTTGCCCCAAACCAAATACACATGAAACTTTAAGTCTGAATTCCACAGAGCCTTTTTAAAAGGAGGGGCCTCGCCTCTCCTTGGCTTACAAAAACCCTGAAGGCTGGTTGTAGCTCATCCATTTTGGCAGTTTTCCAGGAGAGTTGACAAACTAAAGTAAAAGCACACTGCACACCCCTCCTCTACTATCCATACCAGCTTCACCCCCACTCCCTGAAAACCCACACTCCTCTCTTGTACACAACGCACCCAATAGAGTCAGATACACTCTCAAGATAACGTGGAGGTACACACCACCTCTGCCTAACTGCTCAGAGTTTAATAGTGATCTTGAACGTCCCTGGTTTGAGATCACAAATGTAAGCCATCGTTGCTTTAAATCAGACTGTGGGATTAATGGCCTGCTGGGTATGTGAGAATAGGAATTCACCTTTTGGAGATAGGTGCCTGAGGTCAAAAAATCTCCTTGGAGACAGGACTACCTCCACTCCCCAACTGCCTCTGTGTTTCTGTCCTTTTTTATAAAGCAACAGGAGAAGATATACAGGATAACTTTGGTTGTACAATTTGAAACAAATATTTGAGGCAGGCTACCCCATGCTTGGGAGCCCCTGCTGGAAAGCTGATCTGGGGGAAGGACGTAAGCAGCATCACACACTAGCAAATCCCACCAATGCTATACAATCTGAATGATGGGCTCCAAGTAAGCAACTGAGCCCCCATGGAAGGTACCACTGCCATGTACTAGTGATACACTATGAATGTGATCAACCATCGCTGGAAGTCTTGACTCAAACTTAGCAGCAGGGCTAGTTCCCCACATCGGGAGAGGGAGATCAGCATCCAGTTCGTAAAGCCTTCCAGAAAGAACCACTCTCTTAGAGGTATTAAATTTATACCCATCCCAGTTTGTTGGACCTCAGTCTGACTGGAGCTCCTCTAAATCACAATTTAAATGGAATTAAGACCCCTAGGATCAGGACAAGGCCTGATTGGCCTAGAGAGGCCAGAGGAGACAGTGAGGACCCAGGACATAGTTGTGCCTAGGTGTTTTCACCTTGGTGTCAGTTAACACATCTCAGCTCTTTTATATTAGGATATTCTCTAACACCTCCTTCGAAGGGAAAGATCATAAGCCTTTCATACCGCCCTCATTCAACTACCCAAATGTTAGGAGATTATTTTCTTTATGAAGTATGCTGATTAATTGCCAAGGCAACACCTGTGCATCCCCTTTTTTGCTATGGGAAGCATTCTAGGAAATTCATGTACAAAACTGCCCAGAGATCACCCACCCATTGGCTTGGAATGCAGTGTGACCAAAGGCATTTCCAGAGAGCTCACAGGGCACAATGGCCATGCATGGGTGGATTTGCTGGATGGATTAGACAAACCAACCACAACCTTTCCATCTTTTGTTTCGATTCCTTCCAGTAGATTGGCCTTGTTACCAGTACTGATGCCAAGACTAGCAATTGCTTGCAACAAAGAATTGTTGTTAACCCCTACCCCCTGCTTCATTCACCCTAATTATTCTCCAACAATACAATGGCTTCAAAAAAGCCTCCAACTGTCCAGCGGACACTATGGGCCAGAGGAATCACTGAACACAAGCAGCCTATCAATAAAAGACAATACTGAAGCAGCTTCTGTCTGGGTATTTGCCCCATCTTCCCGAGACAATGGGAGACAGAGCTCAGGGAATAAAAAGGAAGTCCTACCCTACAGATCTTTTGTTTGTCTGCCAATACTGTATCTGTTCCAAGTTCTTGGGCGTATCCTTTACCACTCCCAAATCCAGGAAAAAGCCTCAATTTCCTAGGAAATGCAGCTTCTATGTTTTTGACGAATTCTTATTATAGCCAAATCAGACTTTAGTGAGGATTCTGGTTAAGATTTTCTTTTTTTTTTTCCTTAAGGTCAAGTCCATCTTATACACCAGAGATTAATGGGCCACTGAGATAATTCATAGTGAGCAAGAAAAACATAAATAGTTCTTTCCATAACATTTCAGATGGCAGCACAGAGCCTACCAACATATCAGCATTTTTGTTTTGTTTTTTGCTTTTTTAAACAAATAACATGAGTGGACAGAGTAAATGAATAGATAAATAATGGACTGGAAGCAAGCCAATGTGAAAGGAAACCTGTTTAAGAAATTGAAATTGATATAATTCTGGAGGTTTCCAAACAGGGAGAAAATTAAATGAGAGGAAGCTTCTGTTGATTATAAATCAACACATAATTAGATTGGGATGCACCCATGGTGATGAAATGCCAGCAGAAATAAAAGGTCAGTTGTTTCCAATAGTCAATGCTGTCAGTCCCATGTTTAAGGAGAACAGACCAACACAGTGAGCCAGAATCCCAAAGATATCCCAGAAGAAAGGGGATTCATTATAGTCTATGTGAGTCATCAAGTGGTGTATGTCACATGTAAATGGAACATGGGACCTGGAATGTGTATAGTATGTCAATTACTATAGAGCAATTGAAGCAATAAAAACCAAGTCTCCAAACCATGCCCACAGTAAAGCTATAAATAAGTGAACAAAGGGAAACTTAATTCCCCAACGAAGAAAAAGACTGGATCAAAACAAAAATCAGCAAGCTCTAGACCTCAGAAAATACAAATAACACCAACCATGATAACTTAGAGTTCTGTTACTCATTCTTACATGCCAATGACCTAACCAAAAAGGTAAACTATTAAAAATATGAAATCATATGCAGAAAGTTGCTTTTTGGCTAAAAAATTATATAAGAAAATTTACAACATGAGAAAATTTGAACAATACTTCATAGAAGAAAAAAAAAAGAAACTTCAATTTACTGGAACTTGCAAAGGTTAAAAACAAGTAATCATCTTGGGGCACTTCGGTGGCTCAGTCGGTTAAGTGTCCAACTCTTGATCTCAGCTCAGGTTATGATCTCATGGTTGGTGAGATCAAGTCCCGTGCTGGGGTCCAGACTGACAACATGAAGCCTACTTGGGATTCTCTTTCCCTCTCTCTCTGCCTCTCCCCAGTTCTTTTGCGTACTCTCTCTTTTTCTCTTTCTCTCTCAAAATAAATAAATAAGCCAACATTTTTGAAAAAATGTAATCATCTTGAAGATATGTCACTAACTAGAAAATGGGCATGATAATTCTAGGCAAGTTTTTGGTGCATTTTCAAAAATTATAATACCAAATATTATGGCTACAAAAAAAGCAGAAAGAAATATCATTGATTATCATATGTGAATCAAGGCAATGATTGTTAAAGGTAGCAAGTACTGATTTGCTTTAAAATTTCTAGTATATAGTGCCAGCTTTTAGATATAAATTATTTCTGAAGACCACATCTTAATAACAATGATAATGACATAAGGTACATATCAATTATGGTATCATTAACTGGTAGAAATTAAAGCGCACTGCCCAAAGGCCCCTTCAAGGAAAGACTTGTCATACAGCCGTGGTGGCTGTGGTCAGCAGACAGCCTCGAATATCAGCTCCTTTACTGTCAGCCTCAGTTTTAGAGGCCCTCCTCGCCCAAGGTCATGCCCTTGTAGGAGTAGATCATATCCTTTAACTAAGAGGCACATTGGGGTGGGGGTGGGTATAAAGGCCACAGCAAGTTCTAGAGTAAACCTGATTTAAATTATAATGCTAGTTTTTTATTAGTCTAGTGGGTGGGGGTGGGGGGCACTTTATTTTTATGTACTGTAGAACTTGCCACAGGATTAGCTGAAACTCTGTTGGATCTGTATCACAGCTTAGTTCCTCCCTCTGGCTCAGTCCTGCTCCTTTTCCTTCTTTTCACAAGCATTGATCCCTGCAGCATCTCACACCCAAAGTCTACCCCATATCTGCTTTTGCAGAACCCAACCTGAAACAGTTATCTGCTCCAAACTTTATTCAGCCATTCGACATACAATAAATATTTATTAAACACCTATTATGTGCCAGGCCCTGCTCTAGATACTGGGAATTCAGTGCTGAGTAAATCCCTGCCACTGCTGGGCTTCAATTCCAGCAGGGAAAACAGACAGTACATGTACAAGCAAGTATATGTGCTCCATTCACAGAATGATAAATGGCCAGAAGAAAATAAAACAGGGTAATTAGGGTAGAGAGCGTATGGAAGAGGTGGGAAAGAAGAGTGCTACTTTAGCTGGGAAGTTCAGGGAAGTCTCTAGAAGATGACTTTCTAGCCAAGGTGATGAGACATAACAGTTGTGAAGATCAGGGTTGAGAGCATTCCAGGTAAGAATGGACGACTGTAGTGCCAGGGTCCTGAGTCTGGTATGCTGAAGGGACAGCGCAAAGGCCAGGTGGCTGAAGTACAGTGTTACGAGATGAAGTCGGAGAAGTTGTAGACCAGCTCACATATCTTCACTACTGGACACTCAGTAACTCAAAAGCCAGAACTATATCTTATTTATCTGGTTAAGAGCACAGGTTTGGGGGACAGACAACCTGGGTTCAAATCCTGACTCTCCAACTGACTAGAGCTGGGCAAACATGAACAAGTTACTGACTTCTCTGACCTATTGCTTACATGAGAATACACTGATAATATCTTCTTCATAAGGTTGTCATGAGTATTCAGTAATAAATTGTGAAAATTACTTACTTAGCATGGTGTCTGGAACCTAGAAAGTCCTCAGTAAATTGTATCTATAATTCTTACTTTTAACTCCAGCAGTTAGCACAGTTTCTAACATTTAGCAGGCACTCAAAAAGCGTGTGTTGATGAAGTATGTCAGAATCTTGATTGGACACATACTCTACCTTCCTCTGTTTGGACATTAGAGGAAGCTATCCAATTCAAACTGAGAAGACAAAATGGTGACAAAGAGAGCTTTATTAAGCTCTGACATGTAAGAAAAAAAAGACTTCCTGCCTTCATGGGGCTTACAGTCTAGAAGGGGAAATAAGATGTGTTATTATCTTCATTTGCCAGGGGACAAGCACCTTCTAGCAGACTGTCCAGGAGTGCAGAGACTGGAGGTCTCCTCTGCTCCCTAAGCTAGGGAAGGGTGATGAGATTTTTGACCAACAAATATGAGAAAAAGAAGTCACCCAGGGCAAAGAGGATGGACTAAGCCAAGTGTAATGTGTAGAAGGTAAATTCATCCTTAGGGAATGATGACTAGGCCAGGCTAGCTGGAGGATGGGAGTTTATGGTGGGGAGCAGTGAAAGACGGGTTTGGAAGGGCAGGGCAGACTGGCCTGGAAGGACCTCAGAGTCAAGGCACAGGAGATGGGAACCAGAGGAGCTTCAGAGGCAAGGCACAGCCAGGCTGAGACAAAGTGATCTGTCGGCTGTGCAGGGTCAACGCAAGTAGGGGAATCAGGAGATGGGGTGGACACTACCAGGTCATTTAATCCTGATAATAACCCAACAAGTGTTCTTTGATAGGGAAACTGAGGCAGTGTGTGCCCAAGATTCACATGGCACAGAAGTGATGGGGTGGAGTATGAATTCTGAACCCAGAATTCATGAAGAGAGAGACAAGATGGGGCAGGGGAACCACGTGATAGTCTTTTGGCCGGTGGGGAAATATAGATGGGCTGGGCTGCCTTGGGTTGGGTAGGAAGAAGGTGGGCAGGAAAAATTTTTTAAAAAATAAAATCTGAGACTCAAAAGAATTTACATTTACATAGAATCTATATTTATTAGACAGCCAAAATGATGAAACTGAATTATTTTTTCTTGACATTATGATTGACAATTTTAAAAGAGCAAAAACATGTTTTTGTCATAACAAAGGAAGAACAAAAAGAGAGAGGAAGAAATGGAGAGAGGAAAAGAAAGTTAGTCCATGCTGGGTCCCAACGCTGACTAGCAGCTTACAAGAGGGAAGAACATGCCATTTGGGTGTGTCAATGTAAAGAGCCCCATTTAAAGGGAAAGACAAAAAGATGTCATAGAAAAGGCCCTGGTGCGTCTCTGAGGTCAAAGCCATGATCCCATACAAACAGCTACTGGCTAGCGGAACACATGATAAACATACAAAGATGGCAAGCTCGCTGGAATTGCTTTTTTTGCAGGCATAGCACATAAGAATTGGGTTCATTTTAGTTTAATATGTAAAGGGACCAACACAGTGCCTGAGACAAAGCCAATGCTAGTTCCTTTGCTTTTCCTTTTCAGCTTCTTCATATCCTATCCAACACAAAGGTAAGATCGAAACCTTTCTCTGATAGCTTCAGTTAGAAAAACATAAAACAGTTCTACAAATCTACAGAAAGAAAAACATCAAGGCAAGTGTTCACGGGGTAAAATCCTTGAGTTCTGGCGTTACCTATGAGCAAGTTGGGATGAGTATGAGAATAGAGTCTGTTTCCTTGAGAAGTGAGTGAAGACAGGGATGTGAGCAAATATTAGGCCTCATGAAAACAAGAGGCCTTTTGTCCTCTGGACACTTTATCTTTATTCTATTAGTGACTCACCATAAAGAGCAAGTTCCTGTGCCAGTTGAAACCTCTAACTTCTTCTGTAGTTAGAGAAATAATCATCCTTTATTACCATTTTACCTCCCAGCAATTGATGAGTAAAGCACTTGCAATGAGGTATTAGGTAAGCATACGTATCGATTACACCTATGCTGTAGAAAAAGGACACTGGACCCTCACATGAGTTTGAAGTCAGAGTGGCCTAAGAGAAAAAGGCTTATCCTGCTAGTGCATACCAGTGCATCTTCTTTTTCTCCCCATTCTCCCTGAGCAGACAGTCACCAGAAGGTCCTGTTTATTGTCTGTCCATCCTTAAGTGGTTGTGTAAGAAGTGTGGAGTTGAGGCTGTTAAAGGTTTCCAGATCCTGGGGTGAAAGGTGCTGTTTTAAGTCATCCCACTCATTACAGATAGAATAGGCATGGGCTGTGGCTCTAAATATATACAATGAGGCCTGTTCTGAGATGAAGGAAACTAAAGATCCGAGGCAGCCTTTATTATCGCAGATATAACACCCAGGGAATGAAGGGTGCCCTATAAAAACCACTGCTGCTGATAAAGAAGGGCTGGAGGTTCCTGCACAACTTCAGTGTCACACTTAGCCAAAAGGTCTCTCTGCTCCAGATGCCCCAATGGATGCTCTCATGGTCAGACCATGGCCTGGCAGCCTACATAAAAATAAGAAATATAGTGGGCCAGAACAATGTGGCGAATGTAGCTTTTGCACATCGAACCTGAGACCTTCCATTTTTTTAATTTAGATATTGAATTATACTCAGGGAGGCCAACTTGTCTCAACTACACACCTTGTCAGTAAAGTGTATTTAAGGGGAAAATGGAACCAAATATTTGAAATGAGATTGTTGAAACATCTGATGATTATGCCAGATTCTGCTGAACAAAGGAGCCTTATGGGGTTCTTCTGGCTGGTGATGATATCAATGAAATCTCCAAAGGGGCACCTGGATGGCTCAGTTGGTTAAGCATCTGACTTTGGCGCAGGTCATGATCTCGTGGTTCATGATGACTTCAAGCCTTACATTGGGCTCTGTGCTGACAGCTCAGAGCCCGGAGCCTGCTTCAGATTCTGTGTCTCCCTCTCTCTCTGCCCCTCCCCGACTTGCATTCTGTCTCTCTCTCTCTCTCAAAAGTAAAAATAAACATTAAAAAAAGAAAAGAAAAGAAATCTCCAGAGTCTCAGATCTGGATCAGTTCCCTGGGTGGGGCTGCCGGAATAGGTAGGCAGAAATGAGGAAGTGTGAAAGAAGAAAGAGAGCAGTGGGCAAAAGAAGAGTAGTGAGATGAAGAAAATATATCAACATTGGATATGAGAGCGGGGTCCTGGACCTAAGTGAAAGGAAAAAAAAAGGACTATGGAGAACTACAGTTTCTTGGGCAGAAGTAGAACCTGATTCTGGAAAAGGACCACTGCCTCGTTCCTCGGAAGGTCAGTGTCTTGGTCTGCCCGGACTGCTCTAACAAAGTACAGTTAACTGGGTAGCTTATGAACAATAGAAATTTATTTCTCACAGTTCTGGAGGCCGAGAAGTCCAAGTCAGGGTTCTAGCATGGTCAAGTTCTGGTTCTTTTTCAGGCTTCAGACTGCCTTCTTCTCATTGTAACCTCACATGGCAGAGAAAGCCACAGAGCTCCCTGGGGACTCCTTTATAAGGGCACTAATCCCATTCATGAGGGCTCCACAGACCACAACCCAGGGTACACTGAATCACTTGATGTGGTCTGGGTATAAGAGATGAGACCAGGGGCACCTGGGTGGCTCAGTCAGTTAAGTGTCCAACTCTTGATTTTGGCTCAGGTCATGAATTCACAATTTCGTGAGTTCAATCCTCAGTTTTGGGATTCTCTCTCTCCCTCTCTTTCTCTGCCCCTCCCCCACTCATGCTGTCTCTCTCTCTCTCTCTCTCAAAATAAATAAACAAACTTAAAAAAAAAAAAAGAGTTCAAGAGTCTCTCATGATTTGCCTCCCTCCCTCTCCCTAACTCTTGAATACTGAAAACAAACTGAGGGCTGAAGGGGGAGGGGGAAAGGGGAAGGGGGGTGATGGTTATGGAGGAGGGAACTTGAAGGGAAGAGCACTGGGTGTTAATGGAAACCAACTTGACAATAAACTATAAATAAAATGTATATATATATATATATACACACACACAAGTGACTTAAAAAACAAACAAACAAAAAAGAGTTGAAACCAAGCTGAAATTTCCAGTGATGAATAAGGGTTAGCATAATCTATCAGCAACTACACATTTAAATCAAATCCACAATGAAATACAATTCACAACAACTATCACAGCTACAACACTGACAATAAAAAGTGCTGGTGAGGATATGGAGAAACTGGAACCCTCATACCTTGATGGTGGAAATGTCAAATGGTGCAGCCACTTTGGAAAGCAATTGGGCAGTTCCTCAAAATGCTAAAACATAGAGTTAACATAAGACCCAACATGGCCACTCCCAAGAGAAATGAAAACATGTCTTTGCAAAAATTTGCATACAAATGTTCATAGAAGCATTATTTGTAATAGCTAAAAAGTAGAAACAACCCAACTCCATAGATACAGAAAGTAGATCAGTGGTTACCTAGGGGTAGGGTAGAGGGTGGGGGTGGGGGAATAGGAAGTAACTGCTAATGGGTACTGGATTTCTTTTTGAGGTGAAAAATTTTAAAACCCCAACAGTGGCAATAGTTTCACAACTCTGAATAAATAAAAAAATAATGAATTTTCACACTTCACGTGGGTGACTTTTATGGTATACAAATTATTATCTCAATTATATCTCAGTGAAGACGCAGCAAATTTTAAAATATGATGCTAATTTTTAAGGGTTGTAAATAATTTTGCTAGTAAAGCCTACAAAGAAAAGCCTACAGAGGCAAGATACGAAACATGAGTGAGGTGGGTCAAGCGTAAGAAAAGTAGGGAGCAATGAGGGCTTTGGCAAATGGAGAGGCATGCCCATTCTAAAGGGCAAGACAGCCCAATGTTGTAGGTCTTCCAATTTTCTGAAGTCAAAAACCTGGATTTTTATATGTCTCAATTTTTTAATACTGACACTGAATTCATATTTTCTTTTTTTTTTTTTTTTAACATTTATTCATTTTGATAGAGACAGAGTACAAGCAGGGGAGGGGCAGACAGAGAGGAAGGCACAGGATCTGAAGCAGGCTCCAGGCTCTGAGCTGTCAGCACAGATCCTGACTCAGGGCTTGAACCCACGAACTGTGAGATCATGACCTGAGCCGAGGTTGGAGGCTTAAGTGACTGAGCCACCCAGGTGCCCCTGAATTCATATTTTCTTAACGACATCATTGAGACGTCAAAGTAAAATATGTCTGTGGGCCAGTAGATGCCATGATTGCCAGCTTGTGACCTTGAATCAATACATGCACCTTTCCTGTGCCATTACTAAAGCTGATCACATTCAAGGAGCTCAGACGCCTTCATATTCTAACAAATTGGAAAATCTAATCAGTTGACAAATATTTATCATCAGCCTCTTAGGTGTAAGGCACTAGAAGTTAGGGGCAACGCGAAACAAGAGAAAAAGTCATGGTAAGTCAGTTATCATTGCAAATGGGAAGGATGGCTTTAGGAGGGAGGTGGCTCCAGCAGTCTGCATAAGACAGTCATACATATGGCATCACAACCAGGATCCTCAGTTCTAGCACACTGCTGGGCCTCCTCTTGTGATACTTAGGACTGGCTCTGGACTATCTGAATTCATTTATTTTTCATTGCTGCAGTGAACAGCAGGAGGAAATCGGCTCATAGTTCCTAAATGTGCTTATAAGCTTCAGTTCAAGATGCAACTCATTCTTCCCAAGTCAAGAGGGAACAGACACTTGACTCCAGGTGCTCTGCAGGCTGGAAGAGATTTAAATCCCTGAGTTGGCTCAAAAGCAGAAATACTTTTTTCAATAATTCTCTTCTGAAGAAATTTCCCAGAACAGGGAGTTTTTGCGGCAGATACATCACTGCTCACATAATTGAAATAGCAGGTGAATAAAGGGGGGAGGGGACAGCTTATTTGACGAAGGGTCATACAGGTGTCCTTGAAAAAGAACAAGTACTGGAGAACCAATTTGTGTGCTTTCTCAGAGACTTCAGGAACAGGCTGTTACAATTAGTTAAGGGGCTGCATACAAATGACACTCCTTTTGTGTGGACGCCTGCAAATCTCTAGAGGGTCTGCAGTTGTTTGGAATCAGGTCAGCCAGGGAAAGCGGAGAGGGAACATGTGTTTCTGGGTCTCTGAGAATGATTCTCCAACCCCTCCCCAAAACAGCACACACAGAGAACAGCCAGGGGGTCGGTGTCCTGCTAGCCTTTGACTGAGACTGCCAACCTCATTAAAAAAGTTATTAGTTATATGTTGAAAAATAACAGAATCCAAAGTGTGTCTTGCATAGGAACAACTGTGGTTGTGAAACACCCAATTAGTGATTCCTAAAACGCTGTACACAGCATGAATAGGCTCGTGACCCATAATCTGAACAGAATATACTCTCTACTGGCCCCCTTTGTCTTCTGCTTCATTGATCTAATCAGCTTCCAGTACTTCAGGTGCCTTTCAGCTGATCTCTTTCTTGACCTATGCTATGATCGCCCACTGGACCTCTGTACGTCAAGGTCTCATCTCATTAGCATTTGAATTTCAACTCTACATGTCACAAAGTGACCTCATCACTCCCCAAGGCTGCTTTACCTCCCAATTTCTCAATTAAAGTGACATGATCCATCCAGAGACCCCAAGTCCTTTGCCTGGGTCATCATCTAAACCTCGAGGCCTGTATCTAACCAGTCATTCATTAGTCTGCCCGTTTGACTTTTGAGATGCATCTCAAATCCATCCTCTTACCTTTGCTCCCTCTACCCCACTGCCCCTTCTAGACTATGCAACAGCTTCTAGACCAGTCCCTTGCTTACCCTCTTCTCCCACTCCACATTGCTATCAGAATTTCCTTCCTGAAAACATAATCAAATGAAGTTACTCTTTCTTTAAAACCTTCATTAGCACCTCCAGGGCTTACAAGATAATGCCTTGGTGTGCTATACAAGGTCCATCACAAGCTTACCCCAACTTTCCCTGTTTCATCTTTTTTTTTTTCCCACAACCCCATCTTTAAAAAACGTCTTATTCTACCCTAAACATCCTATGCTCTTCATACCTCTTTGCATTCACACACGCTATTCTCTCAGTTGAGGATATTCCTCTCCCCTTTGTCTGGACAATTTCTATATATTCTTGAAGTTCCAATTCAAGTGTTTCCTTTGCAGAAATATTTGGTGCTTCCTCTGTGCTTTCCCAAGTATTTTGCTCATCCCAATCACAAAGCACTAACACAATGTATAACTTCACATCAGGGTGATGTCTCAGTGACCAGTACACTTGGGTACTTAATAAATGTCGCGAATTGAAAAATAAACCAGGAAATTAAAACATTACAAAAGCAAGAGAAGTGGACTTTCCAGTATAATTTAAAAGTATAATCATGAATTTAAAAATAAACATTTTGGGGCACCTGGGTGGCTCAGTCGGTTAAGCATCTGACTTCAGCTCAGGTCATGATCTCACCGTTGGGGAGTTGGAGCCCAGCGTCAGGCTGGGCTGACAGCTCAGGGCCTGAAGCCTGCTTCAGATTCCATCTCCCTCTCTTTCTACCCCTCTTCTGCTTGCACTCTGTGTCTCTCTCTCTCTCAAAAATAAACATTAAGAAAATTTTTAATTAAAATAAAATAAATAAAACATTTCTTCTAAAATAAATTTCATGATAAGGAATATTAGCCAGATACAATAACGTAATCAATATATATAGTCTTGGCTTAGACAACCAGAACTGACCTTTCAGTCCTGTGATTATAGTCTCTTAGGGAAAGCAATTAGTAAAGTACCTGACAAATAATAAGCACTAAATGTTTGCTGTTATTAATATTAGAGTGTTCTGATCTGACCCACAGACCATCTAAATAAATATAAAAATAAGCTGTCAAAATGGAATTTTCCTGAGTGGCCTACAATACTTATCCTTACATTAAGAACTACAAAACCTACACATACCCAGGTTTTCTAGTGCACACGAAACCATCCTACTTCAAACACATGATTAAGCCAATGGCCTTTGGCCACAGCCCACATACTAGCATCTGAGGACAGCATGCTTAAATGTTTTGGCAATATCTTCTAGGTTTTTCTATAGACTAACAAGCCAATTTATCTGACCTCCTTGATCTACACAGCCCATCCAGTACCTACAGCTATGTTCTAGAGGCCTGAATGAGTCAGAAGAAAAAAATGATTAATCAACTTGGAGAGATTTGAAAGCTGGAAGAGAGCCATCCTGTGAGTAAAACTTCAGAGCTATGGGATCGCAGCCATTGGAAAGTTAGGGGATTTCCATGGTTGAAAACATGTGGCCAATGCGCTGGAGTCCTCTGACCTTGCAATAAAGACAAAACAATCTGGGCTGGGTGATTTACCTCTGACAATATCCTATGTCTGCTGCCTTTGGCTTTTCACTCTGACTTGACAAAACCAAGTTATTCCCCCTCGGTGTTATGACTTTGGAACTGGCTCAGAAAATTCCCTCTGCTTTTTTCCTCCCAATGGATATCATTCTCCGTATTTGGCTTCACTTTTATGTATAGTGAGGCTTAAATTAGAAGTGCATATAAAGCACCTAGCACAGTTCTTGGCAAACAGCAGGTAGGTCTGCTCTTTTTTAGGCCAGGTTGATCTGCCAACACTCAAAGTATTTAGTACCATCTTGCTTTCCTTTTTTGACAATTGTTAAACTGGCAGTACCACTTAAAATAAAATCACTTTTCCTGCTCAAGATATGTACCACTTACCACTGTTCCTAATTGCATCTATTCGAACTCTTCCAATTCTTTTTACCAATGACTTGATCTTTGAAATTAAAATTTTAAAAAATACTACTCTAATATTGTTTGGCTTTTATTTTTCTAAAGTATTACAGAAACTGCATCTGAGTAGTATAATTGTATATTCTCTGTTTGATGTTTAACATGTAATGTTTTATTAATGCAAGGACAGCTTCTGAAATTTCTGATTGATTTGTGTCCACCAGCGTATCTCCATTTCCATCTTCTTGCTCTTTCACATATGAACACTGCCCTCTTTCTCCTTTCTTTCACTTAAACATATGAATCACTTGGATTTTATTACCATTTATTGCCATCTCTTTCCTGGTTCTGCTTTCTGTTCTATCACTGCATCCATAATACATTCTTTGTGTCTGCTATCAATAATGTGTCAGCAGGATATACTAATGCCTAATTGTTTATTGGTCTCCTGTCCCAGTTTCTGTCTTTAATATAATCTATTTTTCTTATGTAACTTCTTAGGACCTTGTCCATTAACTTAATAAAGAAATAAATTCAAGCAAAGCTTTTTTGCTTAACTCTCTTCCTTGCCAGAAAAAAAAAAAAATCTAAATATCTCTCCATTGAGCAAACTAATTGCTTAAATGCTGTTGCGCATCTCATATATACATACAAAACATATTTATGTAAACTTTCCCTGGCGGGGTTCTTAGCCATTGATTCACGGACCACAGGGCACTTGTTGAGCAATGAGATTGCTGCTTTGCCTAGCACTGGCATGGAGAGAGGACTCTTGGGGACTGTGCCTTTTGGGTTACAGGTTAGTAAAAACACCTTGGAGATTAACAGTGAAGAGATAAAAGCTTGGGAGTAGGGCACTAGGAAACTGATTTGGATGAGGAGAAAAAAAGGGAATTTCAGGAAAAGAAATAGATGTTATGGACGTAAGACCAAATAAGGAAAAGAAAGGGAGAGATGAAATAGGTTAGAGACAAGAAGATTTAGAGAGAAAACACAAGATTAGAGTAGAGTAGAGCAGTTCAGGAAAAGAAAGAAATCAGGAACAGAAGCAGACAAGAAAAAGGTGGCGGCAGCTGGTCCTCCACTTGAGAAAGCAAGCATGAAGGAATATATTTAGGAGTAAGTAAATACAGATGAGAAAACATTCCAACTCAATGTGTCATCCTTATTTTAAAATCCCCTTTGTTATTATAATCTACTACCCACAATATGGCTTCTTGTTATAAATCCCTCGGCCTATAGAAGTAGAAATATCTGTCTTGCTGATTCGTTTGAAGTCAGTCACTCTCATCAAAGCCAAGGGGGTAGGCTTATAACCCAAGCCAGCCAATCAGACACTCTCCTGGGAATTTGAATAATTAGCTGAACAATAAAGATCAGAAAATGTCTGGAGTGGATTCATCCCAGAAGTGGTACTATAATGTGACTGTCTATTTGTTTCTGTTTCTTGTATTTTGAGAGCGGTCCTGATTGAAATCTGTTTGCTTTATGTTTCCTTCAATTCTATGACCTACTCCATATCCACTCAAATATTCCTTTGTTTTTTCCCCTTAAGTTAGCCAGAGTTAGTTTCTGTTGCTTATAATCAAAAAGTCTCACTAAATACAATCCACATTATGTTGAATCAAAAAATCATCTGTGTAAGACTGTCCAAAAAGGCATATGGCAAGCCCTGCACTGGAACTGGAATACTTGACCTATTGGTTACAGTTTTCAGGGTCAGCCTCTCTATCTGGAGACAGGGTGACTGACCAACTAAAGAGGAAATACTGTTCAGCATATGCCAATGGACTTGCCAAAATATAGCCGAGCCTAGGACTGGAGACTGGGGACTAGTTACTCCCAATAACCCAGAGAGGACTCTACTCTGAAACAGGCTGTGAGCAGATCAACCCAGATTTTACTGTAGACACCTACTCCATGGGGCCATTTCTTTCTCATCCTGCAGCATAGGAGCCCTTGAAAATGACAATTCCTGTCACTATGGAGATAAGTAAGCCAGAGGCATCTTATACAATGCCACTTCTTACCTATACTGAGAATTGTCCAGAAGTCTCAAATATTATTTCATCACCTTGGTTCTTATCATATACCATTCTAAAGTGCAACGTGTTGCACATCTTATTCACAAAGGCCCTCCCAGAAAGTTTTATAAGAATGCCTAACAGCCAAGAATCTCATAGGTAACCCAAGAACACAACAATTAGGCCAAGAGTGACTGGCTTCTCCAGCTCCTAGCCATTAAAACCTGTTAGCTTGGCCAGCATGATAACTGTTAAGTCAATATAAAAAGATTTAAATATAACAACTCAGTGTAAGAAAGAATAATTACTTTTCAGCTGTCCATAGATGTTTGTTTACAAGTACACTTTCAATATATGAATTTTCAAAAATATAAAGCTATGTCTCTGTCACCTTAGCCCAACAGCAAAAGATGATATTAGCTATGGCAGGAATAGTATCCTTTTGGGCTTAGAAGCAAGTAGTCTTTTGGGACCGATCTCTAAAAGTTTAGAATTTCTGTAGTATTTTTAGAGTACATTAGGCTTTCTTCCCAAATCTGCAAGTTTCTAGGGTTCCAGATGAGACACTGAGTTCATCATACTTTATGTCCACACTCATAGTCCACCAAAAGCTACAAAAGCTGACATCTAGAAGGGAACTTAGCAATCACTTAGATTAAATTCCATCATTTTGCAAAGGTCAAACTGCATGTGAGAGCCAATCAAGAAATAGTTACTCGAGGGGCACCTGGGTGGCTCAGACAGTTAAGCGTCCGACTTCAGCTCAGGTCATGACCTCACAGTTCGTGGTTTCGAGCCCCGCATCAAGCTCTGTGCTGACGGCTAGCTCAGAGCCTGGAGCCTGTCTTTGGATTCTGTGTCTCCCCCTCTCTCTGACCCTACCCTGCGCACGCTGTCTCTCTCTCTCTCTCTCTCAACAATAAATAAAAACATTAAAAAAAAAAAAAAAGAAATAGTCAATATAAGTCACACAGCAGCCAGACTAAATATAGAGCACAGATTATCTGACTCATCTCCAGACCTTGTTTTACTATATCAAGCTCTGAAAGAAAGCTACTAAAATCTTATTCATTCATTCCTTTCCACACAAATTTATGAAACATATCTGATATGCCAGGAGCTGTTACAGGGAGACACAAAATGATAAATAGAAATAATTTCTTTTAAAAAATCAAAGAAAGTTGATTTCTAAAAATAACATCTCTCAGTGTTTTAATGCATTTTCGCACTGTGGTAAAGGCAAGAGAATTGAGACAAAAGATGAATTAAAGTTGTACATTCCTAGTAACAATAATGGTTCAATATCAGTTAAGCAGTATGTGAACTATTTAGCCAGCAATAGAGAACATTTCTAGATAATGCTTAGAAACCATTCCCAGTAAGGCCAAGAAGCCTATTCCTAGCCTATTCCTGGCCCAGAGCTGAGACCTCTAGTCTTACCATGGATGGTAAAAAGAAACCTATGGTAAAAAAGATCATGGGCATTGGGCTTTCGAGCTAGAGATACCTGGATTTAAATTTTGGCTCTGCCATTTCCTAGCTCATGACCTTGGACAAGCCATTTTCCCTCCCTTGGTCTCCATTTCTTTCATCTCTAAAATGGGGATGAGACTATTTACATTACATGGTTATTATAAAAATTAGATATAATACATGCAAATTATTTAACTCACCTGGCACAGAGGGAGCTCTGAATACATAATATCTACCATTATTGTCACTAATAATAATTAATGGGATAATCATACAACCTGAACAATTCTATAGGAACAAAACTAAATATATGATTCCCAGCAGACATGTTACAAAGCCTTTACCGAAGTATGTCTACCATACTTAAAAGAAAGATTTTCCAATTAAACATTAGAGATTTGAATTTTGACAGGACCTAGAAGGGGTCTGGTCACCTCAGAACTAGGTTGAAGAGACCATTGCTAAGGAGATGAGAGTAGCGTTGTTGTCTGGGAAATGAAAACTGCTAAAACTAATTGAGTGGTGATACTTACTGCTTTCTTAGTAATAATCATAGTCTCACTAGTATTGTTTCATTTAATCCTTATAACACCTTCTGAGGTAGATATCAGTATTATTATCCTC
Source organism: Cryptoprocta ferox (assembly GCA_028646485.1). NCBI lineage: Eukaryota > Metazoa > Chordata > Mammalia > Carnivora > Eupleridae > Cryptoprocta > Cryptoprocta ferox. The sequence continues at coordinate 31,549,188 of CM053560.1, forward strand.
ATTTCACATAAGTCTTAAATAACTTATCTGAGGTCAACAGTTGGTGAGTGGCAGAGTAGGGATTTAAAACCAGGGAGCCTATAGACTCAATGATTGTCTACAGACTTGGGCCCCAGGGCAGGGAGAGGGTCCAGTCCTGGGGCTCCAGAATTTGGTCTTAGGAGTTGGGAAAGTGTCACCTATGTCTCAGCAATGTGGAGGTCCATATCAGAGGTCTGGGAGGAGAGAGAAAAAGGCAGGAGAAATTTATAAAACCTTGGAGGAAATATATCCCTTCCTCTTGTTATTCTGCCTCTGACCACAGACTTTGGACAAGGGAGGCATTATTAGACCATTAAAGGGATCTACATGCCTGGAAAAATCCAAAAGCCTCTTTTGCTATCTGAAACATTTTTTCTTTGAATTAAAAATCTTTGAAGACTCCATCAAAGTTCCTTTTTTTAAAGTTTATTTATTTATTTTGAGAGAGAGAGAGAGAGAGAGAGAGAGAGAGCGCGCAAGTAGAAGAGGGGCAGGGAGTGAAGAAGAGAAAGAATCCCAAGCAGGCTCCACACTATCAGTGCAGAGCCTATGTGGGGCTCCATCACATGTGAGATCATGACCTGAGCTGAAATCAAGAGTTGGACATTTAACCAACTGAGCCACCCAGGCACCCCCAAAGTTCCATTTTTTTTTACAAGCACCCAGCACAGTGCCATATTAATAGGGCATAACAAACATTTCTGGAAAGAAGAAAAGGGAAGTGAAGGTTAAAAAAAACTAGAAAAGAATCTCAAATACTATTATCAGAGCATGATTATCAAAGGCCCAGCTCAGTGAAAGAGTACTGACCTTGCAGTCAGGAGATTTGGGGTCTACCCAGCTCTGAGACCAGCTGTATAAACTGGTATGTCACTTAGTTTCTCTGGCCTTCTGGTGGCTCATCTGTAAAATGGGTTGGATAAGCTGATCTAGAAATGAGAAAATTTGTAAAGGGGTTTTGCTTGACAGCTGGCCCAGAGAAGGCTCTTAACCTGTGTTTACTAAATATGATGCTTCCCATATTTCAAACTCCATTCTAAGTCATTTAGCTGGGGTCCCTCATTTTACAGATGAGAAAACTCAAGCACAGAGGAGTTAAGCGATAAATACAAGACCACCCAATTAATTACCATACACCCAAGACAACAATTAAGCTCCCTCAACTCCCAGCCTGGTGCCCTTTCTTCTACATCACTTCCTGACTTGATAGGCCTACTTGCTTCTCTCCTGTTACCCATAAGGAGCTTTTAAAAATAAAAACACCACATGACTGATGGGACTCTGGGAAGCCATCAAATCCATGCCATTGTCATCGAGAAGACTCATCTCAAAACACCCAGAGAGAATAAAGTATCTAAGTTTTAATCCTCAGAGATGGAAATTCTATATCGCTCAATAGTCTCCTCCAATTTTGCTTGTTACTAGATACTTCCTTATGTCCCAAATCCTTCAAGCTGTAGTTTAAGCCTCTTGCGTTGTCCTCAGGTGAGATGGAAAACACTATGTTCTGCTAAGAGTCTTTATGTATGCAAAGATTGCTATTAAATTGCCTTTTATCCTCCTTTCCTCCCAAGCTGACTAATCCCATTTTCTCTAAATTCCCTCCTAGTTCTTCATTCCCAATGCTTTAATCACCTTTGTGGCTAAACTCTCAGCTACCTCTCAACTCAACCCCTCCCTGTTGATTACAAGTCACAGAACCAGGCATGATTTCCAACTATGGTCCTGAATGCTGACCAGTGAACCAATTGTGTCATGGTTTCTAAGGGATAGTTCCCTCAATTAGCATTCCATGACCATGCTTTGGTTTGTAAAACTACAGGCCACCTGATTTAGGCTGAAAGTAGATGCTTTGCAGCTTCTCTGCAGCAAACACAAATGTGAACTGGCTATCTACTACCTCCTAGCATATTTCTGACTACTAACTTTACTAAGGAGTGATTAATAAGGGAGAACAAACTTTAATAAGAATGCAGGTAAAACCTAAGTAAGAAAGTTAGCTGAATAGAAATCCTAACATGTGTATTAAATATTAATACAGGTAGGTTTTGGTTTTGTGCCTCCTGGTTCCTGAATTTATATAAATAAGTCAGTGGTATCTAGAAGCAAACAATTGCCAAAACACAATTTACTTACCATGTATCATCCCTATATTGTTTTCTATTTCTTTATGCAATCCTTCTAAATCTACAATATTTTAGGAAAAAAATTTTTTCCAAAGAGCACAACAGTGTGTCTAAATTTTTTTCTTTAACAAGCATACCTTTCTCCGGTGTTTTCTGTATATGTTATTAATGCTTTTAAAACTATTTTTAAGCCATTTTTATTGCTTATGTAAAAAACCAAGATCATGGTAGTATAAAATTAGCAATCTCCTGAGCTATATATTAACATCAACTTAATGAATATTTATCAGACACTTTCTATGCTTATACTAGGTGCCCAGAGGACAGGACAGAATATGAACAAAGCATAGTATGAACCTGAAAGACTTTTCAGAGGAGGTGACATTTAAGCTGGACATTGAGGAATGAGTAGGATTTTGGCGGACACCCAAACTGAAGGAACATATACCAGGCAGAAGTAATGTTGAGCCAAGAAAGGCAGAACCACATCAATTACACAGCTAACGAGACACTCGCCTAGAAAGTGATTGGGAAAGAACAAAACTGGATTCTACAGAGATGCTATTTTTACAATAGTTTTTCCAACTAAAAGTTGTCCTTGAGAAGTCATCTAAGTACTGTTAACAGAGTCACGCCATTTCAGTACAATCTCAGGATAAGAAAAAAAAAACCTAATTATAACACAACAGACTTCATGCAGGATGGAGACTACATAAAAGGAGGCACTTAAAGGCCAAGCAGTCCAGGGAAACAAAGTCATTTGCTTTTTATGGTTTAAATAATTTCACCCGCTACGGTTTCACAATTTTTCTTCATTCCACACAAGGACTGTTTGGTCTCACTTGGCAAACATGGGACTTCTTTGCCTGTGCATGTGTGTTTCTCAGCAAGAAGAAGAACAACAGCAAAAAAATGTGGCCAAGGCTGATTAGTAATTTTTCACTGTGGCTTTGAATCACGTATGGTATCAACACAGCTACAGAAATTGGGTTTGTCAGCTAAGCCTCCTTCCCTGCCAGCCAAGCAGCAGAGCATGAAACATAAACCATAAAGAAACAATGGCAGGACTTGAGTGTTATTTATTATTGTTCTCCAAATACATCCTAGTGACAGAATGGAAAATGGTCAACTGGGAGTCCAAACTATATTCTCATCAAGGCCAGCATAATTTCGTAGGGTAGAATTTTTTTCTCTTTTATTATTATTATTAATTTTTTTTAATTTGTTAACAAAGGAGAAGGAAAATGGTTGAGCAATGTCTAAGAATGGTTTGGCAGCATGGAGTATGTGGCTTAACTGGCCAGAAGGAATTTTGAGTTATCATGGCAGAATTCTCAATCCACATGCCCAGAAGAACGACGCATGCCTGCAGGCCAGCACAACCTAAGACTCTCACCCATCAAATGAGGGAGCTAAAGAACTGGACAGGAGTTGGTGAACTTGGAGGATTAGTGTGAACACTACGTGTATGTGCTCACACACACACACACCCATGTTTGTGAGCGTGTGTCCTTTCAATAAAAAATTAAAAGCTATAGAAAAAAATGCCTACTCATTAGACATTTAATAAAAACATGGGTATCTTGGAGCATCTGGGTGGTTCAGTCAGTTAAGCATCTGACTCAGGTCATGATCTCGCAGCTTGTGAGATCGAGCCCCACATTGGGCTCTGCACTGACAGTGTGGAGTCTGCTTTGGATTCTTTCCCTCTTCCTCTTTCTCTGCTCCTCTCCTGCTCACATGCACACACTCTCTCTCAAAATAAATAAACTTTAAAAAATTTAAAGAAAACAAAAAAACAAAACAAAAACATGGGTATCTTGGATCAGGCCTTGGGCTGAGCAGGGATTAAAGCAATGAGAAAGGAACCCGGTTGTGGAGGGGATCCTGAACCAGAAGGAGAAAAAGGAATGTAAACATCTTTGGTTGGGTGTGAGTGGGAAGGCTCCAAATTGAGATGTAGGCAACTACATAGATAATGATTTTCCCCACTGACCAAGATAGGAAAAATAGGAGGAATGGTAATTTTGGAAAGAAAGACTAACAGTTCAGATTTGCGCACTGGAGTTGTAGTCAGCAACACAACATGTAGTAAGTAGGACATCTACAGCAAACACTTGGACACACAGGCCTGGTGCTTCGGAGAGAAGTCTGGGCCAGCAGTAGAGATGTGAGACTGGTTGGGGTAAGGCTAGATTCCACAGACATAAACAAGAGATCACCCAAGGAGAATGGACAGTGAGAAGAGAACTGAGGATGGTTCTAGAATGCTGTGATAGACAGCAATTCAGCAAACACCTCTTGGGTACCCACTCTGTGTAGTCATTTTATGAGGTACTTTCAGGCATAGTGAGGTGCAAAAAATGGAGTTCTAGCCTTCACAGAAATGACAACTCATATGGGTATTCGAGAAAGACAAACATTTCTTTCTTGATATCAGTGGTGCTTTCTCTACACTTACCCTCCCACATTTACTAAAATGACATAGAAAATATTATTTTATACATTCTGTGACTTCTCAGTACCTTTTCCTAAGTTTCTGATTTTGTTCCTAAAATTTAAGATTATCAATTGTCATTTTTGTCTCCTTGAGATAAGGGCCACTATAACATTTGTTTCTCAAAACTCTGCATGAGAATAACAACTATCACTTACTGAGCACATAACATATGCCAGGCATTCTTTGTAAGTGCTTTACAGAAGTTATTTCCTTTAAATACCACAACAAGCCTAAAAGGTTGGTATTACTCCTCCATTTCACAGATGCAACAATCAGGGTACAACTGCTGGCAAATGGCACAGCCAAGCCATAGACCCAAATTTGTCTTGTGATCATAGGGGTAAATCAAGCTCTTTTAAATGTCTCTGTGTGTCCGCTCTTCATGAAGACAGAACAAATGATCACCATCAGTGACAGGAGGGAGGTTTTATAATAACCAAGGATCTGCTATCAAACACCCTTGTCCACCCCCACCTGGGACCACTGGAGGAAGCCAGCTAGCATGCTTTGACTAGTATTCCTCTCTAAGACTATTTAGTGAATGTTCATATTTGGGAAGAATGAAACCCTGATGAGTGAAAGGGGGGTGCTGTATTCATTACATAATGAAACATATCTATTCAAAAAATGGAACAAGTCATGTTCTAGGCAGGTTTGCAGGTTGGCCTTAGATCTTTTCTTCCATGTGTAACTAATACTGCACTGGGCAGTAAAAGTGGGGACCCAACGGGATCTTAATAAATTAAAGAATCAAAAATTAAAAAGCTAAATGAGGTTCAAAAACTCAAATCTGATAGAATGTCCATGGAGGAGAAACAATGGATTATTCGGCCTTTACGTACTAAGTTTAACAAGCAAGCAAGAATAAACAAAATATGATGCATCCATACAATGGAATATTATTCAGCTATAAAAAGGAATGAAGTCCCGACTTATCCTACAACATGAATGAACCTTGAAAATATTTAAAAGAAAGAAGCCAGACACAAAAGGCAACATGTACTGCCTGATTCCATTTATATGAAATGTCCAGAATTTGCAAATCAATAGACACAGGAAATAGATTAGTGGTTGCCAGAAACTGGGGGGAGGGAGGAGTGGAGAGTGACTGTTAACAGGCACCAGGTTTCCTTTCTGGGGCAATGAAAATGTTCTAGAATTAGATAGTAGCAATGGCAATACACCTAGTGACTATACCAAAATAACCACCAAATTGCACACTTTAAATGGGTATATGAATCACAGCCCAATTAAAAATTGCAAGTTAAAAAAAATCAAGCAAGACAATGAGATTCATAAGAAAAAGTACTTAGGAATCACAAAACAATCTTCTTTTTATTAAAGAATTAGTCAGACCCTATGGACTACAGCATCAAGCTCTGGGACCCAGATGGTTTCTAGGAGAGGCACAAAGCTGCTTAGACTTGGAAAATAAAACATATGGAATACTAAAGAGATGGGAATGATTCTATCTAAAAACCCAAAGTCAGAGGTGGTGATTTAATCAGTTTCTTCAAGTATACAGGATTCTTAAGCAAAGAATAGTAACCAGCAGCTTTCCATCCCTTATGAAGATAGAGCAGAAAGAAGAGGGCCCAAAAGATAATACAAAGGCTTTAGAACAGACACAAAAAAGTGTATCTTTACAGTTAGAGTTTAACTAAGGGCAAGGTTACTAAAGGAGGCTGTGGGCTCTCCACCATTTCTGAAGATCTATATATATAAAAAAAAAAAGGGCAGAGGCATTGGGACTTTTGAGAATGTTTTCAAAAACATTTGTGAATGTGTCACCACACTCCTCTAGAGGACAGACACCCTTTCTATCATAAGGTAACTGGGTGGGATAAAGGGAAAGACATCCTGTGGACTAGAAGAAGTCGAACTGGGTTTATGTTAGAGTAAATTTCTTTAGAATAATTCCAACTTCCTACAGTTTTCCTTCATAAAGCATCCTCATGGGAGAAAAAAAATTATCAAACTCTCCTGCTCCCAAGTGAACTTAGAAGATTTGATACAGAAGATTTGGGGGCTCTGTCACAACAACACTCCATGCTGGGTGCTTTAACTACTCAGAAGTTCCCTTTCTCCTTACTAATCTTTTTAGAACTTCGTAGTTTTTCTCTAATTCTGAAAGTATCTCTGCTGTCAGCCTTGCATCCACCTACCCATTCTGTCAGAATGTGGGGATTTTCCCACCACCTTGTCACCAGACTTTGTCCTTTATTGAACCACGAGTGCTCCCCTGCTACTGGCCACAATAACATCTACGTTCGACTGCATAATCCCTGTGTCTAGCAGTGCCAAGTGGGAATACGTACTTTGACACTATCCATACAACCTACTGTCTAACACATCATATCTTCATACTGAAAATTCTAAAAATTCAAGCTCTTAGCTATGCCTACTTTTTCAATATAGAAATACGAATTTTCTGATTTAAAAAGCGGAATTTTTCACAGTTCTTATGTATTTGTTCTCTCTAAAGAAAGACCAAGATACTGATGTCATAATTATACATTTGAAATTTTTGCCTCTTAATTAAACAGACATAAGTCAATGCCCAATGCCATAGCTCCAGCACTCATGTTCATAAAAACTTTAAGTCATCACTTACAAATTGGCATGCTTTCTAATAAGCACATATTTGTCAGGTGTCCATCCTTAGAGTGTCACAAATACTACCAGCACCACATAAACTGCTATGAAATGTACTGCCAACTCCCAAGGATACTTAACAAAAAGTAGACATCTTACCTTACCAAAGCCAGAATCAAAGACCAGAAATGAATCAGGCAAAATTACAATCTTTTTCCTAACCCCTCGTACTAACTTGGAAGTGAGACGGTGATGGAGGAACAACATCAAATAACCTTTACAAGTCAGAACAGAACAAGTCTTAAAATTGTTTTTGGCTCCATTGCCCCTGGGTCAGCTCCTGAAACAGAAGTCAAGCTGTGACTTATAGGCTTATATTAATTTTCCTTATGCTGCTTAATTTTAGTAGCATAGTTTCCACATACTCTAATTTCTTGTTTTTGGTGTTGTATGACATGTCTTGTAAATAGTGTGAAGTTGGTTTAACTATACAACATTAAAGTTATATCCCCATTAGGTCTATAATCTAAAGACCTGCTGCTTCTAGATAAGGAACAGTTCTGACCTCTGGGAACTACTGAGAATTATGGAGAAATCCAACAAGGCCCTCTTACTTGCTTGTGACTAACCTTAAACAAGAGGGCCCTGCTAATTTATACAAAGTTGTCCTTTCAAAATTAAGTAGACAAACCCTTCATATTCCAGACCCTGAGTCTTCCATGACTTCCACAGTTTTAGAAAAATATTCTTTTACATGAGTGTCCCACTCTCTGCACCACATTGTTCAGGTCCCAGTCCTCCCCAAAGACTATGAAAATGAGGTTGATCTATTTAGCTTGGCCCATACCACATAGTCCCACCAAGTAAAAAATCTTGTGACTATCACTGTAGGGCAAGGATTGTATATGTTCAATGTTCGTAGCAGATCTTAGTAGCGTGCTTCAGACGAGGTGTCCATCCACTAACACAGCAGCCCTTGTACTCTGAGTGGGCTAAGGTCCCAACTGCCAGTCAGCCTGATGGAAGAACCCACTTCCCCTGTCCTGCACACCTTTGTCATAGAACACTGACTGACTGAAAAAGCACTTATGTTCTTGACAAAGGGACCTTTACAAAGGATCTTAATCAACTACAAATGATACATGTTTACATTGTGCAGGATTAAGCTCTCTGATATCTCTATATCACTGACAGTGTGAGATTCAAGGCTGGGGGTGTTTGGGAATGAGGGATGCAGCAATGAGGAAAAGGATGATACCCACCCTGCATTCCAGCCTAGTGACAGGCGATGGTAAAAAACAAAACTGCCACCATTACGAGGACAACATCCTCAGGAGAGAAACGTATTTATGTTGGTGTTAGAACATGAAAGGGATATTCCATGAAGAGGTTGGGAATATAGGAGAGTCTGTTGATGCTGGATTCTGAATTCTAGGGGACACAGGACTTGGGGAGGAGTGGAAAAGGGGTAGAAGAGAAAAATTAGAGTTTGGGAGGTAAAGGGTTTCCTATGAGCTGGGTTTCTTGTGGTGACATCTAAACAGTGGTCAAGAATACTTAAATCAGAGCTGCATTATTGGAGGCAGATATTGGGGACGAGGCTGAGAGTGGGGTCAGAGAGAGATGACTGTCCAGCTTCCTTTGACCCCTGTTCATGGAGGAGCGGAAAGCCAGGGAAGTGGGATCTTATCCCTCTCTTAATCCCTGATGATGGAGGAGATAATAGATCCAAACAACAGAGGAATATCATACATTACATTTCTATGCAATTCTAGATTTAATTTTATAACCACAAGTAAAAAGGTGAAAGAACAGCTGGAGTAATGGAACTTAGATGGGATTCTCTCAGACTTTGACAGTCTTATCTGGGAAAACTTTTAGGGAAAGTTAGGGATATTTCATGACTTCTGGGAAACTGAAATAGGTATGTTTGATTTGATGCCCTCTTAAACATTTACAAGACACTAAAGTGGAGTTTACATTGGGAAAGTTATAAAATCTTGAGATTCAGTTTCCTTATCTGTCAAGTGGTTAGAAGTGAGATAATACCTAATAATACCTATCTCCTAAGGCTTTCACAAAGTTTAATGCTGTAATTAATAATGTAAATGCATGTGCATCACCTACTATATAGTACAGGCCCAGTAAACAAATTTTTTTTCTTAATTTGAGTATAGTTGACACATAATGTTACATTGGTTTCAGGTGTACCCAAAGCAATCAACAGATTCAATGCAATCCCTATTAAAATACTAACAGCATGTTTCATAAAAACTAGAGAAAAGAACACTAAAATTTGTATGGAACCACAAAAGACCCTGAATAGCCAAAACAATCTTGAGAAAGAAGAACAAAGATGAAAGTATCACAATTCCAGATTTCAAGATATACTACAAAGCCATAGTAATCAAAACAGTATGGCGCTGGCACAAAAATAGACACAGAGATCAACAGAACAGGATAGAGAGCCCAGAAGCAAATCCACAATTATATGGTCAATTAATCTATTGTAAAGGAGGCAAGATTATACAATGGGGAAAACAGTCGATTCAATAAATGGTGCTGGGAAAAGTGAACAGCTGTATGTAAAAGAATGAAGCCAGACTACCTTTTAACACCATACACAAAAATAAACTCAAAATGAATTAAAGACCTAAATGTGAGACCTGAAACCATAAAAGTCCTAGAAGAGAGCAAGGACAGTAATTGCTCTGACATCAGCCATAGCCACATTTTCTAGATATGCCTCCTAAGGTAAGGAAAATAAAAGCAAAAATAAACTATTGGATTATATCAAAATAAATGCTTTGGCATAGCAAAGGAAACCAACAACAAAATAAAAAGACAACCTACTGAATGGGAGAGGATATTTGCAAATGATAAATCCAATAAGGGAGTAATACCCAAAATACATAAAGAATATATACAACTCAATACCAAAAAACAAACAATCTGATTAAAAAATAGGCAGAGGACCAAATAGACCTTTTTCCAAAGAAGACATACAGATGACCAATAGACATATGAAAAGATGCTCAACATCACTAAACATCAGGGAAATGCAATCAAAACCACAATGAGATTTCATCTTACCTGTTAAAATGGCTAAAAAACCAATCAACATTAAATTACACTTTTTATTTTTTCTTTACAACAATCCCATGAGTCAAATGCTAACTCTATTTTAAAATGCAGAAATAGATTTTTAGTGAGATTCAGTAACTTATTTAAGGTGCCTCCTTTAGGAAGAGGCTGAGCTGGGATTTTTAACTGTGCTTGGACTGATGCCAAAAGGTTGGTCTGAGCTCTTTCTGCTGAATCTCATTGCCTCTCCTTGTTTGTTTTTCTGCTACAGTTAATATCAGAACTTATTTCCCAAAAATCGACCAAGAAACATACTGCCTCTATAAATTCCAAACACAGTAGAATAGGTGTACCTGGCATAGGCTCACATGTGAATCACTATCAGTCAAGAACTACCTGCATTAACTAATAGTAGTGGTGGTGAAGCATAAACAGAATGTGAAGAGAACATTAAGGCACTTAAAAAATCTCACAATAGCCTAAGATTCTTTAAGGTTCTGAGTGAGTTCCTCCATGTTATAAGGGTATGGTTTGGCTCAGTTTTCATTTGTTTCCTCTTTATGTATTGAAAAGAACCCATTGTTAATGAAAACCAGCAAAACAGCTGCAGTGTACAGTAGAAAATGTGCTAAACAGTCTAAAGACATAGATTCTGACCCTGCTTAGGCCACTGGGCAGCCAGATGGCCCTGGCAGGTTCATAACCTCTCTGGTAGTAATAATGTATTGATTGAGAACATGGCTTTCAAAATCAAAAAGTTCTGGCTTTCATTCTGGTTCTTCTACTTACTACTGTGTGACCTTGGTCAAGTTATACTCTTGAGCCACAGTTTCCCCATCCCCAAATGAAGAAATTCATACCTAACTCCAGAACTATTATTACAAGGATTAAATAAACTACTGCAGATAGTTGGCATAGAGTTGGTGTTCAAAAACCATCTGTTATAATTGTTACCACCACCACTCTCTGAGTTTCATGTTCTTGGTTTCTGACAATAGTACCTGTCTAGTCTCCTCTGTTCTACCTTCCAAACAGGATTATTTGAGATTATTATTGTGTGTAAAATAGCATTTTGTAAAATTTAAAACACCATATAAGAATAAAGAGATATTATGAGGATAACTCAGGAAAGAGTTGAATATACTATCAGTGCCATTTGAGGTGACAAGAATGATTAATCTTGAAATTTTGGGAAAATGATAATCCAGTCCTAAAGGTCCTAAATATCTAGCTGAGGAAAACAAAATGTCCTTCAGGTTCTCAGAACTCTCAAGTTCTTTTTTTCCATAATATAATTGGAATGCCTAAGGGTCCATTTAATTCACAGTATAAACGTAAGACAACAACAACAAAGTTGAAATAAAGGGAAAGATGGTTTCACAGATTGCCCACAAAACTCGGAAATTGTTTACTACAGCACAATGCAATAAAGAGGCTTACAAATTGAGTCCTGGGGGAAGAACACAAGCTATATTTGTTGCATGTGGATATCAGAGGCCAGAAGTTGGCTTCTTCTATTCTGTGAAGTGCCATGTGCGTAAATTTGTAGACTGTCACTCCCTTTAACTCAAAACACTGGTGAACAAACAGTTGGAGCAAAGCCACCTTCAGAACATGACTAGCCATAACTCTCAGAACACTGACCATCTCTCATTGCTCAAACAAACTGAGGCCTTAAATCACTGACTTGCTTAACTCAGAGTTATTGTTGTTCACCAACACAAGTCTTCACTGATCTCAGAGAATCTTAGGGAGGGGGACCTTGTAAGTCATCTGGACTCCCCAGAGCCCTCAATGCTAGAAGAGTCCTTTTCACACAATTCCCTACAGAGGCAGGACATTTCAGAGACAAGAGTGCCCCACTGGCTTGGTTGTCCCCAGTGGAGTTACAGTTGACAAGTACCAGGGCTAACACAATCCCCCTTCCCTAAGGCTTCCATGAGGGGCCTCCTGCTACAGAACATTCTGGTCATGAGGCGCCTGGGTGGCTCAGTTAGTTAAGTGTCCAACTTCAGCTAAGGTCATGATCTCATGGTTCATGAGTTCAAACCCTACATCACGCTCTGTGCTGAAAGCTCAGAGCCTGGAGCCTGTTGGGATTCTGGTTCTCCTCCTCTCTCTGTCCTCCCTCTCCCCCGCTCGCATTCTGTCTCTGTCTCTCAAAAAATAAATACATATTAAAAAAAAAAAAAAAAGAACATTCTGGTCCTTTTTGTAGTCTTCACCAAGGATTCCAAGAAGAACTTCTTTGCAGACATGAACTAGGCTCCCTTCTCTTTCACTCAGAGTACAGAACTCATTGTTGCTTTCTTTAAGCAAGTATATGACAATATTGGCTCACATTGTATTTCCTGTCAACAAACTTCCCTAAAACTTTCCCCCATTACTTGATTTCAAACTGAACTCCCACCTTCCTTTTTTGGACTTAATGTAATATCTTCTTAACCTAAGTGTAGGATGTTACATTGACCTCTGTAAAATTCTGACTCACTGGCTCTGGTAGCATGGTATAGTGGTTAAGAACATGCGCTCCAGTGTTAACAACCAGTTTCTGTCCCAGCCGTGCCTCTTATTGGCTGTGGGACTTGGGCAAGTAACTTAACATCTCTGTGCCTCTATATAGCTACCTATCAAATAGAATATTAATAGTATAGACCTCAGAGGGTCATAGGAGGATTCAATGAGGGAATCTACATAATACATTTGGCATTCTACCTAGAACACAAGTCTTCAATAAGTGTTACCTGTGGTTGTTATTAGCAAACCCATCCCATCAAACTACACAGATCTTTTTTACATCTTGTGTCTCTTATTGGGTGTGTTAGTCATCTCTTCCAACTTTGAGTGAACTATATGTTACACAGCCATATCTTTTGTGCTTTCATCAAAAGTTTTGAGTAAACTGGATGGACAGAACAGCATCTGCAAACAGACTCCTGAGTCTGTCCAGATGGGCATCAATCCATCAATCAGCTCAAAACCACTTGCTTACATTTGTTACACCAGTATGAATCTGCTTAATTAATCCCAACTGGACAACAAGAATACAGTAAAAATCACTGTCAGATTTCTCCCAGAAATAAAAATCTACTCTATGACACTCTATAACCAGTCAGATGAATGGTGGAAGGATAAAAGGATTTAGGAATAAGAATATTTTCCTTTTTTTGAGCTCATATTGGATCTCAATAATCATCACAAGGTGTCATTTGCGTTGGTGGTGGTGGTGATGATGGTAGCAGCTCTGTGTAAGCACTGAGTCAAGCACTTTACATGGATTATCTAATTTAATCCTAAAAACAATCCTTTTAGATTGGTGTTGTGCGCATCTCTCTCCTTTTCACAAAGAAGGAAACAGGCTTAGGTCATACAGTTTGAAAATGGCAGCCTAGCATTCAAACCCATGTCAATTAATTTCTGGAACCCAAATTTCTATCCAAGTGTTATATTACCTCCTTTTTGTACAAATGCCACCTAATGGCTATATGAACTATACAGCTGGGTTCCAATTCCAGCCTGGCAGACACCAAACCATGATACTGTCAGTATTCCAGAGTTGACTAGACATAGTCACAGTGCCTCACCCTAACAAAACTCACAATGAACTGATGCAGCAAACCAGAATGTCAATTTATTGACTGACAACAGTAATGTATCTCTCACACAGACCATAATGGTCATCACTGTCTGACCAGAGCATTTCCCCCTTCAGACAGTTCTACTTATAGAAGCAAACTGTAGTCACAAGGTACCAATCAGAAGAAGTTTGCTATAGGACTGAAATGTTAAATTGAATCTCTTGCAAAGGAGGACTTGTAAGTTGAACTGAAACCTTGGAGGCTGCCAACAATCCCATTCCTGAGGACAGTTACTGGAGGCCTAGAGCACAGTGTTCACTTTTAGGTGCTTCTGATGTTCCCATTCAGACACATTTGTGCTTCACTTACGTTTACACCAGTCTTTGACTTAGAGATACTCACCATCTTTAGGTGACTGTCCACAACTCTGTTCTGATCCATTCTCTGATGGCTATATATATTAATTTATTTCCCAACCAAGTTCTGGAATAACCCTATATATTAGTCTATCCTCTATACTATAATTAGCTCTGGCCTAAGGCCTTTGATTCACTTAAGACATCTAGGAGCTCTCCTACTACCGTTTCTATTTTTCTTTTTTACCTCTTAAAAATATATCTACCATATTCAGTTTGGTGAACGTAGTACAAAAATAGGATTAGATATATTTCTGTATATTTTTCTATCTTCTCCAAACCCTGGTTTTAACGGGGAAAGGGGGTAGAGAGTGGGTAATGTGGTCAGAGAGATGAAAAAGAAAAGGGATTAACTTATTTTTTATATAGCTCTGTATTATTTTGTGATAAAATGCATATGTTACTTTTATGGCTAAAAATTCTAATACAGCTTAAAAAATAAAATAAAAGTTACTTAGTCCAATAATATAAATCCTCTTTACAATATACCTTCACTGGTTGTCCCATTTACTCTTAAACACCTCTAGCAATGGACATTCAGACACCTGAGGCAGTTCATTTCATTTCTGAACAACTCTGTTGGAATAAACTTCATATTATTAAGTCAAAATTTGTTTCTGTGTAGCTCCTACCCATGGCCTTAGTTCTACCCCTTGGAGCCCCAAAGGATGTATCTCATCCTGCTCCCCCTCAGACATTTAGAGGCCTTTAGAGAGTAAATTCAGCATAAACCAACTACTTGGCTTTTCTTCTAGGCTAAATATTTTCTAGGGTTTATCAGAAGGATGCTGAAAGATGATAGAACAATATATGCTATGCATCTTTTCTAGATTGTGATTCCCGAGATTGAGCTAAAACACCTTGGCTCTTCTAAGTCTGTTATAGAAGGGTTCACCACCTTGTTACAACTCTCACTTATAGAAGGAAGCAGGTAGCCAGACACCAATACAGGCACCCAACCAGAATACGTGGAAAGGGGGGCTCTGGGCACAGGGAGTCAGGCCTTTGACCTAGAAGTAGAAGTAGCCCTATACACAAACAAACCAGAGCCATTAGGGAATGGGTGGGGAGGGCAGGGAGACAGGTCCTAGAGAATGTTCTGGGCTAGGCCGTTTGTTGATTTTAGACATTCCTACCTAGAAGTGCACCATGAGCATCGCTCTCATTCTGACCACAGTGCATTAGTCAGATAAACAGACTTCTCAGAGAAAAGATCAAGGAAGACATTGCAAAGGTTTAAACGTGGGAATGTCATGGACACTGAACCAAAGCCTGAGAAAGTGAAAGTGACTGGAAATGAAGTGAAACTGTTTTGCTGGTCAAGGACAGAATGTGAAAGGGAACCGAACATCTTAAATGGAGCACACTTCTCATGACCCCTCACTTTACTCAGTGACTCAGACTGGGAATTTCTGCAACACAAAATTCTGCTTGGTAAAGTGACTTCCTGACTCTTTTCTGAGGACCTTATCATGACGATCTGGGGAATAACTCACTCCACATCATTGTGATAATGATCACAAGCACATTTCCCTGCTCTTGCAGAGTGCTACGCAGATTATGAAGCACTTTCCCAAGTATTTTCTCCTTTGACCCTCACACAATGTCCGTGAGGCTGAGATTGCTGTCCATCTGTTACAGGTAAGGCAACTGCTTTAAGTTCAAGGGGTTTTTCTTTTTCCATGAAACCACAGCAGTAGGGGCTGCGACTCCTTCCCTGAAGGCAACCAAAACACACACAATGATCCCTCTCCTATCCTTAATTAGTCTGGAGCCGAATCATCCAAACAGACAAGCCCAGCTTCCTTCGATTTGTGCACACATACCCCATGCCGCTTTATCAGCTCTAACATCTTGAGAATAAAACGCACATGCACAAGAACATTTTTAAGGTAGGCCTACATATCTGACCCTGCTATATTTGAATACTGCCACGGAAATACTGACTTGGCTTAATGGGCTTCCCGCATGGCATGTAAAACCTGGTTCCATAATTACCTGGTCTCAATTTTTCCAACTACAGAACTATTCTAAAGATATACCTAGAGTGTGTTTCACTCAGATTAATACAGCCCGGTGAAATTTCAGTGCCAAATAAGGAAAAAGATCATGTGCTACATTCTCTGGAGGTCGATTACAGCCTGGCAAGCAGCATCCTGCAATAACCATTTAAAAAGATTAGCAGGAGGAAGAAAACCAAGGTTACAATAAAAGAAGTATCACTAAAAGTTACCAGCATAATTCCTTTCTTTGAAGCCTAAACACAGTGTCTTCTAATGTGATGGTAGCCAAAGGCAGGCGTATCCAAGGGGCAGTGGATCCATGAGTACAGAATATTTGAAAATCATCTTCTCAAAAGCAGATGTAAAGGGGACTTTTTTCATTTTCCAGGCCTAAATATTTTTTCTCCTTGTCCTCGCTTCAGCTCTTTCAAATGTTGACAAAAAACAAAGTGAATAAGAAGACAAAGAAAATTCTTTAATTCTCTTGGGAAAAAAAACCTCATCTTTTTGAAGGGAATCTTAGTAGAAGGGACAACTTGTTCTGAGGAAGAATCAGGGAATCAAGGCTCTGGGAGCCAGAGAGGTCACCCAGCAGAGGCCACACACAGCAGGGATGGTCAGCAATGGTGGCTGTGCACGTTGTCACTGCCCTGAACCTAGGAGGGAGGGCAGTGGTCCTCGATGCCCTTGTTATTCCTAGCATGGCGTCTGGCTCACACAGAATTCTGTAAATATCTGATGACTCAAATGAGATGAAATGGAAACAGCCTCCCATATGTCCCAAAGCATTAGACACTAGCACAGTAGAGTAGAATTATTCTCTATTGGCAGAAAGGAGAAAGAAATATGATTTTGAATCTAATGTCTTTAAGTCTTGCCATGGGAAGGACGAGAAAAATCGTGACGCATCAGTCTCCAAACTGGATCACCTATCATGACAAAGGAAAGGGCTTCCATAATGTGCTACAGCCTGGAGCATACGTTCAACCACTCAATAAAACAGAACTTCCTCTCAGGACAAGCCTCTCACAGATCTCCACAGATCCCATTCAGCTCAGAAAAGATTTTGCTTTCAGGTCACCCATGGGATTTGCTTGTGGGTGCTGGCTACCCAACTGCTGCTTACCACGGTATAGCTCCCCGATGGCACAGCCTGGCATCACACAGATTTGGCACACAATGTCTACAGGGTAACGTATTGCCCCAAAGAGGTTTTGCTCTTGGGAAGGGATGCTATAATGTATGATATCCAGCTGCGGACCTGAGTGGAAGGTCAATTGGCCTGAGTTCAAGCTCTACTATTTTCCAGCCGTGGGGACATCAACACATTATTTCACCTGTCTGAGCCTTGGTATTTTCATCTGGAATGTGAGAGGCTTAAAGTGGTCCACTTTGAAGATCCTTTTTAGCTGCTAGCACTTCTAACACTCCAGGACTCTGGGAAGAAAAGCACCTAAAGTGAAACCCTTTGCTGCTTACATGCAGTGTAGAAAACAGGTTGATGCATCCACAGGTCACAGAGACATGGATCCTCTTAGCAAAAGCTCAGTCCTTTCTGTGGCTGAAAGGAATGAGAAGAATATTTTGGCTTTCGGAGTGGGCAAAGATTTGGTTTGGACTTCTCTCTAAAAAGTCAGCATGTCTCAGCAGTTAGAAATGATGCCAGTAGCCACAGGCTGGGTCACTGCTTTTAGTGAAGGAGGCCCAGCATACACAACACAAATTCCTTAATTACCATTACTATAACCTTTACCACACCTTGTTTTTCTTGGGGGCTCTCCTGGTCAGGTAATCTGAGTTAGATTCAACCCAATTTATAAAATTTGAAACTTTTCCCACTGTAGGTAAGATTACATGCTATTTTAAGAAACCTCTTGGGGGATGAGGAAATATGTTGTTTTTCTTTTAAATATTATACTGTATATCGATTCCAAATGCTAACCGAGCTTTTAAAGAAAAACATAAGTTCCCTAAAAATAGCCCGTCTACAATGCTTCTTAGATTTGGGCACTTTATACACAAAGCATAACTTGCTTAGCATGTAATGAGAAACAAAATAATATTTGGTGAACATATCTAAAAAGTTTTTTAAAAAACCACCTAAATGTAAGTGTCAAATATTAATTAATGTGAGCTGCATTGCTACTTTAAAGTTGTATCTCAATAAATCGCAAGTGAGCTCCTAAACCAGATTCTTAAAATATTTGGTAACCAAATGTCAAATCCAAAGGCCTAGTCTGGGTCTACAGTTTTCTCTGACCACCGTCAGTATTTGTAGTCTTGACCTTCATGACTCTACATAGTACTGGCTCTCCTCCTACGTTTTTTATTTCGTTCTCTACATCTCCTTCCTGGGCTATCCTTATGTCTCCTCCATATAACTCTTCATGAATCTCAAAGTTCAGTGGCCATCCTATCTCCCTTCTCTGTTAGCTTGTTCCTCTTATAGTCTTGCCTTTGGATTTGGCAAACTCTAGTTGTGTTCACCCCTAACTGTGTGAATGACACCCTAACCTGAATCACTAAATTTAATTGTCTTGTGTGAGTTTCAATTTTCTATCTCCCCTACCACATGCTACATCTTTACTATTTCGCTTATCATTATTTCAAATATGGAAGCTATAAAACTGGATTGAGCAAGAAAGAACCCCATGAGAATGGACTGAAACTGGAGGTATCAGAGCAATTTCACAATTTCTAAAATATGTATGTGCATATGTGTATACATACGTACACACATACATTTGCTTGCTTGCTTGCTTGCTTGTTTCCCAGCTCTGTCAGGTGAAAGGTCCAAGAAGCACAGAGCACATCTCCTCCCAGAACCTGGTCCCTACTACCATTTCCACTAAAAAAGAAGTGGGGATTTTTGGAGAAATGGGTAATTTAAGAGCTGGGAAAGGATATGTACCATATGAGCCTGGGAAGTGCTGAAAAGAAGAGAAGAGAAGAGAAAAAAGAGAAGAGAAGAGAAGAGAAGAGAAGTAAGGTGAAATAAGAGAAAAGATAAGAAAAGGAAAAAAAAGACAAGACAAGAAAAAAGCAAGGCAAGAAAAGAAAAGAAAAATAAAAAAATTGGGGCACCTGAGTGACCCAGTCGGTTAAGCACTGACTTCGGCTCAGGTCATGATCTCCCGGTTCATGAGTTCAAGCCCCACGTCAAGCTCTGTGCTGACAGCTCAGAGCCTGGAGCCTGTTTTGGAGTCTGTGTCTCCCTCTCTCTCTCAGCTCCTCCCCCACTCATGCTCTGTCTCTCTCTCAAAAATACAATAAACATTTAAAAAAATTTTAGAAAAGAGAAAAATAATGGTGGGGATATGACACAAGAACACATTGGCTAAATCTGGGACAATCTGAGCATCAAAATAATTCAATACAATATTAACCACTAAAAAGAATAGGAATTCAGAAGTTCAAAACTAGTAAGGGATGTATGGATGAGGAAAAAAGAGAGCTCTCTTGCTTTTCCTGTGCATTTTCTCTTGCACAGGAAAATGTCTGGTGATAACTGGTAAATAAATGTGGAGGAAATGTTAGAGTTGGAAAATTTTGTAGCTATCTTCTGCAGCTTGGGTTATACAAAAACTACCAAGGAATAATGAATCTGGGTGGATGATGAAAATCAAGAGATTTACTTCTCAGTGACTATTTAGCACTTGCAAGGGAAAAACAGTAGATGATATATAGAGAGTAGATAATACATATTTTTCCTACATAGAGGAAAAATTAGATAATACCCTGACCTAGTGATCAAAATTTATATCACCAATGAAGGGCAGATGGACATTACATTATACTTCCAGATAACCTGAGAAGGGGAAAACATTACCTGGCTGACAAGGTGAATCTAATTATAAGGAAATATCAGACAAATTCAAAATAAGCGTGTAAGGGAGGAAACTATGTTCTTCAACGTCAAAATCATAAAAAATAAAGGCTGCGAATATGTTCCAGATTAAAGGAGACTAAAGAGGGGCACCTGGGTGGCTCAGTCGGTTAAGGGTCCAACTTCGGCTCAGGTCATGATCCGATCAGTTAGTGGTTTCGAGCTCCACATCGGGCTCTGTGTTGACAGCTCAGAGCCTGGTGTCTGCTTCGGATTCTTTGTCTTCCTCATTCTCTGCCCCTCCCCCACTCATGCTCTGTCTCCGTCTCTCAAACATAAATAAAAATGTTAAAAAAATTTTTTTATAAAATGAAGGAGGGGGCCTGGATGGCTCAATCGGTTGAGCATCCGACTTTGGCTCAGGTCATGATCTCACAGTTCATGAGTTCAAGCCCCGTCAGGCTCTGTGCTGACAGCTCAGAGCCTAGAGCCTGCTTCGGATTCTGTGTCTCCCTCTCTCTCTGCCACTCCCCTGCTCAGCTCTGTCTGTCTCTCAAAAATAAATAAATGTTAAAAATTAAAAAAAAAATAAAGGAGACTAAAGAGACATGACAACTAATTGCAATACCTAAATCTAGACCAGATCCTGTGCTAGAGGAGGAAGACACTACTGCATCACCAGGTTAATTGACAAAACTGCAATATGAATGATAGATTAATTGGAAGTATTTAATCAAATTTACTGAAGTGGATAACTCTCTAATGGTTATGTAAGAGAATATCCCATTTCTTGGCAATAAAAAATGAAGTATGGAGGGGCGGATCAAGATGAATGTAATTACCCTCAAAAAAATCAGAAAACTGTAATGTATATGTATATGTTTAAGTAGTTATTTAGTGGGTGGGTAGGTAGATAGAATAAATTATGAAGCAAATGTAAAATATTAGCAATAGATGATTATGGTAAATTTGCCACCAAGGGTAGCTACATCTGTCCTGTGACATCACTATGACAGTATCATTGACCGTATTCCTTAGGCTATGCCTTTTCAGTGTGCTATTTTTTTTTTGTTTATTTATTTTTGAGAACAAAAGAGAAAAAGTGCTAGTGGGGGAGGGGCAGAGAAACAGGGAGACACAAAATCTGAAGCAGGCACCAGGCTCTGAGCTGTCAGCACAGGGCCCAACGTGGGGCTTGAACTCCTGAACCATGAGATCATGACCTGAGCTGTTGTCAGCCGCTTAACCGACTGAGCCACCCAGGAGCCCCTTCAGTGTGCTATTTTTATTCCTGTAACTTTTCTATACTTCCAAATAAAAAGTTAAAAAAAAAACAGCAAACAAAAAATAAACCTGGATTAAAGTGATTTATCCCAGCTTCCAAGCAAGCTGTCTCTACCTCCTATAGATTTTATTCTTCCAGGCAAGCGAGAAATACTGTACTTGTTCCCAGACTCTCCCCACTTTCACCTTTCAGAGTCATCCCAACATGTATTGTCTATTCACCCTCCGTAATGTTTCAAACCTTGCCTTTCTTTTGAATGCTTACAACCACCACATTATTTCAAATGTCTATCGTTTTACGATAAAGTATTACTATGACTTATAGATTCATCACTCCAATATGAGGCTCTCTCTGCTCTAAAACAGCTTACATTCATTTACACATTTGTCTTGCAACAGTATTATTTTCATTCTGTCACTTTTCTTCTCTGATTTTCACATTGGACTCTGCATTGCCTAAAATAAATGAATAAGTCAAGCAACAAATAAGTGTCTAACTTCTTACCCTCATGTAAAAAAAAATTTAATTGCAAAATAGCGCATTATCATGGCAGAAGAAAGTTGAAAATATCAGTGCTCAAAGAAGAAAATCGATTAATTCATGGTCTCAAAACCTGTACATAACCACTGCTAACAGCTTGTCCTTTGTCCTCCCTGATTTTTTTCCTCATAATAAATATATTTTACAAAATTGGAATTATACTGTACAATCTATTTTATAACCTATACTTTTCACTCTTCCCCACAGCATGAGTATTTCCATTTGAATAAAAATTTTTATACAACATGATTTTTAATAGCTAGAGAGAATTCCACTGTATACGTGTAATCTAACTTAATCAGTTCACAGAGTTTGAGGGTTTTTTCTGTCAATTTTTCACTTGAAAACATTTCTTCATACATAGTTTTACTCATCTCTTAATGATTTCCTTAGAATAAATGGCAGTTTTTAAAAACCTTAAACTGAATCACATCTTCTACAAATTAATCTACTACTTAATGTATACAAAACACACTATGACTTTTTCACTCCTATGCTTTTATTGCCTTTTTCATGTTGCCTTCGTGCCTCCTCTATGTCAATTCAAATCAGACGCAGGGGACGTATCTTAAATGTCTTTGTATCACAAGTCCTCAAAAAATGGTCTTTGAATGATTAACATCCTCTGCGTTCTTCCAGGCCTCATGCAAGTCTCCCTCCTTCCATACAGCCTTCCCTATTAACCTCTACAGGTCACAGTTACCCCTCCTTCCTGTTTACCACTGACACAAGAGACTGAAATGTTTTCTCTCATTGGCAAGCAGGTGACAAGAACCTATGTGTCCTCCACTTGGCACGTGGAAGAAACATGACATGGAAAGGCGACTTACTCACCAATGCTCTGGTTCTCAGTCTCTGAGTAGGTGTTAGAACCTATGTCCCAAGAGAAACCACAAGAAGTGTGTTCCCTGGGAAATTTCTTGTGATATTTGACTTGTCTCTGTTAGGCCCTATATGTGATGAAAGCACATTTTGACCAGGTTAGCCTAATGTTAAAACCAGATGGTTTTAAAATTAATTACATACTTAAGTACTTCAGGTTAATGAATTCTCTTTCTAAAAATATCACTAAGATTCAGGTGTCCTTTTCATTATTTTCAGGTAGATATGTTTATCAAGAGCAATGTTAAAACATTTAGCCAAGAAGGGGCTTTACAGAACTGCTTTAATAAACAGATGCAAACGATTTATATTTATAAGCTCAATAAATAATATCTGAAAAGAAACTTCTAAAGTACATGAAAATGGTTGAGAAGATTTTTCAATATGAAACTTCCTAATATGCTTGAATTGAGGAATCAGAACTGCAATGGGCTTCAATATTTCAGCAAAGCAGTCAGGACTACTTTGGACTCTGGGAGTGAAATCTTAATACTACCACAGCCTCTGAGGGATCCAGCTGCTGCCTCAATACATTTATGGAGAAAAAGCACTGTTTTATTTTACCAAGTTCCTCTAAGTCAAATTTTAAGCATGAATTAACTAAGTCATGGGCAAAGCCATCACTGAAGACTCTCATGAAAGGAAGGGTCTCTGAGGATTAAATTAGAAAACATATTTGCAAAATTTCATTCCTCAGCATTTTGGCTCTATTTGGGAATTTTCTTTATTAGAGTTTTATGCACATTTTTTACAATTTTAATGCAAAATTTTAACGAGAAACCCTCTAGATAAAAGCAATGACACGGCACTGTGCATTGCCCTCTCCAAGATGGACAAGTTCCATCTTGTCCAAGGGCGCTTCGAAAGGGGCAACTAATATCGCTGTGGTAATCCCCAAATCAAAGCCTCCTTGCGGATGGCCTATGTTCTCAGGCTCCCTCATGCTGGACACTGATATTGGTTTCAGGGACAAGGAAGGTGACACAAAAGAAATGATTAAAAACAACTAGAGGACGATTACTGCTTTGTGACTCCTGCTTGAGAGCCTGAAATCTGAGCAGAATTCATCTCAGTTTCTCTAATGAATTCCTCTGCTGCTGTCATGCGGTTAATTCTCCACATTTTCTACTACTCTGATTATTAAAAAAAGAAGTAAAAAGGAAAAGGAGCCAGCCAATATAAACATCAAAGGGCACTCCCACTTCTGTGGCCTTCAGATATTTTCCAGAGCTAGAGTGTGGGGACAAAAGAGATTGGGAGGGAGAGGGGGAGGCTTGATTTTTGTTTCCTCTGGGAGACATTGGGAAAATCTGCCCCACAAGGCTACAATGCAAGTAGGTGGCATGTTTCGTATCACTAGGCAGCAAGGGTTTTCTCAGTGAAGCTAGATGTTCCCTTGGCTTAGCCAGAGAGCCCCCAGCTATTACTGAATGGCAGCATGTGGAGGATGAGAGTTGGGCCCTCCCTCCAGACAGTCTAGGGGCAGACATCCATCCTCCACGGGGCCTCAGACCAAAACACTGAAGGGAGCTGGGGGATGAAGTGGAGGAGGGAGGTGGGAGGCAACTTGAGAAATTTAAAACCAGCATAACTTTTCATTTCCTGAACTTAAAGCAAATAACTGTTTGTGGTATTCACTGGAGTTTGAGTTTTTTTTCTCTTGCCAAGCCTGTAGACTCCACAAAACATCGGTCTGAAGTTAACAAGAGGAGACTGAATGAGAATAAATGTAAAAACCTATTACATGGATATAAGAAAGTTCGGGATGGAAGAGTGACCAGGCTGAACACGAGTTCATGTGAAAAAGATCTAGGGGTTTTAGCTGACTGTGAACAGGACATGAGCCAACAGTGAGACTTGGCTGCTGAAAAATCCAATGCAATTAATTTAAGGCCAGATTAGCAGAAGTATGGTGCTCAGAATAAGGGGGGGAAATGCCCCCCCCATGCTCCTCAATGGTCCAGACACAGTTGGAGTCCTGCCTCCATTCTGGATGCCAAGTTTTAAAGAATATACAGAGAAGCTGGAGCATGTCAAGAGTGTCACGGGAAGAAAAAAGGGGTGGAAAGCATGTCACATGAGGAATAACTGGAGAAACTAGGCTTGCTTCAACTGGGAAAAAAAGAACTTCTTGGGTGGGTTAACTATCTGCAAATAGCTGGGGAGTCATTCTGTGGGAGACAGAGCAAACTTCTCTCTGTATCTCCAAAGTGCAGACAAATGGGCAGAAAAATAGCCCCAAATTAAAAAAATTTTTTCTAATAATTCAAATTGCTCCAAAATGGAATCGGCTGTTCTGTGTAATAGTTCCATCTCCAGCATTGGAAGCGTTCAAAGTCTGAACCCGCCAGGGATGTTATGAGTATTCCAGCATTAAGTGGGAGGCTGGGCTCGATGGCTCCTTAGATTCTGAACCTAAGAACTACATAATGAAGCGGCAATAACATTAAAAATAAAAGGCATCTACCCATTTGCTTACCTCCTTCTCTATATGTAAGTGGGTAATTTACTCATTCAACAATACCACTAAGTTCTTTCACCTTGTATTAAAAGTAAATAAGGAAAACCTTCCTTCCTTCCAAAACAAAGAAAGCATTATTTATAGGAAATCCAGCATTCTAACACCCTTTCTACTGTTTATTAACCTTTTTTGCCTTTTAGATATCTTTTTTTAAAGTTCATTTATTTATTTATATTGAGAGCAGGAGAGGAAGAGAGAGAGAGAGAGAGAGAGAGAGAGAGAGAACATGTGGAAAAGGGTCACAGAGAGAGAAGGAGAGAGAGAATCCTAAGCAGGCTCCATGCTATCTGCACAGACCCCAAGGTGTGGCACAATCCCACTGTGAGATCATGACCTGAACCAAAATCAAGAGTTGGACGCTTAACTGACTGAGCTGCCCAGGTGCCCCTAGATATTGGATCTTCAGAAACACTACATGCCAAAAAAGCTTAACTCCTTGAGAACAGAATCTATATCTTACTTACCTTTGTACTCCCAGGACCAAGCACAGAGCTTGACACAAAGTAGGTGTTCAAAAAGATTTGCTAACTGTGCTAGGACTGTGCCAGATGCTGTGAATACAGAAAAAACAAAACAGACCTGGTCTTACCTATCATGGAACTTATAGTCTAGTGGGAGCCATCAATTTTCAACAAAAAGTCATAAAAAGAAACACATAATTATAAAATTATAATAAATACAAAGAATAAAACTAAAAAGAAGAATGAGGGGTTCTAAGGGAAATCTAACTTTGTTAAGGGAGTTATCTTTACAGAATCAAGAAGGAAAATGGGAGTTGGCCAGGTGAAGGCTGGAGAAAGGAAGACTATTCCATGGAGAAGAAAGAATCTGTCTAAAGGTGTTGAGAGGTGGAAAAAAGTGAAGTGGAAACAGAAGTAGGACCATGCAGGACCTTGCAGGCCAAGCTATTATTCCCAGACTTAATCCTAAATGCAACCGGAAGCCAAAGAAAGATTTTAAGCAGGGAAATGATAGAAACCATCCCCCTGACAGCTGCACTAAAAAAGACTGGAACAAACAACAAGCACTGGCAGGGATGTGGAGAAAAAGGAACTCTCGTGCACTGTCAGTGGGAATGCACACCGGTGCAGCCGCTGTGGAAAAGAGTATGGAAGTTCCTTAAAAAATTAAAAATAGAACTAGCATATATAAATCCAGGAATTCCACTACTGGATATTTACCCAAATAATACAAAAACACTAATTTGAAAAGATATATGCACCCCTATGTTTGGTTACTGCAGCATTACTTACAATAGCTAAGTAAGTAATACAATGGAAGCAACTCAGGTGTTCATCAATAGATGAATAGATAAAGAAGATGTAGTATATACATACATATAAACATATGCGCGCGCACACACACACACACACACACACAACTGAATGTTACTCATAAAAAAAGAATGAAACCTTGCCTTTTGCAACAACATGGGTACCTCCAGAGTGTATAATGCTAAGTGAAACAACTCAGTCCAAGAAAGACAAATACCATATGATCTCACTCATAAGTGGAATTTAAGAAACAAAACAAACAAATAAAACAGAGAGACAAACAAAAAAACAGACTCTTAGCTATAGAGAACAAACTGGTGGTTGCCAGTGGGGAGGTTGCGGGGAGGGGAGGATGGAGGAAATAAGTGAAGGGGATTAAGAGTACACTAATCATGATGAGCACTGAGTAAGGTATAGTATTGTTGAATCACTATGTTGTACACCTGAAACTAATATAACACAGTATGTTAATTATATTGGAATGAATGGAAGGAAGGAAGGAAGGAAGGAAGGAAGGAAGGAAGGAAGGAAAGATTGGAACAGTGTGCTTCAGTGCATTAGTGGGTCACAAAATAAATTTAGTTGATCATGCCCAGAATGAAAAACTTATAGTTTTTAAAAATACCAAACTGCACCCTACAGAGTAAAAGTAGGTATTACTTCATGAATCTTTTGTTTCAGATTTACTTAAAGATACACAGTGTACACACATACGTATATATACTGGGGGTATCATGAATGTATTTTTATTTTGAGTCACAGTGAAAAAAGTTTGAAAGCCTCTAATTAGAGGGAATCAGGAGTGAAAACTGGGAGACCAGTTAAGAGGTGAATGGAACAATCAGGATTGGTAAATATGTTGAGAAGTGGATGGATCCAACACATAACCTGGAGACAGACATTTGAAAGGACTTGGTGAATGTTTGCATTTCGAAGTTTCTGGCACCTTCACTGGAAAAATGAATGGATGTGTGAACAAATGAGAAAATGATGATGGCACAGTAAATCTCGCTAACATTGTAATTTTCTTCATATTTAACTGTAAAACATAACCTATTCTGTTTAAAACAGTAAAAACTGCTTTTCCCTCCTTGGTTTCTTCAGTATTCTCAAAAGCTTTTTGGATAAGGTCCACAGCTTCTTCAACCTGATAGTACCAGGCACCACCACAGCAATTGTCATGTAGTACATGCTCAGGAATTATGTGCTCAAGGGGTTAATGAGTGGAGTAAAATAAGAGTGAAAAAGTAGTTAGTCTTAACAAAAACATGAAATGTCCTATTTTTCTTACAGTCAAGGAAGAGCAAATCAACTTGGGATAGATTTTTATTATAAATCTCCACTTATTACTTAAAAGTCTCAGCCAGGTAAGTGACCTGACTCTTGATTTCGGCTCAGGTCATGATCTCACAGTTTGTGAGATGGAGCTCCGTGTAGGGCTCTGGACGGACAGCGTAGAGCCTGCTTGGGATTCTCTCTCTCTCCCCCTTTCTCTCTCTCTGCCCCTCCCCCATGTGCACATGCTCTCTCTCTCTCAAAGTAATAAACTTTGTTAAAAGGCACGTTTTATAAAACCAAAGGAAAACTCTTTAAGTATAGTCATACCGTAAAAGCACTCTTGCTTCTTTATTGCAGAGTCCTAAATAAATCTTCAAAAGTCCTCCTTCCACCACACTGCCACATCTCATTCTCCCTCTGTGTTTACAGATTTCCAAGAGATTCAAAAGTTCTAAATTCACAATCTAAACATTACTCTGATTATTCCCATGTGGTTGGTAGAGGGCAGGTATAATCCTCAATTTAAAAGAAAGTAAATGAGTCATGGAGACTGTCCACAAAATCTAAAGCCACCAAGCAGCAGAGTCCACAATAATCCATTCCTGGACTTCCGGTTTGTAGGCAGTCCTGTGGCACTTTGGTGACACTCTGCTTAACATCATTTGTTGTTGATCCTGGTACATATGAGCCTTTTTTTAAACTTCCACTCCCTCGGGGGCAGACACCGTGTCTTCTACTTTTACTGTACTGTCCATGATGCTTAGCAGTCCTGAGCACACTAGACACTTAATATTTCCCGACTGGACTACCAGTAAGAATAACACGGAGCTCTGCTGATTTAGAGGCTGTTGAACTACACTCTGCTCCCTTCATCAAGCTGTGTGGGTCTTGCATGCAAGTTTTATCTCCAGCCGTCTCGGTCTTCCATTACAAAATAGCAATCGCCTCTTTCCAAAATGAAAAACATTTTCCATTGTAAATTATACTTGCAGCTGTGATGTCGAAATGTTCCTCAAGCAAAGATTTTTATCTGTGCTGCAAAGGGGAAAGTGTAGCTCATAAGCTTAATTCTTTAAACAAATCCAGTAACTCTGTTCCTTTGGTCCCAGACAGGCCTCTTAGCTTGTTTGTTTGTTTTCATGTCCCATGCTGTTCACCCCACCCCCCTCCTCCCTGCCCCGATTGAGGTTCCTGGTAATAAATTATTCAGTGCATGTGATCACACTAAGACAGACTATTGCTGGTGTGATGTGTATGATCTCTATCATCTCTTACAGCTAACACGCCATCCCACACAAAAAGAACACTAAAGGATAGGTGCACGCAGAGAGGAAGCCCAGGGTTAAGAACCTTGAAGGAGGCCTAAACAAACACATTCAGTCAGAAAAGCCCATTCCCCAGCACTCTTGCCTGACGTGGTCAAAACAGACTGGTGGCAGATATCACCTTTTATTTTGGCCAACTGTCTCTCTTGAGTTCTGGGTATCAGAAAAAATGCAAATGATGGGTTATGTCACACATGTGCCACTGAAGACTTGAGGTATTCATGTGGAAGACAGTATTGACTATATTAAGGAGCATTTTGAGTTTTATCAAGTGTTTTGCTATCAGTCTCTTAGCTGTTCCCTCACAGCAGTTCTGAGAACTCTAAATAGCCCTGTTTCCAGATACGGCTGAGAAAACAACAGATGCATGCAACTTTGCACCCAGCCAATCATTTGGATGCTGCTTACAGATATGCTCCTAGTTCTCAAAGTTTGCCTCTCATAAAGGAGGAAGACATACCAAAATCAACTAAAACACAAGGTAGAGTGAACTAAGTGCTCCAATTACAGGTCAAAGAGAGTGGTGCAAGGGAGCAGCCTTCAAGGCCAACTACAAAGCAGGGGCAGAATTCAATGATGGCAGGAGCGTTTGAGCCTTGCCTTGAGAAGTGCCAAGTGTTGCAGGAGATGAGAGTGGAGTAGGAGCTGAAGTAGGAGCACAGTTCAAGCCACACAGATATGTAAACGCATGCTGTATTCAGGGAGCCACATGAAAGCTAAATGGATGGAGCAAAGGACTCATGAAGAGATCATCAAATGAAGAGTAAAAGTTCACCTGAGTGAAATCCACCAAAAAGCTATCTATCAGTAAAAAGGAAATGCAATTGGAAAGTCTAGAAACATTTTTGAGTGCCTCAAAGAAAACCAGCTGTACCACTTTTAGTGTTACAAAGCCAGGGCAGGATGAAGCTGACAAATCAACAAATTTGAAAACGTAACTTATTACTATATTCTTAGATTTTAAAAAATCCATTTGTATAAGCAATCTATTCCAAAATTCGTTCATAAAATGATCCCATCCCAATTCCTGGATCTGACCCCCTCTTTCAACAAGGGTAACTCACAAGATGTATTCTCAGAAAATAAGGTAAGAATATAAAAATAAACAAAAAGAAAGAGAGAGACTGACGTTTAAAGTCACATCCATCAGGTTGGTGGGGGGCAGGAAAAAGAGCTGTCTGGTGACACCCAGGCTGTTTACATTAACATCAGTGGAAATATATGGTTAAAAACAGATACTCTGAATTCTGGATAGCAAAATTTGTTTTCAGGGAGACAATATATAACATTTGGTGGCTGACATTTAAGAACTAATCAAGTTTGGGGCCAGCTGAAAGATTGTCTGTAGAGCACTGGCCTACTGTTTCTGTTGTCATTAGCTGAAACATAAAGATTACAATTTGATCATTTCAATTTGGAATACAAAGATCTGTTTTCAGAGATTCAGTATTATATATTTATATTATATATAAATATATAATATATATATTATATATTATATACTGAATATAAGATTCAGTAACTTTTGTAAGTCAACACGAAGTCCTCTTCTTTTCACAATGAAAGGGGGAGAGCAACCAAAAGGAAGATCTCATGAAAGGCTCCTTTCAAACAGTGGCCCTTGCTGTGTCCTCTTGATTAAGGGCTTATAAATAAAAGGACACAACAGCTGCAACTTATGATTAACCACGGTATAGTATTTCAAATAGTGAATAACATTATAGTTATTGCAACTAACAAAACTCCTTACATTGGTTCAACACATGACCTTGGTTTTGTCTGGCTTGTAGGTGACCTGAACTGAAGAGAGATGTCTGGGTTGAAATTTAACTCAGTGTCTGAAAAGCTATGTCACATGGCTGGAAAGTCAGTAATGTTGCAGTTTTGGGAACCCTTGCTCCCCTCAATGCGATTGGATGGTGTAAAGGTAAATCTGAGAAGAGCAGTGAAAAATAAAGCTAATTGGTCAGTCTAGAGCAGCCCTTGAATAATGTCCAAACATTTGCAAACAGTCTGAGTAAACCACTCAGGTTATTCTTAAACAACTAAGGTAACTTTACTGCCTGCCATGGGCAAGTGCCCTTTAGATTAACATGGTAAACAATTCTTGAGTGATTAATGACATACACTCTTTCTCTGCCCTCTACTGAGGGCAGAACTCTCTTAAGGAGAGCAGGAAAAGGCTTTATCCCTTGATTTATAGGCCCAGACCAAAGCAATCTGAGTTGTCTTTGAGTATGAGAATCTATTCCTGAGGAAGATATGGGCTCTCAAAAGAGAGACCACTGAAGACAAGGAAGAAAGGATCTTCCATTATCTCTTTGTTCCATTAATTATATTCTGAGGGGCGCCTGGGTGGCTCAGTCAGTTGAGCGTCCAGCTTCGGCTCAGGTCATGATCTCGCGTTCATGGGTTCAAGCCCTGCATCAGGCTCTGTGCTGACAGCTAGCTTTGAGCCTGGAACCTGTCTTCAGATTCTGTGTCTCCCTCTCTCTCTCTCTTACCCTTCCCTGGTCACGCTGTCTCTTTCTTTCAAAAAAAATAAATAAAACATTAAAAAACAAACAAACAAACAAACAAACAATCCTCTGAGAAGCTGCCAGTGTCCCTCCTCCAGTGTTAGTTAATTGGATGGGTTCAGGACCGAATTCTAAAAACCATTTTCCCCATGACCATAATAGATGAAAACTAAAGGAAGAGCCTGACTTTTCTTATTTCAATTGGTAAGTAATCATATTACTTAATACTTAGTTTCTTATCATAGAACCTCCAATACCTTTTATTGGGTTGTCCTATTAATTGACCTGATCATGTAATGGTTTCAAACTGTTACAGAGAAACTCAAGTTTCCATAAAGCAGATGCATGACCCAAGTACATATGATTAATTTTGTCTGTTATCACTAGTTCATATCTTAACACAATGTAAGATTTAAGCAATCACATTTCTACTCCCAACTCTGCCAACAAACCACTCAATTCCTCCAAAAATGAACAATAACATTTAACATAAATACATTCTTTGAGAATTTACAAACCTTTTGAAAAAGGATATTGTTTCTTTAAAAGCCCTGCGGTGATATAGCATTAACTAAAAGTATTTAGACAATTAATATTGGGAACTAGGACGATACATGTTTCCCAGGAAAGAGGAGTTTGCTTAGATCTTCCATTTCATTACTACTAATGAAACGTTTAACATTAACCACACAAAGAACTGAAAATTCATTAGTCACTATTTAAATCAATGGGATGAACTGCTAGCTTCTAGAGAGATTTTGATTATGATCTTGAAGAGTACAGAGCACAGAATAGATCCTAAATGGACACTCATTAACTTGAGCCAAAGAACCATGGAGAGTAAAAAATAATTTCTTAAGAACAGAGAGTGGAGATAAAATTTTAATCTGAACTTGTCATCTTTGTATCCCCAGAGTATGGAGTGCCTTGTACATAATAGGCATCAACAATGACTGATTATGTGAATGAATGAGCTGATTAATTAATTAATAGAAGAAGGGCATTAGTATAAGAAAACTAAGACAAGCAGAGAAAGGATAAGGCAATCTAGGTCACTAAGGATAATGAATAAAGCAGGTCCATTTGGTGCTATTTTTTGCCTATTTCTATACACACCTTTCCAAAAAAGAGTTAATCGTGCAGATTTTCCCATCTGCAACAGAGTTAATGTTTTCCTCATAGAAAAATTATGAAATTTGAATGAGTTTAGGTAAAAATGGAAATAAAAGTATAAAATAAACTGTTACATAAATTTATGAAAAAAGAGTTTAAAAATCTGAATTAGTGTAAAATAATGATATTTCAGTCTGGATTTTCCAGGACAGAGAAGGTAACTAGACCAGCCTCATTTTAAATATGGAAGTTTGTTTATTTCCTTGGAGGACCTAATGTAAATTAAAGGGAATGATTTCAGGATCATCTTTCAAGGAAGACTACTAAACCCTTTTGTAGAATCAAATTACTCTAAGTAAGTTTTCTGATATCTAGTTTAAAAAAATATATAAATACTATTTCCTTTAATATGTCAGCAACTCTTAATGGGAGAAGTAATTTTGAAATTAAATGTCATTCCAGTTCTTAAGCAACTTAAGCCTAGATTTAGGAATTTAAGGGAAGGATTTGTTGCTTTTTTTCTACTAGGAATAAATTGTAAGAAAAAGGCAGTTTGATCTTAACTATATCTCTTTTCTGTCTACTTCAAGTCTTAAGATTTATAGTTTCTTTTTTTTTAAGATTTATAGTTTCTCACATAACTTTATCAACTAGGTAGAAAAATGGATGAAATTTGTTTTTATTCATAGATCCATAATTGCCCCTGAGGAAATCAATAATAATTTAGGCTGTATCTCTTTTGGGGCTAATAGCAAGGAAGTGAACAAATACTACTGGGTCCACACTCCTACAAGAAACGAACTTTAATGTCTCTTTCCCATAAAGAAATCAATGCTAGGCAGCCTGAGGAATTTATAGTGGTCACTCATTCATTCAAGCACTACTAACTATCTCTGGAGAATGAATAAAATATGGTTCCAAAACCCTGAAGGCTCACAGTCCAGGTACAAATTTAGACATGACAAATTCATCAGTTGTATACCTAAGATTTGTGCAGTTTATTGTATATAAATTATGCCACAATAAAAAAAATTAAAAGGGTGAAGACACATAAGATAAATTAAACTCTAGCATCTGAACCATCATAATAGAAGTGAAGAAAAGGAAAAAGGAGTTGCTTTCTTTGTCTAGGGAGTCTAGCAAAGCCTGACAAAAGAACTAATGACCACGAAAGCTTCACCTAGCAAAGAAGCTAGCAAATGGCAACCTAGTAGAGGGTAAATCAATGCAAAAACAGGAAGGCAAGGAACAGCAACAAATACATGTCTGAAGCACATGTACATGGGATGGGATGCTGGGAGTTGAGGCTAGAGAGGTGGACCAAGAAAATCCGACATACCAGGCTAATGAATTTAAATGCTCTCCTGCAGAGGAGAAGTCAAGAAAGGTTTTTAAACAGGATAGTGACTAGATTAGATATGTTTCTAGGTAAATAACTCACTCATTCCTTCTTTCCAAAGCAGAGCACATCACCTGTAAATTCAATTAGTTTTCACAAGCTCATTGCTGGAAAGAATGACAGGATAGGGGGAAAAATTGCTTTCCTGAAATCATTACTTCAAGATTCACACTATTAATACAACAAGCACAAGTAATGGGTTGGCCAATATGAAAGTAGAGCCATGGCCAAATCTAAAAAGCTCTTGCTTAAAGGAAAACAACAAGAATCACCTTCCAGCTCCCTTCTTTATTAACTTTGTAAGGTATTTACCATCCAAATCAGGGTCTCAGGGGTTCTGAAGGAATATAAGAAAAGAAAACTGGTATCAAAAATCCTCCTGTAAATATGTCCAAGATGTAATATGAGAAAATGGTACAAAACAGTATATGGCATAGAAAAGTATTTTTGCTAAGACAATGAATAGTAAACATGTTCATATATGCATGGAAAAAGTTTGAAGAAATATTAAAAAAAACCCGCTATCAGCAGTTAAGTCTAAGATTATGGGAGACTTTTTCTTTTTCTCCATAATATATTTCTTAAAGGTCTAAATTTTATAAGTATGTATTACTTTTACAGACAGAAAAATGCATGAAAGATCAACTTAAATTAAGTAAAACCTTTCAATGGTGGACTATAAACACAAAAGTTGAGGGAAGCCCAATAAGTGAACTAAGAGCTTCCATGTGAGATTCACCACTAACAAGCAGGTTCATCACATTCCTATGTGGTCAGCATGACACACCAACAGGAGAGTTTTCAGATTAGCAGGAAACTGTCATCTATCGACCTTCCTATATTCTCCCTCCCCAGTTTATTCAAGAACTGGTGTAATTCCTTGCTAACATCATTTTTTCCCTGTGGACTTTAAAATGATGACCTGAGGGGCACCTGGGTGGCTCAGTCAGTTAAGTGTCTGACTATTGCTCAGGTCATGATCTCATGGTTTGTGGGTTCGAGCCCTGCATTCGGCTCTGTGCTGACAGCTCAGAGCCTGGAGCCTGCTTGGAATTCTGTGTCTCCTTCTCTCTCTGCCCCTCCACCACTCATGTTCTGTCTCTGTCTCTCTCTCAAAAATAAATAAACATTAAAAAAATTTTTTAATTAAATGATGATCTGTAGGCTGATTAATTTATGGTCAGTGTATACCAGCCACAAATAATCTTCCATTTTTGTTTTCGTGAGAACAAATATGCATTTTGGGCCTGTGAATTTCTTCCTCTTGGAGGAGCAACAAATCCAAACAGTGAATTCAAGAGATTCAAGATTTCTGCATGCATTCCTACTGCCCCTACACAGAAACTCTGAATTTTTTAAGGCTACATCTACCCTGCTGGCAACAACCTGCCAGCATTACCTTATTAGTTATTATTCATTTTTCAGAGTGCACTCTTCTACATTGTTTCATGTGATTCTCATAATAACTCTGTGAGGGAGTTGGGGCTGGTAATGATCTCCATCATTTTTGCTCTTCATGAGTTTTATATCTTAAGAAATACTGGGCTTGGGAGGGGAATTAAAACCAAAGGAACACATTGCCACTGAATAAAATTTAGAGGAAAATAAAAAACAACAACAAAAAAAGAACCAAACCAAGCCAAAAATCATTCATAATCTCACCATCAGACATAACATTACTATTTGGTTGTATAAGTTTCTAATATTTCTTCTGAATTCATTCAAGCCCATTAGAAGATGAGAAATTTTTTGGGGTGCCTGGGTGGCTCAGTCAGTTGAGCCTCCGACTTTGGCTCAGGTCATGATCTCACCGTTCGTGAGTTTGAGCCCCATGTCAGGCTCTGTACTGACAGCTCAGAGGCTGGAGTTTGCTTCGGATTCTTTGTCTCACTCTCTCTCTCGCTCCCCTGCTCGCACTCTATCTCTCAAAAATAAATAAACATTATAAAAAAAAAGATGAGAAAATTTTCACATGGCTAATAAGAGTCAAAGTAAGGGTTAACATCCATGAACACTTTCCATCAGACCTTCCTTCTTACTAACCCGTTCCTCTTTCAAAATGTCCAAGCATTATAAAGAAGAAAGCCTTAAAAACACAGGGTTTGATATATTTATGTTTTGTTTAGATGTACTAAGTGAGCTTACTTACAATGGTCTTTGGAAATTAGTACCTCCAGTATAAAAACCATTGTCAAACTCAGTGATCTCTAAAATGTTCTTTAACTCTGAAGTAATTCTAATCTTCTCTGAATGAGAAATGGCCAGAAGACAGGGTCAAGAATCTGAGTCAAAAGGCTATCAGATGAGGGCAAGTTAAGTAAATCAAAATCTCATAAAAAAGGAGTCAGCCAAACTAGAATCAAAATCACAAATCAATATGCCATACATTGGAACAAGGATCAGTCAAGGAAAGAAAAGAAATTTAAGTCTGGAAGGATGACATTTGTCAAAGATTGCTGGTTGATCACTAAAACCTATTTCCTCTTCTTCTTGGATGCACAGCTACATCATATTTTCTAGCTGTCCCTGCAGTTCCGTATGGCCATGTAAGTCCTAGTCAATGGAATATCGGCGAGAATGATCTGAAATGCTTTCAGACTTGGCCCCTAAAAAACTCCCAATTCATAATCCTTCATGCTTTCTTCTTACAGAGTGACTCTGAAGTCATCTGTTGAAACTGATAGAGCCACAAGAGAGAAGGAACCACATGATGGAAAACAATTACGTTTAAAGAAGAGCTTCCCGTCAATGAAGAACATCTGATTGAACTTGATGTAAGCAAAAAATAAATTTGTATTTATTTTTTGAAATTGAGATTTGGGGGGGGTTATGTATTACAACAATTAGTGTTACAGTCTCCCTGACAGGTGACAAATCGACCAGGCCATGTGGGCAAGGCCAGACTCCGACATAGTCATGGACTGCCTATATTCCTCAGTCTAGGGCCATACCTGCTCAGGCTTTGATATGCAAATTCAGTATGCTGAATTACTTTCTGTCAGTGAACTCTTATTCTGAATTTCACATAGACTAAGAAAATCAAATGACAAATGGAATCATACATGTATTAGAGGCCAACTGTCAAAAGATTCAACAAAAAGATCCAAATCTCCATTCAAGTTTTGAGAAGACTTTGATAATGTTTTATGGAGAAAAAAAAAACACAAAACAAATTACAGCATATAGATTTTCCAAATTTGATATGCAAAAGGGAGGGAGGGATGATGTTATGAATTAAATGTGTTACCTCTTAAATTCATATGATGAAACCCTAATCCCCAATGTAATGGTATTCAAAGATGGGGCCTTTGGAAGGTAATTAGGTCATGAGGGTGGAGCCCTCATGATTCTTTCCCTACTCTTAGCCAAGTGAGGATACAACCAAGTGGCTAAGACAGAGGGAAAGTAAAACTAATATTTATTCAAAGTCTACATCCTAGAAACTTCATATATATATTCTCAGTTAATCTTCACAACAAATCCGTGTGATAGTTATTACTATCCTCATGTTTTCAAAAGAGAAAACTGAGGGTCATGGCAATTAAGTCATCAATCTAAGCTTACACATCCAGAAAGTGGTGGGGCCAACATTAAGCCTTAGTTTCTCTTAGTGCAAAGCTCATGTTCATTTCACTACAGCCTTGTTATTGATATTTACACACATTACAAAAGATTTGCAAAAGTTTCCTTGACCCTAATACACTTCTTGGAGGGCCCCAAAGGTGACTGCCCTGTGTCTCATCTCTCTAGGTAACAGTCCCAGAGAGTCAGTGCCCACTAATTTTTTAAGAAGTGAAGAGACAAACAAATGCCTCAAAATTTTCTCTGGGAGGTGACTTCTTAGAACATGCTTAGGGAAAGTGCCTTAGAAGTCCTCTCTGCAGTGGATGTTTTTTCCAGCTTCTGGCAGGTGGGGAGAAGATTAACAACTCTGACCCTCCTTTACTATATGAACACCATGTGCATGTGCATGTGTGCACGCGCACACACACACACACACACACACACACAATTAACAAACATCTGCATTTCAAGTCATCTGACCTTTAAGTCAGGTCACCCATAATCAGAAACTGGCATATATCAAGAGGACATACGGAAAAGAATACAGGGGCACCCGGGTAGCTCAGTCAGTTAAGTGGTCAACTTCGGCTCAGTTCATGATCCCACCATTCATGGGTTGGAACCCCACGTTGGGATCTGTGCTGACAACTCAGAGCCTGAAGCCTGCTTCAGATTTTGTGTCTCCCTCTCTCTCTGCCCCTCCCCGACTTGTGCATGCTCTCTCTTTCTCTCCCTCTCTTCCTCCCTCTCTCTCTCTCTCTCTTTCTCTCAGAAATAAACATTAAAAAAAAAGAAGAAAAAGAGTCCAAATTGAAGAGAATATTAAAACATTTACAAAACTTACATATTTCCTGTTCAAACTTCTGCTGCCCTCAACCCTGCAAACACATTAGTCTATATGATGTTAAATCATTACACTGGAGATAAAGTTAAAAGCAATATGTTGATCTGAACTAGTGGGCAACAGACTGAAATGCTTACAGCAGTCAAAATTGGAAAAAAGTAAATCACAGACTTACCCAGTGCACCTCATAGCTGTTAATTTAGCTTTGGAAAAATCTCTCTTAAAGAACTTTTAAATGGAAGCCACAAGACGGCCTGAATAATGGCAGTGGTTTTTTAAGGGAGGCCGATATGCCTTGGAACCATAGGGACCACACAACAGACATGAGGGCTTCTCAAGTACCTTTTCACCTCAGCCACTATATCATCATGGCAAAATACCTCATAATGCTCGAGGGCTTGAAAATCTTAATCTATAATGCACACATAATTATATTCTTTAGGATGGTATTGGATCTAAATTAA
The DNA here is from genome assembly GCA_028646485.1 of Cryptoprocta ferox. Classification (NCBI taxonomy): domain Eukaryota; kingdom Metazoa; phylum Chordata; class Mammalia; order Carnivora; family Eupleridae; genus Cryptoprocta; species Cryptoprocta ferox. The sequence continues at coordinate 31,588,345 of CM053560.1, forward strand.
AAAAAATAATAAATGCACTATTTAAAGCCAATTGTACTTATTAGCCATGTAAGATTGGAGAACAGGATGCCTGACTTTTACTCAGAGTTTTTCCAGTGACTCACTGTGTAATTCTGAGGACACAGTGCTTTGATCTTTAGTTCCTTAGCCCATAACCGGAGAGTTTTAAATTGTGCACCCCCCTCAATCTTTTTGGAGGGCACCCTCTCTAGCTTCTTTTGCCCTCAGATGAAAGGATCTCTAGATGTGGAAAATTGTCGTTTGGTGATTTCCTACACCCCCCTTTCTAGTATTTCAGCCATTCTCCTTTTACATCTGAGGGACACTGCAGAGAAATCTCTGCTGTGCACAATTGAAGCCACAGGCTTACAGTTTCACTGTTGGAGGGGCCGGCTGAGAAGGAACAAGTCTGGCTTTAACACCACAAATATCTCCAATTACCAAATGCGGGCATAAAGAATACAGAAAACAAGGAAAGATAGAAAGACCCTTGGTATTCTTCAAAGCTTCCCTTTTGGGATGAAAGTTCTTTTTTGAGGCTTCCAAGGCAGAAAGCCTGGGCAGCCTGCACACCTGGAGTGCATTAGTGGGCCCTGGACTCAAGGTGAAACAGGCTGAATTTCATCTACATGCTTCCCACAATCCATTCCCATAAAAGCTCACAGTAATTTACCAGCTTAGGAACACGACATGGTATTCATGGAGCACTGAACCCTGGGATTACCTTCCAGAGTCACTGGATAAATCCCACTGCTCATCTATGTAAACACACTTTCATCTTGATTACCTTTAACTCAAGGAGAGTTTCATTTTGTTCTGTGGCACAGGGTCAAGACCAAAACCCACCCTCAAATCACTCCTACAGCTCTGTCAAAGAGCATCCAAACGTTGATGTAACTAATGAGTGACTTTTCGCATTAGGCCATGTTCTCATCTAAATACAAAATACCAATGCCTCTACTGTTTGTTTCCCTTTCTTCACCTGCCCCAAGTAGGTGATGCCAGCCGATCTTTCCAGTTCCCCATTTTAGTGTCCCCAACCTGTAAAGAGAGGAAGTCTTGCTGTAGTCACCTTGCCAAGGCAGCCAGTATGGCTGCTCTCATCCACAGAAACTCTTTGTCTTCACACATTCCCCCATCTCTTTTCTTTTCTTTTTTTAAAATTTTTTTAATGTTTATTTATTTTTGAGAGACAGAGAAAGACAGAGCATGAGGAGGGGAAGGGCAGAAAAAGAGAGAGACACAGAATCTGAATCAGGCTCTAGGCTCTGAGCTGTCAGCACAGAGCCTGATGTGGGGCTTGAACCCACGAACCGTGAGATCATGACCTGAGCCAAAGTCGGATATTCAACCGACTGAGCCACCCAGGTGCCCCCCCCCCCATCTCTTTTCTGTACCTCTTCAAGTATAACTCAGAATTGGGCTCACCCAGTCACTAGAACTACTGTATTCCATGCATCTGTTCCCTAAGGTGCCTTTCCCCAACCCCTCCTAGGGAAGAAGTAAAGCAAGGCCACAGGCTCTGAAGCCAGACATTCTGGTTTTGCATTCTGGCTCTGGGATGTATTACCCATATTACCTTGGAAAAGTTACTAAGCCTCTTTGCCTCAATTTCCTTATTCATAAAATGGGGATAATGATAGTAGTTACCTCATACATAGAGTTGTTGTAAGGATTAACTATACGATCTTAGACTAGTGCCTGAAATATTGTAAAGCATGATCATCATCATGCTGATACCTTCAACATCAAGGTCAAATACTTTCTTTAAAAAGATTACTCCTCTAGCTGGCCTTCCTCACCATACAACTCCCTCCTGCTGTAGGATAAACAAGTTTGGGCAAAATACTACACAAGGCCAAAATAAAGATGAAGGAGATGGAGCTCTCAAAACATTCAGTACTCCATCAAACTAAGTGCTCTTAAAATGTAGGCTATGGTCCCAAATCCACCAAAAAAAAAAAAAAAGTTGGTGTATTTTAAGCAAGTGATGAAACTTCTCTCCTTGACAGTTGGGATGACTACTTGAGTTAGGCAATGCTTGGGCCTACAGATGTTCTTCAGAACTGAGAAATTATTGTTGCCACAGACCAAACTCTAGTCAGTACCTGATAGGAACATGGGTGGAGTAAAAACACACCCCACTCTCAGCACACACACACACGTGTACCTTGTACCATTTGCACAAGAACCAATTGTCTTGAAATACTTTAAGATGTGAACTGGCTGGAGTCCTAGTGTTTGGGTCTCCTTCTAAGCCATTCGTATCTCCAGCATCATATTAGGCATGACACTCCTCCAGTGTCTGTTTACTAGCACAGACTGGCAGTCTAACCCATGAGCTCTGTGGCAACATTACTCCCAACAGATACAATAATAATGAAGCATAACATTTTTCAAGATGTACATCTTTCTACATTATGTTATTACCTGTGATGTTCCTTGAAAAGAAATATTCCATGTGCCGTATAAATCGTTATCAATTTCCAGTGTACTATGACATAAGGAAGATTGTAAAGCATTGCTCTAGACTACTATCAGAAAGAAATGTACTGTTCAATAGGTTCCAAGCATTTACTGAGAACCTAATTAGTATAAATCATGTGATACTATGCCTTTAATAATCTGTACTTTGATTTCTTATCTGTGGGTTAGAGATAAATACAGTTCTCTCAGAGGACTGACCTGAGGGCAATAATGGCCATAAGTGCTTTGAACTTTTTAGATAAAGAATGAATTTAAATATTTATTTTTAATTTGCCTCATGAAATATGTCTTATCCGCAAACAGGCTCTTGCCAAAAAAGAAAAAAGAAAAGATAACAGAGCTTCATCCTAAAAACAAAGCCTGAAATCCAGGGCTTATATACGAAGAGTATCTAACACATTCTAGTGTAACAAGGAAATCACAGACCACTAAACAGTAATTTAACTGTGAGAGGAATGCTAACACATACTAGAAGCAGCTCCTTTATCTTCAAAGGAAAAATATTAATGAAGGAAGAAGGGGTTTTAGAGTACTTTGCAGAAGGGTGGCCTTGATCTCACCTGTCTCTGTGTCAAAATGCCAATAGAGAAACACACTCCCGCTTCTACAACCAAGCATTTGGCATTCTCTGTGATTCAGGCCACAGAAGTATTTTTATCTACACGTCTCCTTCAAAGTGTTCCTTATTTCAGCTTCTTCAACAAAACCAGATACTTTACTCTAGTTCTGACCTCAAAGAATCCTGTCTTGAGTCTGCCTAAAGAAGTGGGGCAAAATGATTTTTTTTTTACAACCCAAACATTATCAGTTGCCAACCATACAAAAGTGGGGCAATGAAATGGGTGTGCTGGGCGGCAGGGGGGATTTTTGTGGTGCTTTACTGAGATCTCTCTCCTCTCCTGACCGTACATTCTGCCAATTTCTGATATGCTAGCTATGGGCCAGAACTAGGAAGAAGTCTCAACTCTCCAGATGCAGCCTGAAAACTCCTTTGTTGACTTAAAGGAATAAGATAAAACTAAAAGACCTGACCTTCATATTTTTAACAAGAAGGATTTGTGAAGGATTGGGATTGAACAGGCCCAATTACTTGGATGATGGAAGTCTTAATCCACTCTCCACTGCGAACTTCTCATGTGGTTACGGTCAAGTAGCTAACCCCATTTCTTCATAAGACTAGAAAGTAGAGGCAGGGAGGACAGTGACCAAAAAGGAAAAGAAAAGAAAATATGCTCAGCTCAGCACACTGCAAAATGGAAAGTGATATACAACTAAAATGATAAAGCATATAAAACAATACCAGCCTTTCTCCTTTGGCTTCAGAGAAAATATTTCAACTAATTGGGTCACCGAGAAACACATTCATATAGAATTTTGATAAATGGGTCCAAAGGTTTAAAATGCTACTTATCAATGAGTTCATTCCAGTCTTTGTTCTGCAAAAAGATATGGGTTTCAATTTATACTTGCTATTGTCAAAACAACCTCAGGGCAGGAAAGGAGGGTGAGAAAGGAAGAAGACCCTGATTATTGCAAAATAAAGAAGGCAGCATGGTCACCAGCTCGCGGTGTTAGAAAAAGAACAATTTTGAATGAGGGTGGTGCTGAGATGACCTGGTATTCTACCTGCTTGGACAAGCTGCTTCCTTTCGGGTCATGCCAAGGTCACGTACTGAGCTATTAAAGATACCTGAGTAGGAAAATATTTTCCAGCAAAGTAACTTTCTTTAAAGTGTGCTCAGCACCTGGCCATCTGTTCATCTCAGAGTGCTCAATGATCAATAGACAAGACAGGGTAAAAGGTCAGAAGGTTTGAACCTTTTAGCTGGAGAGTTAAATTTTTAACCCTTGGAAGCCTTGCTTAAAGCAAATTTATTTAAATATGTTGCCAGGGCTTCAGCTGACTTGTTTTTTAAGCTTAATTGCTTTTTATTTCCATTTCTTCATTCTTTTCTCTCCTCCTCCTCATTTCTTCTCTTTCTCTAGAGATGTCTCTAGACATCGAGACATGTCTCTCTCTCACATCAATTTAGAAGTGTTTGGAGAAGCTTCAGTGATAATGCCAAAATGGAAACATTTTTATATATTTTCTCCTTATGAATGGAATTGAGTTCTATCCTAGTGAGAGAAAAGATAACCATATGTGATTGAGTGTGTGTTTTTAAGGAGAAGTCCATTGAGAAAACCTTGAAAATGGATTTTGGTAGATGGAAATCAGTGAAGCACACATAATTAGATCATTCTGGTATTGGCCAGCAACAAGGATCACTCTAAAACAAAAACAAAAACAAAAACGAAACACCTTGGTGCCTTTATGTGTGTCTGTGTGCACACACACACACACACTTGCAGAGGCACCTGCTGGTAGGCTCGTTGTCTTTCTGGCACTCAGGAAAAGGCGGTACTTCTAAAAGTTCCCAGGAGAAACATCACTGAGTATGTTTGTGTACAGAATTGCATGCTGTTTGCCCTTGGGGTAGGTGTGGCAATGTACCCTCAGTAGTATTCTGGAGTCTGGAAGGAAAACCTTTCCCAGAAACATGTCTTAATCCTCAGTGCTATCTTTCTTGACTTATTCTGGGAGTTATACTCTGGGACAAAAGCTCCTTTGCTCCTTTTGTGGCATGCCCCGTTTGTGGATGGCACACTTGATGACAATATTATGAACAAAGTGATTTAGAACAGATCTCTAGTAAAAAAACAGAACGCAATCTTGGCATAGTGCGGTTGATTAATATGCCCTGGGCCCACAAAATACATACTCTTGCTGCTAATTGAAATAATCCAGAAGCCTTCTCTGGGAGTTAGCTAGGTGATATTGTTTCATTACTCTACCCTCTTCTGGCACTGCTTTAACTATTTCAAGATCGGTTACCATTTAATTCCCAGAATCAGGATATTCATGGTCCAAAGTTTACCTTTTTGCATTTAAAATGAATGTGCTCAGAAGTCTTCAACATGAAATATTAACACTAGAAATTCATGCAATGTTCATCCTCTCTGGAGACCAAAGGGCTTTACTGACGCTATTTTGTTTTATTTTTTTCATGCTTATTCTACCCCTGAGTGACAGACATCATGATCCTCATTTTCTTCATGGAGAAATCATCCAAGGATGATTGAGCTGCCTGAGGTGAAGTCAGTAGTGAAGCTCAGAAGTGAAATCTGAATTTCCTGGTTCAACATTGCAGCACTAGATTTTATTATCTTATTTTTAGATATGACAGATTTGAGAGCTAACTCTTTGAGACAGCCTATCGATTAAGAATACAGGCTTTGTGGGTGCCTGGGTGGCTCAGTCGGTTAAGTGTACAACTTCGGCTCAGGTCATGATCTCACAGTTTGTGAGGTCAAGCCCCTCATCGGGCTCTATGCTGACAGCTCGGAGCCTGGGGACTGCTTTGGATTCTGTGTCTCCTTCTCTCTCTGCCCCTTCCCCACTTGTGCTCTGTCTCTCTCAAAAATAAATAACTGTAAAAATTTTTAAAAAAATAATACAGGCTTTGGAATTATGTGAATTCTAGTTTCACTATTTACTGTTGTGGATCCCAAATAAGTGACTTATTCTCCTGTGCTTCACTTTCTAGCCAGCCATCCAAAGCCCCAGAAAAGTAGATAGGTGTGAGGTGGTCCCAAGATACAGCCCTAAGGGGAAAATCTGCCTCTTCCTCAACTCCTAAAGATGTTTTAAGGATTAGATGATTAGCAAATCATCACATACTCTGAGACCTCAGCTAATAGAACACAGTACCCAAACTGAGTCTAGGCTCAGCAAGCAGACCCAGCCTATTAGAACACACGCCTGGAGATTTTCTAATGCTTGCTGTAGGTAGGCTGCTGTATTAGTTACCATGATACAAGAACAAGGAAGAAGGGCGTAGGGGGACAGGAAACACTTGGATGACAGATATTGCAAATTCTTTGCAACTATTCTCAAAAGTGAATATGTAGTTAAGAAATGTGAAGCCATTGTCTTGAAACTGTCCAATTTTACAAAGAGGTGGAGGCCCAGAGAGTTTCATTCAACAGAATTCATAGAATAAGGTAGTAGAAAGATTTGAATCCAGGTCAGACTGACCCACACATTTCCTACCAATACTCTGAATTTACTAGGAGATGAAAACCCAATGTGTAAATGTTAACTGAGAATTTAGGTCAGCCACTTGGAATTTAAACAGACACCATAATTCCAAAACTTGAATTTGGTTTGGGAACCATAGACAAACCCTGGTCCTTCTGGTGAGGCACTGCACAGTTAGTATCACGTCCCAGCACTGATTTAGACAGAAAAGAATCACAGACTGAGTCAGTAGTGGTTCACCCTATACAACCCCTAATAGGTGTTTCTTAGTCCACATAAAGATCATCTCCTGTCAGCTATGTTTGGGAAGTATGATGAGTTCATCCCAAACACAGGTGGGAGGGCCACAGGCAAGTGCACCTACCAACTCTTTATAAGCCATGCCTACAATGAATAAAGTGGAAATAATCAGTCTGACGCATTTAATACTTAACTTACCCTGCATGACTGATGAAACTCACTACTGTGCCTTTCTGGTATGCTTTATGTCTATTTAAACACACCAAGTTTCCTTAAGTTCAGCAAATGTACGCTGCTTCGTTCCCTCCTCACTGGCATCAAAAAGATGGAAAAAGGGATTTGAAGTTGCAAATTTCCATTGAGGGGAAAAAAAAAAGAAAAGAAAGCAACCATGGGGAAGAAACAAATAGAATGATAAAATGTGCTATATCAGCATAAAGAAAGATCACCTATGTCAACTCTGTCAATATCACTTTATTTAATTTTTAATCTTTCAGGGAAATCCCGAATACCAGAATTCAAAGTATAGCTAGAAAAAGGAGAACATTCTGTTCCTTTCTCATGAGCAAATATTACTAATATTTACACTAACTGAATACCATTATTTGCAAGGAGCATTAAAATAAAAAACTAAGATGAGGATCACACCACTGAGCTCACCATCTATTGCATTACATTTTCTTGTGTTATGCAGGAATAATCAACACGAGGTTTCAATTAACTCATTCGAATCATTGCAAGTTTAAATAGGTGGGTCAGCATAGATTTGTAGGTCTCATTGAGAAGATAACATTTAAGCAAAGACTTGAAGGGCGTGGGGAAGTTAGTTATGTGTATATCAGGGAGAGGAGCATTTTAGTCCAACCCAGTGCCCCTGGTCTTGGCCCCACTGGATAGTCTCGCCACAGGCTCTTGGCTTTACTCCAGCACTGTTCTGTATTCTCAGTGTATCCTGCCCTATGTCCATATGCTTTATTTTAAAATGGCTTTCACTAAAGGGCTCAAAACACTAAGTCTAAGCTGCTTTTGTCTTAGCCTGGGGTCACTGAGGCCCATCAAGATTATATCCTTGTCTTAGTCAAAATGATGTTTTTCTCTTTCTCACTGTTCTTTATTCCTTGACTACCCTGGACTCTAAAATCTACAAGTAGAACTCACCAATGCCTCCATCAGTGTCTAAACATGCAGAGCAAAAACCAGTATTATGTGCAGAGTAAGAACAGATAGCAACATAGGTAAGGGTCATCAGAATGATAAGGAGAAGGGAGTATGAATTAATAGACAGCTGTTAATCACTGATATAGTCAATGCTACACTGGAAATATCATGATGAAATAACCTAAGACTTGGGCTAGTCACTGCCATAATTACAAAGATGGCCTAACGAGTAAGTTGCTCGTGGTTGAGGTTTCAGTGGCTAGAACTTTCCCCTTCATGGACCAATATGTGGCCACAGATGTCAATATAATGACCTATGTAGGAGTATTTTGTGTATCTTTTCCATCTCAAGACTTCACTCTTTCAATGCTAAGCATTCTTCCTTAAGTAAATATTTATCTATGAAGTCTAGTGGTTACAGTCCAAGGAAAGAAGCCAAGAAACATGGATATTACCCCATACTCTGTCTCTGCTCTTCAATATGCCCATGCAAAAGTCCTTTCTTCTCTAAGCTCCCACTACTGAGAGACTGAGACAGTCTATGCCCCAGCACCAAGTTCTCAAGACCATTATACAAAATCATTCATATTCCATGTATTTCATATTTCATAGAAGGTACCCAGACCCTGGAATCTAAATCAATGAAGAATCACTCTATTTGTGTCACTCTAAGATCATGATGAGGACTTCCTGTTCACATAAGAAAAATCTGCAACCCAGAGGTGATTCCCCGGTTAGGTCTCACTGCACCTACTGATTGCTGCGGTGGAGAATAAAGTCTTATTTCTGAGGTTAGGTTTCTCCAGCTCTTTGCAGAGAGTATAATACTGGTAAGTCTGAGCTAGGCTTCAGTGGCAACAGATCAAACATAAAAACTTATTAACTACAAATGACTCAAGCCAGCCCTACCTGGCTTTATAAGTAAAAAATAAAAATATGCCTCAATGAGTTAGACACCGACCTAAGTATATAAGAGTGTACACCCATTTGAATTCTGCCACTGACTTGTTGTGGAACTTTTGGCAAGTCAAAACTTCCCTGAGTACAACAGCCTCATCTGTTAAAAAAAATAATAATAATGATATTTTACTAACTAGGTTTTCACAAGCAATAAACTTAAAAATGCCTTTGAAACATGCAAATGCCTGGAGCTGTATAATCAGTCACGTCATCTTCAGAAAAAAACAAAGGCCCAACTCCCTGTGATCCAGGTGTCCCTACACTCAATAATAAGAGACCTTGGAGATTTGGCTCAGAAATGAGTAAACAGACTACATACAGGAAGGGCAAGCTACTGGGGAAGGAGGCCAACGCAGGTTAATGATTCACAGGATTAAGTGTCTTATTTCTCTTTCATAACATAGGCTTGACTAGCATACCCAGCCAAGCACAAAAAGCCATCAGTGGTTAAAAGGAAATAATTGAATGGGAAAGGAACCATGGTTCACGTCACATAATTTTAATTCTGTTAAGTTCTTCCTCTAAGGGTCTTTCTTTGCTTCAAATTTGGAAGATACCAGTTCAACTTGGATACACGGAGATTAAATTCTTCTTAACCTATGCAACCACTTACATATTGTAAAAATGCACCCCGGAAGCTTATGAATTCTTGTGGAAGAGTTTGGCAAGGGTTCTCACTCCTCTTCTTAGCTTCTTGCTACGTGACTTAGAAAAGTCTCTAAATCTAGCTAAACTTCTTTTTCCTCCAGTTAGAAAACAGAAATTATGAACTGGGCTTTTGCTAATGAAAAGACAAACCCATTAGTGCCTGGTTCTCCTTTCCTTAAGTAATAAGTTTGTACTTTGCAATATGATCAGGTCAGGTCAATAAGGACCACACAAATGTACATGTAATAGGTTAAGAATGCAATGATTGGAAAATATACAGGATCCACATCCTCATCTCTACAACAGATGAAGCACTTCCTTACCCCTTCCAAATGAGAACTGGACAATATTAGGGAGAAGGAAAGGTATAAAGTGAAATTGGAGGAGATATTGTTCAACTGAAGACCAAACAGAATGTAACATTAAGAAGTATATTACAATTGGCTGGTGGATATACAAATTTAAATGGGGCTAGACTACAAAGGTGTTAAAGTTTTAAATATTTTCACTAGCCTCAAATAAGAATATGAAATATGATGAATGAGATGAAAGATAATCACTGCCTAAAACACTAAATTCAATTTTCTTTCCTTAAAAAATAATAAAGGGATGCCTGGGTAGCTCAGCTGGTTAAGCCTCCAACTCTTGATTTCAGCTCAGGTGATGATGTCATGGTTCGTAAGATCGAGCCCCACATTAGGCTCTGCACTGACAGCAAGGAGCCTGCTTGGAGTCTCTCTTTCTCTCAAAATAAGTAAATAGACACTTAAAAATAATATTAATAAATATTTCTAGTGAAGACTGCAGCCTTTAATCCTTTTCTCCAGAGAAGATGCTTCAAGAAAAAGAGAACCTCTTATATAATAAATACACGAACTCAGGCTGAGGACCTGTCCGTGTGTTCACACAGAAGAGCGAGAGGATGCCCCACTTGCTGGGTTGCAGAGGTGAGGCTAATCTGCGTTTTCACCTAAAAACTCTCCCTGGACAGGTGGGTCTTGCCCTTTGAGTGACTCCTGATGAAAATTTACTTTGCTCCACCCAAAGGCTAAATAAAACCAAGACACAAAGCTTTTATTTTCGGAAACTTTGGTCTAAAACTCAATGAAGGCATTACTCTCTGCATGTTTATTTTCCTTCACATAAAACTTTTATGCTCAGAAATGACAATAAAAGGTCTCATAGCCTTTCCAAAGTGCAACTTGCTATTCACAATTGTGAAAAACAGACACAAACTAAAATGTCCAACACTAGAAGAATGGCTATAGAAAATGTTACAGTCATGAGATAAGTTATTATGCTGCCATTAGAATTGTGTTTACATAAATATTTTTAATGGGATGAAAAAATGTTCATGATAAAATGGTAAGCAAAAAACACTATATAAAAACTGTATATGAAATATGAAACTAAACTATGAAACATTTTAGATTTATATAAAATGATACTAGAAGGATATACAGGAAGAATAACAAAATGCCATTAATTAGTAGACATTTCAGGACTGAGTTTTAGGTGATTACCTTTTTGTATAACAGCCTTCTTGAGATATAGTTCACATACCATCCAAATTCACCCATTAAAAAATTTCAGTGGTTTTTAATCTATCCACCGAGTTGTATGACCATCACCACAGTCAATTTTAGAACATTTTTATCACTTCCAAAAAAAATCCTGTACCCTTTAGCTATTACCCACAAGTCCCCCATCCCCACCCCTAAGCAAACACTAATATAATTTCTGTCTCTATAGATTTCCCTGCTCTGGACATTTTATATGAATGAATCATATAATGTGTGGTCTTTCATGAATGGCTTCTTTCACTTAACATGATGTTTTCAAGATTCATCTACATTGTAATATGTGTCAGTACTTCATTTCTTTTTATTGTTGAATAATATTCCATTGTATGGACATGTCACATTTTGTTTATTCATTCATCTATTGATGAATATTTGTTTCTACTTTTTGGATATTATGAATAATGCTATGAACATTTGTGTACAACCTATTTTTAGTTATCTTAAGCATATACCCAGGAGCAGCTGGGTGATTTTTAAAACATTGCTGTGCTCCCAAATTTTCCACAAGACATATATAATACTTTTTTTCTTAAATAATAAAAGTAACAGAAAAAGATATCCTTTTGACTTTAATTCTCTTAGTGCCAGTGCTCCCCCTGCCCAATCTCTTATTCTCTCCTAAACCAAAGCCAGACGTTTTGTAGTTAATTAACTAAAATGTTTTTAATGAATGTTTGCTCTGAATTGGACCCTATACTAGGCAAATTAGAGGATATGAAATAGGAAATGAGGGGTTTGCTTTCAAGAAAGAGATGCTGCTTAACTCTAGAGAAAATGCTTGGGAGGGAAAACCACCAACATTAACCCAGGCATTAGGGGGAATCTAGCATATTCGAGTGGGGGTGGGTTCCATGCACTGGAGAGTGAACTATTCCATTACTCAACATAAAACCAAAGAGTTCTCTCATATGCCTATGCTCTTATAAGTCAGAAAACTGAACTTCATAAGCGTTACAGACTTCTTTAAGAAAGGCATGTTCCTAATGAAGATCCCATTGCTGGGGGTTGGTTATAAGGTCCTTTCTTACACAGCGAAAGCCCACTGATCTGTTATCCTTTGTGTGCATGCACACATACATGCAAACAAAACTTGTTTCCTTTTAGAGGAGGCCATGTCGTCAGGGCAGTATAAGCAAGTGGGAAAACAGTGACGCTTCTGGAAGGCGATTGAGGGGTCCATTGAGGACCTCTGGTTCAAAATGAGACTTTCAGGTCAATGCATACATCATGACTAACTTGAAAGAACAGCCCGCCCTCCTGTGACTGTGCACTGCTAACTGCCTCTCAGACCACCTGGGCCAAGGATAATTCAAGCCATGAGGAAGGGACTCAGCAACGTCCATAGAGACAGTTGTTTGTGATACAAGATATCACATGGAGGAGAGGAATTAACTTTTTAAAACGTAACTTACTATTTAAACTATATTTAAAAGTTCTGAAGAATAATATAATACCCACATACTCAACTTATGATAGAAAACATCAGGGAGGTATATTGTAAGGAACAGATGAATGGAAAAACCAAATTATGCAAAGTTAGTGGTCAATAATAGAATTAAAAGGTTAAAACCAGCAGCAAGAGGTCTAAGACTAGGATAAAATGCTTTTGGGAGCAGAAAATTTGAATCAGTCACTACACAACAACAAAAAAATAAATAAAACCAGGCTGTTTTAGGGTAAGGTAACTTGTCCCAAATAGGACTCTTGTCTGGGCACTCCCTTGCCTTCCTACACTGCAGCCTCCTTTGAAACCATGCTTCTCCCAGGATACCAGATGAATCATTTGTTAGGAAAATGAAGGAAACAGCCTCAATTTAAAAAGAACAGAGACCGAAATTCATCGAGCGTCCTGTGGAAAACAACAACAGCTAGAATAATCCCCCCCGCCCCGCCCCACACACACTGAAAACTGAAATAGGAGAGTGCCAGAAGTGAAACGCTTTAGTGGAGGTATGCCCATGGCCTAGCACTGGAATAAAAGCAGGTTTTAAAGGGCAAGTCTGAAATGTACTCGCTGAATATGACCTGCCTTGCTAAGCCTGGTTCTTGTCATGGCTATTACGCCCTCAATTTCATGAACATCATGTTCACTTGGAAAGAAAAAAAAAAAACTTGTTTTAGTAGTAATTGCACATCAATACGAGAGTCCTATTATTTCTATTAAGTTAATTAACCTATTTTTGAAAAGTATACAAAATAGGTCACTTAAGTGGGTGTGACCTTACCCAGTGAACTATGCTTTTAAACTGTCTCCAACTATTAAGATTTATAGACGCCTTTATCAACATCTTAAGTTTGAAAAGGCTGGTTGAGAGAAAGGCATGCAACACCAGGCAAAAACAGCTTTGGTCCCTATCAATCAGCCTATTAGAACTTAATGATATTTAGATGATGTGATTAGATTTTCAAATTGAATGCTGCTTAATCTAAATTCCAGAGTGCTTGTGTAATCATGCCATATTTTTTAAGGCTTGGGCAAACAGTCTGAGGGAGAGAACTTGTATCTGAGGCCTATAAAAATCAATGTTCTTCCGAGGCTGCTCAGAAAGAAAACCGTCTTGCTATAGTATACATACGTGGGCAAAACGTGCTTCTGAATTATCACTACCATCATCATCAAAAGCATAAAAGGCCCTTGCAGAAAGGTGCAAGGTACTAGGCAGACAACCATTTTGTCTCTCATTTTGCTCCTGATTAGGTGGCATAAAAATCCTAGGAGTCCATGTGTATGACATTTAATAAAATTGCATTTACAAAGTTATAAGGTCCTTTCAAACCTCTTCTCATCTGAGGGTCCCAGGCTCCATGGCCATGTGGCCCACCTGCAGGAGTGCTGTAACTGATAACATCTAGAAGACTGGAGACGTTTGTGGGCTCCCTCACATTCGAACAGGATGGTTTCACTATCAGAGAGGTGCAGATCACAAAAAAGAACATCAAGTGTCCCAAGAATGATAACCTTCTAAGGATCTGTGAGCTCCAGCATTATGCATATGAAATACTTCCCGTGTTGAGACTTCAAGAAAAACACAGTGAACTGTGTCAAAGTCACAGAGAAGAATCCCAATTCAATTCATTTGTAAGTCCCTGCTAGTAATCTACCATGCACTCAGAAGCTGTCTTAATAATTTAATGAACTAGTATGCGGAAGCTGGCTCGTTGTCACCTCCACAAGAAAGTCCAGGCTTCTTCATCTTCTCTTTGAAGCTTCAGTCTCTGTTGCCACTTTTATTTTGCTTCTAATGCAGTTCTTCATGTATGCTTTGCTCTAGATAAGGTGAATTATTGGTTTTTTCCCTTTCACTCTGGTTTTTCTCAACTTCATGTCTTTGCTTATATTATTGCTTGTGCTGAAAGGTTTCCTCACCCTCCTCTGTGTTCAAATCTTGCCCACACTTTTAGTTTGGTTGTGACATCCTGCACATGCTTCAGAGGGTTTATTCCCTGGAGAAGTGTATCTCAACAGATTCTGGACTCAAAGAAAGAAAGTGGAGCTGGGAGTGTACTGAACTGAACCGAACTGGGAGATTAATAAAAGTCTAGGTATGGGGAGAGCAAGATCCCCATCTATAGCCTCTTTCCTTCCCTCAGCTCCCTAAACTCTGATGACCATCTGTTTCACCCCCCAAAAGAAAATTGGAAGGTTCCTCTCTACACAGAGAGATGAGCTATAGAGAAAAGACATACACAGATGCAGGTATTTGGAACTCCACCTACAAAATACTGGGATCCGTGCCCACAACCCTCTAACAAAGACACCAATCAACATAACTGCCCATATACCGAGAATTACCAGTGAGTCGTGTGTGTGTGTGTGTGTGTGTGTGTGTGTGTCTGCACGTCCTCCACCTCTTGCTCCTCAATATGAATGGACTGCCAGAGATCAGCAGACTTTTAAAGAAAGCCTCCCGCATGAAAAAGAACAGATCTTAACCTCACCAGTGTTACCTGTGTCTTAAAAATAGCTTGTGTTCCCCCAATGAAACAATTATATTAAAGATTTTTAAAGAACACTTCTGGGTATATCAAGTATATGATTTTTAATATTTGGCATCTTGTACTTTGATAAGATCTAGATGATTATCAATATAATGATGACAGAAACTTTCTACGTACCTTTTATTAAGGTTAAGTTAAAATGTAGTTTGTGCCAGATGAACACAGGGGAAGGGGGAAAAAAGAGAGGGAAGCAAAACATAAGAGACTCTTAACTACAGAGAACAAACTGAGGGTTGATGGAGGGAGGTGGGCTAAATGGGTGACAGGTATTAAGGAAGATACTTGTGTTGAGCACTAGGTTTTATATGTAAGTGACAAATCACTAAATTCTATCCTGAAACCAATAAATATCACACTATATGTTAACCAACTAGAATTTAAATAAAAATTTGAAGAACAAAATGTAGTTTTCACCAAGAAGTGGTGAATGAAGACATATAAATTTTGTACATTTATATTAAGGTAGTGTCCATCCTAGGCCCATTGTCACATCTCACCAAAGTCTAACTTCCCTAGGCTTGCCCCAGCCTCCAAAATCATCCTCCATCTTCTCCCTATAAACTATTTTTTTCCAATATAGAAATTATAACTCTCATTTCTTCAGAATTCTCCTCTTGGTGAGTGGCATGAAGCAAGTGATCTGTGTGACTAATATACACTAAGGTATTTAACTGTTAATACATTTGTGTCTCCTTCTAAAGTAAGGGCCTGATGAAAAGAAGATGTTGGAATCAATGAGCCTGGGCTCAAGCCCTAGCTCCACTGTGTCAATGGAATGACCTTATATTGGTGAATTGCCTTGAGGTTGTATTTCTTTATCTCTAAAGCATATATGATAAAAATCTCCTTCATAAGGTTGTTTTCAAAATTAAATAAGATAATGTTCATGGAAGGACCTTGTAACTATAAAGTTATGAGAGGGCAGGAAGTATAAGTGGAATATCAGAACCTTAACAAATGAGTCTTCATGGTGAAATTTCAGACTATCTATGAAATCTCTGGGTAGGTGGAGGGGCTAAAGGGACATTCTTGTTGCCACCTCAGTCATACCAATAGTAAATAAAAACCCAGTACACCTATCAAATCTTCATCTGGGTACTTTAAAAAAATTTTTTTAATGTTTTGACAGAGAGACAGAGACAGAGTGTGAAAGGGGCAGAGAGAGAGGGAGACACAGAATCCGAAGTGGGCTCCAGGCTCCAAGCTGTCGGCACAGAGCCCGACGCGGGACTCGAACCCACAAACCGTGAGATTAAACAGTGCCCCCTTAATCTGCGTACTTTTTAAGGCCATTTCCATTCAATACTGAAAAGGGAGTGGGATTTGAGCAGGTAGATATGGTCATAAGGTTTACTTTATCCATCCAATCTATCAACCAGGTCCTACCTCTGTGCCAACCACTGAACTAAACATGGAAATACAAAGATGAACAAGATACAATCCTTCAACTAGTCAAGTAGGCAGAGGATGACAAAATAAGTGCCATAGGTTTCACAGGAACCATGTAAGAAGTATGTTCAGGATATGATGGGATACCAGAAGGGAGTAACCAGTTCCATTTGAGTCACAAGCGACATCATGCTTGAATAGGGATTTAAAAATAAGAGCACTGGGTGTTATATGGAAACCAACCTGACAATAAACTATTAAGTTAAAAAATAGTAATAATAATAAAAATTAAAAATAAAAAATAAAAGAATGGAAAATTTAAAAAATAAAAATAAAAAAATAAAAACTAAATAGGTGTTTGCCAGTCAAAGAAGTATATGGGAAGAGTGTAGAGTGTTCAACAATGTGGATGTTAAAAAAAAAAAAAATGTGGATGTTTAGGAACCCGTAAACTGTTAATGTGGCTGGAACATAGGTCACAAGAGGATTCGAAGCCAGAAATAAGGCAAAGATCACTAAGATCTCAATAATCAATATACGGAGTTTAGATCTTGTCCTGTAGGACACAAGAAGCCACTAATCTTATTTTTTTTTAAGTGACAAAGTAACACTTTATGATTTGCATTTGGGGAAAGGTAATCTGGAAATGGTATGAGAATAGACAGCAGTTGGATAAATCTGGTTGCAGGAAGACAATTGAGGCCATCCAGTGACAGAGAGCAAGAGTTCAATTAAGGTAGTAACAGGGCAATGGAGAGAAGGGGCATAAAATACTGAGAGCTGAATCCACAGACTTCGAGGGGAAGGGATGAGAGTTTTGTGGGCTTGAGAGAAGGGTACTTCCAGTCACAGAGTGAAGAAATTCAGGAACATTGTATTAACTTAAGTTTTTTATGTATTGAGCTAGAAATTATCATAGGCCATCCAGGTAAGAGAGGTTGTATACTTACTTAAAACTTATGGGTCTAGAACTTTTTCTTATTCAGGAAAAAGATCTAGGGATGAAATACAGATTTGAGAATCATTAACAGTTTGGGGCTAACTGGAATTATGAATTCAGCAACACTTTCCTAACACTTTTTTTGCTGCTAATTTACTTAGCCTGTGCCACCAGATAAGTATTCCCAGATCATTTAAAACCAAGGACACATTGAAGATGCGACCTCGTTTGTAACTAAAAATACAGTGTTTAATTGAAGTGTTAATACGGATAACAAAACAATTTCTAAAAGTCATGCCATGGATTTTACTATACTCTGGGTCTAATTAAAAGAGAAAAAAACATTAAATATGGCAAATGATTGTTATATGCAAGACTAGTAAATATTAACACAGAGAAGTTTTACTCTAAATGCTTACTCTTCAGAACTATATAAATATTTTCTACCCACTGGTTATAGTACTTTTTATCCATTTAGACTATAAGAACTTTATACTTTCTCTCCTTGGTTTTAACAACTTGCCTGTCAGGTAGGCAAATGGACTAAGACTTGTACTTTCATGGCATGGCTGGAGAAACTAAAACCAAAAGAGCAGAAGTACTATGCCTGTGCTATCCCAGCAGGTCATTAAAGTGAAGCTGGAAACTGAATACAGATATCCAAACTCCTGGTTTTCACTCCACACTGTCACCGTCATCAATCACCTTTAGGATGGTACTGCCAGGGACCTGGCACTATATTCATGGTACCATGCCAGCCACTCTCATAGAATAAGATATTAATGCAGAGATCTTTGGAGGGGTGGGGGTGGAGGTGCAGGTCGAGAATTTTCTCTAAGGCCTTTCAGCTATTTCTTTTATGTACTATCTTTACCAAATTAAGTGGATTACTACATAGTATGCAAAACTGAAAAGAATTGTATAAAGTACTTGCAACTTCAAGTATAAAGCCAATGCAAAAGATAATCTATCTTGGTAAAGAGAGTTGTTTTGATCATTACTAAAAAAAGAAGAAAGTTTAATGAGGTAGATAAGATGACACAGAAAGCTGGCATGAGACTTGGAGTCTTATATCATATCACCTGGTCATCATCAGTGCTCATCAGTAGAACGTTGGTATAACTGGAAGTTACTTTGATATAATAGTGTTTGGTTGGCTAGTGTGAAATAACTTATCTGTTTCATGCCACTTCTCACAGGTCAAGAATGTACATCACAAAATAGATAGTACTTGTGACCTTAATAGGACTTTTTGCCCAAGAGAAAAAATCTGGATGAATAAAGTCTGAATTTCCACCTAACTACTTCTCTCTCCACTGTATAAGCTGACCCCTTTCTCACTGCTCCACCCAAATCAATAATCTCTGGATGGCTGTTATCTCTGTCTGGCAAAGCTTGCATGCCACTGTGCAGTCTTACTTTCCTTCTGAGATGAATCACAGAGGTTTCCAGGTTTATATACAATGTTAACTGGTGCAAAGTTCCCAATGTGTTATTAATGGGACAAAAGAAATTTCATTTTAGAGCGATTTTCAAATCTCCCTACAGAAGGACATCTGAAAGTACTTAAGAAACACACTGTATTCCTAGTGGTTGAGAGGAGGGGAAAAAAAAAACAACCCTCTGTCTTGCTCCATAAAGGTTATTGAAAATACCATGCGATTAATGCTATTTATATGGCGTTGAGCTAAACTCGAAAGGTAACACTTAACCACTCTGTTTACCAAGTTAATCTACCAGATTTGTTTACTTTGTCTGATTTACGAAGACAAATACGTTGAGTGTCTGAAATGTTTTATCTGGCCCTGGGAAAGGAAAACTGAAGGAGTGTTGTGCTTTTATTAATAGATAAGTGCAAACAGGCCCTATCCTATCAAATGAACAGCTAGGACCTTTGGCCACTGTTTACTGAAAATAAAATTAGCCTTGGCTGGCAGGTACTTATCAGATCTGAGAATAATTAACTACTCACATCTGGTACATGTTACTGAAAATGCTAGTGGGAGCCATTAACTTTGGTAAGGGTTATTTTTCCTGAACAGCTAACATCCCCCTAACATTCCATTGGAATGTACTCTTTCTTCCCAAACACACTCATGGCAGCACCAAAAGCAATTCCACAAGCTGTTTCCCCACTTCAACCCAACAGAAAAACAGTTCTAGAAATCCAAAAGAAATTACTGAGACATGGCTGGTTCCCACTACACTCCACAATGCCCCCCAAGGGAGCACCTGTCCCAGCAAGCACTGGGAGCTTTGCAAACAAACAAGGGTAATTCTAAGTTAATCAATAATAACACTTTGCACTTTAAGTTTGTTTTTTTTCCTCAAAGAGCTTCAAGGAACATCACCGAGATAGAATAAAATGAGTACAGTTTTCACAATTCAAAAGGAGAGCCTAGGAAACAATATCCCCCATTACCAGTCAGTTTAAAAGGTGGTAATCAAATGCAGGGACATTGCGCCTAGTTCATTTCTTTTCTATTCTAAAAATCTCTTTACTAGGTAATAGTTTTCATGATTTTATTAAACGAAAGGAAATGCTCCAAGGCATTTATATAAATAAGCAATGCAAAATAAATCATTTTATATTTATGTCACAGGAGCTAAGACACAGGAAACTCAAGGGCTCTGCAATTAGCTTGCTGTGAAATTCTAAACAGGTCAAATGACTTGTTTAGTCAAGTGACTTCTCATCTCTCTGCTCTATAAAACTGAGAATACCAACTAACATAACAAAGCTGTAGGGAGGAGTAAACTTCAGACAGCACCAAGAAAATGCTCATAAATAGAAAAGAAATTCCAAATCTCCAAGAACATTTCTTCTCAAGAAAAAGAGTAGGCTACACAATAATAAATTATAACATTTTACCCAGCACCATTTATCAAGGTATTTTTCAGACATTTTTTTTTTTGCAGACAAATATTATTGCCTATCTTAATGTGACAAAAGAATTTACATTTTAGTGATTAAGACCTTGGATGGTTTGAAGATCACAGTTGCCTTATTTCCAAGGAAACTGTAAACTGTATTCTATTAAAAATGAATAGATGGCCTCCCAGTACACACATATCTTACTAAAATATGCGTGGTGGGTAGACATCAGACACCTTAGGAGATGAGGTCATGAACTAAGAAACGGAGAAGTCTCAGGATATGGAGCCAGTAAATAAAGTTTGGGAAACAGAAGGAAGTAGAAGTAACACATGAAGAAAAAAGATAATAACAGGGGAGGGAAGAGAGTCCCCAAGAGAGGGAAGAAAAACAGAAGAAATAGAAAACCAGTGCATATTTCCTGGATTAGGCAGCACAGTCAGGTGAGGGAGTGAAGCCAAGCCAGTGGGGATGACGGGCATGAGCTGAAAGAACCTCAAGTGATTAAGAGAGATGATGGGAGGAGGGTTTTCCGTGTGAGATATCAAAGCAAATAGGAATTATCTGCTTGAAATCAGAGAAAATGTTGCTGATCTGGGTTGGGTCTGAGAAGGTGGAAAAGAACCAGAGAGAGGAATGGATTCCACGGATGCAGTCGTGAGGCATCTGCAATATAATACTGAAAAACTATGTGTGTAAAACTGGCAAAATCAGAAAATGCTAAGCCCCCAATCTTCCAACTCCAAAAATAAATTTGATTTGCTGGACTGTGGTAGATTTCTTATGTGAATGCAATATGTAGTATCCCCCTAAACATTGGGTTATTCTACTAGAACACTATCTGTGGTGAACCATAGAAACATAGCTTTACTAGTATAATTCAGATTTGCACCATTCAGAACTCCCTTGCAGTCTCAAAAAGTGGACAGTTCAATCTATTTTAATATCATTAAACACAAAGATTGATTTCTCTGAAGTGTCAAACCCCCAAACTAGCAGCTATAACACATTAAATGCACTCTTTTACCTTCATTATTCTTTAACAAAGCACTTGCTCATAGAAAGAAATTAAATCCATTATTAAATTAAACCTCTTATTTAATTATTAAATTTCTTATTATCAGAGTTTTGAAAAATGCTTTGACTGAAAGTTTTAAAAATATGTCCCCTGGTATAGAATCTTCTATTTGAAATCTTTAAAAGGCTTCCTAGGCAAACTTACATATTTGTTTTAAAAGTATTCAGTATTTGATTTAAAATATCTCTAGATCTACATTTTGAAGAAAATTTATATGGCTTTAGAATGAAAAAAATTATGCCTGTGAAGTTAGCTAAAACCTGCATAAAACAGTTTTTTTTAAGGAACATATGTGCTATTTCAATTTACCCATTAAATAAGAGAATGCAGTATTCTAAAATTGGCTGCTATGAAAATAAAACAGTTTCCCTTAATTGAGAAGTTACTTAATTGTACCTAGATATTTGAATTATTTGAGTCTTGCTCTTTATTACATCTTTCCTTCAAAAGTTATGTTAATAACATAGCCTAGAAACAGAACCTGTAAAGCAGGTTCAAATTTCAGCTCTGTTGACATTCTAGACTGGGTAACTGTTGTGGGGGCTGGCTTGTGACTGCAGGATGGTCTCTACTCGTAACGCCCCTCAAACCACCCTGCACTGTTCTGACAACCGAAAAGGTCTCCAGACTTTGTCAAATTTCCTCTGGCGGCAAAATCACCCTCTGCTGGAAAAGTGCTATAGAGAAATGGCAACCATCACAGTTCTCTTAAGGAGAAGGAGCATGGTATTCCAGGGAGATAACAAGGTGTGGAGAAAAGAGGATAGAAATTAGAGTTAGGCAGATTTGGGTCAAAATGAGGACTTAAGCACTCAGCTGTAGCCTTGTGGAAATGAAGTTAATTAAGCCTCAAATTCTCGTTTAAAAATTTTTTTAATATTTAAAAAAAATATTTATTTATTTTTGAGAGAGAGAGAGACAGAGTGTGAGCCGGGGAGGGTCAGAGAGAGAGACACACAGAGAATCAGAAGCAGGCTCCAGGCTCTGAGCTGTCAGCACAGAGCCTGACGAGGGGCTAGAACCCACGAACCATGAGATCGTGACCTGAGCTAAAGTTGGCTGCTTAACCGACTGAGCCACCCAGGTACCCCAATATTTATTTATTTTTGAGAAAGAGAGAGAGAGAGAGCAAGCACGAGTGGAGGAGGGGCAGAGAGAGAGGGAGATAGAATCCAAAGCAGGCTCCAGGCTCTGAGCTGTCAGCACAGAGCCTGACGCGGGGCTGAAACCCACAAACAGTGAGATCATGCCCTGAGCTGAAGTCGGACACTCAACCGAGCCACCCAGGCACCCCAAGCCTGAACTTCCTCATTAATGAAATGAGAATAAGATCCTAATAGACATTTGTCTTTGCCATCCAGCTCCCTTTTGGGGGTAAGCAGTTAAGAAGTCCCCTCTTCCTGTAAGAGAAAGGCCCTTCCCACTCTCAAACTACTGCTCTGGGATTGAGCATTGAACCAGACTTAGCCAATGAAATACCTGCACCCCCCAGGCTTTAATTAGTGGTTCAGGCATAGGCATGTGACTCATGCTGGGCCAATTATAGCCAATTCTGAGGCTTTTGCTGGAGCAATCAGGAAAACTTTATTCCCTTTCTGAAGTTACTAATAAGCTAGTAGAGAGTAAGCCTGAGGCTTCTGTGTGCAGAAAAGTCAACTCTTCAGAGAACAGATTGGAAAGATGTAGAGACCAAGCCCTTATGAAATGTGTTAATATGTGAAGTCAGATCTACCCATTAGATTTTCATTCGTTGGCTACAAATTCCCTTTTATTTTAACTTAAGTCAATATGAGTTCTGTTTTATCATCAGGAGCCAAAAGAGTCCTATCTAATAAATTACCTATATTAAACAGTTGTTGAGAGGAACAAGTAAAATAAAAAATTTTAAAAAAATGAACACAATAGGCCTATTAAGAGCTTCCTTCCCTGATTCTTAATTTATAGAAATCAAAACAAACATAATTACATAAGAGCTCAAAACACAATACAGTGAAGGACCAGAAAATTGAACCCATGGCTTAGTTTTCAGCTCTTTTCAATAACCTGGTAGACATTTTAAGAGAGCTTAAATTCATGGAGCCAAAAATTACTATGTTTTAAGTTACCTACAATCAGGTCAATGAATAGCATATGCAAATTCTGGTTTCTTTTCTTTGTCACCATTATTTTTAGATGGTTAACAGAAAGGGCTTGCTTTGAGTATAAAGATTCCATAGCTTGACTTTTTTTTTTTTTTTTTTTTTTACTGCCAGAAGGCTGAAAGAAGGGATTTATAGAGTTAGGGGGTTAAATAAAAATAGCAGGGCTGGGGCTAGGGTGAATCAAGTGAGGCACCAACCTCAGCTGCAAAATTTTAGAGGCTGCCAAAAATCCAGTAATCAGATAAAATAGTATTTTAATGCAATTTTTTAGAAATCAAAATTAATGCCAAAAATCTATAACGAAGCAAATACCAGAATTTTAGACAGGATCAGTATCCCTGAATTTTCATCTTGCCTTAAGCTTAATTACCAAATAGAGTAAAATTTCTAAACTATAAGAAGCAGAGACATTTCTGGTGTTCACAAATAACATCAAGGATCTAAACACACTTGAGAGGCAACCCAAGTGAGAACTCTGAATTGAAAGCTACTCACAGTTTAAGTTCCAGTTCTGCCAGTATTAAGGTATGTAACTGAGCAAATTATCTGGCCTTTTCAAATCTTTAGTTCTTTCAAACATAAACTGAAAGGGCTAGCTATACCAGATGATTATTAAGATCTTTCTTAACTCTAAAATTCTATGATTACATTCTAAATTTAATTTCCTCGGTTGCCTAAAAACAAATGATACCGAATATGTTGTATTGTGAGTTCAGCATTTGTGTTATCTAGAAGCTTATGAAATGACAAGCTTTAACCATTCGAATCTACTGGTGAAAGTAACCCAGGTTGAGGGTGATTTTGTTTGTTCAATATGAGTGCTTTCACATGTTTCAAATACTATTCGACTGTAAGATCCTACAATGGGGAGATTGGCTGCTTTCTGTCATGAGTATAGGGTAGCATGGTTGATCTGTGTCTCTAAAATTTTGTTGAAATAATTCACAGGCCACCCACGGACAAGTCCACTGAGGCATAAAGTAATCAAGTTAATAAGTGACTGCTTGTAATTCCCAACAATTTCCAGAAATAGGAAAATGAAAATCTAAAATCAATGATGACAAAGAGGTGATAAGTGTCCAGAACAGGCATAAATAAGGAAAAAAAAGTAATCTATTAACTCTTTTAAATAGCATATTAAGTTAAAAGTTCCAAAAGCAGCGTGTGGTTTAGAAAGCACTGGAAATAGACTGTAAAAATTGAATATGAAAAACTAAAATGCCAATGCTCATAGGTTCATACATATAGGATTTTTTTTTCAATTTTTTTTGGCTAAACCATAAGAAATAAAGAATTCTCCATGCCTGAGAGATAGAGGGGCTCAATAGCTTTTTAAAAGGCCTTTGTAAATAAAAATAGGTGCTATTATCTTCTTAAACTTTTTATTATGTAAGATTTCAAATATATACAAGGTATACAAGATAATATAATCATCCCCCATATACTCATTAACTGCTTCAATAATTATTAACTCATGGCCAATGTTACTGCATCTATAATCCCACTAATTTCCCCCAATTCTCATAAAGTGTTTTCACTTTAAGCCCAAAAATGAACAAATATTTTGGGGCTTTAATTTCCTTGTTTGTAAAACACAGGGAACTATAACAAATCTCCTTACCTACAAATAAAGTTATGAAAAATAGCCAAACCTTTCAAGCCTCTTCTAACACTTACTATGGTATTTGAACATAAGAAATAACAAGATAGCAAATGAAATCAACTTTTATTTTTAAAAGTTTTTCTTTTAATCAGTTCAAAGTGCTTTGGAGAATTTATCTTTCATTCTCCCAGCACCTCTATGTGGCGAATGGAAGTATTATTATTATTCACCTTTAGCAGATACCAAAATTAGAGAAAAAGGAAATGATTCAAGCCAGTTCAAATGAAAAATTAATAGTAAGGGCAAAAATAAATCTATATTTTCTGACTCCCCATGCTCTGTCATTACCATATGCCACTTCTATCATTATTATAACATATGTGGCTGAAAATAATAATAAATATTGGACTTTCACTCTATTAAGGAGTTTGTATTTTTAAAAGTGCTATATAATATGTAAGCATTCAAATATACTGACTGTCTTTAAACCCTTGTAGATTCATACAAGAGCACAATCTTTATTTAGTTGGTTCAGCCTACCTAAAAAAGGCAGCAAGAAGTAAAGGAAGGAAATTAAATACACCTGTGGTTCACTGGAATTGAACAATTATAGCTTACCATTTCATAGGTTTGAAATTTAAACTATTTACTTGGCAGATGCAAAAATTACTTCGGTATTACACTGGAGAATTATACCGTTTGGGCCCAGTCCATAGTGCCAGAGGCATGGATGATGCAATTTCTAACTCAGTTGCAGAATATTTTTATAGCACTTACCAAGCCATTATAACTTCATATAGTTAAGACACTTTCCTTCCGATTCATACAATGGTTCTTGTTCATTGCATTTAGTCAAGGCGAGTTGGAATGGTGTGGGGGAAGGGAAAAAATGGCCTCAGAAAGAGTGTGGTGAGAACAGTCTGCATGAACTAGGTTTTCCTAAATGTTGCCTATTTTTCATTTCATGGGATACATCAGGGCAAAGGCTCTTTCTCTTTCTGTGGTCTCGAAAATAGTAAGCTGTGGCCTGAGCAATGTCTTTTAGGACCATCATAGCAGAGATTACAACTACCTACATACACATTCAAATGAATAGTTTAAAAGCTTATATAAGGGGATTCTTCTAGAATTACTTTTCTCCAATTCTGAAAATAATAGGTGAGGCCATGACCTTTCTAATACCTGGTTACCTAAGGCTTTTTGACAAGCCAAATAGAAACCAACCAACAACCAACCAAGAGGTGTAAACTATATTTTTGAACATAATAGTTTGTTATTGCTAGTATTATTGTTTATACTCAGGATATAAAGCTCATGTGGATTGCTGCTTCTAAAGTAAGGCAGAAAACAGAATTGGGATACAGTAGAAAGAACAGTGAACTGGCAATTAAACAACCTACGTTCTCTTATATCTGCACTAACGGGCTCTGGTGGGCAAGGCTGATATGCTTTAGGGAAACAGTTTTCTCAACTGTCAGATGAAATACATGGTCCAAGTGGTTTTGAAAATTATTTTTAGTTCTAAAATTCTTAGACTACTTAATTCTTTACCTTTTATTATATTACTCTATGTAGTGTCCCCACTTTTCATAATGCCACTCCTTTCATATAACATTCTTAAAAATGTAAATCATCTATTGATTAGCTTATAGAAAAAGAGTTTAAATCTAAAGCAGAGGAAGAAAAAGAAGCACTCACATTAAATGAGCTTTTATAGCACTCTTCTATAAGTTAAAAAAATAAGATTTTCTAGTTCTTCTCTAAATGCCACCTAATTATAAGGGCCATTTTCATAGATTCAGAAATGGCAGTTTACAAAAGGATAACATATAGATATCTAGCCTAGCACCTGGCACATAATAGAAGCTAGATAAATATTTGGATACTTCACCACTCCCCTATCCCCCAATTCCCACCCTCCCAGCACCACCACCTCTACCTACCACAAGTAAGTCCTTTCTAAACTGCAATACCTTCTTTCAATCAGAGGTGCTACGGAGACAGGTTAAGGACTGAATTCTGAATAAGAGTTTATACTTTATGTAAAAGAGTTCAAAATCTTACCAGGAAAAAAAGTATCAAAGTTTCTGTTTTCAAACTGTCAAAAACAGCCTTGGGTGAATTACTAATAAAAGGAAATTTATTAATAAATGTAAATCATCATAATTCATTATAGCTCAAATATATTTTATATTTACCCCAATACTTCCTGAATAAATGCCAGTTGGTATGCAATGACCCTATTATAGTGAAATTAAATATGAATAAACATAGAACATATACTAATACTAATAGTAATAATAACCCTAAGCCTTCTGGGCATACTGCATGTACTACTTAGCAACCAAGGCCCAGGCAGAGCAAGATATGCTGTTGCAAGTTTCATAAATGCCAAGAGAAACCGTTTTTCTAAAGTGCTTTCTTGACTTAAAAGAAGGATCCACCTACAGGCTGAAAACTAGATAAAATCCCCCCACGAAGGGGCATAAAAAAACTAAGAATAGCAATATAATAGAAAAATATTGTGGAATTTTTAACCTTGAAATACAAAGCTTTTGTCTGTGGAGATGAACTCCTTCGATTCTCCAAGGGCTCTGTCAACATCACCAACCTCAAACACTTGGCTCACAAAAAAATGTGATGACGCAGGAAACTGTCTGGAAACAAACAAATAAACAAAAAGGCATTCTGTCTCCCTGGAACCAGAGCTGCCCGACAGAGCAGGCAAGCAGCCAGCATGTCAGGGCTTCATTTTAAAATCTGTTTTAATTGTTCCCTTCCAATTAAATAGTCCAAGCCCCTCTTCCAAGAAATAAAAGACAAGGGGGGAAAAAAAGATCTTAGAAGATATTATCTATCTCTTACTTCACTTGCCCCTGTTGAAGAAACTCTAAGTGCTAATTAGTCACATAAACTGGGCAGATGAACTCCAGGTCATTGTGTGTTGCTAGTCAAACTTAGAAGGCCTCTATCTGCTCTGAGGACCTAGTCAGTCTGAAACTCACACTTGCAAATTGTACCCTAGATTCACACTTGCATTCAAATCACTCCTGTTTATCCATGAACTTTTCTACTTTTCAAACTATCTATAAAAGAAGAAAGCAGTTGCAACAACTACCTTATCACATTCCAGTTGGACTTTTGCAAGCATTTATTGACTTGGCTTACATTATAGGGGCTGTAAGAACAAGAAGGAGATAATCTACATTTCATTAGCTTTTTGATATTTTTTTCCTGCTTCTTTTCTTGCCAAAGACCACTTGGGCTTTCCAGTGAAGCACAAAAGAAAAAAAAAAAAAGAAAAGAAAGAAAAAGAAAAGAAGAAAAAGAAAATAAAGGCAAAGCAAAACAAGCAAAAACAAAAATATCACAGCTATTTACTGGTATCAAGAAACTGGGGTGCCTGGGTGGCTCAGTCAGTTGAGTGTCCAACTTCAGCTCAGGTCATGATTTCACGGTCTGTGGGTTTGAGCCCTGTTTCGGGCTTTGCACTGACAGCTCAGAGCCTGCTTTAGATTCTGTCTCCCTCTCTTTCTACGTCTCTCTCTCTCTCTCTGCCCCCTCAAAAATGAATATTAAAAATTTTTTTAAAAGAAATTAAAATACTGTACTATGATACCAACTTGGTTCCCTTTGCACCATTTCCTTTTTACATAATAGATTGTATGAAACTTATAATTCTAGGGGCTTCTGTACATCCTTTCCCCAAAAATTCAATAATCTACCCATTGATGTGGTCAATAATGTATGCAAGGAATTTCATTAGGCAGATGTTTGTGAAGTGTCTGAGTAGAAAGAAGAATAGATAAATGGTAATTCTGAGATTAATTCTCTCTCCAAACTTTTAATTTATGATGAAACATCATGAATATTTCACTTAGAGACTCTCTGTTTTGCTATTGGTCATTTCTAAAACCACCTTTGAAAACTTAAAAGAAGCCTTTTGCTTCTGACCAGGATGGAGCAAAAAGGGACCAGAACACCTAAAACAACCAAAAAGCTTTTTAAAAGACAAAACAAATGAAACAAACTTTTTTTTTTTTAACATATGAACGTCAAGCACTAAAGGACAGTGATCCCTTAGAGATGGAAAACAAACAAGGAGAGCTCTCCGACTGCCCTAGTTACTGCCTTGAAAGAATTTCCAGGGCATGGTACAAGGAGAGAGAACCCAGGAAGAGTCCAGACTCCCTGATAAGGAGATGAAGCTGAGTATCTGGAAAAAACAAGACACTAGAGTTCACAAGAGAGATTGTGGAGAGTCTCCCTCAAATATTCAGCAGAGTGCTGATTAGTACAGACATGTGAGGAAACCACTTGAGGCAAGGGAGAGAATGATCTCAAAGGAGTACAGAGAAGAGTATCCGGCATTCACACAGGGCTATTCCCATGACCCAGATTAGAAAACTTTATAATTCAGGAAGCACTGGGAAGAGTACCCACAATGGTCTTGCCTTAATAGTGGAGAATAATTAGTTGTAAACTAAATGGTTTGGTCTTGCCAAAACAATTAAAAGCAAGATTCAAAAGGATCAAACTGTTTCCAACTGACTTAATTGCATCTCAAAACAAAGCTCAAGATTTGTAGGAAAACAAAAACATATGGTACCCAAGAAGGTAAAATTCACGATGTCTGGCATCCAATCAGATAACCAGGCATGCAAAGAAGCAGGATAGTAAGACCAAAATGAGGAGAAAAGTCCTTAGAAATGGACTCAGAACTGACAAAGATGCTAGAATGAGCAGACAAGGACATTAAAATAATTATATAACTTATTCCATATGTTTTAAGTGTCAAGTAGAGACACAAAAGAAATCAAACTTATAGAAATAAAAAAATACAATGTATGAAATAACAAATACACTGGATGGAATGTATGAAATAACTAGAAAACACAATAGAAACTAGGAATAACAGATATACTAATAACTATTGGTGAATTTGAAGAAATAACAATAAAAACTATCCAAAATAGGGAAACACAGGAAAAAAAATTGAACAAAAATGAAAAGAGCATTAGTGAGCTACAGGACAACTTCAAGTGGCTTAATATTTGTATAATAGGAATCCCCAAGGAAGAGGAGGTAAAGAGAGAAGAAAAAAATATTTGAAAAAATAATGGCCAGAATTTTTCCAAAAATGATGAAAACTGTAAATCCACATATCCAAAAAACTCAACAAACCCCAAGCATAAAAAATATGGAAAAAAATCACATGAAGGTATATGATAATTAAACTGTTCAAAACCAATGAAAAGAGAAAAACTTGAAAGGAACATGAGAAAGAAAAAATGTGTTAGGTACAGAGAAACAAAGATAAAGATGAGTAGTTTCTAGTTGGAAACAATGAAAGTAAAATTTCGGGGAGGAACCACTTTAAAAAATTGAAAAAGAAAACTGTCAACCCAGAATTCTATTCCCAGAAAAACTATCTTTCAAAACCAAAGGTAAAAAAAAAACCTCTAAAGACACTCAAAGCTGAAATAATTCATCACCAGCTGACCTAAAGCACAATAAAAGATAAAATAAGTCTTTCAGGCAAAAGGAAAATAACACCAGATGGAAACTGGAATCTACACAAAGGAGTAAAGAACCATAGAAATGGTAGTTACTGATAAATATATACACAATATCTTTGTTATTTAAATATGTTTTAAAGATAATTGCTTAAACAAAACTGTATTGTAGGATTTATAATTCATGTGTAACTTATATGTAAGTAAATGTATGACAACTACAGGAAGACCACTCTAAGTTTCTTACAGATAGGCTGTAAGGTCCTTTAGTTCCTAAGACCTAAAGGAATCACAAAAGTAACTAAACAAAGAGTTATAGCTAGTGAGGCAACAAAGGAGGTAAAATGAAATTATAAAAAAATAAATCCAAAAGAAGACAGGATATAAGGTTAATGTACCAAAGTCAATTGTTTCTTTATATGCCAGTGATGAATAACTGGAATTTGAATTTTAAAATGCAACATTTTAGAGTGCTTGGATGGCTCAGTCAGTTAAGTGTCTGACTTCATCTCAGGTCATGATCTCATGGTTTGTGGGTTTGAGCCCTATGTCGGGCTCTGTGCTGACAGCTCAGAGCCTGGAGCTTGCTTTGGATTCTGTGTCTCCTACTTTCTCTGCCCCTCCCCTGCTTGTGCTCTCTCACTCTCAAAAATAAATAAAACATTAAAAAATTTTAGATAAAACACAACATTTTACACTGGCATCAAGAGAGACAGAGAGGCAGGGGGGTGGTGCCTGGGTGCCTCAGTCAGTTAAGAATCCAGCTCTTGATTTTGGTTCCAGTCATGATCTCACTGTTGGTGAGATCTCTGCTTGGGATTCTCTCTCTCTCTCTCTCTCTCTCTCTCTCTCTCTCTCTCTCTCTCTCTCAAAATAAATAAATAAACTTTAAAAAGAGAGAGAGATAGAAGAGAGAGAGAAATACTTAGGTAATGAACAAGATCATTGTACAGAGTATATACAAGATCTATATGAGGAAACTCTAAAACTGATGAAAAAATTAAAGGAGATCTAAATAAATGGAGAGATATTCCATGCTAACAGATAGGAAGACTCACTATTGTCAAGATGTTGATTCTTCACAACTCCATCTATAGATCCAATGCAATCCCAATCAAATTCCCAGCAGGTTCCTTTATGAATATAGACAAATCGATTCTAAAGTTTACATGGAAAGGCAAAAATACCCATAATAGCCAGCATAATAGTAAGTAAGAAAAACAAAGTTGGAGGACTATCAGGCTTCAAGACAATATAAAGCTACAGTAATATGACAGCGTGGTATTAATGAGAGAACAGATAACTTCATTAATGGAACAGAACAGAGAGCCCAGAAATAGACTCACATAAATATAGTTAACTGAATTTTGAAAAAGGAGCACAGGCAATTCCATGTAGGATAGACTTTTTGACAAATGGTA
The DNA here is from genome assembly GCA_028646485.1 of Cryptoprocta ferox. Lineage (NCBI taxonomy): Eukaryota > Metazoa > Chordata > Mammalia > Carnivora > Eupleridae > Cryptoprocta > Cryptoprocta ferox. Next base: position 31,620,464 of record CM053560.1, read on the forward strand.
CTGGAACAAACTAGACATTCACATGAAAAAAAAAATGAATCTAGACACTGACTTTACACCCTTCACAATATTAACTCAAGATGAATGATAGAACTAAATATAAAACACAAAACTATAAACCTTCTAAAATATAACATAGGAGAAGATCTAGGTGACTATGGGCTTGGCAATGAGTTTTTTCAATGTAACACCAAAAGCCGTATCCATGAAAGAAAAAATTGTTAACTTGGACTTCATTATAGTTAAAAACTCTGCTCTGCAAAAGACACTTACTAAAAGAAAGAAAAGACACACCACAGTTGGGGAGAGAATATCTACAAAACACATATTTGATAAAGGACTTGTATCCAAAATAGTCAAGAGACTCTTAAAACTCAACAGTATGAAACAATCTGATTTAAAAATAGCTAAAAGATCTGAATAGACACCTCATCAAAGCAGATATACAGAGGACAAATATATGAAAAAATGTTTAAATATATGAAAAGATGTCATTAGGGAACTGTAAATTAAAACAATGAGATACCACTATACACCTATGGCTGAAATTCAAAGCACTGAAATCATCAAATACTGGTGAAACAACAGGAACTCTAGTTCATTGCTGGTGGGAATGCAAAGTGGTACAGTCACTTTGGAAGACAATTTGGCAGCTTCTTACAAAGCTAAACATATGCTATCCTATGATCTAGCCATTCTACTCCCAAGTATTTACTCATGAGAAAAGAAAGCATACCTATATTCAACTATCAGTAGTCAAATGTTCATAGTGGCTTTATTTATAGTTGCCATAAACTGGAAAGAACCCAAAATGTCCACTGATAGGTGAGCAGATAAGCAAATTGTGGTATGTGCATACAGTGGAATACTATTTAACAATAAAAAGGAATGAAGTATTGATACATGCAACACCATGGATGAATCTCAAAATAATTATGCTGAGTGAAAAAGCCAGACCAAAAAGAGTTTATACCATATGATTTCATTTATATATGACTCTAGAAAATGCAAACGAATCTTGAGCAACAAAAAAGATCAGTGGTTTGCAAGGGGAGGTTAAGATGGAGAGGGCTGGGAGAGATGGATTACAACAGCCATGTGGCAACTTTTGGGCATAATGGGTATGTTCATTATCTTGATTGTGCTGATGATTTCTTGTGTGTATACATATACTAAAACTTACCAAATTGTGCTAAATATGTGCTATTTATTGGATGTCAATTATGACTCAATGAAGTTGTTAAAAATATTTTTAAAGCTCCCAATTTTGGTCTCATGTTTGACTCTTCAGTCATATCTCCTTCCTGCTGTAAGTCTCTCTCCATAATAGTCAGTTATTTAAAATATAAAGAACTGGGGTGCCTGAGTGGCTCAGTCAGTTGGTCATCTGACTCTTGAATAGGGCTCAGGTAATGTCTCACGATTCATGAAATTGAGCCCCGCGTTGAGCTCTGCAGTGAGAGCATGGGATTCTCTCCCTCTCCCTCTCTCTCTATCCCTTCCCCACTTGCATGTGTTCTCTCTCTCTCTCTCTCTCTCTCTCTCTCTCTCTCAATAAATAAAAAGAAACATTTAAAAACATATAAAGAACAACTTTTTCATTCCCATTAAGTACAAAATATCTAATGAAAACCTAATGTGTGTAAGTCAGTGGACTGGGCAAGCACTTGAAGGGGATACAACTGGATGATATAGAGACAGATGTCAGATTACAAGGAATAAGAAAGAGTGAGGATAATAAGGTATAGTGGAAGGTGTAGTTCACTTTACTAGAGTATAAAAAGGCTCAGAGAATTGATTAAACAGGAAGGCAAATTTTAGGCCATGGAGAACCCTTGCCAGAAAGCTTTAAAAAAATGGCAAGGTTGAGTGAGGCTCAAAGCACCCCAAAAACAATTCTAATATGAGTATCAAAGATCATCGATCGCAGATCACTGTAACAAATATAATAATGAGAAAGTTTGAAATATTGTGAGAATTACCAAAATTTGTGACAGAGTCACAAAGTGAGCAAATGCTGTTGGGAAAATGGTGCCAGTAGACTTACTTGACATGGGGTTGTTACAAACCTTCAAATTTGTAAAAAATGCAATATCTGCAAAGCACAATAAAACAAGTTATTCCTATAAAAATGGCAAGGTTAATATGTCAAAATTTCAAGAAGAACACAGAAGATGCCAAACACAAGTTCTTAAAGTAATATTCTTTTATAATCTTCTCATTTATTGAACTGTAGTACATTAAATATCAATGGATGGACATGAGATTAGGGAATGGCTAATTATGAAGACACATTTACTCACAATATTTCTTCTGTATGAAACTATGGGAATACAAAGTTCCAGTATCGTTTAATTGAATGATTTCTCCTGAATTTATAGACTTCAGTTGATCATTCTAAAATTTATCAACTTTGGCACTCTCCCTTCATGGGCCAGGAATCTTTGGCTGTTATGCCTCAAGTGGAATAAGACTCCTGGAGAAATTCTTTTGCTACCACAACTATTCCAGTGTGGTTCTAAATAGTGAGTCCCAATGCTTGCCAAATTCCTCTGGTTTGATCCCATCTGGATGAACCCATAATATAGCAAAATAGTACCTTCTACCTCCTGGCCATACTTGATTGTCCAATATCCTTCCAAAATCATGCATACATTTTATCTTTAAGAAACTACTGGCCCAAGGCTCGTAATCTAATGCAGGACATTAGGTACAAAGAGGCACAAGGAACAAACATTTGATTCTTAATCACTGCTATGTTCTCTTTCACTTTCATCTTACTGGAAAAGTAATCAAGGAAACTCTAAGAGTGTGTGCACCTTTTGAGTGTCTAATCATAGTTATGGACCAAATTATATGAGCTTGAAAGTCCCTTGGCAATCAAGCGTTCCAGAAGGAGAACCCCACCATGTGCAAAACACACAGGGTCTCTTTCTAGTTGCACTTAATGTCTGTCTAAAATCAAAGCTGGGGCGCCTGGGTGGCTCAGTCGTTTAAGTGTCCGACTTCGGTCAGGTCATGATCTCACAGTTTGTGAGTTCGAGCCCCACATCGGGCTCTGTGCTGACAGCTCAGAGCCTGGAGCCTGTCTTCAGATTCTGTGTCTCCCTGTCTCTCTCTGCCCCTTCCCGCTCACGCTCTATCTCTCTTACAAAAATAAACATTAAAAAAAATTTTTTTTAATAAATAAATAAAATCGAAGCCAAAACTTCTTCTCTGGAGCCCTCTCTTTATTAGGAAAGTAAAATTCGTCTGTCTAGTTTCTCAAAGTCCTTCCATCCACTTCAGTCTTAAGTGAATTCCAGTCAGCCAACGACATTTATGCAGTCCGAGAAGCCCTCAACTGAAATTCCCCAGAATCACTAATTCTGAAGCTTCCAAACATTCTTTTGCTGCTTCCGGCCTTTGCTAATTTAATATTAGCTTTTGTTTTCTAACTCATTCCTTTTCTCCATACTACTGGGTTTGGCCAATGTAGTTCTGGTTCCTTCTAACAAGGCAATCTTGGGCCCCTTTGTGTTGAGCATGGTAACTTCCACCTATATTCCAAAGAGGCACATATAATTTTATATTGAAGCCATTCACAGTTCAATGAGTTTCAAAATAACACTAAAGACCTCAAACTTCTCAAAAATATGAATATAACCTTCTGTATAGATTATATTTTAGATTTATATCCTAGTGTTTAGCTAAGAAAAAAAAAAAAGCAGGGGATGAACCCAAGTACACTCCAGATGTCTTCTTTGGGTGAGCTCAACTTGTACAAAAATTTTTGGACAAGATACACTGCAGCTAAATACAGATGAAAGCCATAGAGAAAAGGGAAATGGATGAATCACAGTCATGGTATAAATAACTTGCAGGAATTCATTTCCAGACAACTCATTTCATTCATACTTCAATGCTGAGTTTAGGGGAATACTACTGAATAGGAGAGGGTCAGAGTAGACAGTTATAAAATACCTATTTTAAATTATTATTTGTGCATATGACACTTCTCTATGATTAGATTTTTATAACAATTTATTAAACATATATATAATGGGTACTTTATACAGATTATATAATCCAATACTTATATAACCTGAATGTATTATTGTTATTGTTCCCATATTAAGAAGGATGAAAGAATCCCCAAACATTTTAGTTACTTGCTCAGTTTACCCTGCCAGTAGAGGGTAGCACAAGATATCCAAACCCAAATCTGGCTCTAAAACCTGTGCCCTTTCCAGAAGCATGCACTCACTCGCTGTTGAAGTAGTTATTACTAGTCTGGTGCTTTGGAAAATTCCTGACACGTGGAACCTGGGATAGTATAGTAGAAAAACACTTGTGAGCCTAGGCTCTAGCAGGTATGTGACCTTGGCCTAATAATGTCCCTTTTGCAGGCTTTCTTTTTGTCATCTATAAAATGAAGAGTTTGGATAGTTAACATCTGAGGGCCCTTCCAGTCACAATGCAAAAAGACATGGACTGGGGGGAAGGATGAGTGACAGAGGATCACTTGGGTATTAGGAACAACACAGGCAAACAAGTCCAGGACTGAGGAAAAAAGGCAGAAATGTAGCAATATTGTATTCCCAACGTAAATAAACAGACTTTATATAGTATATACAGAGTTCAACAAGATCCTGTCACCAAAAATTTTGACAAGACTCACCTGTTTGAATTTAAGATCAATTAACACATAAATTATATGAAATAAAATACAAAATACATACAGACATGAGAAACCATCAGACAAACCCACATATGGACAACACTTTGAGTTTGCTTTTTCACAAGGCTCTGAAGACTATGTGGGGTTCCTCTTACATAAAAAGAGGTATGAACTGGCACAGCCTGGCATAGGGCAAGAGAGTTGATAGAGTTTCTAGAAAGAGTGGCAGAGATGAACAACCCATTGTGTCTAAAAGAGCTCTATTCATGAACAAAAGGGAAATGTTCTTCTACAAAAGACAACAACTGTATAGGATTTTTGTTTTGTTTTCCTTCTAATATTCAGGCCAGCAAAGTCAGTCTGTGCACAGTGCAACAATTTAAAACCTTCCTCATCCATGGCTTCTCCTTAAATTCACACAAGATTCTTCAATAAGATTTCCTGATTCTTCCTTGGTTTCCTAACAGGAGGAGAACCAAGGGCCTCTTTGCTCAGCTGCCATCACTAAGAGCCAATAGGAGATGTGTGCAGGCGAGCACCGTGGGAAAGTAGCACAGGCCAGAGGTGAAAGGGCTCTAGAGCCAGCTCTCCACCAGCTGGGGCCTGATAGGCAGCAAATGGCCAAGAGCTCTCTGGGCCTTGGGAGACCTACTGGTTTGGGATATACTGTCAGAGATGAGAAGGGGGTCCAACTTCTAGTTTTATGAGAGAGTACAGAGGCTCTGGTTATCCATCTTCAGCTCTCTCAATCAATAAATATGTTTTATGTGGAAAAAAAGAAAAAAATAAATAAAAGATGATGAGCAGTCTGGCAAAAGAACCTAAGACAAACCAAATCTTCCACAGGATGTTCGTAGACAAAAAGGCTGAGGAATGTGGAAGGGGGATAAACCTCCCCAAAGAGGAAGGGAGGGGAAAAAAATTAAAGCCATCAGTTCTGACATTTGCCAAGAAAGGAGAGTGAGAACACTGTTGGAAATGTCCATTAACCAGGTAGTAGTGACTTACTTCTGACTGAGTCTACACACCCTAACGACACCCCACCACCAAGGCCACCACCCCTGTGCCCCACTGAAGACAGCAGCTGCTTCTCAAAGCCCCAGAGAGCAACAGGCTGAATATAGTGACAGCTGGAAGGAAGGGGATTAGGCAAGAACTTGGCATACATCGAAGTATAGCCAAAAGGCACAAATATGAAGAGAGGGAGAGAGAGACAATTTTCCTGTGTGGTTTGTGTGTGTGGTATGGGGGGAGCTCAAAATAAGAGCTAGCCAAAGTTCTGGCCTTGATTGCCTGAAGGATTTGGCAGGCTCAGCCTTTCTCATGGCAGGCGGGCCAGGAAATGAAGCTTTCAGCTGTCTGCTTCAATGTTTTCCTCACTGTCACCATTTTCATGTTTGGCCCCTGGCTCGTTTGTATTTTCTTCTTCTTTGGGGATTAGCACATAAGTGTGGACAAAATCCATTTTGGTTATTCAAGACTGTGTCATTTCCTCCCACACCGTATTTGTCAACTAGGGACTTCAAGAACATGACATTCTGACACAGCACAAAACAAATCGTAGAATTAGATGATCTGAAAGGGACCTTAGAGGCCATCTAATCCAGGCTCATTTTACAGCTAGAGAAACTAACAGCAGCTAAGAGAAGTAAGGTTCTCTGCTGAAATCACACTGACATTTAGAGAGTAGTGAAGTGGGAACAAGTACCCAGCTCTCCCATTCCCAGCCAGCCAGTGCCTTGCTCACAAAAAGCAGTATTTAGGAATCCTTTAGGATTCCATCTCACACAACATGCTAATCTCCCCTTGCCAATCCCTTTTTTAATGAGGACTTAATAAGAATTGTGATGTTTTTCCCTCCCTCTCTCTTCCCTGCCCCCTCTATTTTCTGATCAAAAATGTGCACATGGGTTTGGCAAGTCATTATCCAAAATGTTAGGTCTCAAGAAAAAGAAACTTGGAGATTTATATAACTAATAGCACTCTGAGAAGATGCTATCTAAAACCACGCAGAATACAGGTCCTTAAAAATTAGCTTCATAAACTTAGATCTTAATTTTCACATGCCATATATAAAGGCCGCTATTATTAAATCATGAAAATAATGCTGCTACCCAAATAAACTATGGCCTCAGTATATCCTGCCATGTTGACTTACAAAGTAGCAAATTAATTTCAGGTCTTGGAGATGAATTAAATTAAACAGGTATTTTAAAAAGGAGTATTTCTAGTTCAAGAAACAAATTTAAAAATCAGAAGATATTTGGGGCACCTGGGTGGCTCAGTCGGCTGGGCGTTCAGCTTCGACTCAGGTCATGATCTCACGGTTCGTGAGTTCGAGTCCCACATCGGGCTCTGTGCTGACAGCTAGCTCAGAGCCTAGAGCCTGTTCTTCCGATCTCTCTGTGTCTCCCTCTCCCTCTGACCTTCCCCTGCTCACGTGGTCTCTCTCTCTCTCTCAAAAATATATAAAAACATTTAAAAAAATTTTTAAAAATCATAAGATACTATTTTCACTTGAAAGAAAAAACTATAAAACATCATGAAATGTCTTTTATGACAGAGTTGAACCTATATACAAAAATTATTTCATAATTTTCCCCTTTTTGCTAATGGAACTAATTTCTGATATTGAGAAAAATCACACTCAGAAATAGGTGAAATTTTTAAATTCTAGTATAGTTGACAGTGTTATATTACTTTTAGGTGTATGATATAGTAATTCAACAATTCTCTCCATTGCTCAGTCTTCATCTTGATAAGTGTACTCTTAATCCCATTCAAGAAATAGGTGACCTTTAAAGACTTAAAAGATTTGGACTCTACAAAGGAGTTTGTAAGTGTGGAAAGGCAAGTGGATATACATTGGTTTACATGTAAGGTCATAAGTAAGGAATTAATCTTGTTTATCAAATTATGGCTTCTTCTACTAAAATGTTTTTCAGTACTATGGAAACCATGTTATATGATGTTTTTTTAAAAAAACACTTCACCTCTCTTTGCTGCATCTACTGCAAGAATGGAGACTATTCTCAACAATCAGACGGTCGACATATTCCAGAAAATGGCAACATCACTCTGAAGAGAGGCACAGTTATTGTGAAGGGCCCCAGAGGAACCCTATGGGGGAAGCTCACTCACATCAATATAGAACTCATTGTCTTTGGAAATAAGAAACACCTACCAGGTATCTCAAATCCAGAAAGATGAGTTAATTCTTGAAGGAAACAACACTCAGCTGCTTTGGTACAGCAAGCCATGATAGTTGAAAAAGTATATCAGAAAATTTGGGGATGGTAACTATGTCTTTGAAAAAGAAATAGCTCCAGCAGGCTGATGAATAAGATCTAAAAGTTGTACACAACAGAAACAAGATGCTGGGTGATTCCTAGGAGAAAATGGCATCATCGTGTCAAAATAAGACTATTTAATAAAGAGTACTAGAACACATTACATAGCAAAAGACAAAGACTTAAAACAAACCAAACAATAATGTTAATGTAACACCCAGACATAAGAGAATATAGTAAATTTCAGAGTTCTGAGAGCTTTGTCTTTATATTTACATGGAGCACTAACTACATGCAAGGCATTTTGCTAGGTGTCATAGGAGATGCAACAATGAATAAACTGGTCTCTCTCATCAGGAAATTTATCATCTCACTGTATCTGCATGTTCTTGCCAGAGAATGAGAAAAGTCCAGGGCAGCAGTTCTAAAACCTTTTTGGTCTTGGGCCCCATTCACACTCTTAAATACTACTAAGGATTCTCAGAGTTTTTATTTATAGGGGATATGTTTATCATATTAGAAATGAAAACTGATGAATTTTTAAAGCATTGATTTGCTAATTTGTTTAAAGATAACACTAATAAATTCAAAACATATTAGCATAAATAATGATTTAATGAAGAATAACTATTTTCTAAAACTATTTTCTAAAAATAATTTGGTGAGAAGAATGGCATTGTACATTCTTACAAATCCCTTTAATGTCTGGCTTCATAGATGACAGCTGGAGTCTGATATCTGGCTCTTCATTCAAGATGTTATAATATCATACTTTAGAGGTCCTCTAGACAACTACACTGTATGCTTGTGAGAAACTGAGAATGAAAAAGGCAAATATGTCTTAATATTATGACAAAAACAGTGTGACCCCACAGATCCCTTGAAAGATCTCCTGGGACCCCCAGGGATCTCAGACTTCATTCTAAGAGCCACTGGTCAATAGCAATGAAAAGTATGCTCAAAACTGTTCAAAACTGGGTAAATTAAGAGTGAATTCAAGCTTACTTTACCCAAGGTTTTAACTTAGGGACATCTTACAGTAACAGAGTTCATTACTTAGCCTACTAATTCTAAGACAAGACTTGTTTTCCTTGTGAGACAGTCCACACTGCGAGATGGGTCTGCTTTCTCTGGCACTGTCAAGACTGCCTCCTCAAAAGGGTTGGGCTGCATGGGCATTGGCACAATGATGAGGGACCATGTGCCCCCTTTGCCTGGGGCAGTCCGGGCTAGTCCTATTGTCCCAGGGTAATAATTAGTACAACTCCTTCACTCTCAAAAGTATTCTAGTTTGGATGATAATTATATGGTCACCCTGACAATGCCTTGCAAAGGGAGTGCAAGCATTCTGCTTCCTCCCACTGTGTGGACAGGTCTAAAAGAAGCCATGCTAGGTTTATTACATGGTAATATTTCACCAGCCTCTTTTCCTAAAAGATAGCCAACTGAGGGAGAAAATTCCTTATGATCTCTTGGCTCTGTGTCTTCTTTTGCTTTCTGAAACTATTGACAGTAACCATTCTGGACAGTTCTGTATGACAGCATGAGCTCTTTGGTTTTTTGCCATGCACCTACCTCAGAGTTTGAACTATAGGATGTCACTCTTGCCCAACTGCTTCAAATTGGTTTGAATATAACCTATAGATTAAGGGCTACAAATTAACCAGACTGGGTTAACCACTAGGCTAATAAAACACTGGGCAAAACCTAGCACATAGATTCACCTCATAACCAGAAATTGAGGCAACTCAGCAAGACAAGAGACTTCTTTGAAAAAGTATTCAATCTACCAGGCCTAACTCCATGAACATGGCAGGGGGGATGAAGAGGACTGGAAAAGAAGTACTGTAAATTTTCATTAGTGAACCTTGAAACTGACACAAATTTGGCTTTGCCTCACCAAGTGGCAGAGAAACTTCAGCAGTTATTCAGTGCTTTTAGAGAGTAGGGTAAAATTATAAGAACATTTTTATGAGTTGTGGCTGGCAAGCCCTGGCCTGTTAAAACTCTTTAAAAACCAATGCCTTGGTGGAGGTAACATTTACTATTTACTGTAGCTCTGGTTGTTAGGGGTTATTGCTAAGGTCCCCGTTTTCCATGACATCAGCAGCATTCCAAGGGAAGTGTGTGTCAGTGACTTTCAGTAATGACTCCTTTTTCCAAATGTTCAAAGCTTCTGCCAAGCTGCCCTACACCTGCACACCAGCTGAGTTGGAGGAAAAGGAAAAGCACGATGGATTAAGTGGGATTTTTGTCTGGGCTCCTTAATGAGACTAAAGGCTTTTCTTCCTTCAGTATTTGGTTTTGTGTAATAAATTGATGCCGATCCCTTCAGGAGTGACATGACTCATCCTTAACATTTCATAAACCAATCTATCTGTCATGACCTCTGGCTGTCATATTCTGGACTAGGCTTTTGTGAGTTTTCTTCTATAAGGTAAGTTCAGGGCTTACCAAGATGATCGGCATGGCACGCCAAACACTGGGAGAGGGTTTTGAGGGAAGCATCTGCTGCTCCCCCAAATTAGCAGGCAACAGAAGCACTGAGGAGATGTTCCTGTGTGGTTGCTTTAAGGATCACCTGGCTTTCAACATTTCAGACCAGACATATACTCTTACTGCAGCAGCAGACTCACTCCAGAATCTGTCCTCACCACAACAGGGATATGGTTCATCTCATCATAGGGTGCTTACAGCCCAGTTAAGAAGTTTGTCACCGGTAGTGGAACCAATACTAACCACGTGCTTACAAAAGACCTTTTTTTTTTTTTTTAATTTTTAAAATTTATGTTTTTTAAGACCTCCCTTCCAAAAGGCTACAAGCATTTTATCAACATTAAACTCATGAGTATTCATGATAATCCTCTGGGAGGTGGCAAATATCAGTTCAAGGGGGAGAAACTGGGAGATGACATTAAGGAGAATGAAGTCTTCTTGCAGGAGCGAGGCAGGAGAGCACATGGAACCCCAATCCCACACCTTCATCCCTGAGGTACTGACCCCTGTCCAGTTCTGCCTAGGCCAGACTAACCTGCTCTCCTGTCCCAACCAAATGATTGTAAAAAAACAAGCACTGTTGTTGATGAGGCAAAGTATGAAGCTGTCAAAGGAAAACAAGAAGAATTTTACATAAAGGTACAGAGGAATGTCCTCTTAAGGATTTTGAGAAGAATGATTTATGCTTTCAATATCCGCTTCTATGCATGACATAAGGCAGGAGATTGCATCTTTCAGTATCTTAGTTTCCACATCTATTAAAACTAACACAATTTTTTTTAGTATCTCCAAGAATGTTTTGAAATTTTAATTTTTTGAACTGCATAGATAACTTTGAGGGAGGATCTCCAAAGTACTAAAAAGTATCCTCTTTTATGGTAGATTACACAGTTCTAGAGAAAATTCCTTTAATTACTGATATATTTGTTCTTTGGAAACAGGAATAAATTCATGTGCTTTCCAGTGATTTTTAAAATAAAGCCTCTATAATTATAAAAAATAATAATCATCTTCATCTTGAAGAAACTACAAGGAATTTTTTTAAAAAGCCATAGGGGTGGTATCGCCTGTGGTTTATTAACCACAGATAACATACTAACAAAAATGGCTCTGTTTCCCAATTTCTCTTAGACTTCATCAGAAAGGATTCAAACATGAAAAAAATACTAAAGGAATCCTTCACATTCAACCGTAGATTGCCTATGAAGACTGGAAAACACAATTCTTGGGTTTTAAACTACAAAAGTCTGTCCAGTGCTCACATTAAATCCTGAGCCTCAGTTACCCTAAATAATTTTTAAGGGGGAATTTACAATTATGGGTTGATAGCAAAATAACTGAGCTACTACCAATTATAAAACAAGATCTCAATAAAATTTCTGGTACAGCGAATTAACAAAGTTATCTGAGACTAACTTCCACAAATCATTTTCATAAATAAACAAATATATAAATTAGGAAGCAGGGGAAGGGGGAGTGGTTTACCCAAAATGCTTAAATCTTAAGAAAAAAGAACTGGAAAAAAATCCTTTTCTTCTTGAAGATAAAAGATTTAATGAGTTACTAATCCCCTCGGTAAAGTTCCTTTGGTAATTGCCCCTATTCTAAGCCACATTAATTTTGCTAGGAGCTTTTGCTGTTAAAAGATGTTGTTTTATTATGTTAAACTACACACAAAAGCAATGTAACAAAACAGCAAAATATGCTTCTGATTTTGTTATGCTACCAACCTATACTTACCCAGAAATTTTAACTGCCAAGTGTCTTTTATCTAATGCAGACTTCATCTTTCACCACCCACCCTTCACCACATAAAGTAACAGCGTCATTAGGAGTGGAAAACTCTGTGGGAATAAAAACCTGAGCCCTGGAAAAAAATACTAAATGGGAATCTGCCTCCAGCTCTGCAGATTTTCAAGCTTATCCTGGCCTCTTGGGTCTGGAAGCTAGACTTTTGTGCCCAGAATATGGCTGGATGAGGAAGGCGGTCTCAAATAGTACCCTGAGGGCTAGGAACAGAACACTCAGCCTATAGTCCTCCAAAGAGGTTTCAGGGCTCCCGCTACAGAGGATCCTTTTTCATTGGCCATTGGTGATGTCATGCCCATGTCTCAAGGGCCCAGGAAATGCACCATGACTAATGGAGTGCCTCATTTGTGAATACACATTCCATCTCCGAGGAGCAGCACAGGCAGAGTTTCAAGGCAAGGAAGGCCCAGAGAATGCCAGTCAGCCAAGCACAGAGGGCCTTCAGTAGTCCTGAAATAGATTGCTCTTGTTCACCTCCTCAGAAAACCCTTCAGCAACTGCCTGTATGCCTGTGGCCTGTACTGCTGCAGGACAATAACCCTAACACTGGTTTGTTTTAAAATTTACCCTCTTTAAGGAAAAAAATGGTCACTGTAATAAGGCACACATTCTTCCAGATTTCTAATGTATTAAGGCAGGAGTTAGCAAACCTTTTCTGTAAAGGACAAGATAATAACAAATTTTAGGCTTTGTGAGCCATATGGTCTCTATTAAAACTACTCATTTCTGCCTTGCAGTGTAAAAGCAGCAAGAGACAAGACCTAAATGAGTAAGCATGGCTGGGTTACAGTAACACTTGATTGACAAAAACGCAGCAGGCTGGCTTTGGCCCACGGGCTGGGAGTCGGCTGACTTCTGTATTGAAGGGTGAATCACCCCTTTCTCTGCCACACACCCTGGCCAATGGACTCTCAAGTAAGAGTGCAGTGACAGGAAAGGATGTGAAGGAGTTTTCACCCTATACCTGTGCTGGTTAGCCCATGTAGAGAATTTACAGAGGCAGTCTAACCCTTGGTTAGCTTTCCAGAACCCATATGATTGGCAATTATTAATAATTCCATTTGATGATTGAGAAAACTGGAGCCCAGAAGTTTACTCAAGATAGCCAAAGTTTTTCAGATAAGGCAACGAATAGAAAGGAACATGAATCAAGCTCGAAATAAATTTCATCTTATTATGGGGCCATGCAAGCCTCACCATAATATCTCAGGCAAAATTTAATTTTAAAAAAGCAGAGAAATATACTAACTTCTCAGGAACTGGTTTAATTTTTCTTTCTTTTGGCATTAGCTAATCCAAACAGAGCCTCCCCCCCCTCACTTTTGTTTTCTGTGAACCTAAGTAAGCCTATAAACCAAATGTCCTCTCCCAGAGGAAAAAACTTAAAACCCTGAGCTTTTGACAACAGAGTCACAGATCTAGGTATTTGTTAAAATTTACTTCATTCACTCTGTCCTGTTCTCTTGTTTTATTTTCTTCTCAAGACTTGTCACAATTTGAAATGTATTACTTATTTCCTGGTAACAACGAAGTTCCATGAGGGCAGGGGCTTAGTCTTGTTTACTATCTTTTCAGTACCTAGAACAGTACCTGGCACAGACCATGTGATTTATAAATATTTATTAAATGGATGGATCCTCTCAGATACTATCTATATATTTTCCTGGCTGTATGACCTCCAAGACAGGCAGTCTTTGGCAGGCATTTTCTCTTAATAAGGGCTGCCATTCCCCATTTATAACATTGTAAAACATACCAGCTTCCTAATGGGGAAGAGCAGACTGTTTCTTTACATCAGAGTTCCTAGTCCAATCAAACCTCTATTATGAGTTGAACCATACCATATGCTGCCACATGCTGGCATATCATGATTTCCCACCTTACCCCTTCAACTAGAATATTCTGCCACTGTTAGCCCTTGTAAGCATGTGTACTGGTTTTATGTATTTGGTTTGCTGGACTCCAAAAGAACCTCCCAAGGGGGTCAGTAATTGGACTGAAGTTCTGAAGACCACCTGTTCACTGTTTTATTAAAGATATTTTATTGAAGATGTAATAAACATGGTAGTTAGCCAACTACCTAGCATCCATTCTGTCTCAAATGACTGATCCAGTTGTATGTGGCCAAATATGGTATCCACTAGCTATATATGATCATTTAAATTTAAATTAATTCCAAAAATTCAGCTCCTCAGTTGCACTAAGCACATTTCAAGTGCTCGAGAATTGCCACATGTGGCTAGCAGCTACTGTATTGGAAGCACAGATACAGAACTTTTCCATCACTAAAGAAAGTCCTATTGGACAATATGGGATCTAGTCAAACATGGTAATCCCACTCACTTTGCCTGCAACTGATTTTTAAATGGGTATGTAACAGAATTCTGGTCAATAAAACATATAGGGAAGTCTATCAAGTGGCTTTTGGGAAAGACTTCCTTATTCCTAAAACACACAGCCTCAAAGAGATTGTCTTTCTTCTGGCTTTGCATAATACTGGTTTAGAATGTGATAGAAATACTGCAGCCCTCTTGTGAACCTGAGGGAGCCAAAGAGCAAAGCCCACTCACTAAAGATGGACAATGGAGACCAATGGAAGGAATAGGAGTTCTTAATGAATCACTAAGCTAGTATTACACTGTTACCAGTTTTGTATCCTCATTATGTGAGATAACCAGATGACAAATGTACTTATTGTTTAAATCATTTGGAGTTCTTGAAGTTTTTGTAACTTACATCCAGATGCAAACTAACTTACATCCAGAGCTTTATTTATATTTTTATATTGTTCTTTAATAAAAAGGTTCTAGTCAGTCAATGTACTGCTAAAAATCTGCAAGGACTTCCCACCATGATGTAGGTCTCGAAGTTTGGCCACAACAAGGTATGTAATATAGCCTCTCACAGATCTAAGCATCTTAAAAATAACAAAGGGAGAAAGAAACTTTTTACCGTATCACTTTTTCATCTGAAAAATTTAAGTTTAAAATGCAATATGAAAAATATTTTACATTTGCAAACAAAATCTCAGCAGTGAAAGCTCTATTTTTGATGGATAGCAATAAGAATTTTAGGGGAGGATTAGAAAATTCAGTATTCTCAGAATTGGAAGGATCCTCAAAGATTACTTAGTTCAGTTCTTTCACTTAAAACTGAAGAAAGTGAGGTCCACAGAAAAAAAGTAACTGTGGTAGACAGAACGGTGGCCCACCAGAGATGCCCATGTGCTAATCTTACATAGCAAAAGGGATTTTGCATATCTGTTTAAATTAAGGATTTTGAGATGGGAAGATTATCTTGGGTTATCTGGTAAGCCCACTGTAGTTATAAGGACCTTATAAAAGAGAGCCAAGAGGGTAAAAGGAAAAAAGATATAACAATGGAACCAGTGATTAGAGTGATGTACTTTGAAGGTGCTAGAAGGGACAATGAGCCAATGAATGTAGGTGACGTCCAGAAGGTGGAAAAGACAAAGAAATAGATTCTCCCCTGAAATTTCCAGAAGGAAGACAGCCCTACCAACACCTAGACTTTAAACTTCTCACCTCCAAAAATGTAAGAGAATAAACTGGTGTTTTATGCCACTAAATTTATAATTTTTTATAGTAGCAATAGGAAATATAGTTAGTTGCCTCCCTAAAGTTACCCAGCTTATACTAGCAATGCTAGAACTCAAATCTTCTGATGCTAGGTCCAGTTTTCCTTCTAGACCAAAAACTTCCATATATTATTTCCTTTTCCATGCTGATTTCTCATATATAGGACGATCTCAGTTCAATGCCTTTATAGTGTTTTATGGAAAAGCATCTGATTAACTATAATATGGGACCACTGTGTAGTGGTTAAGAGCATAGCCTCTAAGGGCCAGATAAGCTGATTTTGAATCCTGCCTGGCTCTGCTGCTTACCAACTTTGGGGCTTTGGGGTATAACAGCCATCTGTGCCTCAGATCCACCATCTATACAATGGAACTAATAATATTATTTATTTTTTAGGTTTATTATAATAAGTTAATTAGTTAATATTTGTGAAGAACATAAGACATGCCCAGTACAGAGAAAATAGTATGTGTTTGTTCTAATATTATAAACTTTTAGAAATCTGGCTGACCTATCTTCAAACTGTCACACGTAAGCCTGCTCACGACCACAACAACAAATTTAAAGGCTATTAGATAACAAAGACTTCAACTCAAAATTAAATTTTCAACTCAGGGTGTTTCTTAACTAACTTTGATGTCTAACTAACATAGTTTAGATCCTATTTTAGAATTTTCTGTATGTTTGTGCAAGTTACAGTTAAGCCAGACTACAAATAGGTCAGCCAATTTACAGATAGGAAAAGTGCTTAATTTATACCATAAAACAAACATGGAATCAGTTTTATAAATAATATAAGACCAAGATTTTTTAAAACATGGACTATGCAAATGCTATTTGATTAACTAGTTCATTCAAATGGCTGGGCTTCCTTCATTTTATAGAATAAGGTGAATGGAAGCCTTTGAGATCTCATATTTAGAAGGCTCGATCACTCTTAAGGTAACAACTTAAGGCTCTGCCAAAAATTTCCCCAACTGGCAAGAAAGTAGCTAAATATGAGGATTTTCCTCCTCATAACATTCTCGTATGCATGCTTGTAAGTATTACTTGCTTGGCTTGGTTTTCGTTTTAATGGAATGCAGCCACTCCTAAAGCATTAAAACCATTCACTGAGATTTGGACATGCTGCATTTTGGCATTATGAATGAGAAAAATTCTTTTACAGGAGACAGGAAATAAGGATATTTAATTGAATCAGTGAAATATTCACAGGTAGCATAAGTCTATAATGATAAGAAAAGAATGGAAATGTAAACTCCATGAAGCCAGCACCTCTGCCTATCCTGTCCCCATTATAACCTTGAACTTAGCACAATCCTGTAACAGTGGTAGGTGTGCAGTATTTGTGCAATGAATAAATGGACTGCAAAAGGAAAAGCAAAAGGATAACTGTATAAATAAAGCAACATGAAACGTTCCCGCACTTTCCAGGATGTGCACGATTGTGTAGAGAGTAGTGATGTAAGGTATCTTTATTTGCAAGAGTCCATGGTACAAGTAGAATCTGTAATGAAATCTGGCTGAATCTGAGAATGAAGCTACCGCCTTAAAAGAGCTGAACTTTTCTTCATTAATTAAAACATCGCCGGGGCACCTGGGTGGCTCAGTCAGTTAAGCGTCTGACCTCAGCTCAGGTCATGATCTCACAGTCTGTGGGTTCGGGCCCCGCGTCGGGCTCTGTGCTGACAGCTCAGAGCCTGGAGCCTGCTTCAGATTCTCCCTCTCTCTCTGCCTCTCCCCTGCTCACACTCTGTCTCTCTGTCTCAAAATAAAATAAAGACATACAAAAATTAAAAAAAAAAAAAAAAAACATCGCCGAAGAGAAGAATTGGTACTAGAATATAGCCAAACACACAGGCATTCCACTATTCTTGAACACTGCCTACTGAATGATTTTATTCATCTTAAATGTAACCAAGTCTGAGCTGAGAAGAAGGAGGAGGAGGAGGTAATTTCGCAATTTAAAATTCTTTAGATCAATCATAAATATATATGAGAATCATCTTCATCAAAATATAAAACTTATGCACTGCAAAAAACCATGTCTTTTTTTTTTGCTTCTTTTGGGGTTTTGTTGTTGTTGTTGTTGTTGTTGTTGTTTTGTTTTGTTTTGCAGATTTAAAAAACCAATTTGCAATTTAGGAGAAAATACTTGTAAACCACATATCCAGCAAAGGATTCATATCTAGGCTATGAAGAGAACTCTCAAAACTCAACATTAAAAAAATGAAAAATCCAATTAGAAAATGAACACAAAGATATGCACGGACATTTCACCAAAGGAGACACACAGACGGCAAGCAAGCACATGAAAAGATGTTTGATATCATTAGACATTAGAAAAATGTAAATTAAAATAAAAATGAAATATCACTACACAACTATCAAAAAGGCTAAAATAAAAATTAATGTAACACCAAATGCTAAAGAGAATGTAAAAATTAGATCACTCTTGCACTGCTGGTGGGAATGTACAATGAAACAGCCATTCTGAAAATAGTTTGATAGTACCTTTTAAAACCAAAAATAAATCCATCACACAAACCAGAATTGCACTCTTAGGCACATATACCAGACAAATGAAAACTTATTTTATTTAGAAACTTGTACAGGAATGTTCATTGCAGCTTTATTCATAATAGCCCCAAACTAGGAATTATCCAAATATCCTTAAAAGGGTACAGTACATCCATACCACAAAATAATACTCAGCATTAAAAAGGAATGAATTATATATCCACACAACTTGGATGAACCTTAAAGAAATTATGTTGAATTATTTGAATAATACTCACTGGACATTTCTTTGTACCTTCCTGTGAGTCTATAATTATTTCAAAATAAAAGTTTTTAATCCTCTTAAATCATTCAGATTTGAGTGTTTTATCCTTTTGAAGGTAATCCATGTGATTTTAAGTCCCTAGGTTCCTTTTGTTTGTTTTTTTGTTTTTTAAGTATACATGATCTCTCCCACAGTGGACATTCTTTTTTTTTTTTTAACTTTATTTATTTTTTGGGAGGGAGGTGGGGAGAGAGCATGAACAGGGGAGGAGCAGAGAGACAGAGAGACAGAGAGACAGAGAGAGAGACAGAGAATCCGAAGGAGGCTCCATGCTGTCAGTGTAGATCATGACCTGAGCTGAAATCCAGAGTTGGACGCTTAACCCACTAAGCCACCCAGGTGCCTTGGACATTCATTTTTATTTTTTTAATTTATTTTATTTTTTTTGACATTCATTTTTAAATAATAAAATATTTTCTTCCTTTCTCAAACTCAAAAATATATCTGGGTAAATATACCCTGGTTTCCAACGAGTAATCCTTGAGTTGAAATATACAGGAAAAAGAAAATGTCAGATATAACGGAAAACCAATATGTGACTGCCTTACTTAGAAAGCAGGTAGAATCTCTGCATCTCCAAGTTGGGAAGAACTTAAGGGTCTTCCAGTTCAAATTCCCACCAACATAAAAATCCTTTCTGTAATATCTCTGACGGATCTAAACTTTGTTTGAACACATATAGTGACAAAGTATGGACATTAATTGTTTTGCCCATCCAACCAGTTTCCCTTCTGACAAATACATCCCTCTTTTACTGTGAACTATTTTTCTCAGTTGGTTCTGACAAGAGCCAACTTTTCCCCAAACTCTACTTCAGTTCAGAGAAGGCACCTGAATCACACTGAGTGTCCTGACCCATCGCCTTGGTTGATCTGTCCAGAGTTGAACACCTGACCCAAACTGGACCAGAGCTTTTCCCCCCAGGACTTTTTCTCACTAAATGTGATAGAGTTTCTCTACAGTGTTGTGAGATATGAGAAGCAGGCACTCAGCAACCATGTTACATATGATGTACATGACAGAGAGTCTACAAAGAAAATAAAGCCAATATACAGAAGAGGAGTTGAGAGAAAGAGAAATAGAGCCAGCTGCATTTAGGTCACTGGTTCTAGTTGTTTCTGAGGCCCAGTGGCATGTCTGCCCTTCCCACAGTTCGGCTGGTCAATCCTTTCCTTTTTCACATGAAATATTCCTAGTATTTTTCTAATCATTGTCTCTTTTTACTAAGCTCATGCAAGTCAAATTTCTGCCACATGCAACCAAAAGAATTCTAATAAAAATGGGAGATCCATAACCTCACAATGAAGCTGGTTCACAGCTCTAATTGTACAATGTTCTTCCTCAAGTTGAAAGACAGTAAGTTCCCCTTCGCATTCCACCCATTGCCATACATCCGTATCAAGTCTCACCTCTTTTCCAAATACGCAAAAGTCGTGATTACATAACCTGTTGTGAAATGCACAGCACGCATTTCCCTACTATTTTAAGAACAGCACCCCAATTCTTTGGAGAAAATTACCTCTACCCTATTGAACGTAGACTGGTAGGACTGTGAGGCAAGGTGTCCTACCTTCTGCTAGCCAAAGAGTGAGTATATGGTCCAAGTCAGACTCTCTAGTCTTGGATCCTGACAAAAATGGTGAAAGTTGCTGAAGCATGATCAGTCTGGCAGTGAAGCCATAAAGAATATAACCACCAGGGTTACTGAGACCTCTTCAGTTGCTCTGGCCACTATCCTTTCTAAGCTTGATTCTTCAACCTTCTCTTGATGACTCTTTAAGCTGTTTGATACTCTTCCAATCAGATACGTTGTTTAAGTTAACTAGTTTATGCAATCAAAGGGTCCTAAATTAAACATACCCCAAAAGTTCTTTTTTAGATTAAGTAATTCCAGTTTGTTGAACTGTACTAATTCATGTGACTTGACTTGCAATCTCTAATCTGATTGATCCCTCCTAAATAACTGCATTAATCAAAATCTTTCATGTTAACGTCTATAAAATTAAATATTTCTTGCCCTAAAATATATAGGTGACTTTTTAAAATCTGCATAACATTTCAGTGTGTTGGATTTATGTTGTTCATTTCAGTTTAGTCTACAAAGGCTTACTATAAAATAACTAGTGTTCTGATTATGGCTGTCACTGACTTTTAGGAATACTGAAATAGAGACTGAGTTTTATTCTCTGACAGTATGAGACTATCCTGATCTGACAAAGGAGTGAACCAAGAATAATTCTGATTACCAATCTTTACTAAAGGAATTTAAGAACTGTATATTTGGATATTTGAGTTATATTTAAAAAATATGCTAATTAAATTTGTATAAAAGGACCTCCAGAACCACTGATACTCAAACAAATAAAGCCAGACCTTTCTTAGGGGATGAAGAAACAAAATTAGGTAAATAGAAGTAGAACACACAAATACACAATCAGGCATACAGACTAGGTATAGAAAACCAGTAGATCACAAAGCCTTATTTGTTAACTCTCAACCATTTGTAACTGCAATGCGCTCCTCCCTGATGACTACAGGAATTCCCTTGGGAAGAGAAGATAAGCTGCCACTGTGTCACCCTTTCTAATTTTATTTTCAAGATCCCACTTCAGGTCAGAAACTTTATCTCAAGGCTTTAGTAGGAGAATCAATTCCCACACAAAGAGTTTGGAGAGATACTGGCTAAAGAAAAATCACTGGACATTTTGTTTGAATTTCTGAGAACTTTTCTATTTTAATTCTAATTGTAGTTGTTAATCTATGATATGCTCATAATGAGAAATTTAAAGAACAAGTACTGCTGTAAAGCAATAGAGGAGGATGATGCCTAGGAGGGCAGGCTGACTGCCAGTCTGTCCCCAACAGTGGTTTTCATTTTGGTAAGTTTTTCTCCACCTATAATCTGAATCACAGCAAATCAGTCTTAAAACTCAATCTATTAAGCTCAGCAAGGCTGGGACCATATACTAACAGGAGATCCACATTAAACAAGGTCACAGGAGCTGAGGTGTATAATCAGAATACTGATCAATTAATTTCCTAAGAGAAATTCAATTACCGCATAGACCAGGAACACTTGGGTCAGTCAGACTAGCATGTTTTCTCCCTTCAAGGTGGTCACTATGGACTTGAGAGTGACCTCCAGGAACTGAGAGCAGTCCCCAACTCTTGCTAGCATTGACAGCAAGAAAGCAGGATTTCAGTCCTGTAGCTGCAAGGGGGAATGAACTCTGCCAATAACAGGAATGAAAAAAGACCCTGAGCTCCAGACGAGAATTTTGCCAGCCAACACCTTCATTTCAGCTTAAACAGAGAACTCAGCCAGCCTGTCCTGGATTTCTGGCCTATAGAACTGTGAGCTAATAAATAGGTGTTATTTTAGGCTGCCAAATTTGTTACGGTTCATTAACTTGTTACACAGCAATAGAAAACAAATATACTGATGGACCAGCAATTCTCAAAATGTAGTTCCCCAACCAGCATCAATATTATCCAGGAACTTGTTAGAAATGTAATTTCTTGGGCCACAAGATTTTGGAGGGGTAGGGCCTACCAATCTGTATTTTAACAAACCTTCCAGTGGAAACACACTAACATTTGAGAATTACTGAAGTACAGGATGCTTAAGTAGGCACAGGCGACCTCTACCTTGTGATTTGACCTTGTCTGTGCTTCAGTAGCTTACCATCATACTTTCTAACTGATACACTCTTTCTTTGGGATGTCCATTCATGCTATCTAGTTTCCCAGTCATCTTTTTTGCTTCGGCATTATACTCTAAGACAATTGTGTAAATATCCACTGTGATCCAACACTTGATTCCTAGTTTAACACTCTAAGGAAAAGCCTTACCCCTCTCACTAAATAAGGCATCTCACTGTTGGTCCTCTATGGTGTACCTGTACCTCGTGTCTAACTCTCTAGTCAAGAATAATGTAATGTACTTAAGCCTTTAATGTTGGCTGTGTGTTGCCACCCAAAACGCTCAATTCATATAACTCTGATAGTCACTTGCAGACTGGAAGTAAGCATCTTGCCTAACCAGAAACAGAAAATCCATAAGGCATAGTAATTTAGGCTCTACCATGGAGTAGCTGTTCAGTCTTAAGCAAGTCAGCTAAAATCTCAAAGCCTCTTTAGTCATCTGTAAAATGAAGAACCCAAAATGGATGATCTGTAACTTCTCCAGCAGCTAAATCATTGTGTGGCTGTCTCATTTGTAGTGTATTTCTTCTAGAATCAAGACTAATGCCCTGGATGATAAAAGAAAGATATGAAGCAGTAACTGATGTTGCAAGTGGCCTGGTTGTATATAATATCTCACAAAAAGTAGAAAAGATTAGATACCTTCCCATCTCTAGGAAGTTATCTTTGGGATTAAAGAAAAATTCATTTCAATGACATATTAACTTTTAAAGCTAGAGGGTAACCAAAAGTAAGTTGAGGGTTTAAATTAAAATTAATCAATGCCACTTTAAGAGTAAGGGAACAGGGGTGCTTGGGTGGCTCAGTTGGTTAAGTGTCCAGCCCTTGATTTTGGCTCAGGTCACGATCTCATGGTTCATGAGATCAGGCCCCATGTAAGGCTCTGTGCAGATAGTGTAGAGCCTGCTTGGGAATCTCTCTCTCTCCCTCTCTCTCTGCCCCTCCCCTGCTCACATTCTCTCTTTCTCTCTAAAAATAAACAGTTTTAGATTTAAAAAAATTTTTTTAAAGAGTAATGGAAAAACTTACTAAGAGCTATATATTTAATATCAGGTTCATTTCATGTGAGAATAGAGATACAGAGCAGGATCTATAAGCCCTTTATTAATGAAACCTGTACTTCTGTCAGATTCAATCTGAAAATTACAGAAAATCTGATTGCTGAAAAACTTGACTCTTGTGATCTAATTAATTTATCCTCATATTACCTTTTCTAAAAGTTTATTTCTCTGAGTAAGAATCTAAAAGAGAGAGGGAAATAAATAGGATTAAGCTTCTAATGGAATTATGTTTAATCTTCTAAAGGAGGAATCTGGGAACAACCAACACCTGACCCATATTCTAACGTGCAAATACCACCATCTTTGCAAGGTTTCAACATTTCTCTTAATAGTCTTTGGTCCCAGTGATTCTACCAGCAGTAAAAAAAACTTTCACTTTAAAGTTAAGATAAAGAATTTGTTTAGGTTTTTCTAATTGGGTCATACATTCATTTTTACATTCAGTTCAATAGATATTCATTGATCATCTACCATAGTCTCCAAGCTTTATGCTAGCAACCTGGGGATAAGTGTTCTGGTACCCACACTCAAAGAGCTTATATTCCTGGGATAGCCAGACTAATTAACAGGCAATTATATCAGTAGATACAATGAAACCTCAAAAATTCAAATCTGAATCTGATTATAGATCAGAGGAAAGGACAACAATCAGTTCTATTTAACCTTCAAACAGATGATAGATTACCATCTCTAGCTTTTAAACTAATAGTTGAAAGCAACATATTCTTCCTGTCATGATGATGTGAGCATAAGCAGAATACTTCTTTGGTACTTATGGTTCTCCAGGAATAAAAAGCACTAAAGCTTGTACATGTGTTGTAATGTGCAATTGTCATTTATGCCTATTATTATTATTATGCAGTGCAACTAACCTTAGAAAATGGGCCCCTTTTTCTCCTTGTTCATACAACTCAAGGCCACCGTTCACTGAATAAGTCGACACTCATCAGTAGAAATGTAATGAACGTGCTCTGTGTCCCAGCATTATGGTAGGCCCCGGGGAAATACAGATGGAGTGCAAGTCGTGTCTCCATGGAATCTGCATGGAGAAGCCTGCATATAATAGAAGAAACAACTATATAAACAAGTCATTGGAATAATGTGTAAAGAATCCTAGCAGAGATGAGGGAGAGAACAGACCTTAGAAGTGGAGGAAAGTTGGTGGGTTGAGGTGTGTGCTTGATCTATGGCTACATTTAAGGGACAGGGTGCAAAAAGGAATAAGACAAAATCTCTGCCTTAACTTCAGAGGTAGATGTGCAGAGAAGTGAACAAATATTTCAGAGGCAGATTGATATTTGCAGTAAGTGTTTTTATGGAAGTGGAAAGTGCTTTGGAAAAGCAGAGCAGGGAAGACTTTTCTTTGCACAAGGCATTGAAGAAAGCTTCACAAAGAAGGTGGTATTTGAGGTGGCTCACTGGCTTATACTCTGGAAGGTTCTATTTATACCAGCAGACATAAATGATTTCAGTTCTGAAGAGGTACTTTTAGACTTTCTCTTCCTTTAAAGTCTTGACAGAGAAACTGCAATAAGCAAATATATTTTCTGCGGAAAGAATCCACCCAAACACCTTGACATTCTCATTCCACATATTTCACACATGGTATCTTTTATGTCTGGGAAAGTAGCCTAGGAAATGGTTCAAATACCCCAGGGCCTCAAAACATATACGTTGGAAAGTGTACCTAATTTCCAGAAAAGGTCGAATTGCAAAGGAATCCATTTTGATTGGAAAAAAAGCTGTTCACTTCTGGGTATGGAACAGCTGCTACAGCGGAGGGACAAGGGAAGTAAAAGGCACCTCTGCTGTCAGGAAAGTCCTTGTACAGCCTCTTGTTCAGACCAGCAGCAATCTCATACTGACCATAGTGTCACATGTAAAACCCATTTGCGGGGTGGAGAGGCAGGTCGAATTTGATATAGTTATTAGGAGGAGCACAACAATCCTGACTGCTGCTTCTCACCTTTGCTGACAGTGATTTAGGACTGGAAGACTTGAATACAGAATAATCCATAAAGAAGGAAAGTAATTTTGCAACTGCTGAGTGTGAGTTGCTTTCTGGTACACACAAGAGTTAAAATGGCTGCCCCAGAAAAATAATATGCACAACAATAGAACCAAAATAGTAAAAGTGATCAAGAAATTAGGCCATACGAATTAAAAGCTAAGCATGAATATTTAAAAGCTGATAGAAAGAATGATAACTTGGGAGCTACTAGGGGGAAAAAAAACAGTATTATCATCAGCCCAAAGAAACTGCATCGCTCAAAGACATAGATGTATATAATTCAATCTCCACTGTGGTTATGCAGTCAAGTTATTCATATCAGATCTAGAAGAAGACCTGAGAAGCCACGGGAGAATTAGAGTGTGCATCAACATATTAGATAGAGTGTGCATCAAAATAAATACTGACAGTCATTATGAAGATCAGCCATGGGGGTGTCTTGCTTTGACTTCACAGGTATTATTTCAGTAACTTTTATAGACTCTTTACATGTGATCCTATGGTATCATGGTGCCTTATTCTATTTATTACACTTGTAAATGACACCAAAGAATGAGCTGTGATGGAACCACAGTTCTAAGAACAGAGACTACCATCAGATTTCATGGCAGATTAGGTGATATTTAAGATCGACGATCTCATCATCCAAAAAAGGGGTTAACCTTTAAAAAATAAATCTCTCAAATTTCTACATGGTTCCAATCTCTCCAGAAATGAAGCATTTTTTACTTTCCCCAGGCATATCCAATCCTCCTAGCAATCAAGTTGACTAAATCCAAACTGTACAGATTATCCCTACAGACCTGGGTGTGTGCCCATTAACCGAAGTGCACTGCCACTGCTCACATTTTCGCTCAGCCCACACACCCTGTGATTTGTATTGATGAAGCCCCAGTTCTAAGAGTTAACAGACCCAGTCCACATTTAGTGGAACAGAGGGCACTGAGAATCACACAGTCAGCTACCGACGAATGACCGCGTGTGCTTTTTCCATTGCATCTTTCCTTCCAGCTCTCATGGAAACAAGCACTGCCGCAGCCTGTGGATGAGCCAGCAGAGCCCAGTCATCTGGCAACCATGACTGGTCTCTGGCATCTGAGAACATCATCAATGAAAGAAAACGAGAGGATAAAAAAGAAGTGAACACAGACAGTTCATTTCTCCCCCTCTTAAATTCTGCAGCTCCACTTGCCTGACTCTACATTGATTTTGTTTTTGAATGCTGCATAAATTAATGTTGGAGCCCTACTCAGTTTTCAGACATCTTTGCTGTATGCCTAGTATAGGGCTCCGTAATGTTATTGCGGGCGTGAGGGCTCCATAAAGCTGAAAACTCACTGACATAATATTTTAAATAAGGATATAGTTCTCATCCAAAATGACATTCTGTGGGAAAATTTTGCTTTGTTGCCCATTTGTCATGAGAACTTGAGCACGTTACATAATCTCTTTCAACTGTATCTTTATCTCAGCATTAAAATGAGAACAAGAAAACATGTCTTCTTTTTATTATCATTAACTGCAAGGCCAACTGATTATTCAAAATGAACAAAAACTATTTGCAAGCTAATGGAGCTAGTCCACTGTTTTACCTTATGAAAAACACTCTTATATGGCCTCAAAGAACAGAGATGTCACAGTTGTGTGACCTCTGAGTT
Organism: Cryptoprocta ferox; assembly: GCA_028646485.1. Taxonomy (NCBI): domain Eukaryota; kingdom Metazoa; phylum Chordata; class Mammalia; order Carnivora; family Eupleridae; genus Cryptoprocta; species Cryptoprocta ferox. The sequence goes on from CM053560.1 coordinate 31,647,598, forward strand.
CTCTGCTAGTTGTCTTAATGACCTTATGGAAATGCATTTGATATTTCCTATTAAGCAAGATGTTGGTCTCTCCAGTGAGATATATACATACATATATATGTGTGTGAAAAAAAAAAGTATCCTTACATGAAAAACAATACAGTGTAGTAGCTAAAAGCACAGACTGGAACTAATTCTTCTACATACAAACTGTGTTGTCTTGAGTAAATAAGTTACTTAACCTCCTTGCTTTTGAAGACAGTGTTGTTGCTTCATAAGGCTTTGGGAAGAATTACATGAGTTAGAACTCACAAAGTGCTTAGAACAGTGCCTAGAACGTAGTAAGCATTCATAGTTCAGGTGATTGTGAATACTGCCAATCCAGAGACATCACCAAACTAGTACTTGTTCACATCAACTTTTAACTGGCACGTTTTTAGGCCATATAAATGATTTCAATGTCTAGCCCTAAACCCACATTGGACAAGTTTTGTATAGAAATTCTCACAAGGTTGCAGAGACTTTTGTTGCCCAGTGTCTAGAATGGTGCCTAGGACAGAAAAGGCACTCAATAAATCTTTGTTGAATGAATGTATGAATGGGAGATCCATCCCCACACACACATACACACTCTTTTTACCCCCAATTCATCCAGAGCCATAGCTGAGAAGAGCAGGTCTCCTATTCAGGGGCAGTTTTCCCTAGTTTGTCCATTTTGGTCATCACCCTTTGCAGTCTCAGCTATAAGCAGGAGGCTCCCATTTACACTTTTATCCTGCTTCTGCTCACACCCCAGCTTGGTCTCCTGCCCCCTTAACTCTGAGTGTGCCATGTGCCCATCAGAACCCAGACTCCAGTTCACCAAGGACTGACAGCTGCTCTCAGGGGAAAATCCTTCCACATTTTTTTTCTTCTGAGAAATGTTATTTTTTCAGTGATTTCTGGCCAACACTTACTTTTCTTACTTTATCTCCAGATAAAGTAACAAGACAGATTTTACATTTTAACCAGAATCTTTAGGTGTAATGTATTCATCTTCTATCAGATTGCTAGATGTAGAATTCTCTATAACCATCTCTTTAAAATGGAAAGAATAGGTTATAAGACAGTTAAGGCCTCTGAGTTTTGACATTATATCTTTAACCCTTGGAAGTTAGAGAGATTTTTCTTTCATGTTCCTGACTAGGACACATTCATTATTATTTCGTAGATTAACATACTAGCTATAACTTACTGAGTACTACTGCGCACCAGGCATTATACATATATTATCTCTAATCATTACAGTAACTTTGCAAGTATTCTTTATTAGCCTTATTTTTAAAAGTGAAGAAACTGAAAGCCAGAGCATTTATGAAACTTTTCTAACAATTCAAAGTAGTAAGAAGTTGTAGCAGACATGTATTATGGCACATGCCTACCCACGTTGCTCTCAGGGATGTTATTTCACCCTGTTAAGGGGTAGCAGTCATGCTTTATATCATATGATCCTACCGCCATGTCCCTGCCAAGTAGATGAAAGGTACTATATTGACCTAAGAATCCACAATTTATAGGTTAGTTAGTGCCCTCTGACAAACCTCAGCATTGATCTGAGCCAATCAGGTCCTTCCTTTTTCATATGAACTTTGCTAGTGGTGGATTATCTCAGTCAAAATTTCCTTTAAAAATTAAGTGTTAGGAAAAACAAAAAGTCAAGAAGTTCTAAACAGTCCGTCTTGAGAACAAGCGACAAAGGGCTATATTTTTCAGCCCTCTGATGCAATTATCTTTGTAAATTCAGCATTTCTTATTTAAATAAGAAAAATAGGGGTGCTTGGGTGGCTCAGTCCAGTTAAGCACAGGACTTCATTTCAGGTCATGATCTCGTGGTCTGTGAATTCAAGCCCTGCTTCGGGTTCTGTGCTGACAGTTCAGAGTTTAAGGCCTGCTTCAGATTCTGTGTCTCCCTCCCTCTCTGACCCTTCCTCCCTCTTATTCTCTCTCTCTCTCTCTCTCTCTCTCAAATGAATGTTAAAAATTTTTAATAAGAAAAATAACCTATTGGAAGGGCTGTAAGGAATAATACAATAACTTCTCCTATAAAATTATTCCACATCTTTATTAAATCTCAAGTATTTATGAGACCAGAGGAAAGAAGAAAAAAGAGCCACAATTTTTAAAAATTTCCCTGCTTGGAATTGGTTAACTTTAAACCACTTGTTTTGACACAGTCCCTTATTGTACTAGAAGGAGCTCAAGTCAGTTGTAGCACTGAACAAAAATATGTTCACTGCCTTTAATAATACTAATTCATTCATTTATATACATTTAGTGAGCACCTACTGTGCTCTTAAGAATTATGCTGGGAGTTAGGAAATACAGTGGTGAACAAAGCAGACTTGGTTCTTGCCTTCATAGTATTTATGTTCTAGCAGGAAAAAGACCTCAAACAAATAATTGCACAAATAATTACAGCAGCAAAAAAGTGCTTAAATAGGGGAAATAAGATATATAATAGAAGGACTAGGTAATGAAGAACTAGCACAAAAATATGAATATTACAGATAAATCTCACTCATTATAGATACAAAATTTTAAATAAAATATTAACAAAAAGAATCCACCTTGTAGCACCTTGAAAGAATAATCACCATGACCAAATGGGGTTCATATAGGAATATAAGGATAATTCCATATTAAGAAATCTGATAATTCAATAAGAAATCTGAGAATTCAATATTAAGAAATCATATTAGAACATTAAAAGAGGCAAGTTATATATGTATATATGTATATATAAGAGGTAATATATATTACATATATCATGTGTATATATATATATATATATATATATATGAATGATAGAAGACATTTTATAAAATTCACCAAATTCTTGACATAAACTCTTGATTCAATAAGACTATGTATTTCTAATGGCTGCTTACTACATTCCAGGCAGTTTTCTAAGCAGTTTAATGAGTTTTAATTCATCTAATACTTCCAAAACCCCTACAGGCAATGATATTATGGCCAAGTCATATAAGGCCTCAGAGGCCTTGGTGAAGATTTTGGATGGTCTCATAAGGAGAATAGAAAACTGCAGAAAAAGTGAAGCAGAAGCAGATGTAATCAGATTTGCATGGTATAAAAGATCACACTACTTGCAATAGAGAGTACAAGAGCAGATATGGGGCACCCAATTAGAAAGCTATTAGAGTAGTCCCAGTGAGTAACAGAAACATCCGATCTGCAAAGTTAAAAACCTGGGAAATTATTAAAAATTTAACTTGGGGAGTGCTCCTGAGAGTTCTTGAATAGAGAGATAATACATGTACAGATGTATTTTAGGTGAGTTGGAAAGGGGAAGAGAGTTAAAAGTAGCGAGAACAGTTAGGGAATGACTGCAATGTAGATAAGGCAGTCATTCTGGGTAATGAGAGTCTGAACTAAAGTGATGGCAGAAAAATGGAAGGAAGATAGAGATACAAGAGACTGTGAGCACCGGGAAAAAACTTCCATATACACAAAAAACTCCATATACACCTGCACCATGCTATGGATAGTTTTGTTGCTTTCATGAACTCCTTTGTGCCCAAGCATATCTTGCTCTTCTTTTAATTGCAGCAATCAGCACAAATAGGCACATGGTAGGCTCACAAGTCAAATAAATGAAAGATAGAATGAACAAGACAGAATAAAAAAGACAAGAAATAACAAATGTTGGTGAGGATGCAGAGAAAAAAGTACCCTCCTGTACTACTGGTGGGAATGTAATTGGTGCACCCACTGTGGAAACAAGGTGGAAGTTCCTCAAAAAATTAAAAATAGAAATACTATATGATCCAGTAATTCCACTACTGGGTAATTACCTAAAGAATACCAAAGCACTTATTCTAAAAGATAGATGCACCCTATGTTTACTGCAGCATTATTTATAATAGCCAAATTGTGGAAGCAACCTAAGTGTCCATCCATAAACGAATGGATAAAGAAGAATGGATATATAAATACACACACACACACACACACACACCATGGAATATTACTCAGCTGTAAAAAGAATGGGATCTTGCCATTTGCAACAACATGGATGAATTTAAAGGGTAATAATGCTAAGTGAAATAAGTCAGACAAATATCTTATGATTTGACTTATATGTGGAATCTTCAAAAAACAAAACAAAAACAAAACAAATGAACAAAGGAAACAAAACAAACAGACTCATAAATACAGAGAACTGGTAGATGCCAGAGGGGAAGTAAGGGAGGGGGGTAGGGAAGGGCAAAATAGATAAAGAAATTAAGAGGTACAAACTTCCAGTTATCAAATAAGTAATGGAGATAAAAAGAACAGCATAGGGAACATAGTCAATAATATTTTAATAATGTTGTATGGGGAAAGATGGTGACTACACATCTCGGTGAGCACTGAGTAATGTATAGACTTGTTGAATCAATATGCTGTCCATATATGTACAACATGTACAATATGCTGAAACTAATATAAAACTGTATGTTAACTATACTCCAGTTAAAAAAAAACTCAAATACAGGGGGAAAAAAACCCTCAAATACAGACAAGTAATTTGAACAAAGTGGTGTTCTGTCAACTCTTTTACTGTATTATAGACTATAAAATAAAGCTGGGGGGAAAAAAAGAATGGGAAAGATCATGATGACATGGATATTTTGGGAATCACCTTCAGAGTCTATGGCTCTTTCTTTTTTTTTTTCAAGGGTGGGGTGGGAGGTGGGAGGTGGTCCTTTCTTTTAAATGTCTTCATTGGGAACTGTCACAGATTGGGAGAGACCAAGGACACAGGACAACAAAATGAAGTAGTGTGGGATCCTGGGTTGGATCCTGAAGCAGAAAAAGGAATATTTATTAGTAGGGAAAGCTGGAGAAATTTAAATTTTGTCCGTAGATTAACAAATCATATTTTATTGATGTTAATTTCCTGATTTTGATAACTGTACTATGTATGCTTAAGTTAGATTTTTGCATTAAGGGAAGCTGAGTGAAGAATAAACAGTAACTCTCTGTATTATTTTTACTGCTCTTGTGCAAGTCTAGATTATTTCAAAATAAGAAGTTAAAAACTAAATACCTTTGTTGACGGCAAATCTTTTTGTTTTGTAAGTATAGAACTGATTGACAACAAAAGAGAAAAATTTAGTGCAGAACAAAGGCTGGTGAAAAGGTCAGTAATCTTTCTGGGTAATAAGTTTCTTTGCAAGGGGAGGGGCTGATTAAAAAAACATGGCATGACTTTAAGTAAATATGAGACTGTTTTCCTTTACAGTTCATAAATGGCCTCTAAAGGCAATTCAAAAGGACAAGTCCTAAGAATATTTTTTGCAATGACAGCATTGTCGGATTAGTGTTAAGAATGGCTACATTGAAGAATAGCAGTCATTTAAACAGTGTACCTTATGGTATATTTATTTTCAAAAAATCACTCTTCATTACCTTCTGGTCACACCTCAGGGTGTTAAAGCAGTTTCTGTGCACTCAGTAAGTAAAAGAAAAGTTAATTGAATGCAATAATTTATCATGTCTCCTTCTGCTTTCTAATGTAGGAGCCCAAGTCATTTTTTAAACTTCTTCTGTTATGGAAGATCATGTTTTACCTTTTTGAGGTTGTAAGCAAATTTATTACTCTTTAGCAGAAATTTACTATTCTGTGATGGAGGGGAGGGAAAAAGGAAAGTACAAAGAGAAACAGAATGACAGAGAGAGAGCAGCCACAAACAGTGTGTAGCCTACAAGGTCAGCTCTCCCGGTCACACCTCTGTTGGTCTCACTGTGTATTCTCTCTAGATCAACCCTGAGCATCCACTGGACATATTCACCAATGTGTTGGTCATGACATCTGCAGCATTTTATGAAGAATTTAAACTTCAGACCTATCCATGCCTTAATAAGCTTGGATATTCATTCATTAGAATTTTTATTGGAAGGTCTTTGAGCCACATAACCAAAAAATAAAAGAAAATCATATATAAAATTACATAAAGAATTATGCAAATAGGCACTATGCTCAAGTCTATAACAAAATAGAAGCATTTTCTTTATTTCCCTTATGAAGCAATGTGGTAGAGGCTATAGGCCCACACCTTAGAATCAACATCCTAATTTTTCCCACTCTTCTTTTTGCCACTTAATTTACCTACATTTTGCCCGTCTCACTTATAAAACAGATGTAATAACATTGTTACCTTCCAGGGGACTTATGTAAATCAATGAATATGGCTATAAAACATTTTGCAAACATGAAGTGCTACATACTTACTAATTCCTTGACTGTGCTCATTATATTGCCCACTTTGAACCTTAATATTTGCTTATAACTCTACACTTCAGATTTCCCCAAGGAAGAAATTCCAACTTTACTTGCCTGTGGCTTTATAGACATTTCTTTATACAAGCAAAGTCCCAATTCAATAGAACGCAGAACCATGAACAAACACTACTAACCGAAAACCAAGCAGTATTCACAGATGCTCTCAGCCTATGAGTGTACAAAATGCACCTTAGTAATAGTTAAGCACATTCATTCAACATTTCCAGTTGGGGATTGTAACAGGAATGTAATGACTTACAGAGGTAAATAGTAAAAATTAAAAGTTCACAATATAATCTCATGAATCTCAAATTCTCTGCTTAAACAGAAGACCATATTTTCTCACTATTCAAAGGGCAGAATCCTATGAGAGCTAAAAGAAAATTTTATATCTGAACAAGATTTTGGTAATTTAGCCTGTGGCTCTAGTTTTACACATTTTCTCAATGAATCACTTTACTGCTACTCATGCTCTATCTCAACCCATCTGATTCTATCACCAACTTGAAACAGTGTCATACTAAAATTACTAAGATAATTAAATGAGACAGTACATGAAATATTCTGCATGGTATCTGTTATATACAGTAAGCACTCAATAAATAGTACTTATAAAAAATGACATGTAAATAATAATTAACTCTGACAAATCAGTTCATGTCCAATGAAAATAAGATTATGGAAGACTGAGAAATACCAATATTTTTACTTGTACATTAAACCCATGACAAAGAAACACAGGTTGATAAATATTCAGCCTATATAAAAAACATCACAAAGTGAAAGATGGTAGCTATAGTTGTGGTGAATCCCTATGTTGTGTACCTGATACTAATCGTGTGTCAAATATGCTCCAAAAAAAAATTTTGTTTAAAAACCTCATCACAATGAGAGTAACAAGATTAAGAAAACAAATACTCTTGATGTAACAATTTTTACATGTTGATATATTATAAACTGTAACACAGAAACCATCATATATTACTACATAAATTTAATATCAAAATACTGTGTATAACACTCAAAGGCTTTAAGAGAAAGAGTGACTCTCACACTAAGATGATAAATAAGAAGAGTAACTGTCCTGTGATTATATTACACTCATATTGCATAAATGAAGGATGAATATTATAGTAAGTCAGTATGCAATCTAAATACATCTTTCAGTGTGAAACAAATGGTTTTCTAATATTGTAACTTGGAACAATCCCCATTATTAACAGAAAATAGTTCAATCCCACCTTAACAGATTCAGATAGAAAACAAAAAAAATATGATTTAGTGCAACGCATACTGTTCAGTGGGGCTGAAGGGTTTGCTATGACTCAGGATTGGACAGCTGTCACTAATAATGATCACAAGTATGTAGGATAAAATAGGAAAACAACCCTAAGTGCCACAACTCCTAGGGCATCAGTGAGTTCACACAAAAGAAAAACTGTACAAGTGCTGAATGTGGAAAAACTCACGAAAAGATTAAGACTCTTTTCATATCAGAAAATTCATACTGGAGAGAAACTATGTCTGTACTGAATGTTGGCAGGCCTTCAGAAGTCAGCGTTGACTACTCATCAGAAGATTTATACTGCAGAGAAACCTCATGGAAATAGTATCCTTGGGAAATTTTTTGCTATGGAATCACATCTTCAAGTGCATTAGTTAATTTATACAGCAGAAAACCCTCTATATGAACTAATTATCAGAAGGCCTTCACTAACAGGTCAAATGTAAAGAAACCTCTGAATGCTCATACTTAAAAGTCTATCAATGTAGTGACTGTGCTAAGGGCTCCATACAGTCACAATGACAGCCAGATACCAGTCTTCGAGTACATGAGAGCATTCATACGTGAGAGAAAACCATTTGTTTTTTTAAAGTGTTAAGCTTTCTCACAGAAATCAGATCTAATTTTAAAATTAGATATTCCATGCTGCAGAGATCCACATGAATGTTAGATGTGAGAAAGCCTTCATCAAGCTGTTGCTTATATGTACGAGTGTGAACTCATTCCCAGGAGAACCCCCAACAATACCCAGTTGAAGGAACCTTTTCTTATTTGTACTAGTCTCAGTATCAACCACACCTTTCTATTGATAGCTTAATGCATTAGGAAGAGTCTTCCTGTAGAAAGTACTAAAATTTCCATTTTTTAAGTAGTATCAAGGTTATCACTGGCAAATTGTAGTTCTTCATCTATGAACTACTTGTTCAAACCGCTTACCTAATTTTCTTACGTGTTTTAATTGATTTGTATAATTCTTAATTTTTTTAATGATTTGTACAATTCCTAACATGTAATAGATAATACTTACCCATCGTTATACATTGCATAAATTTTATTCCAGCTTTCATTATGGTATCATTTACAACAGCAGGCTGCTTAATTTATGAACAATAGGCTCCCTCTAAGAACGTTAAAAGTAGCTGAGGCAAATTCTGGTGAAATTAATAAAAATTAGTAAGCCAGCTGAATATATTTTAAACATAAGTATCTATTCTCCCCAACAGAATCTATAAAATATTTTCAGGCAAAAATTAGATATCATAGATCAAGAAATCTAATGAGAGTTTAGAGAACTTTAAAACAACCAAATTTAAAAGAGTGTCTTTGGATCCCCAAAAGCAAGGGAATCAAGAACCAAAATAAACTATTGGGAC